>JAVUPR010000300.1:8445000-9152500 GCA_036785695.1 Gentiana straminea | reverse complement strand
ACCAGTTGGAAATATACATGTTAAGATCACATGTCATGTTATTTTCCATGCTACGCATCCACATCATGATCCATGTCATTCAGTTTTATTAGCATATGTGATCATTGATGGGTCCCGTTACGATAGATGTGACGAAGGCCGCTTTGGTCCAATGTTGATGGGATTGATGGACGGGATTGTTCTTGATACAATTTTATGACGACAGCAAAGTTGAGCTCTCATTCGGTTATCTTGTGATAAATAATTATAAGGTTACACATATAGCCAAGTGGGAGATTGTTGGATCATTAATCCAACGTTGGGCTTATATGTGAAATAATTATTTATTATGGACTGTCAATAAAGATTAGCCCGATGTAAAAGTGATCTAATACGGTATTCAGTTTATTGGGCTATGATGTATCATTAGGGTGTGGGCCTTTTATGTGTAGAGACTAAGTGGTAATTTCTATTTTGTTGATGGGTAGAAATGGAAATACCTAAAATATATTTCACTATATAAGGAGGGTTATGGTCCCTAGGTCACACACCTATCTATTCTCCTCTGCCTCCCATTACCAGAAAGAGACCTACAGGGAATTCTAAAGGTTTCCTCCGAAAATTAATAGACGGGTGTGTAGATCTAGAAGATCAATCCTACAACACTACAAAGGAGATTTCCGTCGCTATGGATTCGGGTAAGTTTATAGCTTAATATTTGTCTTGATTCTCATAATTTAGCATAAACGATCCTGGATCGAAGTGATTCATCACATACGGTTGGATCCAACACAGTGTGCTAGGTATATAGGTAGATTGTACTAATAATTTGTATTTGGCTTAATTAAAAGCTGTGCAAAACGTTCGGAACAATCAAAAATACATTTTCAGATCATCTTGTTGAATTCTTCAAGGAGAAGAATCTTAATCCATAAAACGACATGCAAATGATTTAAATGCCTTGGCTGGATTAACTTAAAAAAAGAACAGAAACACACCGTGTTTTCCGGCCAGCCGATCAATAAATTAATCCATGTTCACTTGGAGACAACAAATGTACTTCCAAAAAATATATATATATATATTCCATTTTTAACTTTGGTGTATTAATTTACATGTTTGCCGGAGTCCGTAAAGTTTATGTTTCTATATTTAGGCATTGTCATCAGCCAATCAACGTTTCCAACATCCTTAGGACTTCTCAATGTATATGATGGAATAATGAAGCGTTTGAATCCGAAAAACATCATTCAGCAGAATTAATTTGATAAGGAGAACTCAATGTAAAACATTTGAAGGATTTGTAGAATATTTATGCTATGAGAGTTCGGGAAAGCAACAACTCTGCCTAAACTTCCTAGGCCAAAGAATTTCAATGAGATTTAGGCTATATATATTACTTTAAAGTTTTTGAATGGTACGTCCGCACGGTACGGATATCATTAGTTTCATTTAAAACACATGCATATTGTTTTCTTGTCGACGTGGCGCAAATCTGACGGTCGGGCGTAATAGAGACACTCTACGTCAGAATTACCCGCATGTTAAAGTGTAATTTATTTTACACGGGTAAAACACCAAAAAAACGTGAGTATTTCTATGTGAAAATGTGTACATATATATCCACACCTTGTGGATGTACAACCCGATTTTTTTTTCCTTCCATATTGCTGATGAAGGGTTCCTCCCTTAAATGTTTCTCAAGAGGTCAAACTAATATCTTGTGAACCTTTCGCAATTAATGCCAATGTACAATTATTAAAAAAAAAAAAGGCCATATTATATATATAAGTGTTTTGGCCATCCGCTCTTTCAACCTTTTGATGTTCAATATTTTAATATGAATATCTTTTTGAGAAATGTGGCAATTACTTTCTTCAACGGTTTTTATTTTATTTATTTAAACCACAGCGTAAATGAGACGAGTCAAATAAAATACTGATCTAATCGGATTAAGCTATTTTAAATTGTAATGGCTCATTTCCAGATGAGGGTAAAATAGGAAAAAAAATATTTGACACGTGCCCCATTCTTGACTACCGAACACAAAAGTGTTAAATAGCATCGATATCATACAAAAATAAAAAAAAAAAAAGAGAGTGGTTTAAAAGGTCAAAAATAGGGGGATAATAGGAATCATGACAATAAATATAAATTGGGTGATAAGGACAAATCCACTGTTCATAACCTTAAATCCACTGTTTGTTGCAGTGGAACTGACATCAAATCCAATATTTCACTATCATAGTGGAATAAGGATTTGTCTTTTTTATCCGAAAAAAATTTCTACTGTCATCTTTGCATATTTCTATGTTTAAATTGTCCTTTTTAACAATAAACCCAAAAAAAATTTGAGAAGCGTTGAAAAAAAGATACAAAATGTGAAGCAAATACATGGATAATTCGAAGTGAAAATATCTCTAATCATGAATCTGAACAATTCATATTGTCCAAAACTGCATGGTCACCGCTGCAGCGACAACGCCAACCGTTGCGGTTGCGGTCCATGCAATCAGAGACAATATTCACCGGTAGTGGTGTGCAATTCTGTTGCCAAAAAATATTAATCCACAAATAATAATAATAATAATAATAATAATAATAATAATATCTTAGAACAACTCACAAGATAGCATATGTTATAACGGATCGTTCAGGAATTGATGGTGATTGTGAGTAAAAGAACAGATATTCAAACAAAACAAACAAGGTAGAAACAAGAAGAACACAATTCAACCTGGTTTCCGACAATGTGTCAACTACTCCACGGACAAACAAGAATATTTTATTAATCATAGACGGTTACAGAGATTGCCACACACCTCACCCACAGATATGTTACAATTACAATGGTATATATAGGCCTAGGGAATCAAACCATAACCGACTTAATAGTCAAACCAAATAATGACTGAAACCTATGTTGCATAGAGACACGGACACGGATACGCCGCACGACACGACACGGACACGATACGGCTAATTTCAAAATTCGACACACCGCCGACACGCCGCCGATATATATATATATATATATATATATATATATATATATATATATATATATATATATATATATATATATATATATATATATATATATATATATATATATATATATGTGATGTAATAAGATTTAATTTATCAAAAAAAATATTCGTAAAAATCTAAAAAACTAAAGAAAATAAGATAGGTAATACGTAAACTCAATGAATATCTAAAATAGATATTCGACCTTTATACGGTGCCAAAAGAAAATTGTGATTGACCTTCAAAATACTACGAATTGTAAAAATGATTGTTTAACAACAAGAAATATATAAACTTAATACGGCGTACTATTTATTAAATTATTATAGAAATAGAAATCGTTTATTTTAATGTTACATTCAAGAAAACTTAAATAAAAAAAAAAAAAAAATTAAAAAATTGGGTTAGAGTGTCGGGAAGTGTTGACAGCGTGTTGGGGAGTGTCGACAGCGTGTCGGAGGCGTGTTGGATATTAAAATTTTAAATAATATTATTTTAATCAGCCGACAAATGTCGGACACGTGTTCGAGCGTGTCGGTCGCGTGTCATGTCGGAAATGTGTCGGACACGGCGCACGAAGCTCAGATTGAAGTGTCGGTGCATCATAGACTGAAATGCCCCAAAAGTAACCTAAACCGAACTAAAAAACTCATACATACGTGTTCCCCAAGTAATGCTTAGTATCAACAAACTCAGCACCAGCAGATTTAGTAGTTGATCAACTATGCTGCCTCCTTTAGTTGAACACCAGGCTTAGCAACCACATAGCCATGCTGACCAAAAATAGTCTTCCTCAGAGACTATACTCAGCATACTTCTCCACTGACCAACAGACTCAGTATGCAAAGTTTAAGTCACAATTACAAATCTCCACCTTGACTTGAACTCCATGCAGTCTGACCAACCAGATGCACAACCAAGTGCCAAACTTTCTTGTGTCTTCAGATTTGAATTTCTCAGCAGAAACCCCACTTCAGTTGAGTATTCCATATTCAGATTAACAGTTTTGGATGTTCAGAAAGTCCAAAAAGAGCTGAAACTTGCCCCTTGGAACAAGTTTAGTGAACATATCAGCATGATTAACATCAGTGCTGATCTTTTCCACCTTGACCCTCTTCTCATTCCTCAGAAAATGGTACCTCACATCAATGTACTTGGTTCTCTCATGATGAAACTGGTCCTTAGCCAAACATATTGCACTTAAACTTTCACAATACACCTTATCTTGATCTTGATGCAGACTCAAATCATTGACTAGCCCCTTTAACCAGATTACCTCATGTTGCTTCTGTCAGTGCCATATACTCTGCCTCAGCAGTAGACAATGTCATTGTTGCCTTTAAAGTTTCCTTCCAACTTACCACGGAACCACCCAAAGTAAACACATACCCAATTATAGATCTCTCGATGTCCACATTACTAGTATAATTAGAATCACAGTACCCTGTGACTAAATATTGAGTACCACCTTCATAAATGAGTCCAATATCAGATGTAACCCTAAGGTACCCAAACATCTTTTTTCAAAGCTTTCCAGTGTAACTTTTTAGGTTGATCCATAAACTTATTGACAACACTGACAACCTGAACAAAATCAGGCCTAATAAAGACCATGACATACATTAGATTGCCTACTGCACTAGCATATGGAACTCTTGACATGTATTCCTCCTCCTCAGATGAATGTGGAACAAACACATCAGATAGATGTATGTTTGGTTCCATTGGAGTGTTTATAGGTTTGGCAGTTGACATGCCAAACTTGGACAATATATTCTCAATATAATCCTTCTGAGACAAGAACAACTTCCCATGCTTTCTATCTTTATAGATCTCCATTCCCAGAATTTTCTTCGCATTCCCCAAATCCTTCATCTCAAATTCAACTTTGAGCAGATTCTTTAGATCTTGTGATGTAGAAGGTCTACAACAAAAACGGATAAAGGATAAAAACAAGAGCTAATCCAAGCTCTTAGATAGTTTTCATTCATAGAGAATTCAATATTACATCCTCACTAACATTACAGAGACTTAAACTATTTATAAAGGCTAAAAGCCCATTAAGATAAAACCTACCCTACAAAGCCCACATAACTAACATCTTAATATTAAACATAAATAAAAGACAATTATATATTTGATGTGCTACATCATCTCCATCTCCCTATTCAGAAAGATCGTCCACGAGCGAACTTGTAGGGATCCACATTGAGGCCTACCGCGCTCATCATCACGTCCATGGGAGGATCAAGCCCATTCACCATGTTACGAAACAATTTCAAAGGCTTCTTCATATTTCCCTTCTTGCACCTAGTGTTCGAAAATGAACCAATTATAACACCACTTTTCTTAACTATGGTGAACTTCCTCTCCGTATTGGATTTGTTCGTACCATTCCAACCGTCCCATTGAATAACTCGTCCACGAGTTAAATTGAGTCCGGGTTGAACATGAACGAGAAGTTAGAATAATGAGCTTGCTGCCATAGCCATTCAGGTGGCACAATCGTGAAGAAACCCCTTGCAGCATAGTACACCCACACCCAAATTAACTTGCAATGGTTGACCCCAATAGCAATCATACGCTGGGTAGTCAGAGGATTGTTCTCATTAAGAATGTAGACCATACCCGTTTCCACATAAATATTAGCTTCTTTTGTAAATTGAATGATCATTCCAGGTGCGAAAAGATAGCAAAGCATTGCCTAGCGAAACCAATGCCAACATACATTTTTGCTATATTATTATTACATGTAACACGACTATAAACAACAAGGTTCACGATATATATATGAACTTGATGCCTTTCTGCAACATGATATAGGTAATGAACAAAGTCACCAGGTTGAGCAAAATCTATGACATCAGCAATATGAGTGACGATGCTAAATAACGCACCACCAGTGAACTGAGGCCACGTGTAATCTAAGGATGAGCTGTAAGAGATCGAGATGGCTAAATATGAACAAAAGATGGTGTTTTTGGTGTATTACGGCTGAGTCCAAGAATGTATCTTGGATTGCCTACGTATCCTGTGTGAAAGTCCAGGAATCAAGCCTTACGTAGTTCCCGGAGTTATGTATTTATAGGCACATGTCCTTCTTCTGCCCTAGAACTAAGGGCGGCTGGAGCTATTGTCATAAATACCCTTAAATGGGCCTTGCCTCCTTTCCCAAGTAACCTGTGGGATGTGGACCCAGGAGCACTGGCTAACGTATCTGAGATCGACTCGAAGACGGCCGACGTGGGCGCTCGAGTTCAGACACTTGGTGAATCCCACTCGAGCTGTGGTTTTCATTGGTACGTCTAGTATCGACCCGATGCCGATAGCCGGCCCAGACTTATTCAAACGCCAGATGGACCAATCAGATAATTCCACGTGGAGGTGTGTATTCTCGTATCATCATAAGCCCCCCAGATCGGAGTGAAGCTCATCTCGAGTGCTTTGAGATCGGATCTCGAAAATTTAAATAACTCTCTCGACACGTGGTCTTCTTTAGGCGGGAACGCAACTGTCCTATCTACCCGATCTAGGTCGTCGTAGATGACGTCATACCGTACTAGCATTAATGGGTGCGGAAACGAAGCGTTTTAGGCGGTCCACTACCCTTGATTCTCGCGTTATGTATTCTATAACTACCCACAATCTCCACCCTTTCAAATCATTTGCAAGATTCACACGCATAAAAGGAGTCCAAGACCTTGACGTTTCTCATTCGTCATTATAATCTTCAGAGAGTTTCAGTTTCTTAGCCGAAAGTTCAAGTAAGCCCTAAATTCACTTAAATTCTCCTTCTTATTTTTATTTCTTGCTTCTTCTCCTTAAGCCCATGTCTAGCAGCGATAGTGACTCCCAAAATAGAGAGGAGATTGTTGAAACTGAGGTAGAATCGACGGAGGAAACAATTTCTGAGAATCCAACCGCTTCCGGTGAGAGAGCAGCCGGAGAAGAAGAAGAGGAGGGAGAGCAGGAGACATCTCCTCGACCCGTTGGATCTTCTCGACCTGTTGCCAAGCGCAGAACCAGAATGCAGGGCCAGGGACCGTATGGATGTGTGTCAACTCTAACGCAAGAGAAAGCCAAGGCGATCTGTTTGAGATATGGAATCCCCTACTCGTCTGACCACATTAAAGTGTCACACGATCGATACCGCCGCATGCGACCCTCCCCTTGGGTTCTCGTGCCATATACGAGGCGCAATTGAGAGAGGGATTAAGATTCCCCTTCGACCCGTGTCTAATCGCCGTCCTTCAACATTACAAGATCTGCATCACCCAGCTCGCTCCCAATGGGATCAGGAGCGTAATGGGTTTCGCGCTGGCGTGTCGAATCGCCAAGGTTGAATTCTCGGTTCGACTATTCCGTCGCACTTTGCCTTGGCGAGTTTGCGGGACGTGGGATGGTATACATTTCAGAAGCGTCCTCTGGCATCGGAGTTCGTGAGGAAGGTGATCTCGTCTCATGGCGACTGGAAACCCAACTTTTTCTTTATTCGACATGGTTTGATTGATATCGACATACATACTTGGTTCCAAAGGCCGCAAAAATGGCATG
Organism: Gentiana straminea; assembly: GCA_036785695.1. Taxonomy (NCBI): domain Eukaryota; kingdom Viridiplantae; phylum Streptophyta; class Magnoliopsida; order Gentianales; family Gentianaceae; genus Gentiana; species Gentiana straminea. Next base: position 9,144,937 of record JAVUPR010000300.1, on the reverse strand, counting down.
ATCGGCTCAAATCGGATGTTCCCAGCGAGTGTGTGACCATCGAGTGCGCTCATCCCGATGTTGCGACTCGGAACCTACATTCTCTATATCCGTTTGCTGACATCGAGACGGCGAGTCCGGGCGCTTATCCGGAACTCGATGAGGACGTTCGAGTTTTGCGTAGGCGACCGATTCGTTCGTTGAACTCGTTGTACTTGTATATTCTAGATTTTTAATGCTATTTTAACGTCGACCTATCTCTTGTTCGCAAGGGGAACACTTTGCAAGGCTAGAGGCAGTTGGAAAGATGCCCGACCCTAAAAAGGTAGATCCTCGCACAATCCAGGAAATGGCTGGCATCAAGTCGAAGAAGCCTTCCTCGGGTACATCCGGCGGACAAAGGGGTATGACTCGTTCTTCTACTCCTGCTCCGACATCTGAGATCTTAAGGAGTCAGCCTGACGAGGCTAATGTGGTAGAGCTGACCGAAGGTGACTTCGTCTCGAGAAAACGCCATAAAACATCCGAGGTGAGACATGGGGTCGGGAAGGAGACCCGTAACCTTGCTCCACCAAATTCTACTGAGGCGATCCCCGGGATGAACGTAGCGAGAGATGGAGGGCATGACTCCGCAGAGGAGCTACACGACCTTATCATGAAGAGTCAACGAGTTGTGAGTCTTCTTTTATTTCCTTGTATCTTCAAGGTTTTGTCTGACTTCGAAGTTAACAATGTTTCCCTTTTTTGCAGACTCGTCTGGCCGCGAAAGTGGCGTTAAATAGAATCGAGTCTCCCTCGGCAGCTTTAGAGGAGCAGAAGGAGACAATTGCTAAGCTGACATCGGATCTCGAGAAGCTGAAAGCTAAAGCCAATAAGTTGGACGATAGACGCCTGAAACTGGAGTCGGATCTGTCTAAGGCACGAGAAGACCTGTCTGCTAGAGATGCTGAGCTGGCGGCGGTAAAGTCGGAGCCGGATCAAACCGTAGCCGAGCCGGCGCCTCTACCAAGGCTCGAGACGATCTTCGCCTCGAGGTCGATAGCTTCACGACCCGCTTGGAAGCGGCTAAGAAGGATTTCCCCGACGTCCGACGAGTTTGATAACGACCGGCGCTTCGATGAGTCGTGCCATGAAGGGGGGGGGTTCTCGAACGCACTTTGGACGAAGTCAAGATGGTCGTCCCCGACTTCGAGGTCAAGAGCATCGGCAAAGCCTATTTATATGACCCGAGTCCATTCCCCGATATGGCCGATACATCACCGATTTCAAGGCCGGCGTGTCTCTCTATAACAAGTACGTGGTCCCGGCCACGGAGGGAGCCGGTGAAGGGAACGCCGAGTTGGATGAACAGTGTCGATCCCAATGCTTCGACTTCAAACCGACTTTTCTCGCTGATGCTCTTCCCTTGTCGCCTTTTTATTGAACTTTTCTTATTCGATCTGGTTGTAATAACATTTACGTTTTTATTTGTCTAAACTTGTATTTGGTCATTTCGATCCCATAGACTTGACATTTTAATTTGCATTTTGATCTTTGAATTTGAATCATCACTATGCTTTTCACTGAATGTCTTTGTTTCTTGTTGATCGTTTGTTTAGGGTGTAGTCCTTTTGAACTTAATTCCCTTGAAAATGTTGCCTTATGGGGTGTAGTCCTTCGGACTTAATTCCCCGTCGGCCCTCGAAGTGTAGTAGGAGTTCATGACTCCCGGTACACTTGAGTATGAGTCGACCTAGCATGGTGTTGCCTTGTTGGCTTGACTTGGCTTTTTGGTCGGAGCTCGATTCGACTATTCTGCTTTTGATCGGGCACATCGTGGTGCTTATGATCGAGCCGAGTTAAGGATCCATCGTGGGATCCGCCGACTGCTTAGCATCGTGGCTTATTGGCATGTCGGAAGTGATATAAGCATTGTCAGTGACTTGGCTTTACTCACTATTTTGTTTTAAATCCGCCGACTGCTTAGCATCGTGGCTTACGGCATGTCGGGAGTGATATAAGCATTGTCTCGTGACTTGGCTTTACTCACTATTTTGTTTTAAATCCGCCGATCGCTTAGCATCGTGGCTTACGCATGTCGGGAGTGATATAAGCATTGTCGGTGACTTGGCTTTTTTCACCATACAGTGCCGAGTTGTTCGGGTCGGAGAATTGATGTCTCGGTCGATTGTTGCGCTTTTTCATTTGCCCCCTTTTGCTTTTTCATACGGTCTTGCACATGTAGCGTAATTAAAAAGGAAAAGAAAGCATGCTTTATAAAAGGAATCGCAATACAATGTCATATCGACTTCGTTACAACCGATGAAGGTAGAGCCGCAAAAGTCATGAAAATAAGAAATAATTTAAAAATAATACTTTCGAGGTTGGTGGCATGCCAAGTTCGAGGCACCGTGCTTCCATCCGACCCGCCCAACCGATATGACCCCTTAGGATGCACTTTCAAGATTTTATACGGACCTTCCCAATTCGGCTCGAGCTTGCCTATCGGGTCCCGCTTTGCCGGCTTCATTTTTTCTCAATACGAGGTCTCCTACTTGGAAGTATTTGTATTTCACCCTTGCGTTGTAATACTGAGCAATCTTTCTTTTATAACTGGCCATCCGATACGCCGCCATTTCCCTCTTCTCTTCGACATTGTCTTTTTCTTCTCTTAGATCGGCGCATTAGTTTCGACATTATAAGCTAAAACCCGAGGCGATGCTAGTCCGATCTCTCGCAGTATCACGGCTTCACATCCATAGGCCATGGCAAAAGGAGTTTCTTGGGTTGCTGAGTTGGGTGCTGTGCGATATGACCATAATATACTTGGGTAACCGAGCCGCCCAATCTCGGCCTTCATCTTCCAATCGCTTCTTCAATCCAAACTTGATCTGTCTGTTTGTCTGCTCGACCCGTCCATTGGGCCGAGGTCGGGCCACCGACGTCGTTCGTGCTCGATTCCGAATTCTTTCAACCAATTCCCGCACTCTATCATCAAGAAACCGAGTCCCGTTGTCCGAGACCGTATACTTCGGAATTCCGAACCTACACAAAATATTCTCCCACGTAAATTTTTTGATGGTCCGGGCCCCGATGTCGATAAGAGCTTTGGCCTCGACCCATTTAGTAAAATAATCAACCGCAACGACGACGTATTTGAAATTCCCCGGAGCTCGAGGTAGAGGTCCGACTATATCGACTCCCCATTCATCGAACGGCCATACGTACTCGATGGCATTCATTTCTCGTGCTTGTCACGAGTTATCACGTCGTGTACCAGCGGCTGCTCGCAACTCATTACCAATCGACTCGCATCTTTTTGCATTGACGGCCGAAAATATCCCGCGTCCGCACTTCCTTGCCAACATTCGAGCTCCGCAATGATTACCACGGACCCTCTCGTGTATCTCTTCGAGCAGATAAGCCCCCTCTTCTTCCGATGCACATCGCATCCAAGGGGTTACAAATGATTTTCGATAAAGCACATAATCGAAAAGAGCGTACCTGGAGGCTTGAAGTCGGATTTTCCTGGCCTGAGATTTATCGGTGGGGAGCATTCCATCTTTCAAGAATAGTGTTATAGGGTCCATCCAGGTCGATCCTTGAACCACGGGCTGCACGTCGACCTCGTTATAGCTCCGTTCCGCTAGCATCTCAACCAGAACTTTCCTCTTTGATTTGAAATTCGACGCGAGCTTAGACAACGCATCGGCTCGCTTGTTCTCACTCCGAGGTACCTGTTCGACTAGGATCGCCTTGAATTTCGACATTAACCCCTGAACAACCTTTAGATAGCTTTTCATTGATTCTTCCTTAGCTTCATACTCTCCCCGCACGTGATTTACCACGAGTTGAGAGTCGCTGTATACCAGAAGATTCTCGACTCCCAACTTCGATGCTAGCTTTAAACCTGTGATTAAGGCCTCATATTCGGCTTCGTTGTTCGTAGCCTTGAACTCGAACCGAAGTGCATACGGAAATTCTTCCCCTTTCGGACTAACTAGCAGTAAACCAGCTCCAGCCCCCTCTTTACTCGAGGCACCATCGACGTGGAGTGTCCACTGCTCCTCTGATGACTGTTTTCCTTGCTCTAACTGAATCGACAACCCTTCTGCTAAGAAGTCAGCCAGAGCTTGACCCTTGATGGCTGTTCGAGGTAGAAACTCTATGTCGTATTCCGCTAGCTCGACAACCCACTTGGTTAATCGACCCGATGTCTCGGGCTTTGCCAAAATTTGTTTTAACGGTTGGTCGGTAACCACGAATAGGATGTGCTTGGAAGTATGGCTTCAACTTCCTCGACGCATGAACTAAACTCAGCGCTAACTTCTCCGCAGGAGTATATCTGACCTCTGCACCATGTAGGGCTTTGCTGACAAAATAGACTGGGATTTGTCCCTGGTCTCCTTCTCGAACTAAGACAGCGCTTACCGCTTCCTCGCAGACTGCTAGATAAACCAAGAGCTTCTCTCCATCTCGAGGTGAGGACAAATTGGCAAATCGATAAATATTCTTTCAAATCGTCAAACGCCTTCGACACTCCCCGTCCCATCGGAACGGACTAGCTTTTTCGAATCTTGAAGAAAGGTAGAGCTCTCTCGCGCCGATATCGACGTAAAACGGTTGAGAGCCGCCATCCGACTCCGTCAACCTTTGCACCTCTTTGACATTCCGAGGTGTGGGCATGCTTTTGAGAGCCTCGATTTTATCTCGGGTTAGCTCGATCCCATCTCTCGATATCATGTATCCTAGAAATTTCCCCGATCGAACTCCGAATGTGCATTTCTTTGGGTTGAGCTTCATTTTTGCCGCTCGCAATACTTCGAAAACTTCTCTCACATCGACAAGAAACTCGTCCCAAGGACTTGCTCTTGATCAATAAATCATCCACATAAACCTCCATATTCGACCTATCTCGCCTCTTGAAAATTTTGTTGACGGCCCGTTGATAAGTAGCCCCCGCATTCTTAAGCCCAAACGGCATCGTAACAAAGCAAAACGTGCCAAACTCGTGATAAAAGCGGTTTTTTCCGAGTCCCGTGGGTCCATAAAGATCCGATAATAACCCCCGTACGCATCGAGGAACCCGAATACCTCGAAGCCCAAAGTGTCGAGTCGACTAACCGGTCGATCTTCGGTAGCGGGTAAGAATCCTTGGGACATGCCTTGTTAAGATCCGTAAAGTCGACACACATTCGCCGGCTACGATCCGGCTTCTTAACTAACACCGGATTGGCCAACCAATCCGGATAAAATACCTCTTTCACGATCCCCGCGGCGAGCAACTTGTCGACTTCCTTCTTCACCGCCTTTTCTATCGTGTGCAAGATTTCTCTTCTTTTGCCGTATTGGCTTCTTTTTGGAATCGACGTTTAGCCGGTGCATAGCTATATCCGCCGATAGGCCAGGCATGTCATCTGCCTTCCACGCAAAAACGTCTCGAAACTCAACTAGGAGGTCGACCAAGGCTCTCATGTCGGGGTGTGGAATCCACTTCCCGATCTGGACCCCTTGACCTTCTTCCTCCTTCCAAACTCGAACTTCCTCGGTCGGGTCGGCTGAAACCCAGCTTCAATCTTCCTCTTCCTCAGGTATCAACTCCTCAACTAGCACTTGCCCAACTCCTTTTCCTTTGATCGTAACCAAACTACAATTCCGGGCTACTTCAACGTCTCCCTTGACCTCACGGGTACCGTACCAGTGGGAAACTTCATGTCGTTGTGGAAAGTCGAGATAATAGCTCGAGATCATATAAAGCCGGTCGACCTAATATCGCGTTGTACCCCGAAGGGGCCTTAACTACGACATAGGTCATTTCCATCGTCCGCCCCTTTTCTCCGTCTCCGACCGTCGTTAACAAACCGATCGACCCGACAGGTGGATGGCCTCGCCCGTGAATCCAAAAAGAGGGGTAGATAACGGAATGATATCTTCATCTTTCAACCTCATGGCCCTAAGCGCTGAATAATAAAGGATATTAACGGCGCTTCCACTGTCGACACAAACTCTTTTTACTCGGCCTCTGCTTATTACTGCCTCGATCACCAATCCCTCGCTATGACTGTGGGAACTCGGAACATCGTCCTTGGGTCCGTAACCTACTTCCGTTGTCAACCTGATCTTTTTTGACTCTCTCGTCCTGTCAGACGAGTGCCGACTTGATCGAGGTCGATCCGACTCATGCTCTGCCACGATTGTGTTAACGTCATATCCGGCACGATTATCTCGATGAGGATCTCGGTTCTGAATTTCTTGACGGTCATCTCGGCGATTGTCTCGTAGTAGGGCCGGGTCGACGACCTTTCCCGCCGATTCCGATTATCTCGACGTGGAGACCGATCTTTCTTTCCGTTGTAGCTTTTTCTCTTGTACTCCCGGCGGCCCTTCGGCTCATCTTTTTCTGACCTGTCAACGACTTCATCCAATCGACCCTCTTGGATACAGGCGTCGATATCCCTCTTCAAATCAAAGCATTCCTCCGTGTCGTGCCCTACATCTCTATGATAGTCACAATACTTGTGAGTATTTTTCCTTTTCTCCGGATCTTTAGACATCGGCTTAGGTGTCCTAGCGATGTTCTTCTTGATCATGATTGCCAATACCTCCCCCCGAGATCGGTTGAGGGGGATAAAGTCTCGGTCTTTTAAATTTCCTTTCTTTCCCAACCGATCCGATACCGGAGCTGTCAGTCGATCAAAGACGTTGGACTTGCTTTCTTCATTCCGACCCCTAGGCTGACCCTTGTTCTGGCTTCGGGAGTCGTTCCTCGAGCTGAGGCCAAGTGAAATGGTGTGCGGACGCACGCCTCTTCACCTTGCGTAATCTATGGACTATGTTCACACATTCATCCATATCATTCGGCATTTTCTTGGATAGCTTATCATACGGCTTCATATTCCGTGACCTCCCACAAAGGCATTAACTTGCGCGCATCACCGGCATTATGCACTTTCATGGCTTCAAGGTTGAAACGTCTCATGAAGTCGATAGTAGATTCCCTTTTTCCCGCTTGATGTTCATAAGGTGGGTAGCACTAAGATGGAACTTCTTGTTCCCAATGAAAGCGTCTCGGAATTTTTGTCCCAACTGTAGAAAGCTAGAGATCGATCCGGGACGTAGCTTGTGAAACCACTCCCGAGCTCGACCTGTGAGCAACGTATCAAAAGCTCGACACTTCATGGCGTCATTGGCGTTTCTCAACCTCATCAAAGATATGTATCGATATAGATGGTCCTCTGGGTCCGTAGTACCGTCATAGGGCTCCATCTTTGGCGGCTTAAAGGATTCGGGCATCGTATATATTTCGATCTCGGGACTAAATGGCGACTCAAGCCATTCGGTGGGTTGATCTTTCCCCACAATGCGGTTGAACTCGTTTCGGATGCTATCCTCGACCTGCCGCTGAAGCTTTTCTTGCTCAGGACGTTTGCGGGTGTTAGTCACGCTGATTTCAATCGCGCCTTCCTCACACTCCTCTTCAACCCCAACAGGCCTCTTTCCCTTAGCATTATCAATCTCCTTACGACCTGGAGGGTCTAACTGGTGTTCAACAGGGGGATTGCAGATTCCCTTACCTATAAATGCCGAGGCTACCACCCTCTTCAAGGCGTCCTCATCCAAAGATGCCAAGTGGTCCGCCATGTCTTGCGGCCGCGGGGAAGATGAGGCCCTGGGAGGATCCGCAATCGCGGGTCTAGATCCGGTGGGGACTTCTTGAATCGTGAGGGAACCCCCGCCGGATCTATATCCGTGTGCTCCTCGATCCGCATGTTCTTGCCGTTCGTCGGTTTCTTCCTTGTCGGCGGCACCATTGCAATCTCTTTACCAACTCACCGGTAGAAGGCCCTCCTTCTAGCGCCAAATGACGATGCTAAATAACGCACCACCAAAGTGAACGAGGCCACGTGTAATCTAAGGATGAGTCAGTAAGAGATCGAGATGGCTAAATATGAACAAAAGATGGTGTTTTTGGTGTATTACGGCCGAGTCCAAGAATGTATCTTGGATTGCCTACGTATCTGTGTGAAAGTCCAGGAATCAAGCCTTACGTAGTTCCCGGAGTTATGTATTTATAGGCACATGTCCTTCTTCTCGCCCTAGAACTAAGGGCGGCCGGAGCTATTGTCATAAATACCCTTAAATGGGCCTTGCCTCCTTTCCCAAGTAACTTTTGTGGGATGTGGACCCGGGAGCACCGGCTAACGTATCCGAGATCGACTCGAAGACGGCCGACGTGGGCGCTCGAGTTCAGACACTTGGTGAATCCCACTCGAGCTGTGGTTTTCATTGGTACGTCTAGTATCGACCCGATGCCGATAGCCGGCCCAGACTTATTCAAACGCCAGATGGACCAATCAGATAATTCCACGTGGAGGTGTGTATTCTCGTATCATCAATGAGCCTCAACATCAAAATTCTCATTTCGACGATGAATGCAGTACAAAACTTCGTCACTGTCCTTGCATTCTTGGTAGTGAACACTAGACACATGTAAATCAAGCAAGTCCAGCACATTAGAATTTATAATATGTTCATATGATACGGACCAAGGCAAAGGCAGCAGGCAGGCCAAAACTTTTGAATTATATGGTCCAGCATTGATGTCAATCTCCATCGGTACCACCTCTTCCACAACCAAAGTAATGAAGATTGATGCAGAATTACATCCCGTTAGAAAGGCTCATTCTTCCACATCATTTGCAGTAGTTACACATGCCAACTCGCAACACTTCATAAATCTATCTCTGATCTTCAATGTTCTATAAATAGCAAGGACCTATGAAAGCACCCTCTTTTGATTCAGAAAGAAACATGTTACCCTTCAATGGTTGCCTACTTTTAGCCTTAAAGGACAACCTTGACAACTCCATGTTGCAGGCAGGTATTGCTTCATTGATAGGATTCCTCTCATCACAAACAAAGTAACTCTGGATATTTCTTGGTTTAAATAAGTTGAAAGATAGTTTCTCGAGGCCAATCCAGGTCGTACACCCCTTAACGTTAACATGCAAATGAAGAGCCAAAGCTGGCCATATGTAAGCATCACTGCAAAGAACCAAATCTGAACAGAAAATCTCCATAAATAGAACTGGAACAAATGCGCCATAAACTACCATTATATATTTCACCAAGTCATCAAGTGGTTCACTTAAACAAAGCAGGACTCTGTTATGTGTTCCAACTCTTGTAATCATGTCACGACTCGGGTAACAGTTTCTTTGAACATCATGGGCATTTTTACATGAAATAAGCTCAGCTAAAATTTCAATACTCAAAAAATGACGCTCCGACTTCTGGTGGGAATGAAAACTCCACCGGGACCAAGTATAAATGACACAAGCTTAGTATTCAGATAGATGTCAGCCATATACTCACCATAGATGGTAGCTATTATTCCAACATCAGTTGCATCACTGTTGTCCCCAGAATTTTGTTGCTTAGAGCATTCTTCATTCTTCCCTTTCTTGGGTAATTTTGTTGAGCATATGAAGGACATTAATCTGGGATCTAAAGTGCTGCTGCCCTCCGTCTCTTTGTTTTTGTCTACTTTCACCAACCACTTGGTGGGCATGATTATATCATCCATTGTGTGCTCTGCCCCTTCTGTTCCACTTTCATGCTTGACTTCAAGGGTTGAAAACGGGATGTCCGAGAGGGCAACTTCAGTGATTTGGACTTCATTACATTCGTTCTCTTTCTCTAAACATTTATCAACATCACTAAATGCATCCACAAGCAGCATAAGTGGCTGGTTAGCTCCTTTTTCTCCAAGTTCATCCACAACTCCAAGAGCTTGAGTTTTCATACGTGTCGGCCCCTCAAGATCATTAAGATCAGTACTGCTGGAAGATTGTAAGGGGACTTTAGTCGAGCAATTGTTGTGTGCGACATCATCAACTATCATGTGCTTCACTTTTTCTTCATTTTCTTGCTGGTTCAATTGATTGGGTAATTTTGTCAAACACTTGATAGGCGAAAAACTGTTGAGCAGGTTGTTCTTCATCCTTGGCCATGAAATGATTTCTTCCTTACCACCCAAAACTATATCATTTTGGAGTTGTTTCCACCGGTAATAAGCAGCACCCGTCATCTTATACCAAACGATTCTGCACTTCAGATGTTTTGGTGGATTAATTTCTTCGAAGAAATCTTCGATTGCATCAATCCAGCTCATGAGATCTTCTATGTGCCAAAATCCATCAAAAACAGGTAAATTTCTCTTGAATCTCGCTATTATGGACTCCGATTCGGTATTTCTACAGTAAACCCCAAGAAAAAGCACTTCCTTTTCTTCGTATTTGCAGAACCAGCGTTCAACTTCATCAAAGCTAGAAGTAAAGTTGATGGGCTTCAAACATTCTTTATATTAAACTTGAATGTCGGACTTGTTCACTTGAATGTCGGACTATCAACATTTCATCCACATACAGAACCAGATAGATGACTGAACCATCCTTCAGTTTGTTGATATAAACACAACAATCATATGGACTTCTGTTGTAGCCCAGCCGGATCATATAACTATCAAACTTCTTGTACCACTACCTTGAGTCCTTCTTAAGTCCCACATGGACTTTCTCAGTTTGCAAACATACCATTCTTTTCTAGGAACTGGTAAACCCGCTGGTTGAGACATATATATCTCCTTATCTACATCCTCATGTAGAAAAGATGTCTTTACATCTAGTTGCTCAAGTCAAGATTCTGATGTGCCACCACTGCTAATAACACCCTGATTGAAGTGTGTCTGACCTCTGGTGAGAATATCTCCTCATAGTCCACCCCTTCTTCCGACTAAACTCTCTAGCAACCAAACATGCCTTATATATTATGCCCTCGGTATGTGATTTCTTTTCTTTTTCTTGAATATCCATTTGCAGCTGACCACCCTTCTCCCTTGTGGTTGTTTGACCAGATCCCAAGTCTCATTCTCATGAAGTGACTACATTTCATCTCCCATGGAAGCAAGCCATTAAGATGCCTCTGAACATGTCACAACTTTCTTGTAAGTGGATGCACAGATCCATCCGCCTCTTCAGCTACCCGAAATGCATATCCAACCATAACCACAAACCTCTACTTTTTATGAGGTCCAACATTGGTCCTTCTAGCTCTGCTGATAGATATACTCTGTTGACCAATTTCAGTTGTTTGAGTATCTGCTGACCCTGGCTAGTTCAGCAGACTAGTTTGGATTTAAATCTGCTGAGTGTTGATTGTCTTAAGCCGAGTTCTCTAATTCAGCTGATTAAACCTACAGCTTCACATGTTTGTCAACCGTCGAGTTTTAGATCTAATTTCAGATTCATATGTGATCTTCACTAATGAGTTGAGCATAGAATTTTCATCAAAGACTACACTCCTGCTGAGTATAACCATATTTTCAGTTGATGACCAGATTCTATACCCCTTAACTCCATCTTCGTACCCTAAAAATACTCCCTTCTTGGCCCCAGGTTCCAGTTTACCTTTATTGACATGATAGTAGACCATGCTTCCACGAAGACCCTTAGACCGAGTAATTTGCAGGGTTCCATGACCATACCTCAAGTGGTGTTTTGAGATTGATCCTAGTGTGAGGCCCCGTATTAATTAAGTAGCGGGTTGTGATGACACCTTTGCCTAAAATCTCCTTTCCAACCCAGTGTTAGAGAGCATGCACCTTGACCTCTCCTGAAGAGTTTGATTCATTCTTTCTGCAACACTATTTTGTTGTAGAGTGTGTCTGACAATATGGTGCCTAGCAATGCCTTCATTCTTGCAAAATTCATCAAACTCAGACCAACAGAATTCCAGAACATTATCAGTTCTAATTCTCTTGATCTTCTTCTCAGTCATATTCTCAACCAATACCTTCCACTGCTTGAAGTGCTTGAATGCATCACCCTTATGCTTCACCATGACTACCCAAACCATCCTTAAATAATCATCTATAAAAGACACAAAGTATCTGTGACCACCCAGTGACTCCACCATTGAAGGCCCCTAGTAATCAGAATGAACATAATCAAGTGTCCCTTTTGTGATGTGAATTGTCTTTGGGAACTTGCACTTGTGTATCTTCCCAAACACACAATTCTCACAAAACTCCAGCTTCATTGACCTTATGACCCCCAAGTAGATTAGAATTAGAAAGAATCTGCATCCCTCTTTCACCCATCTAACCCAGTGTCATATGCCACAACTTGGTCAGTTGTTACTGGTGAACTTCTGATGATGCAACATCAGCAGAACCTGATACAGTAGACCATTACCGAATATACAATGTCCATGTCTAATACCCTTCAGAACCATAAATGAATCCTAGTAGACATTCACCACACCACAATCACCTCTAAATCTGAACCATTTGTTGTCTAAAAACTAAGAGATATTAAGTTCTTGGCCATCTGTGGAACATGCCTAACCTCATTCAATGTGTGCAAAAACCTGCCATCGTGTGTCCTCAACTAAATTGAGCCGTTCCCAACTATTTTGTAGACCTTGTTGTTAGCCATAGCAATATGGCCTCCCTCTACCTACTCATAGGTTGTGAACCACTCCATGCGTGGACGCACATAATATGATGCTCTAGTGTCTAGAATCCACAAATCATTGTGTCCTGCTGATATTGAAACTGCCAAAGCCATGTCTTCTTCATAGTTGGTGTTTTGTTCTGCCAAAGCAACAATACCATACTGAATATTCGTTCATGCTTCTTTGTAGGATTCCACCCTTCTTGATCTTCTCTAGGATTCCGATCCTCTCGCTATCATTGGCCACCAACCAACAACCCGACCGTTCAGCTTCGTCCCGACAACCTTGTGTCTCAACTCTGTGGCATGGAGGGATGTTCTCAAATCCTCAAAGATACAGCATCATTCCCAACAATAAAGGACTACACAAAGTTCTCATACGATGCATGCAATTATACTAACAGGATCATTGTTGCATTCTCATCTTCAATCTTCACATCAATATTCCTTAAATCCATCAATAATGTGTTCACCTGACCAAGATGATCCCTCAGTGAGCACCCCCATGCATCCTAAGACTAAACAAACCTTGTATCAGTAGAAAATTGTTGGTTAATGACTTCGTCATATAAAGACTTTCTAGATTTCACCACAACTTGGCTGAGGTGTCCTCTTTAGCAACCCCTGTGATAATATCATCTGATAAGCACATCATAATGGTTGAGTGTGCTTTCTCCTCTAGACTGGTCATGTCAGCAGTTCTTCCTTTTGTTGACTTTAACAGCGGACCCCAAAGTCTATGTTGTTTCACCCATCAAAGTCTAAACTTGTTTTTGATGTTTAAAGCAGACATATTTCTCATTGGAAAATCTTGCATTGATCCCAAAACCTAGCGTCAATTATGACCATGGTTCCAATCAACCGAGTTGTGAACAGATTACTGATTTCTTAATAAACCTGGCGCTCTTCTACCAGTTTGTTATAACGGATCGTTCTTGAATTCATGGCGATTGTGAGTAAAGAACATATATTTAAACAGAACAAACAAGTGTAGAAACAAGAATAACACAAATTGAACGTGGCTTTCGACATTGTGACGACTACTCCACGGACAAACGAGGATACTTTATGAATCACGGACGGTTACACAGATTGCCACACACTTCACACACAGGTATGTTCCAATACAATGATATTTATTGGCATAGGGAATCAAACTCTAAACGACTTAAGCCAAACCAGATAATGACTGAAATACCCCAGAAGTAACCTAAACCAAACATGAAAACCCATGCAGACGTGTTCCCCAAGTAATGTTGATTATCAGCAAACTCAACACCAACAGATTCAGTAGTTGATCAACTATGTTTCCTCCTTCAGTTGAACACCAGACTCAACAGCCCCATTGCCCTGCTGACCGAAAATAGGCTTCCTCACAGACTCAACTCAGCATTGTGCTCCGCTGACCAACAAACTCAATATGAATAGTTTAAGTCACCATTACAGCATCCACTGAATGAAAAGAAAAAAAAAAAAAAACCCACGTGTGTCAACGACTCAAAACTATCCAAGTACTATCTAAGCAACCCAAATAGCTGAAAAGCAATTGTTTCAACATGTGGACACAACCCTTAAAATTGGATATAAAGGATAGCCGAAATGAAACGCCCTATAGTCTTGGCATCGAAGACGAATTGAAAAACTGTCACTAGACTGACCAATATTGGAGACAGAGATTGAAGAACTCGAGAATCATAGAAAAAAATCTGCTAAATTCATTTCTTTATCATTCTCATCATCATAAGGATTCGATTATTGTCACTTATCTGTGATTTGGATGGAGAATGAATCAACAATTTGTTAGAAATATTACACAAAATGAAAAATGAATATAAGGTATGTGAAACAATGTGAGAAAGTGACTGGATATGTGATTTCAAATCCTTTTAAATTCACAAAATTTGAGGCGGCCGCTGCAATGGTGACTCAAAGTTTTAAAATTTACAAAAGACCCTTATTTTACTTCTTTTTTTATAAATATTTTAAGTTTTGGGTTATTGCATTCTCCGCTCATTAAGAGGAGCATCTATAATATAAAAAAAAATTCAAGAACTATACGCAACGAAAAATACTAAAATTAATTTCATTAACATGAGATCTGACTCTGGTGAACAATATAAAATACTAAAAGAGTAAGATACAAACCATCACCAAAAGATTTAAAAGAACGATGCTTTATGTTCCGACAATCACTAAATTGGAGGTTGACACCAACAAATAATTACAAAGTCATTAATGGAAGGTTGATAGGTAGCATTCATTCTTGTGACACCATATAATATCTTTCTTGATTAGAATTGTAATAAATCTTGATCTTAATCTTAAGAATTGTAGAATGATACTATAGTTGTAAACACCAAACACTTTCATTTATGAGATTCACTTAGACCAAAGCGACACTATCATTTAGTACTTGACCGCACATCCTCATGGGATATGACTTTGGTCATCAATCCTCAGCTACAATTGACCCGGTGCACTTGTCGTTACTGTTGTACGTTTCGTAAAGGCCGACCCATGCAAATAAGTGGCCGATTTGTGATAACTTGAGTGTATGTTACCTAAATCAAAATCCTATTTTTTACGCACACACAAATCACTTTGAGATTTATGTACATTTCGTTAAAAATCAAGTGTTGGCCTAACAACTACAAGTACTTATCTATGTTCTCTCATGCAAATAAGTGGCTGATTGTTTCTATAAACCGCCTTCCTCATTCAAGTTCTTCCCATGCCGTAGCAAACACAATGTGAAAGTTTTCCCATTTTGTTTGAGGGAGGTTGTTAAGGAAAATACACGTAAGGAAGCTAAGAAGCAAGTAATTGGGTTAGGTGAGCTCTTATCGTAATAAGTAGATCGACTAATATTGTTGATAGACCGGTGTACTAGGTAGGTGGATTGTACCAACTTTTTATGGACTCTACTTTTGATCATGTATTTGGCTTAAAAGTTGAGCAAAACGTATGAATTTATGAAATTGTTGGGTGCCTTGGTCTCATGCGTTTGGATCTGTTGAGTAAAGCTGAATATGTTCCTACACATTGTATGCATCTGAATATACTCAGCTGAGAAATATAACTGATGTTCTTAGCTGAGGTATGGTGATCACGTCTAAATATGGTAATCACGTCTGGTCTCAGCTTACTCGTCTGAATCTGAAGCCAGTCGGGAATCTCATTCGATCTGGGAGGTTCTCATCTAAAGTTATGTCTCGTTTGACGCTGTTATTTAGTCTGCTAGGTTTTTTATGAGTACTATAAATACTCATCTTTTGTAACCTAGTTAGTAGTTAAATCTTGTAACTTTCCGGTGTTACTAAAATTCCTCGTTCTGTCCGTGCACGTAGTCAACACAGTGTCAACAAACCACGTTAATTCCGTGCTCTTGTTTTCCCATTGGTTGATTCTTTAGTTTCAGTTTCTTTCTCGCAATCCCTCTTAATTAACAGAAATATACATTTTCAGGAGAAGAGTTATATTGTACGGCAGTTTATTGAAGTTGAATTATTCAAGTAGAAGAATCTTAATCCATAAAACGACATGCAAATGATATAAATGGTTTGTTTGGATTAACCTAAAGGAAAATAAAGAAAAAAAAAAAAAAAAAAAAGAAAGATACGCACTGTGTTTGCCGGTCAGCCGATCAATAAATCCTTGTTCACTAGAAACAACATACGTACTTACAAAAAAAAGAATGGAAAATTAGGGATAAGGACATAATCTGAAATATTTTTAAGTGACAGGACAACTACATATTTTTTATAGGGAGAAGGACAACTGCATAATTTTTATAGCGAGAAGGCGCCAAACAAATGAATCCCAAAATCGGTGAATCTCCCAAATGAATCCCGAAATCGGTGAATTTCGACGGTGAATCCCGAAAATTAGTGAATTTCGACGATGAATTTTGAAAATTAGTGAATTTCGACGGTGAATTTCGTCGGTGAATTTAAACAATGAATTTCGAACACAAGTGAATTTCGACGGTGAATAAATAGTTTTGTCCTTTATGCAAAAGTTTCAAAAAACTGTCCTTCTACTCAATTGATGAAATATTTCTGTCCTTCTCCCTCATTCCCCCAAAAAAGAAAGTGCTTTTTTAAGTTGAGTTGTATTAATTTACATGTTTGCCGGAGTCCGAAAAATTTCTGTTTCTATATCTAGGCATTGTCAACTTACATAGTTAAAGCTGTAAAACTTAAACCATTTAAAAATAAACTTAATCTGATTTTCAACAAGAAATCGATCAGAAGACATGGACGTTGCAGGCTCTGAGAGCCAATCAACGATTCCGACATCCTTAGGACTTCTGAATGTATATGGTTCAAAAACGAAGCGTTTGAATCCGAAAAACATCATTCAGCAGGGCTCAGAAACCGAAAGAAACAATAATACTAGAAGTCAAGCTATATCCAAATTATCAGCATATGCTACCATGAAGTTAGGAAGAGAGAGATTGGTTAAATTGAATTCCAAGAAAGCCGACATTTTCTCCGTTTTATCAGGTAAAAAAGGACCCGATTCGAATCTGTTATCAGGAGATAACGATGAAACGGAGCTTGGACTTTTGCTTCAAGCAGCAGCCCAATTGGTAGCTGACAAAAGATTTGTATCAGCAAGAATGTTGCTAAACAAATGTGAAGCTTCTGTATCCAAAAATGGCGGTAGTCCTGCACAAAGACTTGTGTATTATTTTGCTAAAGCACTTCAAGAAAGGATTAATGGAGAGTGGGGCCTGGTTTCACAAGATAGTATTCCCACAAAAAGAAAGGATTCCATTGATGTGTTATTAAGTTTAATCAGTCTACAACCTTCAATGATGGAATGCCAACAAGATCTTCCGGGGTTCGTTATCAGTCAATTCACATCAATCCAGTCCCTTTTGGATCACGTTGCATCGGCTGCAAGGGTTCGTATCATTGATTTATCTATAAACAACGGTTCACATTGGATCATATTGATGCACGCTCTGAAAGCCCGTGGTTTGTATACACCGCTCAAACTTCTAAAGATAACCGCCGTTGGAACCTCCAAGAACATCATGGACGCGACAGGTAATTACCAAACGAGAAAAGAATTCTTTGATGATAGTTAACTATATATGGGAATTAACTTGAAATCAAGGACACAAAGAACTTCATTTCCTACCAAATTTTCAGCATGGACAATATTAGTATGTGTTAAACTCATTACATGAAAAATATGCAGAGTAACATCTACACGATAAACTATCCTAGCATACTTTAATAATTTGACATAATTAGTAAAAGATCCGTGGCTCCTGAGTCGAGTATGTAACGCCCCGAGACCACGGGTCTGGTAGCGCTAAATGAGTCATAAATGATACGGCGTCAACTGCTTAGACCGTCGTCCCCGCTTAGTCTAAAAGAGCTAACCCGAATTGTCAAGTCCTTTATGTCTCACACTTATATGGGATGAGCAGGTTTACAGATGTGAGACTTTACAGAGTATCTAAAACATAAAACCAGAAGACATACATGTATAGTGTGTCTTCACTTTGCTCATCGATCTTGCTCGAAGTTGGTAGCAAATACAATTGCTTAATTCACCATATGCTTGTCATTTGCATTTGATCATTCAAGAAATTTGAGCTACATCTGAATCAAGATTCTATGTTTTAGGATTAACGTCTACCATATTAACCATGCTTCTTAGGTTAAAACCAGGTGAATATCCATGCTTCCTATAGCATTTATCATCAGTATGACCATTATAACAACAAAAAGTACAATGCAAAGTTATTTTGAAATTAACTGCATTGTTAGCTACAGCAAAAAAAATTGAGGCGAATGCATATTATGCCTTAATGCAGAACATGGTAGTTGTATCTTCTTACACCAGAACATGGTTGCCCAGAAGATGCATTCGAACTTGCGTTGCCATTTAATATTGTTGGACTAGAATTGAAAATACAGTCAGAATGACAAAGAATCACTGCACAAGCTATGATACCACAAAGAATTTACAGAAACAACAACTTCTTGAAGCCAAGAACTTTATAAAATAGTGCTGCAAAAACATAGTAGATGAACTAAATTAAAATTTGCAATATATAGCAGACTTAAAACAAATAGAGAATGGAACTCTTTCACTATGAATGAACTTTACAGAGTACAAAATAGCTTCTTTTCTTTTCTTTTTTTTTTTGAGTGGACAAAATAGCTTCTAAAAAGATAGAAAAAAATCCAGAAACCTAACAATATTTGTCTCCGTATTTGGGAATCGAATACGTACTAGTGATACATGCATTTCCAAATGAGAATCGGAGTTCGAATATCATCCAGCCCCGTCTCTTTTTTTTTTTTTTTTTTCCCAAAAAATTTAGAAATGTTACTTACATAATTTGACTCTACTGACGCACTTTGACATTGCCCAGGTGAAAGATTGACCTCGGTTGCTCGTGCCATGAATCTGCCATTCTATTTCAATATGGTTCTGTCGGAATTAAAAGATATCAAGGAAAAAATGTTCGAATTTGAAGAAGATGAGGTGGTGGCCATCTCTTCATCCGTTTCTCTTTGGAGCGTTCTTCAATATCCAAGCCATTTGGAATCCCTTTTGCAAGTCTTGAAAAAGCTCAACCCATGTGTACTAGTTCTCAATGAAATTGAAGCAAGCTTAAATTCACCGGTTTTCTTAGACAGATTTACAGAAGCCCTCTTCTATTTCGCCGCAACATTCGACTCTCTTTACGTTACCCTTCAGAATCATCCCTTCAGAAAGCTGTGTGAAGAAATTTTCCTAAACGATATGCTTAGTAACATTATCATAGCTGAAGGTCAAGACAGGTCTCAGAGGCAAGAGAAAGTGAAGGAATGGAAGGAAATATTTGCTAAGTTTGGTATTGTGGAAACTGATCTTAGCACAGCAGCATTATCTCAAGCAAGTTTGCTGCATAAGAATTATGCTTATGAGAGTTATTTGACTCTAGAAATGGATGGGAAGTGTTTGATTATAGGATGGGAAGGCACCCCATTGCAGTTTGTTTCGGCTTGGAAATTTCTTTAAGGTTCAAGAACTAATTATGCATTTCAAAGACATCGAGCGCATACAGCCGAGTTTATGTTCAAGCTTTGTTTGTTTAGGCGACGAGGTTGTTTGTGATCGTTCGTTTCATAAACGAACAAAAAAGATTGTTCAATTTTGGTTCGTTGGTTTAATGAAGTTGTTTACGATCGTTTGTTTAACGGCACTACGCATAGTAAGTAAAATCCGGCTTGTGAATTATGCGGTTTTCAAATCTCTTTGTGTATAATATATAATTTTATTCATATACACAACTAAATTTAGCATAAAAACGGAAGCGGTAAAAATACATATCAATAAATGTATTCTGTAAAAAGGTTATAAAAACGACAGAATTGCTTAGAAATTGTGAAAATATCTAAAACTAATACTACACAACACAATTGAATATGACCCAACAGACAATGTAATCTAATTTTTCAGGTTTCAAGTAAAATGTAATTTTTACAAAGTAGACTGATTCAAGTGGTAAGTGAATTGAAAATACCTACAAAAGTCACTGGTTCGATTCTCTCCTGTGACGTCATGTTGAAAGAACTTTTGGCCAAACCTTACCTCTGAGTAAGGGTCGACTCTGCAGGCACGACCTGGGGTGAACTCCGGATTAGTTGGGTCAGTTATTTCTGGATACCGAGGGCTTTAAGAAAAAATAAAGTAAATGGAATTTTTCATTAATTCATCCTCTTTCATAATAGAATTAGAATCCCTCCACCATTATATAGAAAAATGGAGTGAGATTTTTTTTTCTGAAACGAAATGAATTCATTAAAACCAACAAATAATAGTACAATGGGACCTTCGTCGGAAAATAGGCTGACAAATTTCAGATCACAGCCACCACAAGCAAGGAAAAGGGGTATGGGAAAAAACCATTTCCACCAAATTAAGGCTCATTAGAGAGGACATGATTTGATAACATAAAAAGAAGTCAACCTTAACCTTAGCTTAAACAAACTTAAACAGAATTAAAACATAAACAAACAATCCGGAAAAGCCGACCATTACCGACCCGATTCAAACAGAAACATAAAAGAACAAACAGCTACAGACATGCAAAGATAGCAACATCCCAAATCCAACCTCAATCTTCAAAAACCACCAATCCAACATAACAACACAACCTCCGGCACAACATCAGGTTATTCCGTTGAGAAGAGCAGCGAGTCTGACCACGATCACAACAAAACCTAGCATGAAACATCAATCAAAATTACCATAAAGAGAAATCCGGTGAGGTCAGCAAGTGCAGCTCCGGTAGCCATGTGGCTTAAATTGTGGAGAAGCTCACTCGAAGCACTCTTCATCTTCATGAAGAGTGCAAATCAAGTGATACTTACCACCTCTTTTTTCAATTTGAAATTCTGCTTTGAAGCTGACCTTCACTATCTTCATTTTGTTCTTGGCACATCCAACACTGAAAATACCATGTCCTCATGAATGATAATTTTCTAGAGCCACCAAAAGTATTTTCCGAAGACAATTGGAATTCCTTGCCACAACATAGACAACAACAGACTTGAAGATCAGCATTCGGAGAACTTGAAGATCAATAATGATTTGTTTTTGCTTTTGGATTTTGTTTCATCATATATTGTACCAATAGGTGGTTTTTTTTTTTTCTGCTTTTTTGGAGACATAGGGTGTTGTACTTTTTCCAATGACTTGGATTTTCCCGCTCCGAGTTTGCCACTCATATGTTTTAAGAAGGCAGGGTTATGTCTCGTATGCGTCTTTTGGTATAAGGGGTGGTCAAGATAAGGTATTGTACAAACCTTTCCACATCTTAATTAAAGGCTTCGTAAATTAAAAAAAAAAGTTGGCCACGATGAAGAATGAGAGACAAACCTCCGGCAGAACCGCTGCCATCTAGAACTGAGAAGGAGAAGAGGAAAATCGCATGTTAGTGCTTTCAAAGAATGGAAACGGACAAAGAAGAGGTGGAATATGGTGAAAATCCAACAAATTAAAAGGAGAAACACAAAGGAAAAACAAACTGGCGCAGGTCGCCGAAAGTAGTGGTTTTTAGAGAGAAGATAGAGAGAATATTTGGAATATTTGCAACTTCTCATATTATGAGTTTGTTGAACTCTAAGCATTGGAACATTTGGAACTTAAAATCGTAATGGTGACATGAACTATGTGTTGGAAGTAGCGACCGAAAAATAATTTATGTAATTGTTTTTAGTATTATTAATAAATGATAGATTTATTCTCATCTTATTACTTGCTTCGTGCTTGTAAGTAATGCACTACTGAAAACCCTAAGTCGTATCATATGTAGTCATATAACTTAGTGTGTGACACACATGAGGATTAAGTTTATGGTGATACACTTGAACTGTTAGTCCGTGGTGAACTTAATCAAAGTATGGGGTCTATTGATTAAACCACCATTAATGTGCCCAGAACACTTTATGGTGTGACCGTCTTATCCGGACCGTCGACATTGGTTGTCTAAGTGGGGCATTTATATATGATGAGAGTCATATAGGACTGAACCGATTTAATCTGAGTTTCTCATATAATTCCGTGATTGCGAATCTTATTAAATCACAAGATGATCATATATGGATTAACCTTAATCCTGAAGTGATTACAGACTCCTACTGGTTTCAAGATAGGGTTTGATGTGTTCGTTAAGGATCTCTAAGAGGAGCGGTCCGAATCACTTTCATGTTGGCGCTATTCTGGAATGAGTGAGAAGTGTGTGTTTCACAGATATGGAATTCATTCATTCCTGCGGGAAGGAGAAAGACAATCCCTTATTTGTTGAGCCTAGAAATTGATCGATCCCGGGAGTTCGTATTGGTTATGAACTAATTGATCACTAGAGGGTTAATGGTAATTAAATAATGATAAGATGTATTGAAGAAGGTTTACGGAAATAATCCTACTTCATTACGGATAGTCTATGGAGGGTTAGTTTATATGTAATGATTATATCAATGGACTCTTATCGACTCGACTCGACGTTTTTAGAATAAGTTATATCTATAATCGATAGAGTTCAGTTTCGGATTTATGGTGGCGTAATTCCGGAATTAATGAATTAAGTAGAAATATTTTGTTCGATAAATATTTTATTTAATTTATTGTGGCTACTGGTTATAGGTCCATGGTCCCCGGGTTGACTCCTAACATGCGAGTGTTTTCTCGTTTTATGGAACTTCGAAAATAAATTAAATAGTTGGTCTATTTAATGAATATGCGAATATTATTTATTTGGTAAATAATATGTAAAATATAAAAGACATTTTCTATTAACTTAATGATAAAGTGGTGCCACACATATGGATAAATTAGGAGAAGAAATTTTCCTAGATTATGTCACATGTGTAATTAATTAATTATCTATTTGTTGGATAATTAATAGAAAAATAAGAGATTGTTTTTTGGGAATCATCTCTTATCTTTTGGCAAATATCTTTTTCTTATGGGAATAGGTAATTGTGGTGTGAAAAGGTTAACTCTCTCTTGACTAGTTATTTTCCTATATAAAGAGAGCCTCCCAACACAATTTCAAACACATAATTGTGCCACTTATCAAATAAAGGAGAGAAAAATTTGTTTCTTATTCTAGTCATTAAGAGTCTTGTGCATATTCGAGGAGGTTCTACGGCGAGGATCGACGTCCACCGGTCGTCGCTAGGAGATACAATCCGGAAGACTGCGGCTTCTCCCTTGGTCGATTGCTTCTCTCTCCGGTTTGGGTAAATCCACTAACTTTATGGTAGTTGTTAATTAATCATGCGAATCGAATCGTGGTATTATCGTATGCGAATTTATTCGTAGCTTCCGCTGTGCTAGATCGAGTATCTCAATCGGTGTTGTGAATCAGATCTGACGATCCAATTATGGATCGGATCCGGATTCGGGTTTCTGTATATCCAGCATGTGGTATCAGAGCCAGGTTAAAGCGATTTTGCGATCATGATTGCATAATTAATTAATAAGGAGTGGAATTGAATAAATAATGCATTTTTTACATTTTTTTTATATATAAATGCGATTGAATGTTTTGGTTGACGAGATGGATTGGGGTTGGTACTTGTTTACCGTTAGATCTATTGTAAACCCGGTTTTTGGGTATAAGATATCATGTAATTTTGTTTTGCAATTAAATTTTCTGTTTTTATTTATTTCGGCCGAGTGGTTTTTTTAAATAAATTTGGATGAAGACATGTAGAGAAAAAGACGCAGTACAGTGGTAAAAACACAAGTTCAATTGTGTGCAGACCCGAGTTTGAATCCCTTTAGGCGCATAAATTTTTGATTTTTTTTTAAAAAAAATTTCTCCTCGTATTTTTTTTATTTTCTGTTCGTAAATTTAGAAGAAAAAAAACGAAAACGAAAACGAAAAAAAAAAAGGGAGAATGGGTAATCAAACTCGGGTGGTGATGAAGGAAGAAAGAGCTTCAACCAACTCAGCTAGAAGGATTTTTATTGAAGATCTGGAGCAGAAAATTTTTATACCAGACGGCGGCTGCGCAATAATTTAGGGTTTATTTGTTTATTTATAGATTAGATACGGGGGTACCAACGGTCCATTTCAGTGGTTTACTTTTACGCATTTATTTTCATGTTTGATAATTTATGTGAGATAACCATGCTATGACATGCATCATATTCATGAATTCCACTCCTAGCATATGCATACATGTAGATAATTAATCGTGATATTAATTAGGCATGTATGAGACGTAATTAATTTAGATTAATTTAGGTAATTAATTAAATTAATTAAAACGAATGGAATTTTATCGGGATATAAAATTCACATGATAAAATAAAATTTACTCGGTAAATTTTATTTTGGGATCTAAAAATCATTCGTGGATTTTAATTATGTAGTGACTACATAAAAGAATTTTAATAATTAAAAAATTGGACAATCCGGAAAAGTTGGACACCAACTGAGCAAAAGGGTTCGGGCGGTCAACAGGGCTTCGGCTCGACTCGACTTGTCCGTCCAAGTGCGGGGTTAGCCACGGGTGTCCGGCAAGGTCAAGCTATCCGGCTAGCTGAGACTCAATGGGGCAACCTTAGCCCGGTTTTCAACCCAGCACCCGCACACGTGCTTATAGACTATTTAGTGATTGCTTATAGACTATTTAGTGATTGCTCATACTCATTTTATTTTGAATTTTTTTTAATTTTTCTATTTGCCTTTTTATGGATCTTGAATTGTTCTGATTTTGTATATTTTATTGTTCCCGTTTAAGTGTTTCATACGATTTTTCTCTTGAATCGTAGACTTTGGAAAAAAATACACTTTAAACTAACGTCACGAAAATTTTATTCTAGCCCATCCGAAAAAAAATCCTGGCTCCGTCCATGACTAGAGGTGCGGCATCGAGCACAGCCAATAAATCGGTTTTCTCCTCAAGTGTATGCTCATCATGTGCATGCAAAGGAGATAAGATAGAGCTCGAACAAGGGACTAATGAGAGAGAATTAGATTCCCCTGTCTCCTCCTCCACAGTCTCAGCCACAAATGTAGGTGTATGTGCATCATCAATCTCTTCCACATTCTCATTTCTATCGTTGATTGTTTCATATTCAACCGACTCTACGATTGTATCCACAACTACCTCGTCCACAACGAATGCACTATCCTTATTCTCTCTCACAACATCACACTCTTATGGAACATTTGTCTCCACCACTTTTGCATGCCCTTCGTCGATTCTACGTAGGTCTTGCCAGAAATATGGGCAATCATAATAGGAATGACCACTCATTTTACAATGACCGTAATAAACAAAAAACAACCATGGAGAAGTTTTTTTAACATCTGTACCACCATGGTTACCTCTATCGCCACGATTACTTCTACCACCACGATTACTTCTACAACTGATGTGATCCACAAATGAATCAGATCCGAAAATGCCCGAGGACTTGACTGAAGGCACCAATAACATGAGAACCTCGACCCTTGGCTAACCTGTAGCAAAAAACTTTGGTATATATGGACACCCACATGGTTCGCTCACAACCTTGATAAGTCCGGTTTGGCATCCACCAACGTGAGAAAACTCACCAAAGCTTAAAAGCTTCAAATAAAATATATTTATATCAAAATTTGTCTGTGTAAAAAACAGTACAACTAAAGCCTTTTTATAGGGTACAATGAAAGAAATAAAACAATACCTAGCCAGTGTGAGACAAAATTAAATAATAAAAATTAAAAATTAAAAACCTAATAATTAATAATAATAATAATCTAATAAAATCTGCCATGGAAACAATGTGGGATAAATGGACTCTAAGCCAAAACATTCCATCTTGGATCACATAAAAAATGGTGTTGCGTATAAAATGAATCAAACTCTTCTGGTTTGGCAAGGAGATTGTGGGCAGAGGTTGTGAATACAGCCTACTACTTAATCAATATGGGGCCTCACACTTGGTCAATCTCAAAACACCACCTGAGGTATGGTGGGGAAGCCTGTAGATTACTCATGTCTGAGGGATTTTGGAAGCACAATTTATTATCATGTCAGCGAAGGTAAGCTGGAACCAAGGGCCAAGAATGGAGTATTTGTGGGATATGGAGATGGAGTAAAGGGGTACAAAATCTGGTTTTCAATTGAAAATAGGGTTATACTCTGCAGGAGTGTAGTCTTTGATGAAAATTCTAAGCTTAAATCAAATGTGAAGGTCACATCTAAATCGGAAATTGAATCTGAAACTGAGAGCGTTGACAAACAGGTGGAGCTTCAAGTACAGTCAACTGAATTAGAGAACTCAACTGAGGACAGTCAACACTCTGCAAATCTAGCTGAACCAGAGCTAAATCCGAACAAGTCGACAGAACATGGGTCAACTGATACTCAAACAACTGAAGTTGGTCAACAAATTATAGCTCTCAGCAGAGCTATAGGACCAATGTTGGACTTCCCAAGACGTATGGGCTTGAGGATGCGGTTGGATATAAACTTCAGGTAGCTAAAGAAGTGGATGGTTTTGAACAAAACCAATTACAAGGAAGTTGTGACATGTTCAGAGGCATCTTAATAGCTTGCTTCCATGGGGGATGAAATGGTGTCACTTCAGAAGAATGAGACTTGGGATCCGGTCAAACAGCCACAAGGGATAAGGGTAGTCATCTGAAAATGGATCTTCAAGAAAAAAGAATGATTATCACCTATTGAGGGCATAAAGTATAAGGCACGTTTGGTTGCAAGAAGGTTCAGACAGAAGGAGGGGGTGGATTATGATGAGATATTCTCACCAGTAGTTAGGCACACTTCTATCAGAGTGTTACTAGAAATAGTGGCACATTAGAATCTTGCGCTGCAAGATGTGAAGACAACCTTTCTATATGGGGTTGTATATAAGGAGATATACATGACTTGGCCAGAGGAATTTCAAGTTCCTGGTAAAGAATGGTATGTTTGCAAGTCAAAGAAATCATTGTATAGACTCAAGCAGGCTCCATGGCAGTGGTATAAGAAGTTTGACAATTATATGATCCAATTGGGCTATAACAAAAGTCCATATGATTGTTGTGTATATCACAACAAGTTGAATGATGGTTCAATCATCTATCTGGTTTTTTATGTGGATGATATGTTGATAGATGTTGTAAACAAGTATGACATTCAAGATCTAAAGAATATGTTCAAAGCTGAATTTGAGATTAAGGATTTGGGGGAAGCAAAGAAAATCTTGGGGATGAAGATCTATAGAGATAGAAAACAAGGGAATTTGTTTCTGTCTCAGAAGGATTATATTGAAAAAATACTATCCAAGTTTGGCATGTTAGCTGCCAAACCTATATACATTCCAATGGCACCAAATATACACATGTCTGCTTTGTTTGCTCCACAGTCAGCTGAGGAGGAAGAATGCATGTCAAGAGTTTCATATGCTAGTGTAATAAGCAGTGTGATTTATGTCGTGGTCTGCACTAGGCCTGATTTGGCTAAGACAGTAAGTGTTGTCAGCAGGTTTATGGCTCAACCTAGAAGGAACACTGGAAAACTGTGAAGAGGGTGTTTGTGTACCTTAGGGGTACTTCAGATGTTGGACTCATTTGTGGAGGTGATACTCAATGTTTGGTCACAGGGTACTATGATACTGATTATGATGCTGATGTGGACAGTAAGAGATATATGACTGGGTATGTTTTTTTACTTTGGGTGGTTCTGAGGTAAGTTGGAAGGCAACTTTACAAGCAACAATGACATTGCCTACTACTGAGGCAGAGTATATGACACTGACAGAAGCAACAAAGGAGGCAATCTGGTTAAAATGTCTAGTCAATGATCCGAGACTGCAAAAAGATCAAGCTAAGGTGTATTGTGACAGTTTAAGTGCAATATGTTTGGCTAAAAATCAGGTTCATCGTGAGTGAACCAAGCACATTGATGTGAGGTACCATTTTCTTAAAAATGTGAGGAAAATCAAGGTGAATAAGATCAACACTGATGTTAATCCTGGTGATATGTTCACTAAGTTTGTTCCAAACAACAAGTTTCAATTGTGCCTGGACTTGTAAAACATCCACAACTGTTACTCTGAATCTGGAATACTCAGTTGAAGAGAGGGTTATGCTGAGGTACTCAAATCTAAAGACATGAGGAAGTTTGGCAGTTGGTTGTGCATCTGGTCTTTCAGACTGCATGGAGTTCAAGTCAAGGTAGAGATTTGTAATGGTGACATAAACTACGCAATTGAGTCTGGTAGTTAGCTAAATCTATGTGGAAACCCTTGGTCAGCTGAATAGAGTCAGTTGTGTAGTTAGCAGAGTGATCAAATGCTGAGTCCAGTGTTCTGCTGAGCTGAGTTGGTTCTCAACATTACTTGGTGGACACAACTGCATGAGTTTTCCATTCCTGTATAGGTTACTTCTAAGTATTTCAGTCACTACATGATTTGGCTGTTAACGGTTAAGGTTTGATTCCCAAGGCCTATATATACCAACTGTATTGTAACATCTACGTGTGTGAAATCTGTAACCTTCTGTGAATTGTGGAGTAGTCGACAAATTGTCAGAAACCACGTTAAATCTATGTTCTCTTTGTTTCTACACTTGATTGATTATTTATTTATTTGTTTGTTCTTTCTCAAATCACCATGAACTCCATACGATCTTTTACAACAAAAACAATTCATCATAGGTTGCAAACACCAAACGTTCAATTTTTTTTGATATTATGAACTAATGGCATGTTTGTTATGCATGAATAGAATGGAATGGAATAAATTCATTCCATTACTGCGTTTGGAATGTGAAAGAATGTATTGAAACAAATTATATAAAATGTGACACATTGAGTGATGAATAGGGTTGAGTAGTGGATTAAGGTGAGGTGGAGTAAGGTAGGGTATGGTTTATAATGTAGGATATGGTGGAAGAGGTGGTGTTAGGTGGGGTAGCCCTACCCCACCAGGGCCACCACTCATTTTTCCTTAACACATGACTCTACCTTACTCTACTTATCATTCCTTACATATCACTCGTCATATCAATCCCCCCAACCACACCATACCTCGAAACCCACCTTACCCTACCTCAGTACCCCAACCTACTCTACCACACACCTACCTCACCCTACCTACCCTAAACCACATTACCTTACCCCCTACCCTACCTTACATACATTACTCTACCTAACCTACTCCATCACCTACCACCCACCCACTCTTACCCCATCACCCACGTGTTTTCTGATTTTCATTTTATTCCATCGCATTCCATCCTTTTTTGGAAGGAATACAAATTGACATTTTTCATTCCATTTGAATAATATTCCATTCCATGTCGAGGATAATATAGTTTGAATATTATGTTTCCTTTAAATATTATTATTGTTGTATTTATCTTGTAGTTGGCTTATTGACTAAGTCACCGAACCATACATATCTATACTCTGTCCGTTCTGTTGAATCAATGAAATATTATTATTCTAAATGTTGATATGGTATCAAAGCATCTCGATTTTCTCTCTCTCGTTATGTCAATTATCCCTAAACCCTAACCGTATTCTTTTTTTTTAAAAAAAGAAAAATTCACAGCCTTCTTTTGTGTTTCAGCAGAAAGTTTCTGGCGTGGATCGGATATTGAAAGAAACCCCGATCGTGATGAAATTTTGAGAGAGTGTTATTAATACTTTATTCTATGATCTAAACGGTGGAATTGACGTTTGGACAGTTCAATTTCTCTGAATCGTCCGTCGACAGAACTGATGTGACTCGGTGTTTCAGCAGAACCTTTCTTGCAACGATCGGATATTGAAACAAACTCCGATCATGACGCGATTTTGAGGGCTTATTCTTATTAGTTTCTTATACGATCTGAATGGTGGAATATTGAAACAAACTCCGGTCACATTCATCTTAGGGGTTTTGTAAAATATGGCTTATATCACTTCTCCACCTCGCTTCACCCTCCTCCTGCTCCTGCTCAAGCTCAAGCCTCCTCCACCACTTCCTCCATCACGTGGCATCAACGTCTCGGTCACTGTTCTTATATTGTACTCCGTCAAGCCTTAAAGAATCTTCCCACCTTCACTCCTACTAAGGCATCCCTGTTTGTTTGTGCCTCGTGTTAGTTAGCAGAAAGTCACCGTCTTT
Source organism: Gentiana straminea (assembly GCA_036785695.1). Lineage (NCBI taxonomy): Eukaryota > Viridiplantae > Streptophyta > Magnoliopsida > Gentianales > Gentianaceae > Gentiana > Gentiana straminea. The sequence continues at coordinate 9,114,833 of JAVUPR010000300.1, read as the reverse complement.
ATTTATACACTTCTGAGTTTACCTCTACTACCCCATTGGACCTGATTACTCCGATTTATGGTTCCCGTTATTATGTCAATTTTCTGGATGACTTGACCAGATATCTATGGCGTTATCCCCTGAAAATAAATATGATGTTGAAACTATCTTTCCTGACTTTCTTGCTATGATTGAACGTCAATTTAATACCAAACTAAAGTCCATCCAAACTGATTGGGGTGGTTAGTACCGTCACATTTCCACTCTTCTTACGTCTCTTGGCATCCGGCATCGTCTTTCCTGTCCCCACACACACGAACTAGTTGGTGCCATTGAGTGCCGCCACCGTCAAATTGTTGAAGTTGGCCTCTACCTTCTTACGCAATCTAATCTTCTGCTTCCCCATGGGGAGGACGCCTTTATCACTTCCACTTACATTATCAACCGGCTTCCACCACAGTTTTTCATGATAAGTCTCCCTACGAAATGGTCCACCACCGGTCTCATGAATGTACATTCCTTCGAGTCTTTGGTTGTGTGTGCTGGCCCTATCTCCGTCCCTACAACCATCACAAGACTGATTTCCACTCCAAAACTTGCATTTGTCTTGGATATAGTCCTTCCCACCATGGTTGGAAATGCCTGGACCTTACCTTTGGCCGTATTTAGTATTTATATAGCTCGCCACGTGGTTTTTTATGAATATAATCTTCCCTTATACACCTTCTCCCTCAAAACCCACTCTTGATAATCTCAAAGTCCTGCTTCATGTCTTCCTTCCAGCACATCCACCAGATCCACCTCCCATGCCGGTTCCCTCCAACCCGGCCCCACCCCATCGGCTCCCGCTCCTGAGCCTTCCCTGCCCACCTCCCTTGTGTCGACTTCGGCCTTAGTCTCTCCTGACTCTTCTCATTCCCCACCTGCTCCCCCTCATACCATGGTTACTCAAACCAAAACCAATTCCTCAAACCTATCTCTCGGCCTGACTTTATCCACTACCGCTTCCTAAAACCCTTGTTGCTTCTACCGACTCCTTGGACCCTTTTTCCTATACCGAAGCCTCCAAACACCTGAACTGGCGTAATGCTTTGAGAGAGGAAATTGACGCGTTGTTGCGCAACCAGACCTGGGATCTTTTTCCTCTGCATACTCGTATGAATATTGTTGGCAATAAATGGGTTTATCGCACTAAACGTCATGCCGATGGGCATTTTGAGAGTCACAAGGCTCACCTTGTGGCCAAGGGTTTTCATCAGGCCGAATGGGTTGATTTCACTAACATATTTAGTCCGGTTGTTAAACTGGTCACTATTCATCTTCTTTTGTCATTTTCTGTTTTGCAAGGTTGGTATCTTCACCAGGTGGATATTCAAATCCATGGGCATTTATCTGAGCCCATTTATATGCAGCAGCCCCATGGATTTGTTCACCCTGATTATCCGGATTATGTTTGCCGTCTTCACCGCAACCTTTATAGCCTTTGTCAGGCTCCCCATGCTTGGTTCTCTCGCTTCACCGATGTCTTGACCCAGTTTGGCTTTGTCAGCTCCAAAGCCGACACCTCCTTATATATTTATTCTCGCGATGGTGCTCGTGTTATATTCTGATTTATGTGATATTATTATTACTGGTTGATCGTCTTCTCTTGTTGAGTAGGTTGTGATGTGATCCACAATGATATTCCAGACCCGTTAGCTCCTATGAATACCGTGGACCCGCTTGTGATTCGAGATGGGCCTATGACAAGGCTCTAAAAGAAGAGAGTTAGAGAGGCCTTGAATACTTTGGCCTTGGAAGCCCATTTGGATCAAAAACAGGCCATGAAGACCGAAGATCAGCCTACTAAGTGCACCATTTATGCTATTGGACTTGACGAAGACACTATTGGGCTTGAATAAATTATTCGGAAGACTTTTATTTACTTTTGGGTATTAATAAGGCCCATGGTGTCATTTTATTATTGTTGGACCAGTTTCTATATTATTTTCATTAGTCTTTGTTTAATAATTGTATTGTGGGCCTAAGTGTCTCAAGAAAGCCCATCTAGCTTAGGTTAGGTGTATATTTCTTGTGAATTCCTCCCACATGGCTTAGCTACATTAGTTTCATGAATATTGTAGCCTATATAAGGCACCTAGGTGGTTCTTTTACAGGCAGTTCAATTTTGAGTGAAATTTTGATTAAGTCTATTGACTTGTTTATCACTTGCGAGTGAGGATCTCTTCGTTGTATAGTTCAACCCTTTAAGAACTTATCAGCGCCTTGAGCAAGCGTTGTGGTGTTCTTGCCAACATTTCTTAGATTGGATTATCTAAGATCGTTGTTTCGAGCTCGTCGTTGATTTCCTTTAGAAGGTACTTGGGAAATTCGTTCCGTGATTCGTATCAGGTTGTCTCTTATCTTGGTCAACACTTTCCGGTTAAGGACCTTCGTTCTCTATCATATTTTCTTGGCATTGAGGTGCTTTCTACCTCCGGTGGGCTATTTCTCACTCAACGCAAGTATATCATTCAGCTTCTGCAGCGTGCCTCTCTGGAAAAGGCCAAGTCTTGTCAGACACCTATGTCGGAATCTACCCGTCTTACACTTGACGATTGCCCTCCATGTGCTGATCCGTCGCTTTAACGTACTATTGTTGGTGGTCTACAATATCTCAGTTTCACTCGACCCGATATTGCCTTCGGGGTCCACAAGGTTAGTAAGTACATGCATTCGCCTACTGAGGCTCACTGGGTTGCTGTTAAACGTATTCTTCGGTATCTTAAGCACACTATATCTGATGGTCTCTTTTTCTCCTTCCGGTCATTTGTTTCGCTCCGAGGTTATTCTGACTCTGATTGGGCTGCTAACTGTGATAATCGTCGTTCTGTTGGGGAACACTATGTTTTCCTTAGTAAGAATCTCATTAGTTGTCGTAGTAAGCAACACATGACGGTTTCAAAGAGTGGCACCGAGGACGAGTACAAGACTCTTTCTAACACCGCCGCCGAACTTCAGTGGCTTTGCAGTCTTGATGGAGGTCAAGTTAAATTATTAACTCGATGCCTACTAACACACTAGCAAGAGAACTAGGTTCAATTGTAGTATAGCCAGATAGAGTCGAGGTCGATCCCACAGAGACTCGGCACAAATAAAACACAACTTTATCCTATTAGAACTAAATTAAAAAGGCGGTCTACGACCAACTAAATACAGTAAATAAAATAGTGACAACCACAAGACACAAAAGACAACTAAGACAAACTAAAGCACGGATAATACGGTTGATATTATCTAAACAAATAGTATTGATTACGCTAGTAGATTATAACTCCCCCATGTGAATTAGGATGATAACGAGACAAAACAAACGTTAAAGATTAATTATTATGACTACGGGAGTCATCCCCTAAGGTAGATTTAGCTCCGGTTAGGCCCTCTAAATCATCGTGCCTACATTACGTGACTTCGCCTTTTAATGCCTCCATCTCATATAACTTCTGACACAACTATGAAACTAGGGATGCCGGTATAAACCGTAACCTCATATAAGCAACATTCCTAGGGTAAGGCGTACTTCTTAGATGCCGATTCAATCTATATCCTAAGTAACAATCACTTTTTGGGTTTCATGACAAATAACTAAGTTGATCAGGTTTAATTACTCGTTTTAATTCCAATGCAGAGAATCTGACGTAGTCGAAGCCGATCATAATATTGCCCTACACATTACCACACTCGGTCGACCGAACGACGGCACTCGGGCGACCGAGTGACATGTCTAGGTCGATCGAACACAGTTTTGTGTCGGAACAAATCATGATTACTTCTTAACGTTTCTAACCTAAACACATGGGTTCGTAAATAAATCTACATCACGCAATCAATACAAGAAAAACTACTCCATAATAAAATATATCAGATCTACAAATAAAGATTGCATAATTGAATAGTCATACCCTCGAAGACGAGAGTGACTCCCACTCCTTAATGCGCTCCCTAATTGGAGAATCCGACGAATCCACAATGAACGAACATAAAGAAAATAAAACTAAAACTTAAAAGCTAAAATTGTATGAATTGTTTTTGTGTTGTAGTGGTGTGTCTCTCTCAGCATCGTGCTGCTGTTTATATAGGAGTTGTAGCCGACATAGGGAGAATCCAGAAGATTGACATGCATTTATCACATTAGGCTCGGGTGACCGAACCTACACGCTCGGTCGACCGAATGGCATGGCTCGGTCGACCGAGCCTCCTTCTTTACGCGTTTTCAATTTTGCTTCGTCTGACTTGTTCTCCACTCCATGCTTTTGAATTGATCTGATTTATCTTTTCTTCAATGCTCCGATTTTCTTCTCTTTTATCTTGAGACTTCTCGATTGCGTGATAATTATCTTCCCGATTTATCATGATCTGGCAAATTCGCATTTATCACACAATTAATTGCTCTTTTATAATAACAACAGCTAAATACCAATTATCATATTAATAATCACTTATCATTAAATAATAAATATAAACACGTGATTAAATATGAAATATATATAATTAACTCCGATTTAAGGTTATAATTGATGACATAAATGGGTATATTTTAACTGTCATCAAAATGCCCCCCACTTAAACTTTGCTTCGTCCCGAACAAAGTATCAATAAGTCATCCCCCAAGACAACATTTTCTGTGGTCAACTCATACTTACACAAGAAACCCGAGTCAACTCATACCAGTCATGCTTATAAGATAGGCATTATTCACTACTCGCTATGAATCGAAGTGATTGTGTGCATGTGCATTGGTTTTATATAAATGTAGCAAGATTAAAGTTTATGCAGACTTCATATCAAAATTTACCAACATCAGCATTCATACTTCTTAAGCCTCGCAATGGTTAAAGCACTAGAACAATAAGCAAGAGCGTATCTATAGGGTTTTTGGACTTGGAGACTGAGTACTACTCGAAGCCTCTAAAAAAAATTCGAAATTTTCAATTTTTTGCATATTTTTCGAATACTACTAATCTCAAGGAAGAAAACTTTTCATAGAGTATCCCCCTATCTTAGATTAAGCGTAGCATCGAATATTACCACAAGCGCGGGGCTACTTTGGTAATGTTACTACAAGCCCAGTGTTTTAATGCATTGTCAAAACACAGGTACGTCCCAAGCTTATTACTCCGCTTTTGTTGGCTAGAAGATCAGAATACATCAGTAGACAAATGTCGACACTAGGTCCTCATAACCAATTATCTACGCAATGTACACATACTTCTTTCAATTATTATAACTCATACAGTACTAAGCGATTCACATGTTGAGTAATTGAACAATACCTAACTACTTACAATTGTTGCCATGAATATCCTTAAGTCTACTAACAATTTATCGCAAAAGTATAATATGACCACGTACTCACGCAACTTGGTTCATTTCCTATTAATTCTAAGTATAAGAATTTCACAAGTTTAAGGGTACGAGTTAAACATCTTGGCATTTATCCATAAAAGTTTTTTAAATTTGGCTCAATATTGTCTCAGTATTCCGTTCCACCTTGACTTTTTCAACATATAGCACAATATATAGCTAAGTCCCCTGCCCCCCACTTAAACATGACATTGTCCTCAATGACAAAAATAAATGAGAGTTCAAGATGAAAGACTTAGCTCTGGAAACGGCTCCCAAGTAAAGGAACAATATCGGAGTAATCATCGGCACAGCGTGGAGAGACAGACACATCCTGTATAAACAGACAAGCTCCACGAAATCGTCAAATACCATGTCTATGGAAGTTATAAAATAACGTGGCAGTAATTAGATATGGATATCTAAAAACAGTTTAAGCCACTTTATTTTATACTGCCATGGACAAGACCAAAGGGGATTTAAACCTAAATAAAAACTCACATGACGGTTATCAAGGAAAAAACCTCGTTTATTCCGAACTTAGACTCGGAACATGGCGAGATGAAAAAAACCGTGATAGGCGCATGCTACTTTATTAAAAAGAAAAACGAAAAAAGAAAAAAAAAAAAGGTATAGGTAGTAGTTCTAAGTTTATAGTCGCTAGCTCGACTCAGCTCAAGATGGTTTATTCATAGACAGGGTCATCGAGGTACAAAACCTCCTCCTCAGCAGCAGGCGGAAGCCCGTGATAATGCTTAATACGATGTCCATTGACCACAAATCTGGACTCGTCTTTGAAATTGAATAGCTCCACCGCTCCAGAAGGAAAGACTTGTTGTACTTGAAATGGGCCATACCATCTTGATTTCAACTTACCCGGGAAAAGTCTTAAGCGCGAATTGTACAAGAGAACCAGATCACCCTCTTGAAAGGTCCTCTCAAGAATCTTTTTGTCATGAAACTTCTTTGTGCGCTCCTTGAAAATCTTGGCATTCTCGTATGCCTCTAAACGAAACTCCTCCAGGCGAGTTAATTCTAACATCCTTTTCTCACCGGCCAACGTCTCATCAAAATTTAGCATCCGTGTTGCCCACATGGCTCGGTGCTCCAGTTCCACAGGTAGATGACATGCCTTTCCAAAAACAATTCTATATGGTGACATTCCAATCGAGGTTTTATATGCAGTCCTATAAGCCCATAAAGCGTCGTCTAAACGTATCGACCAATCCTTTCTGGTCGTATTGACAGTTTTCTCCAGGATACGCTTTATCTCTCGATTGGTGACTTCTACCTGTCCACTCGTTTGGGGATGATATGCGGTTGCTAGCTTATGTCGAACCCCATACTTAATCATCAGCCTTTCAAAAGGTTTATTACAAAAATGACTACCATTGTCGCTTATAATCGCCCTCGGCGTCCCAAACCTTGTAAAAATGTTCTTCTTCAAGAATCTAACCACAACCCTAGCATCGTTAGTAGGGGAAGCAATGGCCTCAACCCATTTGGATACATAATCAACAGCAACTAAGATATATCGGTTAGATAATGATGAAGTGAAGGGTCCAACAAAATCTATTCCCTAAACGTCAAAAAGCTCCACTTCTAAGATGCTCTTGAGTGGCATCTCATTCCTCCTTGAAATATTACCTGTCATTTGACAAGCATGACATGCCTTTGCATATTGGTGTGCATCCTTAAACAATGTCGGCCAATAAAACCCGCATTGGAGAACTTTGGCCGCAGTTTTATCTCCCCCGTAGTGTCCTCCAACTTCATAAGAATGACAATGTTTCAGGATATCATTATACTCTTCTTCGGGCACACACCTTCGAAAAATATTATCAGATCCTAGCTTAAATAAATAAGGCTCATCCCAATAATAGTGTCTAAGATCTTTAAAGAATTTTTTCCTTTCTTGGACAGTGAGATTTGGTGGTAGGTACTTTGCGGATAGATAATTAACAAACAAACTAAACCATGGTTGCTTCTTCTCCTTCACAACCTCTATTCGCGAAGAAAGCTGCGGCACAAGACAATCATCATGTCCCCCGATGGTGGTGATGGAGAAAAGTTGTTCATCGGAAAAGATTCTCCTATCTCGGGTAATTCCTCACCATCTTCTAATTGTAAGCGCGATAGATGATCGGCCACCACGTTCTCACTTCCTTTCTTATCTCGGATTTCTACGTCAAATTCTTGCGACGGCGAGAATCCATCTCAACGATCTCGGCTTTGAATCTTGCTTTGCTAGGAGATACTTAAGAGCCGCATGGTCAGTCCATACAGTGACTTTAGATCCCACTAAGTAAGATCTAAATTTGTCAAAAGCAAAGATAACGGCCAAAAGTTCCTTCTCCGTTGTGGCGTAGTTTCTTTGGGCAGCATTCAAAGTCCGGCTTGCATAATAAATAGGTCTGAAGATCTTATCTTTTCTTTGACCCAAAGCGGCGCCAACAGCAGTATCACTTGCATCACACATCAGTTCAAACGGAAGATCCCAATCCGGTGCGACCAGAACGGGTGCAGTGATCAATCTACTTTTTATTTTGTTGAAAGCTTTTATGCACTCATTAGAAAACACGAATGGCACATCCTTGGCCAATAATTCGGTAAGAGGTCTAGAGATTAAGGAAAAGTCCTTGATAAACCTACGATAAAATCCGGCGTGGCCTAAAAAACCTCGCAAAGTTTTAAGATTAGTAGGTGGAGGTAGTTTCTCGATCACCTCAACTTTGGCTCTATCCACCTCTATACCGTTCTTTGATATGCGGTGGCCTAGTACTATACCTTCCGTAACCATCAAATGACACTTCTCCCGAGTAAGCACAAGATTAGTCTCTTCACATCTCTTCAACACTCGTGCTAGATGTGCGAGACATGAATCGAAATCGTCTCCAAATACTGAGAAATCATCCATAAAGATTTCCAAGAAATCTTCCACCATATCCGCAAATAATGACATCATACACCGTTGAAATGTTGCGGGGGCGTTGCACAATCCAAATGGCATTCTATTGTACGCAAATGTCCCATATGGGCATGTAAATGTTGTTTTCTCACGATCTTCAGGTGAGATGTGGATTTGATAGTATCCCGAATATCCGTCGAGAAAACAATAGAAAGCATGCCCGCTCAGTCTCTCGAGCATTTGATCGATGAAGGGAAGAGGAAAATGGTCTTTACGAGTTGCATCATTTAGTTTCCTAAAGTCTATGCATACTCGATGACCGGTGATTAGCCTCACAGAATTAACTCATTCAACTCATTGGCTTGCACCGTCAATCCTCCCTTTTTGGGAACTACATGGATAGGGCTTACCCATTCGCTATCAGCAATTGGAAATATAATTCCCATTTCTAGCATTTTTATAACCTCATCCCTAACCACGTCCTTTAATTGTGGGGTTAGACGCCTTTGAGGTTGTGCAACCGCTTTCTTTTCAGGGTCCACGGAGATCTTGTGCATACATACGCTAGGAGTAATGCCCTTAACGTCAGCTATGGTCCATCCAAATGCTCCGCGGTACTCTCTCAGAACTCTCAATAGTTTCTCCTCTTGTAAGTCCGTCAAGGATGAAGATATAATTAGCGGCAAAGTCTCATCTTGAAGAAACACATACTTCAAATTCGCAGGAAGAGGTTTTAAAGTCAAATTTGTGGGAGGTTCTTCCAAAGAGGTCTTCAACTTCGACCGGTGAGTTTGAGTTCGAAGTACTTATGCCACGTTGGTCTATGATAGAATCTTTCAATCTCTCGCAAAGACTTACTTCCTCTACAGGCCTTGGGGTCCCTCTACTACATCCCGGCCATATCATCTTCTCCTCCTCACTACTCACGTACTTGACTTCATCTTCTTCTTCTAAGACAAAGATCCAAGAAATCCTTGATGCTTTCATGTTGTTGAAATTCTTGAACGATCCTATCAATGGAATCTAACATGAAACATGCATCCTCTCCATCATCAGGTTGCTTCATAGTGTCGAAGACATTGAATGCAACTCTCTCTTCGTTCACTCTTAATACCAACTCGCCTTTGTAAACATCAATTAGTGTTCTACTCGTGGCCATGAAAGGTCTCCCTAATATCAAGGGCACTTCGTAGTTAGCTTCCATATCTAATACCACAAAGTCGACAGGAAATACAAACTTTTCAACCCTTACCAGCACATCCTCAACCACTCCACACGGTTCCTTGACAGAACGGTCAGCTAATTGCAATGTGATTGAGGTCTTCTTAAGATCTTTCATGCCTAGCTTCCGAAAAATAGATAGTGGCATTAGGTTCACGCTTGCTCCTAGATCACACAAAGCTTTGTTCAGACATATGTTACCTATGGTGCAGGGAATGAGAAAACTTCCAGGATCTTTGCATTTTGGGGGTAACTTATGTTGAAGAATGGCTGAGCACTCCTCATTAAGGCATATGGTCTCTAAATCTAGAAGTTTCCTTTTAGTTGAGATGGCGTCTTTTAAAAACTTGGTGTACTCAGGCATTTCAGCTAGTGCTTCAACTAGGGGTATATTGATTTGTAACTTACTAAACATATCCACGAACTTCTTATACCTCTTATTATCAAACTTAGGCTTCGGTTTTGGTGGAGGATAAGGTAGAGTTGAAGGATCGACATCAGTGAAAATTGGATACTTGTTGTTATAAAGTTCAACTTTAGGGCCAGCAGGTTCTTTATACGTTCTTTGCTCAGGCAAAGTCTCGAAAGTATTAGTCTCATTGCTTGGCTCACCATCCTTATTCTTTGTGACTTTTTCTTTCTCTTGCAAGGATGGTGGAGTTACCTCCTTTCCACTTCTTGTCATGATCGCATTCAAATCCTTAGGGTTCTTTTCAGTGTTGCTTGGCAACCCTCCAGGAGGTCTAGTTGAGACTTGCTCAGCTAGTTGTCCTACTTGGTGCGTGAGATTTTGGACTAGAGCTTCCTGATTGGTTACCTTGGCATCAGTCTTCTGACAATATTGGCTAAAGTTAGTGGCTAACTCAGCCATAGATTTTGAAAGTTGTCCCATATTGTCAGTGACGACATTACTCAGTTTTTCTATTGCAGCTTCCCAACCTAAAGTTTTAGTCTGCTGTGGTACATAAGTGGTAGGCGGTTTAGGCCTTTCTTCTGCGTTAATGTCACTATATCGGAATCCAGGATGGTTATGATTAGGTCTGTACCCTCCCCCGACATAATTGGCTTCTTCAGTACCAGCATTCTCACTTTGAGGTGCTACCTCGATTCCAGCCCCTTTCTCTACTCTTGTCATCCTCTCTTGCATCCCATCTACCTTATTGTTGATAACAGAAAGTTGTTCTAAGATTTTGGTAGATGCACTATCATCAAATATGTCAGCGGCCATCTTCACAGTAGCTATGTCGTTGCCTCCCCATTGGCTATTCATCGCTATTTTCTCCATCTTCCCTTGTGCCTCCTCAGGAGATAAAAGAACAAACGCTCCATTGCTGGAGGCGTCTACCCTAATTTTCTCAGTCTCTCTCAACCCATGGTAAAAAGTTTGCATTAAAAGCCAAAGAGAGATGTCATGATGAGGACACTTCCTCATAGCTTCCTTGAAACGCTCCCAAGCTTGGTCAAAACTCTCCCCAGGTTGTTGCTTAAATCCTAGGATGTCTTGGCGAAACTTAAAAGTTTTTCCTAAGGGAAAATACTTATTCATGAACTTTTGCAACAATTGTTCCCAAGTAGTGATAGATCCAGCCTCTAAAGAGAGAAGCCATTGCTTAGCTTTATCTTTCAAAGTGAAAGGGAAAAGCTTAAGACGAATGTTCCCCTCCGGGATTAATTACGGTTTCACCGTGTCGACGATTTCCAAGAAATTCGTCACGTGAATACCAGGATCCTCGTTTTGGACTCCATGAAAAGTAGAATAATTGGTCACCATTTGAATTACATTAGGCCTAGGGTGATAGACTTCCGCGAAGATCTTGTGGTGCTACGATAGCGGGAATGAATTGTTCAATAGTGGGCGTTGCATAACTTTGCAAAGTGCGCCTCGCTCCTTGAACTAGGGCTTGGTTCTCATTATTAGCATTTGCATTCACATTATTGGCATTATTAATAACGGGATTAGGTACCTGGTTTGGATTGACCGGATTGCCTTCCATTTCTGTTTCAGATTCAGAATGTTCAGAATGATCGGTTGTATGTTCTTCTTCCACTCCTTGCTCGCTTTCCTCAAGATTTGGATCCTCTTCTCCTTGCTTAGCCAATTCTCTAGCTAACTTCCTATTCCTTCTTGCAAATTTCTCTATCTCAGGATTATATGGCTCAAGCGGTTCCTTCGATTTCCGAGTAGCGTACTATAAAATAATAAACAACAATAAAACAATTAATCACTAGTAAAGGCTAGGCCTTTAACTAACTAAATAAAACTAAAACAGACTCGAAATAAGTTTGAGAAAAGAAAACGTAAATAAAATAGAAGCAAAATATTATAAAACTAATACAGAACAAAAACAGAAAAAACTAACTCTCGGTCGACCGAGAACTGTGGTTCGGTCGACCGAACCCCTTTTTTTTATTTTTTTTTATTTTTTACGACACTGTTTAATATACAGACTCTTATTCACAGAATATTCACGAATCCAGTTCTAACAAAATAAGCTATATTTTAATTTAATGACTCGAGTCCCCGACAACGGCGCCAAAAACTTGATGGAGGTCAAGTTAAATTATTAACTCGATGCCTACTAACACACTAGCAAGAGAACTAGGTTCAATTGAAGTATAGCCAGATAGAGTCGAGGTCGATCCCACAGAGACTCGGCACAAATAAAACACAACTTTATCCTATTAGAACTAAATTAAAAAGGCGGTCTACGACCAACTAAATACAGTAAATAAAATAGTGACAACCACAAGACACAAAAGACAACTAAGACAAACTAAAGCACGGATAATACGGTTGATATTCTCTAAACAAATAGTATTGATTACGCTAGTAGATTATAACTCCCCCATGTGAATTAGGATGATAACGAGACAAAACAAACGTTAAAGATTAATTATTATGACTACAGGAGTCATCCCCTAAGGTAGATTTAGCTCCGGTTAGGCCCTCTAAATCATCGTGCCTCCATTACATGACTTCGCCTTTTAATGCCTCCATCTCATATAACTTCTGACACAACTACGAAACTAGGGATGCCGGTATAAACCGTAACCTCATCTAAGCAACATTCCTAGGGTAAGGCGTACTTCTTAGATGCCGATTCAATCTATATCCTAAGTAACAATCACTTTTTGGGTTTCATGACAAATAACTAAGTTGATCAGGTTTAATTACTCGTTTTAATTCCAATGCAGAGAATCTGACGTAGTCGAAGCCGATCATAATATTGCCCTACACATTACCACACTCGGTCGACCGAACGACAGCACTCGGGCGACCGAGTGACATGTCTAGGTCGATCGAACACAGTTCTGTGTCGGAACAAATCATGATTACTTCTTAACGTTTCTAACCTAAACACATGGGTTCGTAAATAAATCTACATCACGCAATCAATACAAGAAAAACTACTCCATAATAAAATATATCGATCTACAAATAAAGATTGCATAATTGAATAGTCATACCCTCGAAGACGAGAGTGACTCCCACTCCTTAATGCGCTCCCTAATTGGAGAATCCGACGAATCCACAATGAACGAACATAAAGAAAATAAAACTAAAACTTAAAAGCTAAAATTGTATGAATTGTTTTTGTGTTGTAGTGGTGTGTCTCTCTCAGCATCGTGGCTGCTGTTTATATATGAGTTGTAGCCGACATAGGGAGAATCCAGAAGATTGACATGCATTTATCACATTAGGCTCGGGTGACCGAACCTACACGCTCGGTCGACCGAATGGCATGGCTCGGTCGACCGAGCCTCCTTCTTTACGCGTTTTCAATTTTGCTTCGTCTGACTTGTTCCCCACTCCATGCTTTTGAATTGATCTGATTTATCTTTTCTTCAATGCTCCGATTTTCTTCTCTTTTATCTTGAGACTTCTCGATTGCGTGATAATTATCTTCCCGATTTATCATGATCTGCAAAATCAGCATTTATCACACAATTAATTGCTCTTTTATAATAACAACAGCTAAATACCAATTTTCATATTAATAATCACTTATCATTAAATAATAAATATAAACACGTGATTAAATATGAAATATATATAATTAACTCCGATTTAAGGTTATAATTGATGACATAAATGGGTATATTTTAACTGTCATCAAGTCTTCTTCATGAGATGGAGGTTCCGTTGTCTTCCCCGCCTACTCTTTGGTGTGATAATACTGGCGCCACCTATCTTGCTCACAGTCCGAAGTTTCATGCCCGCACGAAGCACGTAGAGATCGACTTCCACCATGTTCGCGGATTAGTTGCAGCTCGCAAGCTCGACATCTCTTTAATCTCCTCAAAGGATCAGTTAACCGATGTCCTCACCAAACCGTTGGCTCGGCCTCGTTTTTCCAGTTTAAAGTCTAATCTCCGTGTTCAGCCATTTCCCACGGGATTGTGGGAGCGTGTTGAGGATAATATAATTTGAATATTATATTTCCTGGAAATATTATTATTGTCGTATTTATCTTGTAGTTGACTTATTGGCTAAGTCACCGAACCCTATATATTTATACTCTCTCCGTTTAATTGAATCAATAAAATACGATTATCTAAATGTTGATATTCTATTCCATTACCTCGTAATAATACGCAAACATTGAAATGAAATTAAAAACCATTAAATTACATTACATTCTGGTCAAACAAATTTGTCATAAGGATTGATTGCAAATTTCAATAAAATAAAGAATTATTCGATCCCTTTGATAGTGACATATTTGACACATTACATCACATATATCTCATTATCCAAAAGCGGGAGATACTTGTGTGGTGTCTCCACACGTGTGGAGATACCGTTGTGGAGACACCACAACCACATACGTTAATTCTGTATTTAAACTATGTGATTCTGATCGTTTCATCCATCATTTCACTCTCAAATTCTCTCACCACACAATAATTTCCCTCCAAAAGCTTGCCCGAAGGTAGAGCATTATGGAGTATCCTCCCGATAAAATGGAGCATCTCCGCTCTAAACAATATTGTGCTTTTATTGTTTTAAGGGGTATGTATACGTGTTTTTAAACACATAAATAATCATTGTCATACATATCATCGTCAGGGGCGGATCTACCTATATAATAGGGGGTCAAGCGCCCCCCGTTAGATCCGAAAAATATACTATTATGTATGTTGTGTATTTTTTTTGTCTCCCTAAAAATTTACACTCGCTATAGTATCGCCCCCCTCACCCGGGATCCTGCGTCCGCTCCTGATCATCCTCCATTGATAAACAAAGTCATATTTAGTTCATTAACCCAAAACTCAAAATAAGATTAGAGAAAGGGATCATATTTTGTTAAATTAACTACCCAGGTTGAGTCTGAGACATTGGCTAAAGAAATCATAAAAAAAAAAAAGAAAAGGGTAATCATGATTTAAGAAAAATTAAAAATGAGTGCTAAAAAAATAAAATAGCATATGAGTGCATTATTGGATATTGATTAATCATATCCAGAAAGCTCCAAGATCTGCATAGACTTATCTGAATACAGGCCGAGTCATCTAATCCCAATACTAATCACAAAAATAAACATATCTAATCGTGTTTAGTGCTTACGTATACACATTAACCCTATTAATAATGCAAAACCTTTGTTGATAATTGCACACTACAGCCGGTTTGTGTATTTTATATTTGTCAAATTTGTAATATCCCACGTTGAATTTGTGATAGAAAGATCACCGAACTATAATTTTGAGACATTATGAAATTGATTAATTGAGTTAATTAACCATTTTAAGTCAATTTTTTTTGAGAAATTTTAAGTCAAATTAAGACAATAAACTAAGTAATTATTATATCTATTATGATTCAAATAACGTCTCTGGACTCGTGTTTTGGGTGTTTCTTGCAGTATCAAAGCCAACTACTTGACGAACTAAGTCACATTTAAAATAATCTATTAGGGTTTAGGCGAGAACGCCAGTGCCTTGTGAAAAAAGATCGAGAATGTGATATCCAAATTTACATATTGAAATGAGGAAAAACATTACAATAATATAATATTAATATATAATGCCGTTTTAAGCTAAGCGAAACCGTGCCCGAATTTGACGCCATACGTATTATAATTATAGGAGTGATAAAAAAAATTTCTCTTCTAAACACAAGCCAGTATAGTTATCTAATTAAGTCTTAGATTAATATTAGGAGAGTGATGGGGGCACGAGTATCTCCACCGACTTGGTCCCCATCATTGCTCTCAACCATACAATAACATTAAAAAAACAGAAACCCGAAAATCAAACAAATATGGATCACAAAAATGATACATTCGGGAGGATAGGTTGTGTATTCCCTCGGTATATGTATCATTTTTGTTAATATTAATGACTTCATATCTATCTATCTATCTACTCTATATAAGAAAGGAAAAAGTGTAGAAGAGTGACACCTGTTTTTTTTTTATTGGTCCGTCATTTTTCTGTTCATGGCTCAGAAATTCGGCCTAGTTTTTTTTTTCGCTTTTTACTGTTCATTGGCCGGCCCAGCCCAGAATTTTTTTTTTTTTTTTTTTTTTTTTTTGTGAAGAGTTTGAGTTAAATTGTTCTATTTTAGAGGACTCAATTGTATTTTTAATCTACACATTAGCTTTAATTTATTCTTAATCTTATTATGTGTGTTGTGCTTAAGATGTATCCGATTCTAATTTAATTACATATTATTTTGCTTTCCATCGAGATCTCTTTTTTTTTTTTTTTTTGGTCTTATCCTAATACGATACAACCACGTGATATTTCAATATACTATAGTTTGTTTGTGTGTGTGTTCTTTTCCTTTTTTGTGTATATATATTTTACATTGTGTGTATATGCCGGTTTTTTTTAGGGGCATCGTTTTTTGGGGTGCTACGTATTGATTATTTTTTCCCGTCTTCGTTTTTTTACTTCTATATATTGTGTGTGTCGGTTTTTTTCTTTGGTCAATGGTTTAGTAGTGTCGAAAGGTGTCGATTTTGTGTCGTGGAGTGTTGATACTGTGTTAGATTTTAATTAAAATTTTAATTAATATTCATTTGATCAACCGACAACCGTTGGATATGGCGTCGGGGTGTATCGAAGCGTGTCGTGTCGTGTTTTGGGTAGAACACGTGTTGTTGCAGATAATGTCGAAGATAGCTTCATTTTTTCGCTTAAAATTGATTTAAGTAGAAATTGAAAAAAAAATTATTCGGTAGTGTCGAAAAGTATCAATACGATGTCGGGAGATGTCGAAGATGTGTCGGATATTCATTTCATACGCACTTATATTATTCTTCTATGAACATGTTTTGATGCCACCCTAAAAGGTGTGAGGGGTGGGTTAGGTTAGGGTGGTGGGAAGGGTAGGGTATAGTAAGATGGGTGGTGGGAAGGGTAAGGTATAGTAAGATGGGTGGTGGGCACGGTAGGGTAGGGAGTTGTAGGGTAGAGTAGGATGGGGTGGTGGGTAGGGTAAGGTAGGGTGGGATCAGATAAAATAGGGTGTAATAGGCTTAGCTAGGATAGTAAATTAATATGTAGGTTGGGAGGTAGGTTAAAGTTTGTAGGTAGGTAGAGAGGTAGGGTGCGGTAGGGTGTGCTAATGTAGGTGAGACGAGGTATGAGATGTAATGCGGTGATGTATGGTAGGGTATGATGGTATAGTTGGATGATGTGGCGTAAGTTAAGTAAAGTTTGGTAGGTTGAATAAAGTACGTAATATATGGTAGTGTGGTTAGATATTATGTGGTAATATAATATGGTGTAGGGCATGGTGAGGTAGGATTGGATAGGTGAGTGTTAAAAAATGTTGGGATAGGGTGCGGTTCGTTACATGCTACATTTCTTCGTATTTAATATCGTCAAATAAGTTAAAACTTATAAGACGTAGGCACGCCGTTGGTTAGTTTTAGTGTGAATAAAGACCAATTTTTACTAATACCATGGTAAATATATTTTATTGATGAGTGTTAAATGTAGTTTGGAACTTTTATTTTTTGTGTCGGGTGTCTATGTAAGTAAGTCGAAAACATTTGCCTAATTGTCGTCATGTTAAATAATTGACATCATAATTTGTTGTATAATATCAATGCCGGCTAAATTTCGTCATTTATATTGTGTTGTACTTAAAATGTGTGGAGTGATATTTTAGTTAAAATGTATTTTATATTTAATAGTTTTTGACATTAAGGTAAACATCTAGAATGGGCACTCCGTACGTTGCACGGAGTCCGGGTTTTAACTAGTATAGAAACAAAAAAGTAGAAATGGGAAGGAAAAAAAGAAAACGAAAAAATTACTTTCTGACATGAACAGGGGAGGAAACGGGGAATATTCGAATATCTCACCATTCCGGATAAATTTATTTTCCAACTAATCATTATATCCTTCGGGCAGTGTTATTGCACATCAATTATTCTATTTTTTTTTTTTTTTTTTTACAACAATCACTCTATTTCTCGGGAAAAATTATTATCCAACGGGTATTTGTGAGTGATAACTAGTAGATGGTTAAGATTAATCAAAATTTAATCTTTCATATAGTAGTGATGTGTATGGGTGAGTTGGAGAGATCTCACCCGTCCACTTGGTACTCATACGGCATCTTTAGACCTGAATTTATGTATAACTCGAATTTAGAGGTATCGAAAGTAAATTGCGACATCAGAAAATTTAATTTTTTTTTAAAGTGTGATGTCTGGATAGAATCGATTGCAGTGTCATTGTTCGTTTTCGTATCCTTTCCATCCAAGGTAGCGAATCCTTCCTTACAAATGAAACGAACATTAAAGAAGAGCAATAATGATATAAATGAATCAAACCTTTACTCTAACAAACCTTGTCTCTGTCACCTTGGTGGCAAAGTCGCAAAGATAAAACCTTTTTTTTTTTTTTTATAAAGATAAAAACCATTCTTTTGAGTACAATTTTATATATATATATTTGGTATAAAATTATATTTGGTGTCGTTTCAGATATAAAGTGGGAGAAAAAAATGCCACTAATATAAATGTGAGAAATATTGAATTTATTTTTTAAGGGATGGGAGTCATGGGACTAGTAACTTAAGTTGTGTTGGTAAAACTTACGATTTAGCATCTTGTTTTAACAATTTAACGTCAAATATATGTAAAATAAAAATAAAAAATAAAAAAAGCTTGAATCAAAATGACAAAAACGAAATTGTTGAAATTAATGATTGACTGATGAAGTTTGTAGAATTACAAACAAACGAAATAAAATGCGGAATTATTATTGATCAAGTAAAAGTTACAAGTTGATTACAATGTACCTGATCATGAGGTATTTATAGCTTCATACACCTCATTGATCAGTTAGAAGTGAATTACAAACGGTTATAACAAACTATAACAGAATAACCGCTTTCTAGTTTACATCATACTGAAAGTGATCAGCAGGCTGCTGAGGCTTCCATACTGGCAGCATGCTTCTATACTATCAGCAGGCTGCTTGGTGTCGTCATTGTAGGATGTAATTGTTAGGTGTAGTGCCCGAAAGACAATTTGTGTAATTGTTTTTAATGGATGACAGAATTTATCTCACCTTATTACTTGCTTTGTGCTTGTAAGTAATACACTGCTGCAAACCCTAAGTATATCGGTATGTAACCGCTTAACTCGGTGCATGGCATGCACGTGAGGATTGAGTTAGTGGTGATATACTTAAATGTTAGTCCGTGGTGAACTTAATCGAGTTTAGGGTCTCTTGATTAAAACACCAATAATGCGCCCGAACACCTTACGGTGTGATAGTCTTATCCGGACCGTCGGTGAGAGGTACCTACGTGGGGCATTTATATATGATGGCATTCATATAGGGATTTGGACCGATTTAATCCGAATTTCTCGGTATAATTCCGTAATCGAGGAATCTTATTAAATCATTAGATGATCATATATGGATCAACCTTAATCCCGAGGTGATCACGGGTCTTTGCTTGTCCCGGGGTAGTGTTTGATGTGTTAGTTACGGTTCACTTAAATAATGTGTTCCAAGCCACTTCTCATTGGCACTATCTCCAGATGAGTGAGTAGTTCTGATTTTCACAGACATGGAATCCATTCCTTCCTGCGGGAAGTAGAGAGACAATCCCCTTATTTGTTAGCCCTAAGAAAGTGATCGATCGGCCGAGTTCATATTTAGACTAATTAGCTACTAGTCAGATATGTGAACTAATTGATCACTAGGGGGTTGATGGTAAATAAGGATAAGATATTCTGAGTCGGGTTTGCAGAGACTTCCCACTCGTAATGGACAGTCTATGGAGGGTTAATCCATATGTAGTGATTATATCAATGGACGCTTATTCGCTCTATGGGTTGAGTATAAGTATACATCTATAATCGGTAGAGTTCAGTTTCGGGTTTATGGTGGCGTAATCCCGGAATTAATAATTAATGTACTTTCGTTCGATGAATAATTAATTATTGGAGCTACGGTTATAGGTCCATGGTCCCCGGTGTGGCTTCGTAATTCGGACTAATAATCTTGTTATTTGGGCCTCAGTGATAATTAATTGGCTGGGCTAATTAATTGATATGCATGGATATTATTTAGTTGGGCTAAATAATATAATACACATAAAAGACATTTTATGTGGGCTTTTTTGACCCAATATGTGGCGCCATTAATGTCCTAATAATTAGAGAGAAATTAGTTTTCTTGGATAATTATTTAACATGTGATTTATCTTTTATTTGTTAAATGATAATTCATGGAATGATAATAATATGATTTATCTTAATTTGTTTGGGATAATCATTTTATTTATCTTTTATTTGGAAAAGGATTAATGTGATAATTATCACTTAATTATTTAATCCTTGGAGGACATTGATTACTCTCCAATATAAAGAGAGTTCTCCCAAGTCTAATGGCAAGGTACTATTCACGTCATTATTCACCGAGAGAAATTGGCCGAAAAATTTCGGCCTCTATTCTTAGGGTTCGAGTTGGAAAAATCTTCGGGATTTTTCTGGTTGCATATCAAGGAGGCTCGTGTATCAAGAAGGGTGTCCACCAACCGCCGTTTGGAGAACACATCGGAAGGTCAAGGCTTCTCTTCCCTATATTGGTAACATGATCTTAACCCCCTTGTAGTAGTTTAAGTCATTTATTTATGTATCGTACCGTGTAAATCGTGATCCATCCGCTGCGTATAGATCTAACTCGTTTAGATCTAAGAACCTGCATCCTTCAGTAATATCGCCGGATGGATCATAGATCCACCCGATTACGCAGCGGAATAGTATAGATCTAGATCTAGTCAACCAAAATACATAAAATAATGGATCTAACCTACGAGGGGTTAGATTGCTTACCAGTTTATAGTGAATAAACTCCAAGAACAATCTTCAATCCTAGATCCAAGCCAGATGAGAAGCCGCAGTCTTCCAACGTGTGTCTCCAAGCACCACCAGGTGGATGGTGTTTCAAACCGCCGGACCTCCTCGATATGCTACCTTAGAAAAACCCGAAGTTTTTCTAAAACTCGAACCCAAAGAAAATAGCCAAAAATTCCAAGCTATTTTCTATGCAATATTTCGAAATTTTGTATTGTGTCATAAGGCTTGGGAGAACTCTCTTTATATAAGAGAGTAATCCTTGTCCTCTGATGGAGGTCAAGTTAAATTATTAACTCGATGCCTACTAACACACTAGCAAGAGAACTAGGTTCAATTGTAGTTTAGCTAGATAGAGTCGAGGTCGATCCCACAGAGACTCGGCACAAATAAAACACAAATTTATCCTATTAGAACTGAATTGAAAGGGCGGTCTATGACCAACTAAATGCAGTAAATAAAATAGTGACAACCACAAGACACAAGAGACCACAAAGACAGACTAAGGACTACTAAAACACGGATAATACGGTTGATATTATCTAAACAAATAGTATTGATTACGCTAGTAGATTATAACTCCCCCATGTGAATTAGGATGATAACGAGACAAAACAAACGTTAAAGATTAATTATTATGACTACGGGAGTCATCCCCTAAGGTAGATTTAGCTCCGGTTAGGCCCTCTAAATCATCGTGCCTCCATTACGTGACTTCGCCTTTTAATGCCTCCATCTCATATAACTTCTGACACAACTACGAAACTAGGGATGCCGGTATAAACCGTAACCTCATCTAAGCAACATTCCTAGGGTAAGGCGTACTTCTTAGATGCCGATTCAATCTATATCCTAAGTAACAATCACTTTTTGAGTTTCATGTTAAATTATGATGACAAATAATTAAGTTGATCAGGTTTAATTACTTGTTTTAATTCCAAATCAAAGAATCTGACGTAGTCGAAGCCGATCATAATATTGCCCTACACATTACCACGCTCGGTCGACCGAACGACAGCACTCGGGCGACCGAATAACATGTCTCGGTCGACCGAACACAGTTCTGTGTTGATACAAATCATGATTACTTCTTAACGTTTCTAACCTAAACACATGGGTTCGTAAATTAATCTACATCACGCAATCAATACAAGAAAAACTACCCCATAATAAAATACATCAGATCTACGAATAAAGATTGTATAATTGAATAGTCATACCCTCGAAGACGAGAGTGACTCCCACTCTTTAATGCGCTCCCCAACCGGAGAATCCGATGAATCCACAATGTATGAACATAAAGAAAAGAAAACTAAAACTAAAACTTAAAAACTCAAATTGTCTTGTGTTGTAGTGGTGTGTGTTCTCAATTTCGTAGATGCTGCTTATATAGGAGTTGTAGCCGACATAGGGAGAATCCAGAAGATTGACATCAAATTAGGCTTGGGTGACCGAACCTACACGCTCGGTCGACCGAATGGCTAGGCTCGGTCGACCGAGCCTTCCCTTGTTACGCGTTTTCACTCTGATTTATCTGACTTGTTCCCCACTCCATGCTTTTGAATTGATCTGATTAATCTTTTCTTCAATGCTCCGATTTTCTTCTCTTTTATCTTGAGATTTCTCGATTGCGTGTTAATTATCTTCCCGATTTGTTATGATTTGCAAAATCAGTATTGATCACACAATTAATTGCTCTTTTATAATAAAAATAGCTAAGTACCAATTATCACATTAATAATCACTTATCATTAAATAATAAATATAAACACGTGATTTAATATGAAATATATATAATTAACTCCGATTTAAGGTTATAATTGATGACATAAATAGGTATATTTTAACCGTCATCAAAATGCCCCCCACTTAAACTTTGCTTCGTCCCGAACAAAGCATTAATAAGTCATTTCCCAAGACACATTTTCCTTGGTCAACTCATACTTACACAAGAAACTCGAGTCAACTCATACCAGTCATGCTCATAAGATAAACATCATTCACTACTCGCTATGAATCGAAGTGATTGTGTGCATGTGCATTGGGTTTATATAAATGTAGCAAGATTAGAGCTTATACAGACTTCATATCAAAATTCACCAACATCAGCATTCATACTTCTTATGCCTCGCAATGGTTAAAGCACTAGAACAATAAGCAAGAGCGTATCTATAAGGTTTTTGGACTTGGAGACCGAGTACTACTCAAAGCCTCTAAAAATTCGAATTTTTTTTTTCAATTTTGCATATTTTTCGAATACTACTAATCTCAAGGAAGAAAACTTTTCATAGAGTATCCCCCTATCTTAGATTAAGCATAGCATCGAATATTACCACAAGCGCGGGGCTACTTTGGTAATGTTACTACAAGCCCAGTGTTTTAATGCATTGTCAAAACACAGGTACGTCCCAAGCTTATTACTCCGCTTTTGTTGGCTAGAAGATCAGAATACATCAGTCGACCAATATTGACACTAGGTCCTCATAACCAATTATCTACGCAATGTACACATACTTCTTTCAATTATTATAACTCATGCGGTACTAAACGATTCACATGTTGAGTAATTGAACAATACCTAACTACTTGCAATTGTTGGCATGAATATCCTTAAGTCTACTAACAATTTATCGCAAAAGTATAATATGACCACGTACTCACGCAACTTGGTTCATTTCCTATCAATTCTAAGTATAAGAACTTCACAAGTTTAAGGGTACGAGTTAAACAACTTGGCATTTATCCATGAAAATTTTTTAAATTTGGCCGTGGCATTTATCCAGAAAATTTTTAAATTTGGCCGTTCCCCTTGACTTTTTCAACATATATTTTCAACATATAGCTAAGTCCCTTGCCCCCCACTTAAACATGGCATTGTCCTCAATGACAAAAGTAAATAAGAGTTCAAGATGAAAGACTTAGCTCTGAGAACGGCTCCCAAGTAAAGGAACAATATCGGAGTAATCATCGGCACAGCGTGGAGAGACAGACACATCCTGTATAAACAAACAAGCTCCACGAAATCGTCAAATACCATGTCTATGGAAGTTATAAAATAATGTGGCAGTAATTAGATATAAATATCTAAAAACAGTTCAAGCCACTTTACTTTATACTGCCATGGACAAGACCAAAAGGGATTTAAACCTAAATAAAAACTCACATGACGGCTATCAAGGAAAAAACCTCGTTTATTCCGAACTTAGACTCGGAACATGGCGAGATGAAAAAAACCGTGATAGGCGCATGCTACTTTATTAAAAAAGATAAACGAAAAATATAGTTATAGGTAGTAGTTCTAAATTTATAGTCGCTAGCTCGACTGAGTTCAAGATGGCTTATTCATAGACAGGGTCATCGAGGTACAAAACTTCCTCCTCAGCATCAGGCGGAAGCCCGTGATAATGCTTAACACGATGTCCATTGACCACAAATGTGGACCCGTCTTTGAAATTAAATAGCTCCACCGCTCCAGAAGGAAAGACTTGTTGTACTTGAAATGAGACACACCATCTTGATTTTAACTTACCCGGGAAGAGTCTTAAGCGCGAATTGTACAAGAGAACCATATCACCCTCTTGTAAGGTCCTATCCAGAATTTTCTTGTCATGGAACTTCTTCGTGCGCTCCTTGAAAATCTTGGCATTCTCGTATGCCTCTAAACGAAACTCCTCCAGGCGAGTTAATTCTAACATCCTCTTCTCACCGGCCAACGTTTCATCAAAATTTAGCATCCTTGTTGCCCACATGGCCCGGTGCTCCAGTTCCACAGGTAGATGACATGCCTTTCCAAAAACAATCCTATACGGTGACATTCCAATCGAGGTTGTATATGCGATCCTATAAGCCCATAAAGCGTCGTCTAAACGTAACGACCAATCCTTCCTAGTCGTATTGACAGTTTTCTCCAGGATACGCTTTATCTCTCGATTGGTGACTTCTACCTGCCCACTAGTCTGGGGGTGATATGCGGTTGCTAGCTTATGTCGAACCCCATACTTAATCATCAGCCTTTCAAAAGGTTTATTAAAAAAATGACTACCATTGTCGCTTATAATTGCCCTAGGCGTCCCAAACCTTGTAAAAATATTCTTTTTCAAGAATCTAACCACAACCCTAGCATCGTTAGTAGGGGAAGCAATGGCCTCAACCCATTTGGATACATAATCAACAGCAACTAAGATATATCGGTTAGATAATGATGAAGTGAAGGGTCCAACGAAATCTATTCCCCAAACGTCAAAAAGTTCTACTTCTAAGATGCTCTTAAGTGGCATCTCATTCCTCCGTGAAATATTTCCTATCATTTGACAAGCATGACATGCTCTTGCATATTGGTGTGCATCCTTAAACAATGTCGGCCAATAAAAACCGCATTGGAGGACCTTAGCCGCAGTTTTATCTCCCCCGTAGTGTCCTCCAACTTCATAAGAATGACAATGCTTCAGGATATTATTATACTCTTCTTCTGGCACACACCTTCGAAAAACATTATCAGATCCTAGCTTAAACAAATAAGGCTCATCCCAATAATAGTGTCTAAGATCTTTAAAGAATTTTTTCCTTTCTTGGACAATGAGATTTGGTGGTAGGTACTATGCGGATAGATAATTAACAAACAAACTAAACCATGGTTGCTTCTTCTCCTTCGCAACCTCTATTCGCGAAGAAACTGCAACACAATCATCATGTCCCCCGATGGTGGTGATGGAGAAAAGTTGTTCATCAGGAAAAGATTCTCCTATCTCAGGTAACTCCTCACCATCCTCTAATTGTAAGCGCGATAGATGATCGGCCACCACGTTCTCACTTCCTTTCTTATCTCGGATTTCTATGTCAAATTCTTGCAGCAGTAGAATCCATCTCAACAATCTAGGCTTTGAATCTTGCTTTGCTAGGAGATACTTAAGAGCCACATGGTCAGTCCACACAGTGACTTTAGATCCCACTAAGTAAGATCTAAACTTGTCAAAAGCAAAGATAACGGCCAAAAGTTCCTTCTCCGTTGTGGCGTAATTTCTTTGGGCAGCGTTCAAAGTCCGGCTTGCATAATAAATAGGCCTAAAGATCTTATCTTTTCTTTGACCCAAAGCGGCGCCAACAGCATTATCACTTGCATCACACATCAGTTCAAACAGAAGATCCCAATCCGGTGCGACCAGAACGGGTGCAGTAATCAGTCTACTTTTTATTTCGTTGAAGGCTTTTATGCACTCATTAGAAAACACGAATGGCACATCCTTGGCCAATAATTCGGTAAGAGGTCTAGAGATTAGGGAGAAGTCCTTAATAAACCTACGATAAAATCCGGCGTGGCCTAAAAAACCTCGCAAAGTTTTAAGATTGGTAGGTGGAAGTAATTTCTCGATCACCTCAACTTTGGCTCTATCCACCTC
Source organism: Gentiana straminea (assembly GCA_036785695.1). Lineage (NCBI taxonomy): Eukaryota > Viridiplantae > Streptophyta > Magnoliopsida > Gentianales > Gentianaceae > Gentiana > Gentiana straminea. The sequence goes on along the minus strand of JAVUPR010000300.1, from coordinate 9,088,611 downwards.
TATACCGTTCTTTGATATGCGGTGGCCTAGTACTATACCTTCCGTAACCATCAAATGACATTTCTCCCAGTTAAGCACAAGATTCGTCTCTTCACATCTCTTCAACACTCGTGCTAGATGTGTGAGACATGAATCGAAATCGTCTCCAAACACGGAGAAATCATCCATAAAGATTTCCAAGAAATCTTCCACCATATCCGCAAATAATGACATCATACATCGTTGAAATGTCGCGGGGCGTTGCACAATCCAAATGGCATTCGATTATACGCAAATGTCCCATATGGGCATGTAAATGTTGTTTTCTCACGATCTTCGGGCGAGATGTGGATTTGATAGTATCCCGAATACCCGTCAAGAAAACAATAGAAAGCATGCCCGCTCGCCTCTCGAGCATTTGATCGATGAAGGGAAGAGGAAAATGGTCCTTACGAGTCGCATCATTTAGTTTCCTAAAGTCTATGCATACTCGATGACCGGTGATTAGCCTCACAGGAATTAGCTCATTCAACTCATTGGCTTGCACCGTTAATCCTCCCTTCTTGGGAACTACGTGGATAGGGCTTATCCATTCGCTATCAGCAATTGGAAGTATAATTCCCATTTCTAACATTTTTATAACCTCATCCCTAACCACTTCCTTTAATTGTGGGGTTAAACGCCTCTGAGGTTGTGCAACCGCTTTCTTTTCAGGGTCCACGGAGATCTTGTGCATACATACGCTAGGGCTAATGCCCTTAACGTCATCTATGGTCCATCCAAATGCTCCGCGGTACTCTCTCATAACTCTCATTAGTTTTTCCTCTTGTAAGTCCGTCAAGGAAGAAGATATAATTAGCGGCAAAGCCTCATCTTGAAGAAATACATACTTCAAATTCGCAGGAAGAGGTTTTAAAGTCAAATTTGTGGGAGGTTCTTCCAAAGAGGTCTTCAACTTCTGACCAGTGAGTTTGAGTTCGAAGTACTTATGCCACGTTGTTCTATGATAGAATCTTTCAATCTCCACAGCACTTACTTCCTCTACAGGCCTTGGGGTCCCTCTACTACTTCCTGGCCATATCATCTTCTCCTCCTCACTACTCACGTACTTGACTTCATCTTCTTCTTCTAAGACAGCATCCAAGAAATCCTTGATACTTTCATGTTGTTGAAATTCTTGAACGATCCTATCAATGGAATCTAACATGAAACATGCATCCTCTCCATCATCAGGTTGCTTCATAGTGTCGAAGACATTGAATGCAACTCTCTCTTCATTCACTCTTAACACTAACTCGACCTTGTAAACATCAATTAGCGTTCTACTAGTGGCCATGAAAGGTCTCCCTAATATCAAGGGCACTTCGTAGTTAGCTTCCATATCTAATACCACAAAGTCGACAGGAAATACAAACTTTTCAACCCTTACCAGCACATCCTCAACCACTACACACGGTTCTTTAATAGAACGGTCAGCTAATTGCACTGTGATTGAGGTCTTCTTTAGATCTTTCATGCCTAGCTTCCGAAAAATAGATAGTGGCATCAGGTTCACGCTAGCTCCTAGATCACACAAAGCTTTGTTTAAACATACGTTACCTATGGTGCAGGGAATGAGAAAACTTCCCGGATCTTTGCATTTTGGGGGTAACTTATGTTGAAGAATGGCTGAGCACTCCTCATTAAGGCATATGGTCTCTAAATCTAGAAGTTTCCTTTTAGTTGAGACGGCGTCTTTTAAAAACTTGGTGTACTCAGGCATTTCAGCTAGTGCTTCAACTAGGGGTTTATTGATTTGTAACTTACTAAACATATCCACGAACTTCTTATACCTCTTATTATCAAACTTAGGCTTCGGCTTTGGTGGAGGATAAGGTAGAGTTGAAGGATCGACATCAGTGAAAATTGGATACTTATTATCGTAAAGTTCAACTCTAGGGCCAGCTGGTTCTTTATACGTTCTTTGCTTAGGCAAAGACTCGGAAGTATTAGTCTCATTGCTTGGCTCACCATCCTTATTCTTTGTGATTTTCTCTTTCTCTTGCAGGGATGGTGGAGTTACTTCTTTTCCACTCCTTGTCATGATCGCATTCAAATCCTTAGGGTTCTTCTCAGTGTTGCTTGGTAACCCTCCAGGAGGTCTAGTTGAGACTTGCTCAGCTAGTTGTCCTATCTGGTGCGTGAGGTTTTGGACTAGAGCTTCTTGGTTGGTCACCTTAGCATCGGTCTTCTGACAATACTGGCTAAAGTTAGTGGCTAAATCAGCCATAGATTTTGAAAGTTGTCCCATATTGTCAGTGACGACATTACTCAGTTTTTCTATCGCAGCTTCCCAACCAAAAGTTTTAGTTTGCTGTGGTACATAAGTGGTAGGTAGTTTAGGCCTTTCTCCTGCATTAATGTCACTATATCGGAATCCAGGATGGTTATGATTAGGCCTGTACCCTCCCCCGATATAATTGGCTTCTTCAGTACCAGCATTCTCACTTTGAGGTGCTACCTCGATTCCAGCCCCTTTCTCTACTCTTGTCATCCTCTCTTGCATCCCATCTACCTTATTGTTGATAACAGAAAATTGTTCTAAGATTTTGGTAGATGCACTATCATCAAATATGTCAGCGGCCATCTTCACAGTAGCTTTATCATTGCCTCCCCATTGGCTATTCATCGCTATTTGCTCCATCTTCCCTTGTGCCTCCTCAGGAGATAAAAGAACAAATGCTCCATTACTGGAGGCGTCTACTCTAATTTTCCCAGTCTCTCTCAACCCATGGTAAAAGGTTTGCATTAAAAGCCAAAGAGAGATGTCATGATGAGGACACTTCCTCATAGCTTCCTTGAAACGCTCCCAAGCTTGATCAAAACTCTCCCCAGGTTGTTGCTTAAATCCTAGGATGTCTTGGCGTAACTTAAAGGTTTTTCCCAAGGGGAAATACTTATTCATGAATTTTTGCAACAATTGTTCCCAAGTAGTGATAGATCCAGCCTCTAAAGAGAGAAGCCATTGCTTAGCTTTATCTTTCGAGTGAAAGGGAAAAGCTTAAGACGAATGTTACCCTCCGGGATTAATTCGGTTTCACCGTGCTAACGATTTCCAAGAAATTCGTCACGTGAACACCAGGGATCCTCGTTCGAATTCCATGAAAAGTAGAATAGTTGGTCACCATTTGAATTACATTAGGCCTAGGGTGATAGACTTCCGCGAAGATCTTGCGGTGCTACGATAGCGGGAATGAATTGTTCAATAGTGGGTGTTGCATAACTTTGCAAAGTACGCCTTGCTCCTTGAACTAGGGCTTGGTTCTCATTATTAGCATTTGCATTCACATTATTGGCATTATTGATAACAGGATTAATAACAGGATTAGGTACCTGGTTTGGATTGACCGGATTGCCTTCCATTTCTGTTTCAGATTCAGAATGTTCAGAATGATCGGTTGTATGTCCTTCTTCCACTCCTTGCTCGCTTTCCTCAAGATTTGGATCCTCTTCTCCTTGTTTAGCCAGTTCCCTAGCTAACTTCCTATTCCTTCTCGCAAATTTCTCTATTTCAGGATTATAAGGCTCAAGCGGTTCTTTCGACTTCCGAGTAGCGTACTATAAAATAATCAACAACAATAAAACAATTAATCACTAGTAAAGGCTAGGCCTTTAACTAACTAAATAAAACTAAAACAGACTCGTATTAAGTTTTGAGAAAAGAAAACGTAAATAAAACAGAAGCAGAATACTGTAAAACTAATACAGAACAGAAACAGAAAAACTAACTCTCGGTCGACCGAGAACTGTGGTTCGGTCGACCGAACCCCCTTTTTTTTTAATTAAATTTTTTTTTACGACACTGTTTAATATACAGACTCTTATTCACAGAATATGCACGAATCCAGTTTTAACAAAATAAGCTATATCTTAATTTAATGACTCGAGTCCCCGGCAACGGCGCCAAAAACTTGATGGAGGTCAAGTTAAATTATTAACTCGATGCCTACCAACACACTAGCAAGAGAACTAGGTTCAATTGTAGTTTAGCTAGATAGAGTCGAGGTCGATCCCACAGAGACTCGGCACAAATAAAACAGAACTTTATCCTATTAGAACTGAATTGAAAGGGCGGTCTATGACCAACTAAATGCAGTAAATAAAATAGTGACAACCACAAGACACAAGAGACCACAAAGACAGACTAAGGACTACTAAAACACGGATAATACGGTTGATATTATCTAAACAAATAGTATTGATTACGCTAGTAGATTATAACTCCCCCATGTGAATTAGGATGATAACGAGACAAAACAAACGTTAAAGATTAATTATTATGACTACGGGAGTCATCCCCTAAGGTAGATTTAGCTCCGGTTAGGCCCTCTAAATCATCGTGCCTCCATTACGTGACTTCGCCTTTTAATGCTTCCATCTCATATAACTTCTGACACAACTACGAAACTAGGGATGCCGGTATAAACCGTAACCTCATCTAAGCAACAATCCTAGGGTAAGGCGTACTTCTTAGATGCCGATTCAATCTATATCCTAAGTAACAATCACTTTTTGAGATTCATGTTAAATTATGATGACAAATAATTAAGTTGATCAGGTTTAATTACTTGTTTTAATTCCAAATCAGAGAATCTGACGTAGTCGAAGCCGATCATAATATTGCCCTACACATTACCACGCTCGGTCGACCGAACGACAGCACTCGGGCGACCGAATAACATGTCTCGGTCGACCGAACACAGTTCTGTGTTGGTACAAATCATGATTACTTCTTAACGTTTCTAACCTAAACACATGGGTTCGTAAATTAATGTGGAAATATTACATATCAAATAGTATGTAATATTTATTTATTTTCGTGTATACATTATTTGTACACTTTAGTTGTAAAAGGACATATTAATTGTGGTACATAAAAACAATTAATATGTCAAACTCTAGTTGCTTTATGTCATAGACATACTTTTACTTTTTACATGCATGCTTGCCGCCCATCTAGTGGCCGCCCAAGCTAGCTAGTATCTCCCATCAATTGTAACTATTTATACTTCTTCCATTTGATGAATAAACTAAGTTGAAGTTTACTCTTGTGTTTATCACATTCTCAAACTCTCTTCATGGTATCGAGCCTTAAACTCCCGAATCCGCAAATTCTCGACCCCTGCTTGAATCAAGAATGTCTTCATTATCCGAAGCTTCCTCACCCTCGGTTGAGTCCCGTACCCTCGGCGGACCGGGGTCACCGACTCTTCATCTTACACAAATCATAGACTTGATGGCAACAACTACTTGCCGTGGTCAAGATCTATGAAAATGTACATCTCTCGGACAAGGTAAGATGGGATACCCGTCCGGCTCTAAACCCGCCCCCGCCGAAGATGACCCAGGATTTGAAGCATGGGATACTACTAATAATCAAGTCATGACCATTCTCACAAGATCAATGACAAAAGAGATTAGTGAGAACTTTATGATGTATGATACGCAAAGGAGATCCGGGATAATGCCGGGGATCTTTACTCCAAGAAAGACAATACATCCGAAGTGTATGAACTTGAAGCTCGTATTCAAAATTGCGGACAAGGAGATATGTCCGTAACTCAATACTTCAACCAACTGTTGTCTAGGGCATGGCAACACCCGGACATGTTGGAAACTCACCCCCGGAATGATGTCAAGGATGCGCCTTTATAAGGACATTATTGAGAAAAAGAGAGTATTCAAGTTTCTTACTTGGATGAATCCTACTCTTGATGATGTTAGGGGAAGAATCCTTGCCACAAAACCTCTCCCCAATCTCAAATCCATGTTTGCCGAAGTCAAACATGAGGAAAGCAGGAGAAAAGTGATGCCGCTTGAACTCCCCGCCGACAACCCCGCCGAAAGTGCTACCCCGCCGACCGTCGGAAGCTGCGCGAGGTTACCGAGACCGTCGGGAAGCCTACGATCGAACCGGAAAGTTGTTCGTGAGCACCTCAAACGCACAAATCACACCAAGGACACTTGCTGGAAGCTACATGGAATGCCTAAATCCTCCAAGCCTACCAGGGAAAGTCAGGGCAGGCATGTCAATGAAGGGGAGAATAATAACAAGTTGAATGCTCGGTTGCGCATTCAAAGCTTTCCTCACTCAACAAAAAGAAGGTAGTCCCTCTACGACATGGCCACTCGGGCTAGTGCGGGTAAATTCTACTCTTCTATTAGTAATGAAACATGGATTGTTGATTCTGGGCCTCCTCGCATATGACCGGTAATAAAAACCTCATAACTCACCTTATGCCATGTCAACAAATTCATAAAATTAAGACTGCTGATGGATCTATCTCTCATGCAAAAGGTTTTGGAGATGTTAAAATCACTAATAAGATATGCCTAAAGGATGTCCTATTTGTTCCAAAATTAGACCGCAATCTCATATCGTCGGTAAACTTGCAAAAGATTTGAATTGGACCGTGGTGTTTAATAAGAATCGGTGCACTTTCCAGGGACCCTTCTTCACGGGAAGTGATTGGGAGGGCTAAACCCCGCTCGGGATTGTATGTGGTCAACCCCGCCAAGACGAAGACCGAAGAATGAATCGCCTCGGCGGCACTGCACTCAAACCTTAGACAATATCATGTTATGGCATTATAGACTAGGACATCCAAGTTTTGGTTATTTAAAGTCTGTAATTCCTGAATTATTTAAAGGATGTAATGTCAATGATCTTCAATGTGATATTTGTCAATTTGCCAAACTTACCAAATCTGTGTATACCAAACTACCTTATTTGCCTTCCAAACCTTTCACTTTAATTCATAGTGATGTATGGGGACCTTCAAGAGTAAAAAGTATAACAGGGAAAAGGTGGTTTGTCACTTTCATTGATGATCATACCAGAAACACATGGCTGTTTTTAATGAAGGATAAATCTGAAGTCGGAACTGTTTTTCAGGAATTTTACAACATGATCTCTACTCAATTTGACACTAAGATCAAGATCTTAAAGACTGATAATGCACTTGAATACTATGAGTCTAACCTCAGTAATTTCTTGATGGATAAGGGGATTGTCCATGTCGGTAGTTGTGTGGAAACACCTCAACAAAATGGGGTTGCTGAGAGAAAGAACAGGCACCTGCTTGGAGATGGCTAGATCACTCATGTTCACCACACATGTTCCAAAGTATATGTAGGGTGAAGCTATATTAACTGCCACATACTTAATCAACAGACTTCCCAGTAGAGTGTTAGGCTTCAAAACTCCTATCCAAACCCTTCGACCACTCACTCCCCTTTTCATCTTATTTCCCAATTACCTCCAAAAATCTTTGGTTGTCTTGTGTGTTTGTTTATGTCCATGCCCAACACAGAAGCAAACTTGATCCCAAAGCTCACAAGTGCATTTTTCTAGGATATGCAAAGGACAGGAAATGTTACAAGTGCTATTCTCCTTCTGAAAAGAGATTTTACAATTCTATGGATGTAAAATTCTTTGAAAGGACCCCTACTACAAAGAAGTCCACCGAGGCGACTGCGATGGAAACTTGATTGAAATTGACCTAAATCCGTTCCCACAAAGCAAGCTCTTAACCTCGGCAACCTGCGATTCTCGGCAAGAACGAACCCCGGTACCCTGCGACCCCAAAGCCCTGCGAACCGGGGCCTGCGGAACCGAGCCTGCGAACCGGTGCCAACCGAAACTCGGCAACCTGCGACTCTCGGCGGCCTGCGACTCTCGGCGGCTGTTGACATTGATGATAGACCTATTGCTATCAGAAAGGGAAAGAGATCTTGCACTACGATCATTCTATTCATAATTATCTGTCTTATGATCGCTTATCACCTGCCTTTGTCATGTTTACACAGGACTTGGATTCTCACTCTATTCCTAAGAATATACAGGAAGCTCTCCAACATGATAAGTGGAAGGCTACTGTCAAGACTGAAATGACTGCCCTCCTAGATAATCATACTTGGGATCTAACAGCTCTCCCCAAAGGCAAAAAGACAAATACAAAGTGGTTATTTACCATCAAATACAATGCTGATGGTACAATTGACAAGTATAAGGCCAGACTAGTTGCTAGGGGTTTCACTCAAACTTATGGCATTGACTACAAAGAAACTTTTGCACCAGTTGCAAAATTGAACACTGTCAGAATACTGATATCTCTTGCTGTCCAACTTGACTGGCCTCTTCACCAATTGGATATCAAAAATGCCTTCCTCAATGGTGACCTTACTGAGGAAGTTTACATGAATGTACCTCCTGGTTTTACCAATCCTAACACTCAAGGAAAGGTCTGCAAATTGAGGAAATCTCTATATGGCCTAAAGCAATCCCCAAGAGCCTGGTTTGGGAAACTCACTACTGTGGTTAAAGCTGCTGGATATCATCAATGCAACTCGGACCACACCATGTTTATCAAGACCACTAGCCGAAAAAGATCTATCCTTATTGTATATGTGGATGATATCATCCTCACCGGTGATGACTCTACCGAGATCCGAATTTGAAGACTCTCCCGGCAAAGGTTTTTCAAGTCAAAGATTTGGGCTATCTTAAATACTTTCTTGGTATGGAAATTGCAAGAAACAACCAGGGGTATCTCTATCTCTCAAAGGAAATATGTCTTGGACTGCTTAAAGAAAACGGTATCTTTGGGATGCAAACCCGCTCGTATCCCCAGGTAGACCCTAGTAATACCTGTTGCATGGTGACATTGTTTGTCGAAAGGATCAATATCAAAGGCTTGTAGGGAAACTCATTTATCTGTCCCATACAAGACCTGATATTGCATATGGGGTCAGTCTGGTTAGCCAGTTCATGCATTGCCCTACTGAGCAACATTGGGATGCTGTGAACAGGATTCTGAGGTACTTGAAATACACTCCTGGCCAAGGCCTACATTTCACCAAGTCTGCTGAGAGATTTATCAAGGTCTACACCGATGCTTGATTGGGGGGCATCACATAGACGGAAGGTCTACTACAAAGCTTGTTCTTATGTATGGGGAAATCTTGTCACCTGGAGGAGCAAGAAACAACCTACGTCTTCGAAGCGATCTTGAAGCCGAACTCGGGCACTAGTTTTGGGTATTTGTGAAGCTCTATGGATAAAAAGGGTCCCGACCGAACTTCGGCGGCCTATTCAGCACCCTATCACACTCTGCTGTGACAATAATTCAGCATTATGCATGGCAGAGGATCCAGTCCATCATGATAAAACCAAACATGTGGACATTGACGACACTTCCCGAAGGAGAAGATTGATGCCAAGATTATTCAACTCCAGTATGTTCCCTCAGCAGACCAGAATGCTGATATTCTCACCAAGGCCATTCCACCACTTATATACAACCCAGTTTGAGGGGGGTGTGGAAATATTACATATCAAATAGTATGTAATATTTATTTATTTTCGTGTATACATTATTTGTACACTTTAGTTGTAAAAGGACATATTAATTGTGGTACATAAAAACAATTAATATGTCAAACTCTAGTTGCTTTATGTCATAGACATACTTTTACTTTTTACATGCATGCTTGCCGCCCATCTAGTGGCCGCCCAAGCTAGCTAGTATCTCCCATCAATTGTAACTATTTATACTTCTTCCATTTGATGAATAAACTAAGTTGAAGTTTACTCTTGTGTTTATCACATTCTCAAACTCTCTTCAATTAATCTACATCACGCAATCAATACAAGAAAAACTACTCCATAATAAAATACATCAGATCTACGAATAAAGATTGCATAATTGAATAGTCATACCCTCGAAGACGAGAGTGACTCCCACTCTTTAATGCGCTTCCCAAACGGAGAATCCGATGAATCCACAATGTATGAACATAATGAAAAGAAAACTAAAACTAAAACTTAAAAACTCAAATTGTCTTGTGTTGTAGTGGTGTGTGTTCTCAATTTCGTAGCTGCTGCTTATATAGGATTTGTAGCCGACATAGGGAGAATCCAGAAGATTGACATCAAATTAGGCTTGGGTGACCGAACCTACACGCTCGGTCGACCGAATGGCTAGGCTCGGTCGACCGAGCCTTCCCTTGTTACGCGTTTTCACTCCGATTTATCTAACTTGTTCCCCACTCCATGCTTTTGAATTGATCTGATTAATCTTTTCTTCAATGCTCCGATTTTCTTCTCTTTTATCTTGAGATTTCTCGATTGCGTGATAATTATCTTCCCGATTTGTTATGATCTGCAAAATCAGTATTGATCACACAATTAATTGCTCTTTTATAATAAAAATAGCTAAATACCAATTATCACATTAATAATCACTTATCATTAAATAATAAATATAAACACGTGATTTAATATGAAATATATATAATTAACTCCGATTTAAGGTTATAATTGATGACATAAATAGGTATATTTTAACCGTCATCATCCTCCAAGGATTTAATAATTAAGAGATAATTATTAGATTAATCCTTATCCCAAATAAAAGATAAATAAAATAATTATCCCAAACAAATTAGGATAAATTATATTATTATCTAATATTCCATGAATTATCATTTAACAAATAAAAGATAAATCACACATTAAATAATTATCCAAGAAAACTAATTTCTCTCTAATTATTTAATGATAAAATGCGCCCCACCTTAATAAATAAAAGTCCATGCGCATTTTTGACACATTGGGCCGAGTCCACGAAAAAACTCTTTTCCGTGTATTTAATTATCTAGTCCAACTAAACAATTAATCCACATATCAATTAAATAGTCCAATCCAACTATTTAATTATAATTGAGGTGAAACAACGAGAAAACATATATGCTATATTAGGAGCCACGTCGGGGACCATGGACCCATATTCAGTAGCTACAATAAATTAAATAAAATTATTCGTCGGACCGAACAATTATATTCAATCTATTAATTCCGGGATTACACCACCATAAACCCGAAACTGAACTCTGCCGAATATAGATAACTTATACTCAACTATGAGTTGATAAGCGTCCACTGATATAATCATTACATACGGATATTTCCTCCATAGACTGTTCATTTCGATTCGGGATATTTCCGTAAACCCTTCTCGAAACATATTATCCTTATTTACCATTAACCCCTAGTGATCAATTAGTTCACAACTAATATAGTATGAACTGGGCCCATCGATCAGTTTCTAGGGTTAACAAATAAGGGAACTGTCTGTCTACTTCCCGAGGGAAGGAATGGATTCCATATCTGTGATAGCACAGGCTACTCACTCATCCTAGAATAGAGCCAACGAGAAGTGTTGGACCACATACTGTGAAGTGATCCTTACTAACACATCAAACCCTACCCTAGTCTAAGCAGTCATCCGTGATCACCTCAGGATTGAGATTAATCAATATATGATCATCTTGTGATTCGATAAGACTTCTCGATTACGGAATTATATCGAGAACTCAAATCAAATCGGTCCAGCCCTATATGATCATCATCATATATAAATGCCCCACTAGGTACCCTATTACCGACAGTCCGGATAAGACTGTCACACCTAAAGTGTTCTGGGCGCATTAATAGAAAATTAATCATGAGACCCATACTCAGATTAATAAACGCTACGGACTAAGTTAATTTTAAGTACATCTCACTAACTCAATCCTCTTGTGTATAGCCATACACCGAGTTATGTGATTACATAAACGAGGTACTTAGGGTTTTCAGTAGTGTCTTAATTATAAGCATACATGCATATAATAAGATGAATTATTAATTCCATCCTAAAACAATTAGATAATTGTCTTTCGGGCACTACACCTAACAGTCATATTATCAGCACCTTGTGCACTCAGCATGGCTTCCAACCATATACTGTAACACCCCCCTCAAGCTGAGAGTGGTACTTGAACAGCTTGCACTCAACATTCCTTTCAGCTACTTGAATTTTGAAAGATCTTTGAAACTCCTAATTTATCTAGTAGATAAGAGAAAATAGGTGCATCCAAGGCCTTGGTGAGGATGTCGGCTATTTCTTCTTTTGCATTGACTGGAAGAAGTTTGATGAGCCCTGATTTGACTTTGTCTCTCACAACATGGCAGTCAATTTCCATATGTTTGGTTCTTTCATGAAAGACAGGATTGTGAGCAATGTGCATTGCACTAGCATTGTCACAAAATAACACAACAGGCAACTGAACTGGAATTTGTAAATCCTGTGGTATATAGATAAGCCACTGGATTTCACAAACTGCATTTATCATGGCCCTGTACTCAGCCTCCGATGAGCTTCTAGCAATTGTTGCCTTCTAGGAGATTGGAGCATCTCCTAGAAACATCATATAACCTGATACTGATCTTCTTGTTTCAGGAAAACCAGCCCAATCACTATCTGTAAAACCCTTAAGTACAGGATCATTGTCTGCTGGAAAGAAGATTCCTTGGCCAGGATTGGTCTTCAAGTACCTAAGCAGTCTAAAAGTTGCCTTCATGTGATTTTCAGTAGGAGTGTCCAGAAATTGACTTAGTTGTTGTACTGCAAAGGCAATATCTGGTCTGGTAAAAGTGAGGTAAATCAATTTACCCACTAAGGATATGTATACAGTGTTATCTTCCAAAAGTGGTGAATCACCATGTTGTAAAGTCTGCTTGGACTCCATAGGTGTCTTAGCAGGTTTGGCTTCCAAAAATTCATATTCTTCTAGGAGGTTAAGTGTGTATTTTTGTTGTGAAATGGATATGCCTTTTGGACATCTAGCAGCCTCAATGCCTAGGAAATATCTCAATTTTCCAATATCTTTGATGGTGAACTGCTGGTGTAAAGCATCCTTAACTTGCTGAATTCACTCTTCACTGGGTCTTTCCCTATGCTAGTGCACTTGGCAGTCTGATGTATGCCATGGTTTGCATTAGGCCTGATTTGGCTCAGGCAGTCAGTGTTGTCAGCAGGTTCATGGCTCAACCTGGAAAGGAACACTGGAAAGCTGTGAAAAGGATGTTTATGTACCTTAGGGGTACATCCGATGTTGGTCTCATTTATAGAGGTGATACTCACGAACTGATCACAGGGTACTGTGATGCTGATTATGCAGGTGATGTGGACAGTAGGAAATCAATGACTGGTTATTTTTTCACATTGGGGAATTCAGTTGTCAGCTGGAAAGCAACTCTTCAGGCAACAATGTCTTTATCAAATATTGAAGCAAAATATATGGATTTTACTGAAGTAGCCAAGGAGGGTATCTGGTTTAAAGGGCTAGTCAATGATTTAGGGCTACATCAGGATCAAGCAGAGATTTATTGTGACAGTTTGAGTGCAATTTGTCTAGCTAAGGATCAGGTTCATCATGAGAGAACCAAGCATATTGATGTAAGGTATCATTTTCTATGGAATGAGAAGAGGGTTGTAGTGAAGAAGATCAGCACCAAGGAGAACCCTACTGATATGTTCACTAAACCAGTTCAACAAAGCAAGTTTCAGTTGTGTCTGGACTTGCTGAATATTCAAAGCTTATAATCTGGAAATCTGGAAACTCAGCTGAGGGTAGGTCAGTTGAGTGGATTCTGTGGAGTAATCTAGTACAGTACATCTAGCATTGACGAATGCATCTGGTACAAGTACATCTGTTTGTGCAATATGGTTGACTGTGAATGAGAGTTCAAGTCAATGTGGAGATTTGTCAGCAAAGTGATCTGGTGGAACTAATCTGGAAGTCAGCAGAGTGATGGTCTGCTGAAGAGTGTATCCAAGTCTGTGAAAGTCAGATGTGAAGTCTGCTGAGATTCTTCTGGTGTCAGCAGTCTACTGAGGATCTGCTGAGGTTTTGGATGCAGCATAGTTCTACATATGTGCAATGGTCAGCTGAGTGGGATCAGCAGAGTGATCCAACATCTGGGGCATTTATGGTAATCCGATAAAGATTCTTGGCGGTTAGGGTTTAGGGATCTATTCCTATAAATACCAACTGTATTGATCATTGTAATGTCTGTAATCCGCCTGAAATTCATTGCATTCTGTCCGTGGAGTAGTCGGTACAACGCCGGAAACTACGTTAAATCATATGTTCTTCTTGTTTCTATTCCTCTGTGTGATTGTTTATGTTAGATTTTTTCTGTGTTTATCTTATTACATGTGGATTCTCTCTATCCTATTAAAACAATTACATACAGATTAACCCTCCATTGACTATCCGAAGCGATGCAAGGAAGTTTCCACAAACCTTTTTCATTGAACCCCTAAAACCCCCCTTGAACACCCTTAGGGGTACATCCGATGTTGGTCTCATTTATGGAGGTGATACTCAAGAACTGATCACAGGGTACTGTGATGCTGATTATGCACGTGATGTGGACAGTAGGAAATCAATGACTGGTTATTTTTTCACATTGGGGAATTCAGTTATCAGCTGGAAAGCAACTCTTCAGGCAACAGTGTCTTTATCAAATATTGAAGCAGAATATATGGCTTTTACTGAAGCAGCCAAGGAGGGTATCTGGTTGAAAGGTCTAGTCAGTGATTTGGGGCTACATCAGGATCAAGCAGAGATTTATTGTGACAGTTTGAGTGCAATTTTTCTAGCTAAGGATCAGGTTCATCATGAGAGAACCAAGCATATTGATGTAAGGTATCATTTTCTACGGAATGAGAAGAGGGTTGTAGTGAAGAAGATCAGCACCAAGGAGAACCCTACTGATATGTTCGCTAAACCAGTTCAACAGAGCAAGTTTCAGTTGTGTCTGGACTTGCTGAATATTCAAAGCTTATAATCTGGAAACTCTGCTGAGGGCAGGTCAGTTGAGTGGATTCTGTGGAGTAATCTGGTACAGTACATCTAGCATTGACGAATGCATCTGGTACAAGTACATCTGTTTGTGCAATATGGTTGACTGTGAATGAGAGTTCAAGTCAATATGGAGATTTGTCAGCAAAGTGATCTGGTGGAACTAATTTGGAAGTCAGCAGAGTGATGGTCTGCTGAAGAGTGTATCCAAGTCTGTGAAAGTCAGCTGTGAAGTCTGCTGAGTTTCTTCTGGTGTCAGCAGCCTGTTGAGGATCTGCTGAGGTTTTGGATGCATCATAGTTCTACATATGTGCAATGGTCAGCTGAGTGGGATCAGCAGAGTGATCCAACATCTGGGGCATTTATGGTAATCCGACAAAGATTCTTGGCGGTTAGGGTTTAGGGATCTGTCCTATAAATACCAACTGTATTGATCATTGTAATGTCTGTAATCCGCCTGAAATTCATTGCATAATAAATATCTCTTTTCTCTCCGTGGAGTAGTCGGTACAACGCCGGAAACCACGTTAAATCTTGTGTTCTTCTTGTTTCTATTCCTCTGTGTGATTGTTTATGTTAGATTGTTTCTGTGTTTATCTTATTACATCTGGATTCTCTCTATCCTATTAAAACAATTACATACTGACTAACCCTCCATTGACTATCTGAAACGAAGCATGGAAGTTTCCACAAACCTTTTTCATTGCATCTTATCTTTATTTACCATTAACCCACTAATGATGAATTAGTTAATAACCAATACGAACTCCGTAGATAGGCCGTTTTCTTAGATTAACAAACAAATGGATTGTTTTTCTACTTCCTAAAGGAATGAATTGATTCTGTATCTGTGAAACTGTCAGCAAAACGACTTTATCTTTAATCTAGTGGAACTAATCTGAGAGTCAGCTGAATTGTGAATTTGCTTTTAAAGATGCAAATAATATTTCATTGAGTACTAAACAATATTTTTAAGGAAAGTATTTCATTGACAACAAGAAGTAAAATATATACAAAATCTATGACAACTTCTAACAAGATTGATTATAATTATATTAATGGGCCTTCATTTAAGAGGGTTTCTCAAATGCCTCTAATTTTTAAATAGGTTCCTTTCAATTTTAATTGTCCAAATAGGTTCATTTATTTTTTTTTTCCATTTATTCCCTTCCCTTAAACCCTAAACCCAAAACCCGCCGGAAAACCCAAAACCCGCCGGAAAACTCAACCCCCGCCGGAAAACCCACCCAAAAACCCGCCGGGAAACCCATGAACCCTAAACCCCTAAAAAACCCCCATGAACCCTCAAAACCCACTGGAAAACCCAAAATCCGCCGGAAAACCCCCTAAACCCGCCATGAACCCCCATGAACCCTTACCTGCCGGAAAACCCCAATACCCGTCAGAAAACCCACCCTAAACCCGCCATGAACCGCCCAAAACCAGCCGGAAAACCCACCCTAAACCCGCCATGAACCCTTAAAACCCCCCTTGAACCCCCACCCGCCAGAAGATATGTTGAAGAAGAAGATGGTGGAGAAGAAAATGAGTGAAGGAAGAAGATGGTGGAGAAGAAAATGAGTGGAGGAAGAAGATGGGTTGTTTAAAAATGTGAAGGATGGAGTGCTTTAAATCTGAATTTGGAAGGGCGGAAAAATGAAAAGAGTTTGAATGTAGGGTATTTTTGAACTTTCACCAGTTTTTTATCCTCTCTTTTAGTCAAATGTCATTTAAGCAGACCTGCCCTTGTACAAGCCCTTTTAAATAAATAATAACATATATATGTATGTATAATGTCTATATATATATATATATATATATATATATATATATATTCGAACTTACTTATAAGTAATGAGTCAAATTTATTTTGTTCGAGTATGTTCGTTTAATCGTTAATCATTAATCATGGAGTTGATTTGGAGTTGAAAAAACCTCTCTCTTTTGTCTTTTTGCTTCCTCGTTCAACACTAGTCACATATGATCGTCATCATCCAGACGAAGAGCATTTCGATTTAATTATAAAAAAAACAAGAACAAAGAACCCATCCTTTTAGTGTAAAAGAAAAGCCCACTTCAACTTGTATATTCACTTGAAAACGGCTGTTTATGTTTGCTGAAAACAGCTGTTATTCAGCAGCAATAGTAATTTAGGAAGAAATTTGAACTGGGTTCCTTCCAAAAAGCATGGATCTTGGGATATTTTTCTTCAATAGACTGAACTTTCACTATTTCAATTGTACTTGCAATTGCAGATTTTTCCACCCATCATCAGCTGCTTTGTCTTTTTGCAGAAGTTCAGTTTCACTTCCCAAAACGATTGATTTCGTCATCTCTAGTACTCCTGCTCTTAATAAAGCTTCCAAGCCCACCCCTTTACTGTTCTGAAGTAGAGGAGGCTTTGGAAATTTTCACTTTCCTCATCTTAAATGTTCTGATTTTTCTTTTTTGTATTCATACCTCCATTTTGACTCTCAGCTTATTGGAGTTTTTGATTGAGGAGAAGGAAGAGGTTTTGGGTTTTTGTTTTCCGGGTTGTTTGGTGAATCAAATATGAGGATCAGTGCTGTTAATGCCTCTTCAGTAGATATGGCTTCTTTGGGGATTCTTGGAAGGTACTTGTTTTTATTTTAAAGAATTTTAATTAATTAATTTTGTGTTTCAGACTGAAACTCATGAATGTTTGTGTTTCATTCATTGTTCTGTTTATACTATACTTCTTGTTTATGTAATGTTATTAGTGCATTAAAGAATGCTACTTGTTCTACTACTTCTACTGCTACGCAATCCCCAATATCCCTTTTATTCTGTACGATCATCAGGTGTGATTTTGATGGTCGTGGTGGATGTAAAATTGGAATTGGAAAAGGAAAAGGAAAAGGAAAGAAGAAGGGATTGACTGACACAACAATTGCAAAGGCAACGAAGAATAGGAGGTTGAGCATTTCGCCTCTGGCTTCTTCTGCTTTGGCAGAAACTCGAAATTCGTCGAGAGCTAACTTCTATCAGGAGGTTGGATTAACTTCTGCGAGAAATTATATTTTTCTAATCAACCAAACCATTTTTTTTTTTTTTTTAACTTAACAAGAATCCCGTTTGTAAATCATAGTGGTATTGTATGCTTCCTTGCATTGGAGTTTCATTTTTATGCGGATGTCGTGAATTATCATTGACCTTTTTTGTGTGATTGATTCATGAGCAGCTGCGTTTATAGAAGAATGAATTTTGTTGAATTTGTTTAGCTTTGAGAATTTGGATTAATCGTCAATTGCTTGAAAAAATTTCAGATCCGTAAGGCCGCTAGGGAGAAGTTCACCTCAGAGATATCTTCACATTCAAATGAAAAAGATATCTCCCTTGCAAAGGTTTGGATATCCTACCCCGCCTCGAATTTTATGTAATCGTTGCATGAATTATCTTTTGTTTGGGATCTCAATCATGATGTATTGGTTATTTATTTTGAAGCGGGACTGTATTGCATAATAGATTAGGAATTGGCTGAAAGTACACGGACCCTCTAAAGATTACGTCTACTTTGTTAAGTTTTATTGTTTGAGCATTTAGTCTGATATCTGCTTATTGAAATGTTTCATGAAGACATTACTTTATGTGGGCGCTGAGGACGAAGCGTTTATAAATTTCAACAAAGAGATAGATGCAGGGTCGATTCAAAGTGAAAGACGAGGTTTAGTAGCATCTGATGATGTCAATGATTGGGATTGCCTGGAGGGTATGCCTCTTGGTGGAAAGACCATCAGTCAATGGCTGGTTGAGTTTGACAGCATTGCTCGGGAAGTTGAAGCCGAGTTAGTCTATAGAGAAATAGGATGCGATCTGGTTGAAGTTTTGGATGCTGTAAATGTGGTACTTTTCGAGTCAAGGGGGTTCAAACGGTCTCCTGTACTAGTAGATTGTCAGTGTGCATATCTGCACACCGTGTTAAGCTATGGATGCTGCAGTGGTAAATTTCCATCCTGCTATATTTCTACTTTCAAGGTCATTTAAGTAATTCTTACCCGGTTCACACGAGGATTTTCTTTATTGACAGCTATCTTGCTGAGTGTGATTTACATTGAGGTTTGTAGAAGACTTAATCTTACTATTGTTGGATCTCGAGTTGGGGAAGACTTTTTGATATGGCCTCCGACCGGGAACCCTGAGGTATTCTGGTTTTCAAGATTCTCAATTATTCTGTTTAATCTTGATTTGCAATGCTTTACTTTCTGGGTCACACCAAGAAGACATTGATTGCCATGGCTTGTTTTTATTCCTTTACATTAGGAACTATTCAGGATAAGTTCCGGGCACAGCGTATTTGGGGTTGTTAATGGAAAGTGCGTAAATGATCCAAGATCAAAGGCTTCAGACATAAATAGCAGCTCCCTTTTAGGGCTTGAAATCGCTACTAAAAAGGATATCATTGGAATCGCCCTTGCCAATTTGAAGGTGAGTCTGTTATTACTTGTAGTTTTGATAGTTTGCGTTATTTCGTTATTCGGTATTGGATTCTTTGTTTTAAAACACCAAAAAGAAGCAAAAATATGAAATTTACCAATGTATTTCAGAGACTCTACTGGAAGCGTGCATCAAAAACGAATCCTGGATTGATGCTGACTTCTCCGCTTAGGTCTCTTCAAATTGATGACGAGAAATATAAGAAGATTGACCATCTGAACACCCCTTTGTTGCGCCCTCAAGATTTGAGGTAGTTATAATTATCATTTCATTTTACCCTACTGGAAATTATAGTTTCTTAGTTCAGACCGCAACGAGCAATATTGGGAACTTGTCACAAATGGAGGAGGTTTATGCTCTTTCTTCTGCACATCATTTTCTGTTAAATCTGCACAAGTTTATACCCCATGTTGTTTGGGACGTATATTTGTGAGACTCGAGCTGCATTCGGTGTATACGGGTTCTCGTTTTTTCTGTTTCTTCTGGCTTCTTGATGGTTTCTATCATTTCTCGAAACTCTCTTACGTAGCCACATAGAATAAAAACGAAAGAGTTACGTTTTTCAGTGGGCTGAATTGTTGTATATGGAAAGGGTAGTTGTACTAAAACATTGATTTCCATTTAGGAGTTTTGTAAGGGGGACTTTATTGCTCCACAGTAGAATTGACCTTGTGAAGTCGGTTCTGGAGCAAAAAACTGACATCCCGTAGGTTTTGGAGCCAAAACCGGACTTTCCCAAAGGTCGATTCTCACAAAGCACCTACATGAAGTCTGTTTTTGGTTCCAAAACCGACTTTCACAAGGGTCGATTCTACTGTGATAATATTATTATGTGCATTCCATGTTGCCTTGTCATATGCATGAAAATTGTACAATTAAGGTGGAATTCAATTTGAGTTGCCACATGAAGCAAGTTTTTATTTACTTGTCTAAGTAAACTGTTAGGCCTTGTGTAGATTTTCAGGCATTTCTCCTTTTGGATTTTTTAAAGGAAGAGGTTATATTTTCATTACCATATATTGAAGGTTCTACTATTCTTGAAGTAATGCAAGCACTTGCACTTGTCTTGATTACTTGCTCAAATTTTTAGTTTGGTGCCTCTTTTCTTCCAGATTCTTTCAAATCTTTGTAACACCTCCAGACCCCGGGCCTGGTTGCACTAAATGAGTCATAAAAGGTCCGGTCAACTGTTTAGACCGCCGTCCTCGCTTGGTCTAAAAGGACTAACCCGAGTTGACAAGACATTTATGTCTCCCCCCAATCTTGATTTACTATGGTGCCAAAAGTACATTTAATTTCTTGAACCAAACTAAAAATTTTGTTTTTTCAGGCTTGCTATGATGGCGTCGGAAAGGCTCCTAATCCTTCAACCACATAGCTGGACATTGAGGAGGGACTTTGGCATGATGTTGTACTATAGTAGGTAAGAAAAAGAGTAATCTAAAAAAACTCTAAATTCCCATTTATATAATCGGATCCCATTAATATATATCGTGTATTTAATTACTCGTGTTCTTGCACTTGATTTGATATGACTGGGATCTTATCAGGCAATATGAAGAAGCAGTTCAAGAGCTGAGCATTTGCATGGCATTTGCACCAGAAGAAGAAGCATCAGTTTTGGAACCATTTGTTGAGAAATTACATTTAATGCGACTCGAGTCGTCTTGGAAACCTTTGGGGGGTCATATAAGGGTCCATTAACCATTCATTAATCATCTGTTTGTACTGATCCTCGAAGAAGAAGCTTAGATTTTGAAGTTCGAATGCTTTTCTTTTTTTATTTGCATGTAAGGTTGTCTCATTCTGTGAATGGGTTTTTATTTCTCTCTCTCTCTCTCTATATATATATATATATATATATATTTTTTTTTTTTTTTTGAACTACAGACACGCACACAGTCGATCTATCCGGATTCCGGGCACCACATTTTGGAAAATAGTCCGACTTTACACGACCTATTTGGAATCGAATTTTGTAAATAAATTCGATTTACAAAAGATCGGATTTTCAATGTGATGTTCCCAAAAAGTAAATCAACCCATAGTGACAAATGAAAAAAAAGAAAAAAGAATTGCGATGTCTATATGAGTTGTCTGACAGAAGATAATAGCACTTGATGCAGCAGGCCGATGATGGCTTATGGGATAAGGTCCGACACAAGATAGGCTTTGACGACTTTTTCACCATGCTTTTGGTGAGAATTTTATTTATTTTTATTTTTTATTTTTTTATTTTTTTTAAAGTTATTGAATGCACCTGGCATATGCGTGTACTAATGTGTGAAGATCTACGTCTTTTATTTCTAAATTGAATTCAAACCGTGTGTTCAAGATGCAAATTGATATACCACACAAATTTTTTTTTTTTTTTTTTGGTGTCATTCTAAAATAATATGTCTTATTTATCGACCAGCCACGTGGGATAATACAACTTAAAAAACTATCATATAGTCTTCTCAAAAAAAAAAAAAAAAAAAACTATCATATCTTTTTTTTCAAGTCATTTTGAACAGTTTGTTTTACGGAGTTTTTTTCGGCCTTTTTTTTCCATCACATCACCAATCATTTCTTACAATTCTTTCAACAATCAAATCTTCAACTACAAATAAAAAAATATTAAATCATCTCTCATCATTTCACTTTATCAACTTTATTACATTTTTTACCATTATTTTATTCATTATTCTACTTTATTTCACCAATCATTTCATAATCTACACCAATCATTATTCTACTTTATTTTACCCCATCAACTTTCTAATCATTATTTCAATTACTTTATCTAAAAAAACTCCCAAAAAAACTCTCAAAAAAACTCTAACCCAAAACAAACACAACCTTAGTTTTCTTACTTTGGTCCCATAATAGAAATCATTCAAAATATCAAGAGAACATTAATGAACATTTTTTCTTATCTTACACCTAATTTGTATCAATCCAACAACTTTTATTATTTACTTCACAATTGTTGCATTTATGATAGTCAAGTGGTGTATTAGACATTTTATCCATACATTAATCACATTTGACTACTTTCTTAATTATTGTGAAAATTCTATGATGACTTATATTTTGAATCGGATGTAGTATTACTATGAAAACATACTATTAAGTGTTAGGTTCTTATAAGTTAGAAGTTTAAATGATTTTAAAATAGTGTGTCTGGTAACCAAGTATAAGTTTGCTTAATAGTCTGACATGTGAATAGTATATGTTTGGTCAGACTTGTATTTGTAATCCTTATCTATATATATATATTTAGGAGAGGAAATAAATTGATTTTGACCCAAACCCGAAAAATACCCACATTTACAACTCATACCCGGTTTTGACCCTCTTTGGCTACCATAATTAGACCACATTTATTAAAATAAAATAAAAACAATGCATTTAAGTCTCATTTTCAAATTTTAGACACATTTCCCCAAATCTTCGCACAATATTAATTTTAATTTATTCTAAATTCAATATTCAAATTCTTATTTCATTTTACGTGAGATTAAAAAAATACCGTATTAAATTCATAGTTATTATTCAAATTCAAAATTTAAAATTCAAATCTTATTTCCTTTTACAAAAAAAATCTATATAAGAGGAAATAAAATTGATTTGTTAAACTCCCTCAATCACTCCCACTCACTTTAAATTTAGTCTATTATCCCCGATCAGTTACATTTTAAGCATTTTTTGTGTATAAGTCTCTCCCTTTTTTTAATGGCAGTACACATATTGAAAAAACAAGAATTCGTACTTGAAAAGTAGATCTTATATCTATGTAGAAGATTCAAGGGCTCCCCACATCCATTTTCATATAAATTTCACAGGAGGATGCTTAAAATCCGTCATCGAGGAAGTATGTGTTTGGTAATTTAATTCCGAACGCCAGGGAAAACTGCCAGGATAGGGTTGTTTATTTCAGTTTTAATTCACCGCTGTAGATTCAATTTGCCATTTTTCCGATTTTTGTCACTAAAACTTTGAATTTCTTTTGATTTCATGTGTCTTATTTTTTCTTCTTCAGCAATGGTATTCAACATTATTTTATTTCGTTTGACCTTCGGTTTTGCAGAGGTTTTGCATGACCATGAAGATGATTGAAATATGCGGTGGGCCAAAGGTTAGATTTTCATGAACACTCAAATTTTTTTTAAAATTCACTTTGGATTTTACTAAGTGTTTAATTTTTACATTTCAGTTTCCATCCCTGAATCTGTGTTTTTTTAATTTCGATTTCATATCTTCTCCTTTGTCACTTTCAAATTATTGATCTTCAAACATCATTTTTTTTGTAGTTTGATATGCAGTTGTGTTACACCAGTATTTCATTTTGATGCTAGACGTTTTCATTATTTTAACAAGTTAATTTGTAAAAGATTAGACTTGATAATGGCTTAATTATTTTAGAAAATCCAAAAAATATACTAGCCGCATGTCTATTTTCGTGAACAAATATAGTAGCTGTTACAAAACTTAATTCGTTAAACATTATTGCTTTTTGATGGATCAACTTTTGTTTGAAATGGGAGTGTTGAACTCTTTCTTCTTCTCCCGGTATGTAAATTTGATTTTGGACGTCTTTTGTCCTACGTTGTACTGTTTATCTAAGTCATGTTATCAAGTGGTTTAGTTATCTTTAACCTTGAACACATAAAATCACTTGGTTTGAATGATTTTTTATTTTTAGATGTGTTTGAATGAGAAATCCTTAAACAAAAATAGTTTGAATGATTTTTTATTTTAAGATGTGTTTGAATGAGAATTAAAGACGATAATTATTGGCAATAGTTTGAATGATTTTTTTGTTATAGCATGTGTTTGAATAAGAATAAAAGACGACAATTAATGTAAAAAGTATATTTTTTTGACATGTGTTTGAATGAAAATTAAAAGCGATAATTAATGGAAATAGGTTGGATTTTTTTGATGCGTGTTTAAATGGGAATTAAAGGCAATAATTAATAGCAACAGTTTGAATGATTTTTTTTCCTGACATACGTTTCAGTGAGAATTAAAGGCGATAAATAATGACAATATTTTGAATGATTTTTTGTTATGACAAGTGTTTTGAATATGAATTAAAGGCGATAATTAATGACAATAGTTTGAATGCTTTTTTTCAATGTGTTTGAATTAGAATTAAAGGCAACGATTAATGACAATATTTTGAATGAATTTTTTTTGGATATGTATTTGAATGAGAATTAAAGACGATAATCAATGAAATAGTTTGAATGATTTTTTTTGACATGTGTTTGAATGAGAATTAAAGGCGATAATGTCAATAGTTTGAATGACTTTTTAAGGAAAATATTATGTGCACTTCACGTTTGTGTAGTATCAATTTCACTACATGCTTTATTCTCATGGATTAAAATGATGAACATTTATTGTGATGGGTCCCAACCATTTATTGAATGATGGACCATTTTTTTGACATGTGTTTAAATGAGAATTAAATGCGATAATTAATAGAACTGTTTGAATGATTTACTTTCCTGACATGTGTTTAAGTGAGAATTAAAGGCGAAAAATAATGGCAACAGTTTGAATGATTTTTTGTTATGACATGTGTTTGAATAAAAATTAAATTCGATAATTAATGACAATAGTTTGAATGATTTTTTTACATGTGTTTGAATGATAATTAAAGACGATAATAAATGTCAACAGTTTGTATGAATTTTTTTGGACATGTATTTGAATGAGAATTAAAGGCCCGGCCATCAATAATTAATTTTTTTTCTTCAAATTTATAAAGTTCTCATAAAACGAGATTTTACATTGATTTTAAGGCATTCATAATTTAGTGAAATTAATTTGGCTTCTTGGCTCTTATAGTTGGAATGAATATACTTTTTCCTCCTAATATAACATTTAGTTGTGCAGTATTCAGCCAAAAATTGGTGTCTGCATCAAGGGGTTCTTGACCAAATGTGATGAAAAACGAATCTTGATAAAATGAGATACTTTAAAAAAAAATAGTATTGGGGATCAAAGGTTAGAATAGATTAGTCTAAGATAAGATGACCGTTTCTTTATGATTGTATCAAAGACGTCGATCGGGTTTTTGACTATCGATTAGTCTAAGATAAGAAGACTACTCACAAACTTCATCAGCGAACTACTCATTCAAACTACTTAGAGACAAGCAAACGAGAACATCAAACAGACGAGTAAAGACATACTACATAGGTGCATCATACCTAAAGTGACTAAGTGACAAAAGAATTGATCAATTAAATGGCGTGTAGTCATCAATACGATCAACTCATGATCAAACGGTTACAAAACAATACAAGTGGAAGACGCAACATTTAATGCAAACCGCAAATCTACATTCTATAGGCTGACATGCTACAACTGTTCAGTACCAAGAAAACCAACCAACGGTTATTTACTGACAAGATTTTGAATTATACAACCTGACATTAAATGAGAACCACTCATTGCCTCAACGGTTGCTTTATTCGAAATAAGATAAATACAATAGCTCAAAGAGAGAAAAAGAGAGCGATACACAAGTACAAAAAGAAGAGATACAAAGACTATATAGAAAATATCAAGTGATCATATACTCAAGAGCTTACAAGTCAATCTAGAGAATCAAGACGAATTCAAGGCACTCACCAAGTTACATTCAGAGATCGTCTTGTTCAAAAGTTGCAAGTTAAATCATACAAATTAAGATACATCCAGCAAGGCTCTAATCTTGTATCATTTTTGATACAAAACCAATCTTTATCAACAACTTGTTACTAAGAAGTTGAACCAGTTGAAGCATCAGAAAAGTGTGAAGGAACAAAGTGTCAGCTAATTATTCCAACGGTCAACCGAGGCTATACACATGAAGGGCCCCACCATGTGTCTTATTGATGTCCTTACATCACATGAACTTTAATGTGTTTACATTCTCAATCTATGGTTTCCACTCTGAAATAGCCTAAAAAGAGAAATCATAGCTCAAACACAATGCTATAATTGAAGTGGAGACTTAAAATATATGGTGATTAATTCTTCTTTCATAATTATACTGAAATGCTGAAGAATTCAATTAACATGATGAATTTTTCCATCCGTTACATCCCGTTTTCGAATATCGAGTTTTTATTCGGAAAATAACGCCTGACAAGCGTATATTTTTTTAAATAAAAAGAATATTTACGTAAGCCTTTATGACATCATTATCATAGTACAAAGCAGAAGCAAACAAAAAATGAATGACTCGGAAATGCCAAAAGACTAGAAACGATCGCAATAGTTCCAATGTAAGTCTAAGAAACAAATCCCAAAAAACCAACAACGGAAATAAATGTCGTTTACAACTTTCTTGAAAATCCCAAGAGAACCTTATGGAACATAACTTAATTAAAAGAAAACATAATCTAGAAACTCTCAACATCAAACATTTACATCCTCAACAACTTTATTAAAAAGTGCGTTAAAATAAAGATAACAATCTCGTTCATAAAGCTAAGTTCATTCCTCTTTATCATCATCGTCATACTCATCAACCTGTCAATCTTCTCGGAAGGGGAAAACATACATAATAAGGAGGGGTAAGTACTATGTACTTAATAAAGGATAGAAAAATCCGCAACACAAACAAATATATACAACAAATATTGAACAACAATCATTACCACATATGTTGAAATGGCTCGCTCCCCTCAACTAGTCCAACTAGTCAAACCTCGACCAAATAAGGATTTGTTATACTATGATTTAAGGACACTTTGCATGGTGATGGTGTGCACCATGAAATATCCTTCAGTACCTCATATGGAACGGACTGTCCGTGTGTGCTTGCCCATACTGCGAAGCTAAAATATGCCTCACCAAAGATCATAGTGTTTCAGCTTTTAGACACAACACATGTTTATTATGAAGTTAATCTAACCACTAATTTCATTCACACAAAAGGCTTCCTAAGAACTTCTAGTCCTAGTCTCCTAGACCATTCCATGATGAATTACCTAACACATAGCAAAGAGATCATTGACTATTAAGTCAATATCCCACAAGGTCTAAACAAAAGTCTTCCAGTGCTCTCACTTTCTCTCCGCAGATGGTCTCATTTGTGGGGCTGATCCGAGGCTACCATAAATCAACCGTTAGGCTTTGCCACGTTCCAAATAATGTCCCCAAAAGAACATACATGCCACAAAATATCAAGTAACACACTTAAAATGGCAAAAAATAGCATTCTTGAGAGTTGGGCGCACGCTTAGAGGCTTCGGGTGCACTCTTGAAGTCTCTTTCATGCTCCAAACGAGCAAACCGGACCGGACCGAAACCGGAACCGGCGGTTTGGTTTTACGCCGGTTTGGGGTTGACAAACAGCCGGTTCCGGTTCACACGATTCAGATCACGGTTCAGATCACGATTCAGATCACGCTTCAGGCCACTGTTTTAAAATTTATTATTATCTTTTTTATATTTTCATATAATACTTATTATTTTCACTACCATAACAAATTACAATTCTTTTCACTATAATTACTAAAACGAATGTAATATATATATATTTTATAAATAGTTTTTTATTCAGTTTTAAATATAATATTAATATTGTGTTATTTTATTTATATGTAAATAATGTTATTTTAAAAATTGTGTTATTTTTTCAACGCTTGTACCGGTAATTCAGTTGCCTACGTATCTTTTATATGTAATCGTGTCGGAGGCACGACACATATAAGAAAATCAAAACGAACATAGTTCTTATTGTTTTTTTTGGTCTTTTATAGCTTGTTGTAAAGGTTTTTATAGTTTTTTTATTATTGTTTTTTTTAAGTCTTTTATAGTTTTTTTAATAATTTTTTTGAGTCGTTTTAAGATATACGTTGATTATAAATGTTGTTTTATTAAATATTACGTGAGATATATTGTGTTGTTTTTCTTATTTGTAAATTGTGTTATGTTTTCAACGCTTGTACCGGTAATTCGGTTGCCTACGTATCTTTTATATGTAATCGTGTCGGAGGCACAACACATATAAAAAAATCAAATCGAACGTAGTTATTATTATTTTTTTTTTGTCTTTTATAGTTTGTTGTAAAGGTTTTTATATTTTTTTATTATTGTTTTTTTTTTAAGTCTTTTATAGTTTTTTTAATAATTTTTTTGAGTCGTTTTAAGTATACGTTGATTATAAATGTTGTTTTATTAAATATTACGTGAGATATATTGTGTTGTTTTTCTTATTTGTAAATTGTGTTATGTTTTCAACGCTTGTACCGGTAATTCGGTTGCCTACGTATCTTTTATATGTAATCGTGTCGGAGGCACAACACATATAAAAAAATCAAATCGAACGTAGTTATTATTAATTTTTTTTTTTGTCTTTTATAGTTTGTTGTAAAGGTTTTTATATTTTTTTATTATTGTTTTTTTTAAGTGTTTTATAGTTTTTTTAATAAGTTTTTGAGTCGGTTTTAAGTATACGTTGATTATAAATGTTGTTTTATTAAATATTACGTGAGATATATTGTGTTGTTTTTCTTATATGTAAATTGTGTTATTTTTTCAACGCTTGTACTGGTAATTCAGTTGCCTACGTATCTTTTATATGTAATCGTGTCGGAGGCACAACACGTTTAAACAAATCAAAGCGAACGTAGTCCTTATTGTTTTTTAGTCTTTTATAGTTTGTTGTAAAGGTTTTTATAGTTTTTTTTATTGTTGTTTTTTAAGTCTTTTATAGCTTTTTTTATAAGTTTTTTGAGTCGGTTTAAGTATACGTTGATTATAAATGTTGTTTTATTAAATATTACATGAGACATATTGTGTTGTTTTTCTTATATGTAAATTGTGTTGTTTTTTCAACGCTTGTACCGGTAATTCGGTTGCCTACGTATCTTTTATATGTAATCGTGTCGGAGGCACAACACATATAGAAAAATCAAAGCGAACGTAGTTCTTATTGTTATTTTAGTCTTTTATAGTTTGTTGTAAAGGTTTTTATAGTTTTTTTTATTATTGTTTTTTTAAAGTCTTTTATAGTTTTTTTTATAAGTTTTTTGAGTCGGTTTAAGTATACGTTGATTATAAATGTTGTTTTATTAAATATTACGTGAGAAATATTGTGATGTTTTTCTTATATGTAAATTGTGTTATTTTTTAACGCATGTACCGGTAATTCGGCTGTCTACGTATCTTTTATATGTAATCGTGTTGGAGACAAAACACATAAAAAAATCAAAGCGAAAGTGTTTCTTATTGTTTTTTTTAAGTCTTTTATAGTTTGTTGTAAAGGTTTTTATAGTTTTTTTTTATCATTTTTTTTAAGTCTTTTATAGTTTATTTTATAATTTTTTTGAGTCGGTTTTAAGTATACGTTGATTATAAATGTTTTATTAAATATTACGTGAGATATATTGTGTTTTTTTCTTATATGTAAATTGTGTTATTTTTTCAACGCTTGTACCGGTAATTCGGTTGCCTACGTATATTTTATATGTAATCGTGTCGGAGCATAACACATATAAAAAAATCAAAACGAACGTAGTTCTTATTGTTTTTTTTTTGTCTTTTATAGTTTGTTGTAAAGGTTTTTATAGTTTTTTTATTATAGTTTTTTTAAGTCTTTTATAGTTTTTTTTATAAGTTTTTTGAGTCTGTTTTAAGTATACGTTGATTATAAATGTTGTTTTTTTCCAGTCTTTTATCTTATTGTTTTTTTTTAGTCTTTTATAGTTATTTCATACATTTTTATAGTATATTAAAGTTTCGTATAGTTTTTTTTTTTTAGTTTTGTATAGTGTTGTTATGGTTTGTTATAGGTTTTTATTGTTTTTTGTATTCTTTTATAGTCTTTTTATATGTTTTCATAGTATTTAAAGGTTTTTTTTTATAGGCTTTTATTGTTTTTATAGTTTTTATCGAGTTTTTTTATGGTTTTTTTTATAGTCTTTGTCTTTTATCGGGGGTTTTCTTTTGAGGGGTTTTATCGGGTTTTTTTATATAGTTTTTAATTTTTCTTATAACTTTTATAGTCTTTTATAGTTGTTTTATAAATTGTAACAAAAATATAAGTAAGATACAAATTGCGTACCATTAATCGATGTCGGTATTTCGAGCGCATGTTCTTCCTGAAGTTTCAGTGTCACCGCCTTCGAACTGTGACTCATCATCTTCTGACTCAATGTCTTGCACCCTATTCTCGGCTCGTACCCAATCTTGACAGCACATTTGCTTCTCTAAAAAAATCAAATCGAACGTAGTTATTATTAATTTTTTTTTTTGTCTTTTATAGTTTGTTGTAAAGGTTTTTATATTTTTTTATTATTGTTTTTTTTAAGTGTTTTATAGTTTTTTTAATAAGTTTTTGAGTCGGTTTTAAGTATACGTTGATTATAAATGTTGTTTTATTAAATATTACGTGAGATATATTGTGTTGTTTTTCTTATATGTAAATTGTGTTATTTTTTCAACGCTCATACGGTAATTCGATTGCCTACGTATCTTTTATATGTAATCGTGTCGGAGGCACAACACGTTTAAACAAATCAAAGCGAACGTAGTCCTTATTGTTTTTTAGTCTTTTATAGTTTGTTGTAAAGGTTTTTATAGTTTTTTTTATTGTTGTTTTTTAAGTCTTTTATAGCTTTTTTTATAAGTTTTTTGAGTCGGTTTAAGTATACGTTGATTATAAATGTTGTTTTATTAAATATTACATGAGACATATTGTGTTGTTTTTCTTATATGTAAATTGTGTTGTTTTTTCAACGCTTGTACCGGTAATTCGGTTGCCTACGTATCTTTTATATGTAATCGTGTCGGAGCACAACACATATAGAAAAATCAAAGCGAACGTAGTTCTTATTGTTATTTTAGTCTTTTATAGTTTGTTGTAAAGGTTTTTATAGTTTTTTTTATTATTGTTTTTTTAAAGTCTTTTATAGTTTTTTTTATAAGTTTTTTGAGTCGGTTTAAGTATACGTTGATTATAAATGTTGTTTTATTAAATATTACGTGAGAAATATTGTGATGTTTTTCTTATATGTAAATTGTGTTATTTTTTAACGCATGTACCGGTAATTCGGTACATCTACGTATCTTTTATATGTAATCGTGTTGGAGATTAAAACACATAAAAAAATCAAAGCGAAAGTGTTTCTTATTGTTTTTTTTAAGTCTTTTATAGTTTGTTGTAAAGGTTTTTATAGTTTTTTTTTATCATTTTTTTTAAGTCTTTTATAGTTTATTTTATAATTTTTTTTGAGTCGGTTTTAAGTATACGTTGATTATAAATGTTTTATTAAATATTACGTGAGATATATTGTGTTTTTTTCTTATATGTAAATTGTGTTATTTTTTCAACGCTTGTACCGGTAATTCGGTTGCCTACGTATATTTTATATGTAATCGTGTCGGAGGCATAACACATATAAAAAAATCAAAACGAACGTAGTTCTTATTGTTTTTTTTTTGTCTTTTATAGTTTGTTGTAAAGGTTTTTATAGTTTTTTTATTATAGTTTTTTTAAGTCTTTTATAGTTTTTTTTATAAGTTTTTTGAGTCTGTTTTAAGTATACGTTGATTATAAATGTTGTTTTTTTTCAGTCTTTTATCTTATTGTTTTTTTTTAGTCTTTTATAGTTATTTCATACATTTTTATAGTATATTAAAGTTTCGTATAGTTTTTTTTTTTTTTTTTTTTTTTTAGTTTTGTATAGTGTTGTTATGGTTTGTTATAGGTTTTTATTGTTTTTTGTATTCTTTTATAGTCTTTTTATATGTTTTCATAGTATTTAAAGGTTTTTTTTTATAGGCTTTTATTGTTTTTATAGTTTTTATCGAGTTTTTTTATGGTTTTTTTTATAGTCTTTGTCTTTTATCGGGGGTTTTCTTTTGAGGGGTTTTATCGGGTTTTTTTATATAGTTTTTAATTTTTCTTATAACTTTTATAGTCTTTTATAGTTGTTTTATAAATTGTAACAAAAATATAAGTAAGATACAAATTGCGTACCATTAATCGATGTCGGTATTTCGAGCGCATGTTCTTCCTGAAGTTTCAGTGTCACCGCCTTCGAACTGTGACTCATCATCTTCTGACTCAATGTCTTGCACCCTATTCTCGGCTCGTACCCAATCTTGACAGCACATTTGCTTCTCTAAAGTGGTGGGATGAAGCGAACATCTTTTATTGGTAAGCACATATCCTGCCATGCTGAAAGCTCGTTCAACAATGACGGTCAAAATAGGGCAACTTAAAAACTCGACCGCCATCATTGCTAGCTGATGGGAGTCAACTTTACTGTACTTTGGTGAGCAGTTTAACCCCCGTTTATCACTTTATTGGCATGTTTTAGGTAGATATAGACCTGTTTGAGAGTAATATCGAGAGTTACACGCACAGGGAGTTAAACTGTCACATCGATAGTAAACTCCGCCTTTTTAGCGATATTTAACTCTTTTCCGAGCACTTTTGTCTTACGGAATTACGCGTGGTGTTTTGTAGTGTGTTTATTGCAGGACTTAGGTGACTCGAGAGCCCAGAAGACGATGTTTTGGAATGAGAGACGTGTTCGTGGCACGAAATTAGCATGAAAATGGAAGAAAAGTCAAGTTTGGAATGAGATCAAGGCAAACTGGCGTTTGCCCTACCCCAAACTAGCGTTTGCATCAAGCCTAGGCCAAACTGGCGTTTGGACATTGCAAACTGGCGTTCACAGAGTTAACACTTGATTCAGAAAGTTAGAGTTTTGGCCAGCCGAGCGTCCAAATGACCCCCAAATGCACGTTTGGGTGGGTTCAGCCCGATTCAAGAAGCTCATATAACACAAACGGGCGTCCAGGGTACACAGACAAGCGTTTTCCCCTCATGACATGAGTCATCAAACGAGCATTCAAAGTGAGGCAAACGCTGGTTCACAGAAGATGGAACCCTAATATCATCAAGATTCCCAGGCAAACTAGCGTTTGCCAAGACATAAACGGGCGTTCAAGACCGACCGTAGCAGATTTTCGACCTACACTATAAATACGCAGCTCATTCAGCCCCTATGGATGCTTGGCCGACTTTAGACTTTTCTTAGGCGATTTAGGTGCGATTTTAGTGTAGTTTGACCACCCTTTGATCCTTTAATTCCATAGATTACTCCCTTTGATTCTACACACTTGTTATAGCTTATATTTACATTCCAAGAACAAAAGAATCAACTTTTGGATCGCTTTTCTGGATCAGATTTTCTGCAAGTTATATGGTAATGACTTCTCTTTTATTTATTGTCTTTAGTTTGATTTAAATTTCTATTTCATTTATTAGCATCATCATGAGTAGCTAATCCGTTGTGTAGTTGAATTATGTGAAAGCGAGTGAAAACCCTAAGGGGGATGAGATTGGGAGTTGGGTTTAGTCTAAATTAATGTTTTAACGATTAATCCACGTCCTAAAACTTATTTTAACATCTTTGAATTAGTTTGATCACCTAATTCACTGTCACACACATCGAACTTATAGAAGCATTTTACGGTGAGATGTGGGATAAGGGGTTTTAGGATCATTGCGTAGATTCGGCCTAGTTGTTAGGTCCGTTTCCAATACAGAGGTTTGCCATCATTGTTCGAGCAATTCTAAAGCTTAATCATGTTAGGTTAATCAGTTTTCTAAAGGGATAATTAAATAGCTTCACATAGGGTGGTTAGATCGAGTTGTTTAGTCTAATCACTAGAATTAGGAGTTAGCACCCGTGGATGTCGTTAAACTACATAGGATAGGTAGGTCGGTTAAGACACGCTCCCTGTTAAGTCCTTCCTAAGGGGTAAAAGTAGCTCATGGGATCATAGTTCGGCTATACCTTTTAATAACTAGAAGTAAACACCGGTAGTACAATCTTTATTTCTGCATTAGTATAAGACCTTTCAACCTTTGATTGACCTGAACTAAGTTCTACGTCGGCTTTGGTACTTAGACATTACTCCCTGTGGATTCGACATTGTGACCATTATACTCCCGTTGACCCGATACTCTGTCGGTGAAAGTTAGCGGTTAAGTATTTTGCAATCACTAGCACTAGAAATTCTTTAGCATGTCTCTTGTACCATTTCAATAAGTCGAAGTCGAAATCATAGAATTAGGTTTCACAGCCTTCAAATGTTGTGCTTAAAAATTTGGATATCTCTGTACGTTGATCAGATGACGATGTCGATCCCTTCTGTCGTTTCTAATTCATTTTATCCAGAACTCCCCATAGGACACCTGCAGGGTTAGTAGAAGCACTTGCGGATGGATTGGGAACCGCATCGTTTCTCTTTCCATACGCTCATATTCAACATACAGAGTGTTTAATAAATTTTCAAATCTAACTACTTCAACTGTAAAATCTACTGGGGGCACATTATGAGTATCAGACAAAGCATCATAGTAAGCACCTAACATGTTAGACACACCTACTAGTCTTAAACGAGGGTCGAGCATAAAAGAAATGAGATAAGTGTCAGGAATATGCAACATGTACTTATTCCATTTCTCCTTCATCGGCCCTAAACATTGAAATAATGTAGCGTCATGTTCCATGGTTTCAAACTCGGCAGTTATTTCTACACTAGCAGGCAAGACTAAATGTGATGTGGGTTGATAACATTTTGAAAATAATTCAGTAAACTTTTTGAATACTTCAAAAACATCCATCAATGTCTTGCATGCAGTCCAAATAGAGGGATACAAACGATATTTGCTCGACAGTGTTCACTTAAAAATTCACTAAAGGCATTTTTAATTTTGTTTTTTTTTTCCAAAGATCATAAGTCGTGTTACACCTATGCGGTACATCTTGCAGCAGTTTGACAGGGCGATGACCTTTCTCTTTAAGAAATTTATATCATTTATTAACAAGAATATTTCTACCTAACACATGTGAAATCGCAGTTTTTATCGCATTAATATTATGGTAAAAAACTTTTAGACCGTCTATTACACATAAATTAAAAATATGGCATAAACATCTAACATGAAAAAATTGACCGTTACAAAGAGGTTCACAATATCGGGATAAGTCGGGAATAGAAGCAGTGTTGTTTGAAGCATTGTCAAACGCAATAGAAAAAACTTTATTTTTTAAATCGTATTCCTCAATATCAACTAATAAAGATGCAATGTTAGAAGCATTACGAGTCTCGTTAAATAAACGAAAAGCAAGTAACCTTTTTTGGACAATCCAAGTGTTGTCAATCCAGTGAAACGACACGTCCAAATAAAAATTGTTGGTCCTCATATCTTCCCAAATATCGGCACATACACATATTTGGAATTTATTTTTCTTCAAACTTTCTTTAATAATATTTTGTCATTTAATAAATTAATTTTTGAAATCCCTAGTAACCGTTGCACGAGGGATACGAGTAAAAGCCGGCTGCAAAGCCCCTTGTACGTAAGTTTCGAAAATAGGATTCTCAGGAAAGCTAAAAGGAAGACCCATCCCCGCAAAAAAATCCGTGGTCAGATCTCTACAGTTATCACGAGTGTAAATAAAGAAAGGATTAGTGTTATCTCCGTTGGAGCTCGCCATTTTAGCTGGGTTTGAGACGCGCTGCCTTCCAATTTTTCCGGGTGTTTACTTATTATGTATGTGACCCCGCAGCGATCCGTAACCACCGTTATGTTTAAATTGGTATTTTTTGCCGCAGAAATTGCACACCTCGAAGAAAAACTTTCCGGGGTTAGCTAATGCTATTTCATCAGTCCGAGGAACCTTTGTGAAAAATTCCGTAAAAATTCTCGATTTTAACCTTTTTTTCTTATGCTCTAGATCGGGTACTATCATCGGCATCTAAATCGACTGACTCGGGAGTAGGAGTAGGATCATCACTTGATAACGCCCTAAATGGTGCCAATAATTATACCTATATTCACTCCGAATTCTGTTCAAGAGAGGATAAATAGGCTCGTTATTATATGGAATATATGTTAAATGCTAGGTGAGTGTTTCCAGGATCGTAATTCTGCATCTATGCTATTTTCCCGAGGTTTTGGTATTGTTTTGTTTCGTTTTGCATGTTTTATAGGATGTACCGAATCTGGAGTATTGGAGAATGGATCTGGACCAAAGGAAGCATGTTGGGCCAAGTAATTAAAGTCCAAGGATAAGCCTGCCAAAGAAAGAGAGGAAAAGTAGGCCCGGTAACCCGAGGGCTAGGCCCGGTAAACCGGCAACTTGTTCGACATGAAAATGATTCTGCCGCATTATCTAGGTCGGTTAGGGTTTTAGAGAGTCTTAAGTCGGCTATTGTATCTATATAAAGCCGCACATACTGAAAGCTTTCATATGATTGATAAGTTTTAACGAGCTTTATATATTACATTACAATTATTATGCAATAAATTTTTCGTGAGCTTGGAGAGTTATTTCTGGTTTCCTCCCTTCTTCCATCATCTCTAGCTTGAGTAGATCGAGCTAGATCTCCATTGTTGAAGGTATGAAGCTTTGAACGTTCCTTTATTGTCTTCAATATGGTAGATCTATTTGTATTTATGTGTTTTAGTTAATCTGCATGTTTAAAGACCCCATATTTTACTTATTTTAATCGTATCAGAGCAATGTAGATCTAGAGATTAGAAAAGCTGACCTCGGTAACCCCGCGGGCTATACCGGTTTACCGAGGTAATATTCAGAAAACCTAAATCTGGGATTCACTACAGCTACGTTGATCGACAGGTTTAATTAACAGTAGGTTAGTCTTGGCTAATCTGCTTATTGTAATCGTAAACTGGCAAGAAATACGAATAGTGAAGTGCTAAGTTTGGACATAGTCTCGAATGGACCCTAGGAACGTGCTGGTCAATGTCGACAGCTGTCTAGGCGGGTTAGCGGTATGAGTTAGCGCTCGATATCGGCAATTCTAGTTCTTTATGCGTATGGGCTATTAAGGACCAATTAAGGAGGGTAGCTTGCGTATAAATTGTCTACTGCCATTGTCAGAGTAGATAGGAGTAGGAATTGCACCCGTAGCTGATAATGATAATTAAAACGAAAGCTCGCGATTAATCTAAGGAAATTATGTGAGGAAGTAAACATAACGACTAACTAATCCAAGTTAGTAGATCGATGAGGAGAGAGAGAGGAATACCATGTTCATTTTCATTTATGTTATTGCTGGTCAATGACCGCCTCTATGTTGCTTCTTAATTAGGTTAGAGTCGTTTATACTTATAGTTGCATTGTCTATGTGGGATCGACCTTGACTCGCATTTACTATACTACTATGTACCTAGTATTCTTGCTAGTAATATCGACGTTAGTGACTTACAACGCGATCAGCACTAGCACCACGCGGTGTTCTTACAGCCGCACGACTCCCACCACGTCCTTGTCTAGGATGGGAAGCATTCGAAAATACATCATCATCATCATCAACGTCGACTTCATCATTACCTTCAGCTTCTTTAAGGTTGATGTTAAAATTTACAGGTTGACACATTATATCGTCGTAATGACTATCAAAATCATCAGGATTGTAACCTAAAGGTGTATCAAATTGAGGAACCGAAATGAGACTACCGGTGACAGGATTTGTAAAATGTTGTGGTCTATAGCCACCATCAAGAGCACCCGATTCCGGCACAACCGTGTCATCACGGAAAGTAACATTTCGATTGCGTTGTGATGATGCACCTCATCTTGACATTGTACAAAATCTAAATTAAATGTAAGGTTATAAAAAAATTAATTTAACTAACCAATTTTACTTATAACTAAAACCGAATTGAAGTAACGATTAAATCAGAACAACTTCAAATTTCGGTCTAGTAAAGTAAATTTGATTATAAAATTGAATTTTTTTTACACTTGTAAAAAAATTAGTTGAATAAAATACAAACCAAATTTACTTATAACTAAAACCGTATTGAAGTAAATATTAAATCAGAACAACTTCAAAATTCGGTATCGTAAAGTAAATTTGATTGTTGTTTTTAACAACTAAACAAACTTGATAATCAAAGAAATTAGTAGAAGATGTAAGAACTGTTTTTTGAGGGAAGAAGATGTAAGAATTGAGAAGAGATTGGTGTAGGAAATTGGAAATGGAATGGGGTAGTATTTATAGGAATTTTTTGAAGTGTTTGGAAGAAAAAAAAAATAGCCGTTGGGCCGGTTCAACTGCCGGTTCCGGTTCCGGTTCCTAAAATCCCTAACCGGCCCCAACCGTCAAACCAGCGGTTCCACAAATCGGCGATTGCCCCAACCGCCGGTTGACCAAACCGCCGGTTCCGGTTCCAACCGGCGGTTACGGTTTGGTTTGGCCAGGTCTACACTAGGCGCACACATGAACGAGTTGGGTACGCTCCTAGATTCGCTGAATCCCTCCTGCCTGCTCATATTAAATGCCATACGCATGCCCAAGACTGATTTTCTGCACTTTCTCACACGTGCGTCACCTGTATGGATTCTAATACAATTCCAACCAAATTTCGGCACCTTTATGGTACCGAAACATCACTAAACCTACAAATTCACGTACATACAATACATCATACATAGTTTAAGCATATAAACACAAAACACCGAGTAAGAACGCACCTTACCTCTTAAATTAGCAGAAAAAGATCAAAAAGCACAACCCAAAAGCAATAACCTTGCAATTCTTCACTCCTACTACGAATTCAAAACAACCAAAACACATAACTACGATTACTAAAACTTTCTACGCCGTCTAATCTCAGAAATTTATGAAGAACGATCAAGATTCTAAACTAGGACTAAAATTGAAAACTAACGAATTGAGGAATTGTTGATACCAAAATGTTCCTTGCGACGTGATGATCAACTTTCTCTTTTGCGGTTTGAGGAAAAGATTAACTTATTGATCAGAAGGATGAAGATTCTACTTCTTCACTTTTCTTCCTCCCAATTTCTCAAGAGCGTTTCAAGCATTCTATTTTTTTTTAAGTGGCGTGTGAAAGTGGGAAAAATTAACGGGAGGGGTTTCTTTTTATAATAAAATACCATAAATCCATAATTATCTTTTATTTTAAATAATTAATCCTTTAATTAATTATTTGGGAGTATTTAATAAATGGAAATATTACAAATAAATCCACTATTACTTTTATACCATTACTTTAAAAATCGGGGTATTAGATCCCCCCTTAAATCAAATTTCGGACTCGAAACCAAATGTACTTGGAAGGTGAACAAACTCTGGAAACTTGTACCATGTCGTCTTCCATTTCCCACATTGCTTCGGAAGATGAGTGGTTGAGATACTTCCTCATTCTTGACCTTCTACATCTTCCGCTCTAAAGTGTACACTGGTCTTTCCTCGTAGGTCAAGTTTTCTTGTATCATTTCGGGGTCAATGTCTACTTTCGTGGTCTATGTCAAACATCTCTTAACCATTGACACATTTTAGACATTGTGCATCATTGAGAGGGATTCTAGTAACTCCAAACGACCCCAAAATCAAACTACAACAAACATCAAACTGCAACAAGAAGGATAGAAGTCGCAATCTGCAATGGAGGGGGCGGTTGTCCCGATTTGCAGCGGGAGGTAGGAGATTTCGCGAGTTTGCAGCTGGGGGTGAGGGGAGATGTGTTTTTTTGCAGCAAAAGAAAAGGAGTTTCGATTTAGAGTGGATGTGTGTTGTGCGATTTGCAACAGAGCGACATGGGTGGCTGAGGGAAATGGCGGCAGCTGTGGGTGGAGGGAGTAGGCTTGGGTTTGGTTGTAAGGTTAGTTAGTGGTGGGTTGTAAAGTTGGTCTGTGGCTCGTAAGATAACGGTCGGTGGTGGTGGGTTGTAAAGAAGGTTTGTTAGTGGTGGTTTCTGGTTGTAAGAAGAAGGGGGTTGCTTAGTGTGAGGGAAGATAACGGTCGTAAAGTGGTTGGTGGTGGGTTGTAAGAAGAAGGTTTCGTTGTAAGCTGTGGGTGGAGGGAGTAGGCTTAGTGGTTGTTAGGTGGTTGGTTGTGGGTTGTAAGATAACGGTGCCGTTTGAAAGAAGGTGGTTGCTTGGATTATATTGTTTGATTTTTTATAGCAAACGACTCAATTGCATTTTCTATGAATTGTGGTATAAGAAGTAATTTAATTGTTATTATATTTGTAGTGTATAAAATAAAAAATATTAATAAAAATATTGTTGTGGTGTCAGGTGTAATTTAATTAATGCCTGAAATGAGTGTGATGTCGAAAGCGAAAATATGGTATCAATAAAAACGGACTAAAAGTGACGGAGGAAAGAGAAAACAACTTCTCAATTTCCTTCAAAATAATACGGGCATGCTTCGATTTTCGATTTTTTTTTGTAGTTTATATGTTTTTCCTTGTCGACAAAATGAAACTCGATTTTGGAGGGATTGAATACACAGATGTGATGTCCGAGTAAATCGCGTGTGGTGCCATTAACGATGCCCAAGAAAAGGGCTAATTGACAAAATAAATAGTCATTTTGACTGAATCTCCAATGTTTTATT
Source organism: Gentiana straminea (assembly GCA_036785695.1). NCBI lineage: Eukaryota > Viridiplantae > Streptophyta > Magnoliopsida > Gentianales > Gentianaceae > Gentiana > Gentiana straminea. Next base: position 9,048,027 of record JAVUPR010000300.1, on the reverse strand, counting down.
ATAACACACAATCCACAAACTTAAAAGGTTACAGAATCTTAATTAGAACACCATGAACGGTACGTATGATCAAACCCTTTCTTTTCTGTTGGGAGATAAAACAAAAAGGGATCAAAAACAAGTAATGATCAATGAGGATCATATTCTGTGGAAAACCAACTAAAGATGAAGTGATTTCACTTCATACCTTCATAGTCTTCACCATCCCACGCACAATGCTCGTCCCCACCTGTATAATTCTCATCCTCTGCACACTCGCAGATCCCAGGGCACACTAGGTCTCCGGTTGAAGGATCTTCCTCGCAGTCCTTTCCTTCACAAGCAAATGGATCTTCTTCTGGTTCTGTTTCTGAATCCAACTGATCTGACGACTCAAGAACGGGATTGGTCAAACTTATTTGTAGAAATGGTTGCAGATTGTTGCCAAAAAACATTGATTTTTGCTGCGTCTACTGCAAACAGTATAATAGTATATCATACACATATTTCATATCGATAACCAAAATAACTAAATCAAAAATAAAATAATCATACACATATTTCCAGTCTATCGATAACCAAAATAAGGTAAATCAAAAATTCAAAATAATCATACCCTTTTTTTCACTGTGTTATTTATATGTATAAAGTATTTTTGTTTCCCTGTAGCCTGTAATTTGAAGTACTTATTATGCATGTCTGATGATCAATTTATAGGATCTAGGGGGGATACTATAATCTCGATGTCTTAGTAATTGAGTGTTTCGACTGCCGGCGGCCTAAGAATAAAATATCCTTGCCATATTAATGATGTAAATGATCCGAGTCAAGTCGAATATCATGCTTAGCGAGTTGAGTAAGTTTTAAATTATACAAACGCAAATCCGAGCACAATTAAACTTGATATCACTTGATTTGATATGAGTATCGAACACAAACTCGGTCAAGAAAATCTTCAAATTTGAGTCGAACTCAAAGCTTATTTCGAGTTACATAGTGGAATTTGTGGCCTTGATTGACTGACAATTTGGTAAGAAAATCGCCCGGGTACGTAGTGACAACGGTGCTGAATTCCCTTGTTTGCTTGTTTATTTTAAGAACAATGGGGTAAATTTTGAAACGTCATGTGTTGGGACACAACAACAAAATGGTCGCGTAGAACGTAAGCATAGACATGTTCTGAATGTTGCTCGTGCACTTACATTTGAAGGCAACTTACCTGTTGTGTTTTGGAGTGAGCGCGTTTTAGCCGCGTGTTATTTACTAAATCACTCTCCCTCCGGTGTCCTCGATTTAAAACACCATATGAAATTTTATTCGGTAAACCATCAAATTGGGCCTCATTACGGTTTTTGAATGCCTGTGTTTTGCTCATAATTTGAATCATAAAGGAAATAAGTTTGAGAGCCGAAGTCGTAAATGTGTATTCCTTGGATATCCATTTGGAAAAACGGTTGGACTCTTTTTGACATTGAAACGAAGGAATTATTTGTCTCGCGTGACGTTAAATTTTTCGAACATATTTTCCTTTTTTCACAAGTGGACAGCGAACACCCTAATCCTCCTCCAGTCCACCCTACTTTAGACGATTTCTATGATGAAGATGTTCCACAACCCACGATTGTCCCCTCAGTTCCCACTCAGGGGGGACGGTTGGAGATTGCACGGAAGCCGACAACAGTGATTTGGAACCGGGCTTGGTGCTTGGTAATCTTGAACAATCTCCACCACCAGGGTGGGAGTTGGTGGCAAATCAGAACGATGAAGTTGATGTTTTTGAATTGGGCAGAGGCAAGTGGCCAAAAATTCCTAACTTAGTATATCCTAAATTTGTTACTCATACAATTTTGACAAAGAAAAGTTCCCATGAACATTCGCCCTCTTCTTCGGCTGACTCAGGTACTCTGTATCCCCTTTCACATTTTGTTAGTTTTGAACATTTTTCTTATTCACATAGACGTTTTGCTGCTGCTATTGCTGCGGAAAAACACCCAAAATCTTTCAAGGAAGCCGTTAAACATTCAGACTAGAAAGAAGCTATGTCGGCCGAGTTGAGGCACTCGAAGATCAGGGTACCTGGGAATTACATCCTTTTCCCCATAGGAAGAAGGCCATAAGAGCAAGTGGGTATGTATAGAGTAATATGATGAACATGGTGTGCTTCAGCGTTTGAAGGCACGACTCATGGCCTTTTGTCATCATCAAGTGGGTGTATCAACTATAACAAGACATTTGCTCCTGTTGCCAAAATGGTGACCGTACGGACATATCTGCCCTTGCAGCAGTCAAACATGTTAAGTGTAATGCCCGAAAGACAATTTATGCAATTGTTTTTATTTAATAAATGACAGATTTTATTTCATCTTATTATTTGCTATGTGCTTATATTTAATACACTGCTGAAAACCTCAAGTAGTATCATATGTAGCCATATAACTTAGTGTGTCACACATGAGGATTAAGTTTATTGTGATACACTTGAACCTTTTAGTCTGTGGTGAATTTAATCAAAGTATGTGGTCTATTGATTAAACCACCATTAATGCGCCCATAACACTTTATGGTGTGACCGTCTTATCCGGACCGTCGACATTGGTTGTCTAAGTGGGGCATTTATATATGATGATAGTCATATAGGACTTGACCAATTTAATCTGCGTTTCTCATATAATTTCGTGATTGGAAATCTCATTAAATCACAAGATGATCATTTATGGATTAACTTTAATCCTGAAGTGATTGCATACTCCTACTGGTTTCAGGATAGAGTTTGATGTGTTCGTTAAGGATCGCTAAGAGGCGCGGTCCGAATCACTTTCACGTTTGGCACTATTCTGGAATGAGTGAGAAGTGTGTGTTTTACAGATATGAAATCCATTCCTTCTTGCGGGAAGTAGAAAGACAATCCCCTTATTTGTTAATCCTAGAAACTGATCGATCTACGGAGTTCGAATTGGTTATGAACTAATTGATCACTAGTGGGTTAATAGTAATAAGGATAAGAGGTATTGAAGAAGGTTTACGGAAATAATCCCGCTTCATTACGGATAGTCTATCGAGGGTTAGTTTATATGTAATGATTATATCAATTGACACTTACCGACTCGACTTGACGTTTGGAGAATAAGTTATATCTATAATCGATAGAGTTCAGTTTTGGATTTATGGTGGCGTAATTCCGGAATTAATGAATTAAGTAGAAATATTTTGTTCGATGAATATTTTATTTAATTTATTATAGCTACTGGTCATAGGTCCATGGTCCCCGGGTTGACTCCTAACACGCAAGTGTTTTCTTGTTTTATGGAACCTCGAGAATAAATTAAATAGTTGGTCTATTGAATGACTATGCAATATTATTTATTTGGTAAATAATATGTAAAATAGAAAAGATATTTTCTATTAAGATAATAACATAAAAGTGGCGCCCCATGTTGATAAAGTTAGGAAAATAAATTTTCCTAGATTATGTCACATGTGTAATTAATTAATTATCTATTTGTTGGATAATTAATAGAAAAATAAGAGATTGATTTTTTGGAATTATCTCTTATCTTTTGGCAAATATATTTTCCTTGTGGGAATAGGTAATTGTGGTGTGAAAAAGATAACTCTCTTGACTAGTTATTTTCCTAGACAGTTCCTCCTAGCACAAAAGGCACACCAAAATTTGCGCCACACTTGGAAAAAGGAGATAAAAATTAGTTTCTTGTTCTGGTCATTATGGGAAGAAAAACTTTTTCTTGTGCATATTCGAGAGGTCCTACGGCGAGGATCGACGTCCACCAGTCGTCGCTAGGAGATACAATCCGAAAGACTGCGGCTTCTCCCCTTTGGTCAACTATTTCTTCCTCTCCGTTTAGGTAAATCTTCAACATTCTCATAGTTGTATTAATTATTTATGAGAATCAAATCATGGTAAAATCGCATGCTTATTTATTCATAGCTTCCGCTGTTGCAAAGATCGAGTGTCGATCGGTGCTGTGAATCAGATCTGACGATCCAATTATGGATCGGATCCGGATTCAGGTTTCTGTATATCCAGCAAAACAATGGGAGATTATTTAGATGGATGTGCATAATGCATTCTTGCATGGTGACTTAGTAGAGGCTATATGAAGATTTCTCCAGGATTTGCGCGGGATAGTTCCAATTCGGTCTGCAGGATGAAGAAATCTTTATATGGTTTGAAAAGCCCCAAGGTGCTGGTTCGCAAAACTAGCCACGTCATTGTAAAATTCTGGCTTATGTCAGTCTTATTCCAATTATTCAATATTTACTTTTAAAAAGGGGCGCATACAACTCATTGTATAGTTATATGTTGATGATATGATAATTGCAAGAAATGATAGTGTAACTATGGCGATACTTAATCGATATATGGGTGAATGCTTCAAGATGAAAGACTTGGGAGTCCTAAGATACATTCTTGGCTTGGAGGTGGCTCGATTTTTATCTCTCAATGTAAATATGCTTTGGACATTATTCATGAATCAGGCCTCTTGGTTTCGACGCCTGTTGATTTTCGATGGAACAAATCATAAACTAGCATTGGCCACGGTCCCTTGTTGGATAATCTGAAATCCTATCTTCATCTTATTGGTCACCTTATTTATCTTGGGGTCACCAATTTAGACTTAGCCTATTTCGTTCATATTTTATCACAGTTCATGCAGAACCCGCGTCATGAACATTAGGAGGTTGCCTTGCGCATTGTCAAATATTTGAAATTGTATCCATGCCAAGGGTTTTGCTCCGTTGTGTTTCAGATTGGGCCAGTTGTCCGCTATCCTGACGATCCTTATCTGGTTGGTATGTTCTTCTTTGTTTTTCCCTATCCCCTAGAAGTCCAAGAAGCAGCATGTCACTTCACGTTCGTCTGCTGAGGCTGAATATCGTACCATGGCATCTATTACTTGTGAATTGAAGTGGTTGAGACATTTACTTGGTGAATTGGGTGTGCACCTTCGACGTGGGATGCATCTTTACTGTGATAGTCAGGCATCTTTGCACATTGCGAAAAATCCGGTATTCCATGAATGCACAAAACATATTGAGGCTGACTGTGACTTTATTTAGGATACTATTTCCAACAGTTTGATTCTTTCCTCGTATGTTCCTACAAAGGTGCGATTGTCGGAAATATTTACTAAAGCTCTAGGGCATCGACAATTTTGGTTTTTGTTAGACATGTTGGGCGTTCATGATCTTCACGCTCCAACTTGAGGGGGTATTACGATATATTATGTAAATATATTATGTATTTATATACATACTCAAAGGGAAGTTGAGATAGAAGAGTAAGTTAGGGTTTCTTCTAATGTGTATATTGTGACCATATGATGAATGAGTTATCGATAATTTCCGGACTCCGAAACTTTACATATTCTAATCTCATTGCATGTCTGCTGCTGGTTGAGCAACATAATGAGCTATTAATGACATATCATGAGTCAGGTCCTACTGGGGCCAGTACATTCCCTGAAGTGAATGCGACCCAATCTTCAAATTTAAGCTGTGGTCGTAGTGGAGACCGTGGTAGAGCATGGTCATGGATGTGGTCATGGTAAATACGTGACATATCACAATGACAATCATGATAACAAAGAAAAGACGGTCCGTAGTGACAAATGCTACAAATGTGGATTGAAGGACATTAGTCCAATACATGCCACACGGATAAATGTCTCGTTGAACTTTACCAAGCATCAAAGAAGAATCCATGAATGGAGACAAATATTATTGATAAAAAATGATAATGATGAAACAAATTTTATTGATCAGAAGTATGTCAATGACGACTCGGATTTTGATATGCCACCGATGTCACAAGTGGAAGTTGTTACAATATAAAAGCTGAAGGGAATGCTGAGTGCAGTCATCTAAGACACTCTGCTGATAAAGGTACAACAGCCTGCTGACAATATGAGGACTATAGCCTGATGAGTAGTCTAGTATAATGTAATGTAAAGCGGTTATTCTGTTATAGTTTGTAGTAACCGTTTGTAACTTACTTCTAACTGATTCATGAGGTTTATATAGTTATAAATACCCCATGTCAGCTACATTGTAATCCAACTTGTAATTTTCAATTCATCAATAATAATTCCGCATTTTACTTTTAGTTTATAATTCTACAAACTTCATCATGGTATCAGAGCAGAAATTTGATAATTTCTGAATGATTTCCTGCATTTTTCTCTGAGTTTTTTGAAGAATGTTGAGAGTGTTCTTCATCTTTTCTGAGATTTCATTTTCTTGAGAGTAAATTGTCATCTTTTTCCTGAGTTTTTTTGATCATTTTGATCTATTTTTTCCCTGTAATTTCACTTTCATTGTTGATTTGTGATCAATTATGGAGTTCTTGTTAGCCATGGCAGCTAAGAAATAAGAAACAAGTCCCTCCAATGCATTTTATGTTCATCCTAATGAGGATCCATCTTTAGTCCTTGTTCAGCCATTGATGAATATCAACAACTATAATCCATGGAAAATGTCTATAGAGATGGTGTTAATCACCAAGAATAAAATGGCTTCGTAGACGGCACAATCAAAAGGCCAGAAGCAGATTCAGCATATTTCCATGCATGGAGACAATATGATATAATGGTGAGATCATGGATCTTGAATTCTGTAGAGAACACCATTGCCCAGAGTTTGATGTACTTCAAGAGTGCACATGCAGTTTGGAAGAATCTTGCAGCTAGATTTTCTAATGTTGATGCCTTGGGACTTTCAGATCTTCTTGAAGAAATTCATCTGCTGAAGCAAGACAATGATTCTGTCAATCAATATTTCATAAAATTGATGGTTCTGTGGGAAGAAATCAAGACTATTAGGCCCGTATCAGTTTGTTCTTGTGATCCTCAATGTCACTACAATGCAATTAGCACACTAATGGATCATATGGAGGTTGAACATGTCATGAAATTCCAAAAAGGTTTAAGGGATGAGTTTGAGCCAATAGTTTCACAGGCAATGTTGATAGTGCCTTTTCTAGAAATCCATGATGCCTGTGCAATGGCCATTAAATTTGAAAGACAGAAGATGTATGTAGCTAACAGGGCCAAGAATCAAGATTCTATGGTTCTCCTATCTCAAAAAAATGTACAGGGGCAAAATCAGATTGTCGGCAGACCTAACTCTGCATTTGCAACAAATCTAGAGCTAAAAATCCCAAGAAGATGCAATGTAGTTTTTGTGGATTTAATGGTCATACTGAGGAAAATTGTTACAAGAAACATGTCTATCCTCCTGGTTTCAAGTCAAAAAGGGCTAATTTGGTAGAGGAAGAACAGTTAGCAGAAGAAGATCAGGCCCAAAACAGGTCTGCTGGACTGGGGTATCGAATCTTACTACACAGCAATTTGACAAGTTGATGGCTCTGCTGAGTTCTGATCCTCCTAGACATGTAGGGTTTGCTATTGGCCAGCCTGTTGAGATTGTGACACACTACTCACCTGCTACAAGGACATGTGATCTAAATTTAGTAAGATTTAGACAATGGATCTTGGACTCTGGTGCCACAGATCACATTGTAGGATTATTAGATCTGTTAAGCAATTCCAAACCTTCATCGGGTATAAAAATGGAATTACCTAATAGAAATAATGTTTCTGTCACACATAGAGGACAAGTAAGGGTAAACTCTCAGCTGGTCCTACATGATGTGCTTTTCATTCCTGGTTTATATATAACCTTTTTTCTTTACATGCCTTTATCAATCATACAAAAGGTGCAGCTGTTTTTTCTGTTAACAAGTGTGTTTTGCAGGACAAGAACAAGAAATTGATTGGTTCAGCTGAGTTACACAAAGGACTCTATGTCATGGATCAACCAATAAGACTCTCTATTGCCAATGATGTAGAAAATCACACATTGTCTGATAGATCAAATGATGCTCTTTTATGGCATTACAGACTAGGACACTTGCAGATAAGAGACTACAAGTCATTAGTACACAGTCTGCTGATGTCAAGTTTGTAATCATGGTCTTTGTTATGTTTCTCCCATGACAAAACTAAAGAAAAAACATTTTCCATTAAGTACAACTGCTGTACATTCTATTTTCTTTCTTGTTCACATGGATATTTAGGGTTCTTTAAGACAGCATCTGTGAATGGACCACAATATTTTTTTATTGTTGTAGATGATTTTCTAGATTCACTTGGGTATTTCTTTTGAGGCACAAATCTAAATCTTCTTTTATTAAATTTGCTTCTCAGTTTCACAAAGTTATCAAAGTTATCAGTTTTGATAATGGAGCTGAGTTCCACCTCACTGATTCTTATGCTCAGCAGGGCATCATACATCAGACATCATGTGTCGCAACACCTAAACAAATTGGTATTGTTGAAAGAAAACATCAGCATCTGCTGAATGTTGCTTGTGGACTGATGTTCCAGAGTAATTTGCCAATTGAATATTGGGGTTTATGTCTTTTACATGCTGTAAAATTGATTAATGTTACACCTACACCACTACTGAAAGAAAGCACTCCACGTTAGGTGATTTATGGCTCTAATTCATACTATTGTGTGTTAAGGTTTTTGGTTGTTTAGTTTTTTCTTGCACACTTCAGCAGTACATGACAAAGTTTGACTTTAGATGTAGGACTTGTGTCTATCTTGGGAATTCAAATACGTCCAAGAGTGCTATTCTTTTAAATATTACCAACAAAGACATCTTTGTTGCTAGAAATACTCAATTCCATGAGACTTTTTTCCTCTATTTCAATAGGTTTTTGGAGGGGCTAGACATCTTACTGACATGGCCATCCCTTTTCCAATATTGGACAATTTTGATGATCTGCTGAATGACTCAGCAGACCAGCCAGACACAGGATCAGCCGTAGTTGAGGCATCTAATGAAGAGCATGCACTAGTTTATCAGGCACCTGAACCCACACAATTAAGAAGGTCCACAAGAACAAGGAAATCACCAACCTTTTATCCAGGAGGTGCTCACACTGTTCAACAGAGCCCACAACTGCTGAGTTAGGTCATGATCCCGGAGAATCTCTCAGCAGACTATGGCAGATTCATCAATGCTATTGATGCTGTTAAAGAGCCTAAGACTTACAATCAAACTATCAAGCATGATGAATGGAAAGAAGCAATGAAAAAAAGATTGAAGCTCTACAAAAGACTCATACATGGGAAATAGTTGATTTGCGCCCATGCAAGAAACCTATTGGGTGAAAATGGGTATACAGAATCAAATACAACCCTGATGGTTCAGTAGAGAGATATAAATCTAGACTAATAGCAAAAGGCTACACTCAAACATATGGTATTGATTATCAAGAAACTTTCTCACATGTTGTCAAGATCACTACAGTTAGAGCCTTACTTACAGCAGCAGCAGCCAATAATTGGCATCTACATCAGATGGATGTCAACACTGCCTTTCCACATAGAGATTTGCATGAAGAATTATACATGCAGTTACCCTCAGGTTGTGCTGCAACTAAACCAAATCAAGTTTGTAGACTTACTAAGTCATTGTATGGCCTCAAACAAGCCAACATACAATGGAATTGCAAGTTGACTGAATCCTTGGAGGCTCAAGGATTCATTCAATCAAAAAATGACCATGTTAGGAACATTTTATTATATTTTGATGATGGCCATACTAGTATAAGTCTTTACTTAGAGTCCGACATGTATAAGCAAAGCTTGAAAATAAGTTAGAATTCCGTGACCCGAATCGATCCGAAAATGCCCGAGGACTATAAGTCTTTACTTAAGTCCCGTCCACCAAACACCGACATGTTGTATAAGTTGAGTCGAATAAAAGACCTAAACTACTCCCAAGCAATGTGGGACAAGTATTGTACTAGTTTCTAGGTAGGACGGCAAAGTAAAAATCAATAAGACATTAAAAGGCATTCCAATCTCAAAGAAACACAAAGAGGCACCAAGCGAACCCCTGGACCAAACACCACAAAATGAATCCAATGACATGTTTTGTTGATGAGTCATACGCCATACATGCAATATCACAATGCTCTTTCGAGGAATAGACTCGAAATGAACCCCCTCGACATTAAAAGTATCGACTCAATAATCGTAGCAAAGGGGTCCAAAAATAGGTGTTCGGCTTGCTAACAACTATAGGAACCGGATCATCTTCAAATGAAGTATTGAGTACAACCGAATGTTTCTCCTTCTCGGCAAGTTCGACTCGCCTTCCTCCACTTTCTCCATAAAATTTGGCTTATTATCCTCTACCTTGCTCTCATAATCATCACCTTTCAACTCATCCTCTCGAGTGTTAGCAATCTCAACGGTGGTCTCTACAATCTTCTTGTTAACATTCACCGGGTCGTCCTTATAAAATCGCGTATTTTCCAAATAGCGATGATCACTCCCGTGACAATGACCGCAATAAACAAAAAACGGCTCCGTAGAAGTCTTCTTAACATCTGTACCACCACGATTACTTCGACCACGATGATTACCTATACCATTGCGTTTATCTCTACCACCACGGTTATATTGCTCAGTTACTCCCTTTAACATATTCTTCATCTCATCAATCATATCATCAAAACGTTGTTCTATTTTCTTCAAATTCCGATTCATCATATCATCAAAATTCCGATAATAGACATCCATAGGACTCTCTTTTGACATTACTCACGGTCTAACTTCACCAATAAACAAAGACACACGGAAGTATCCGGAAACAAAAATATTCGGCAATGATTTTTTTTTTTAAAGGTGTGCTAGATCACGGGTGTGATAAAAACACACAAACAAAGTGTGAAATACTCGTCCGGAATTAGGCTGATTTTTTTTTTTTTTTTTTACTCGTATGAAGGGTTATGATGTTGAACGTATACAAGAACAAGATGGGTGGACGAGATTTAAAGGGAAAGAATATTTATATATTTATTTATATGATGTAATAGATCAAAACAATAACAAGAAGCTATATATACGAAGGAAAATGAATTGCTGGGATTTTTTTTTTTGATAATGAAAGGAAAGAAAAAAAAAAAAGAGGGATAAAGCAAGGCTAGTGGCAAAAGGCTACTCTCACCCACAAGCGTTCGCTCACAACCTCGAAAGTCCCGAATAGATTATGATGAGACATTTGCACCAACCAAAGCCTAGCAAGATTGGAAGCAATCGTTGCACTAAATAGTCTTTCTCAGCATTTGCGAAGTCCGTGATGACATGAACAAAGACTTCAAAGTTTACCAAATGGATGTGAAGAGTGCATTTCTGAATGGACTTTTGGAAGAAGAAGTATATGTGGAACAATCTCCTGGTTTTCAACTCAAAGGAAAAGAAGATAAAGTATACAAGCTCAAGAAGGCTCTTTATGGACTCAAACAGGCACCCAGAGCTTGGTATGAAACCTTATCACAATTCTTAATCAATAATGGATTCAACAAGAGAACTATAGATAAGACTCTTTTCAAATTAGAGGAAGGAACAAGTACATTGCTAGTACAAATCTATGTTGATGATATTATCTTTGGATCAGAGGATGAAAAGTTATGTGAGAAATTTGCAAACCTAATGAAGAGCAAATTTCAGATGAGCATGATGGGAGAATTAAATTATTTTCTTGGCCTACAAGTGAAGCAAATGAAGGATGGAATTTTCATTAGTCAAGCCAAGTACACAAAAGACTTAATACACAAATATGGTATGGACACAAGTGGCACAGCAGATACACCAATGTGTGCAAGAGTTATTCTTGGAAAAGATGAAGCCGGAAAAGATGTTGATCAGAAAATGTATAGAGGAATCATTGGATCCCTACTTTACTTAACTGCAAGCGAACCGACATAGCATTTGCAGTAGGAGTATGTGCAAGATTTCAAGCTCAACCAAAAGAATCACATCTTCTAGCAGCTAAAAGAATAATCAAATACCTGAAGAACACCATCAATGTTGGAATTTGGTATCCAAAAGATGGAGGATTCAAGCTGATATCATATTCAGACTCTGATTATACTGGATGCAAAATAGATAGAAAAAGCACCTTTGGAATATGCCAAATGCTAGGCACCAGACTAGGTTCATGGTTTAGCAAAAAGCAAAACTCCATATCTACATCAACAACTGAGGCAGAATATATAGCAGTAGTTGTTGTTGTGCACAAGTACTGTGGATTAGACAACAGCTAAGAGATTATGGAATGGAGGAGAAGACAATTCCAATCATGTGTGACAACACAAGTGCAATATCTATTACTGAAAATCTAGTGTTGCACTCAAGAACAAAGCATATTGATGTAAGACATCATTTCATCAGAGATCATGTTGAAAAATGAGATGTTATCTAAGATACATACCCACTGAAGATCAATTGGCTGACATTTTCACTAAACCACTCAGTCATGACAGATTTAGCATGTTGAGAACAGAGTTGCGAATGATTGAAATTGACTAAGTACCAAAGAGCGGCTAACTGGAGTAATCAGCTAAGTGACTTCACCAGCTGATTAAACCTTTGCCATTACAGGAGTTGTAGCAGGTAAGGCACTGGTACTCAGCGAAGTTAACTTCACTGATTGTTAGGAACAGTTAAGTACAGCAGCTCAGTGAAAAAGTCACTACACTGGCTAAGTGACCAGCCAAGGCACTCCACCGAAATAAAGACTGGAGTCATCTGCAAATTAGAGTGTGAACCAAATCAATTTTTATACACGTGGAAAATCAAGAAGTTATGGAGGATTGTACTGTGGAAGTGTACACACGTGGAGATCAATTTACAATCGTGGAGGTAACCATAATTTTTTTAATTACAAATGCCTCGATTCCCGGGATCTATCATTACATACCTCAATCCACTTTCCCACTTCACTCGAATATCGGGAATTATATACATAAAATCACGCCATTACATCACAAAATCCTTCCACATTCAACCATGTTCACACCATACCCAAATCATCCTATATAAACAACACTTAGAGGTTTTTTCAGAATTCTTTACGCATTCTAGCAAATCACAAACCCTATTTTCTCACTGCAAACACAAAGCTTTCTCTCAAATCTTAAAAAATGGCCTCATCATCCACAATCTCTGCCACAAAACGATTTTATGAAAAATCGATCATCACTAGATCGTTTTTTAAGCCTGAACCCTATCTATCTTTCTGTGATAATGAGGTACAAGCCCGACGACTAGTTGATGGCTGTACAAATTTGGGGTTAATGACCTTTCTAAACCCTCCCGATAACTGGAATATGCTATGAGAACCTAATTGCATTTTGGAAAAATGCAAAGTTTGTGCCAAGCACAAAGAAGACTGATATCGACTATATAAAAAGTTCAATCTTTGGCAAAGAAGTGGTCATCACACCTGGCCTCCTCAACAGATTCTTACATCTACCCATGATTGGCCTGGAAAATGTGAAGTTTGTGCAGGTTAACATCAAAACCTTCTAGGATGAGATAGCCAAAAGCCCAAAAAAGAACAGCAAAACCTACAACCTCCCAAGATCGGCACTCAAACTTCCATTTGTTGAGTTCGCACCTGTCATTACCAAGAACATCGAAGGCAAGAAAGGGTCAATGGAAAAATTGACCGAGGTACGGGTCAAGCTAATGGCAATAATCTATCAAGGCCTTTCCTTTGACTGGGCAACTTTTGTCTTCAGTAGATTGAAAGAGCAGATTCAAAAGGAAACAGATCTGTCGATTACGGCACCAAGCAAGGGTTTGCAGAAGAAAGGTGAGTTCTAGGAAAGGAAATCATATGTGTTCCCTCTTCAACATCTATTTGACTCATTAAAAGTGAAACCCATAAATCTGCAGCCTCCACACAAGTCAAAGGTGATGTTTACCTACATCAAGGCATCTATGAAACCCAAACCTCTACCGGACGAAAAAGGAAATCACCCGAAGGTAGTAGATCAGGGATGGGAAGACGAACCAGATCGCAAAAAGCACAAGAGGACACCCCAGTGGTAAGTGCCAGCAATCTGGACAACCCAGTGGTGATTAGTGATGATATAGCAATGGGGGGGAAGAGAAACAAGAAGAAGTGACATATCTGGAGGAAGGTGAGGAGGGATACCAACTTATTCCATCTGAAGAAGAAGGGATAGATGATGAAGAAGAAGAGACATCTGAGGATGAAAAAACTGAGACAGAGGAAGCACAGATAGACAGTAGTCAACTTGAAGATGATCAAGAAAATATGGAGATTTCTGATGATGATCTGACAATCCAGGAAGTGATTCTCAGAAGCATCAGCAAAGTTGACAAACGGTCGAGTGATCCAATTGATAAAAATCACTTCGCTAAACGTGTCAACTCCCCCAGCATTGATCAAGGGGGAACAGCAGCAGAGAAAGTCACACCTCCGGCAAATGAAGAAGTCAACACCCCCCAGCAACCCCTCAATGCCCCTGAGTCTAACGAGGAAGAAAAAGAAAGTGAGAAAGAGAAGGAAGAAGATGCAGATGATGAGGATGAGGAAGAAATTCCAGAGGAAACTGATCCAGAAAGACTGTTCAATCTGGCCATTCAACCGCTCATTGTGGAAATGGAAAGGCAACACCTTAGCAGACAAAACTTGAAAACTGCCTTAAGGAGTGATGAAACCTCCTTAAACAATAATATTGAAGCCCTCATCAGTCACATTAAGATTCAAGATGAGGTGATGGAGAGGCAGGACGACTTGCTTTGCAACCTACAACATCTCATTCCCTACCATCTCCAGACCAACCTTGAGTTTCATGCTAAAAAGGCTGATAACCATCTCAAACCATTGGTGGACACTTTGAATGCTCATACACATCAAATCCACCATTTCAATGAGGTTATGGAATATTCTAGCCAGCAACTTGACACTCTGATAAATGTCACTATGGCCAACAATCAAATCCTGGAGAAAAAGTATGGTCCTCTCCCTGAATCAGAAGAAGCAACCAGAATTCTTAAAGAATGTTTTGGTGCTGCCAAAAAGGTGGAAGGAAGCAATCCTGAGAGCTCCAGCGGAATGAAGGCATGCCCAACGGATACGGGCAAGGGCATCAACGGCAAGGGCATCAGGTTTGAAGAAAAGAAGTAGTAGTCCTTATTATGTTGATTTACTTACTCAAACGCCTTTGATTTTCAAATGAAAAGATTCAATATCTTATTGCCCTTTTATTTTAGGTCCAATTGAGTAAATGAAACGGTGCACTCCCGAGGTAAACAATTCCTCCTCACACGAGCGTATGAAATTGTCATATGTCCATTGCATCGGTCCAAGGTCCACAACTCGTTACGGTTTTTCGAACAGTCCCGAGTACAAATCTACCCTTAGATAAAAAGGAGTCATTCCGTTCGTCAAACGGTCAATTTTATTTTAAAGGCTCCGGTTGTCAAGGCCGGACGATTTAACTTTCCGGTTTAAGTTTCGCTTAACTGATGATTTAACATTATTACGATCTCGAGTACAAATTATAATAAAATTCATTTCTCCCAAAACAAATTTACCCCCGGGTAGGAAATCGGATTCCGTTATCACGTTATTCACACGGCCAATTTTACCCTCCGGTTTTTCTATCTTTTATCTCGTATCCTGACTACGAGGCGTCAATTCATAATTAGATTATGAATTCCTCGATCGATTAAATATGTCAATACGAATACGATTAAAATAGAAAAAGATTCAATTAACTCAATTTTAATAATTTTAACTTAACAACATTTCTTTAACGAAAAGATCGAAATAAAACCGATTACATAGTTTTGGCCAGTATTATATTTAGCCTAAAAACATTATAACAACGAAAAATATAAAAACAAACATAAATACTTAAGAAAAGTTACCCGAATACGGCGCTTGATTCGAAATCGTATTTTCCGGACATTACAACTTCTTTAGCAAAACCGACTTCCGAGATTTTCCCGAGCATTACAACGATACTTAAACTACATTATTACGGCGTAAGGCCTTATTTACAACTACTACTAAAAAAAAAAAAAAAAGAAAAGAAAGAAGAGGAGAATATATATATATGTAGGATGTATATATATTTTTTGGTACCTCCCTCGAGCTGTTGCAAATGAGCTCCTTTATATAGGCAAAGTTGAAGGGGCCGGACCGGTCCGAGATTAAGCCGGATCGGTCCGGACTAATGATTACCCCCACTAACTTGATCACTCCGGCATGTGCGGTGGAGATATTATTTTTTATATATAATTATTAAACTTCTAAAATTCATATCTCGAGTTCTGGCCCTCCAAAAATTGCAAACGAAATGCCAAAATTAAGATCTCGAGAAACTCTACCACTTTCATGAAGGACTTGTTCCCAGATAACGCCTTCTTGATAACCTCGTGTTCCTCCGAAGCTTTTTCGGGATTTTTCTTAACCCAAATCGATTAGCCACTTGATCACTGTTTAAGTTGTAGACCTCCAATCTTCATAATTTAAATTGCATTGGAAAGCTTTCGGTAAAATCTACAACTTTCGTGAAGAACACTTTTTCGAGATAATGTCATTTTGATGAGCCATTCGTTTGTCGGAGACATTTCTCGATTATTATTCAACCAAATTGGTCGGCCACTTGTCCACTTAAGCTATTCCATTGATCATTTAAGCTCGTGGAACTCTCTAAATCATTCCAGAGATATGATTATACTTCAATATGTCGACTCTCGGGGTCTCGGGTTATAAATCTGCAATAAAACATCACAAATACCCACGTAAATCTGACACGACACTCCGATTTACTAAAATCGGTATAAAATTACAACTTTTTACTATTTTTACTACTAACTACTCTAAACTATAAAGAATAATATTTCATAACATTTATATCATAATTTCATATATTTTACATAGAATTCGTTGATAAAACATAATAATATAACGTATATTTAATCATATAAAAATAATACATCAAATTACTCCCCACTTAGTTTTTGATCGTCCTCGAGCAAAAATAAGCGGTAATAAAAGATAATATTATAATTTTTAATGTAATTTATATTGTCAAATATATTACTTATGCTAATTTAAAATTATAAGAAGACGAAAGAGTATATAACTTAAACATTAAATATTATTTAGATGAAATTGTACATGTAACACTTAATAAGTATAAATAAAATATCGAATTATTTTTAATCGCAACTATTATGAAATTTTGGAATCGGAAACTTCTGTCAGGTAGTCGACAAAAATGGCTTATAGAGTTTAGGTTCAAGATGTTGGTTAATCGGAAAAAAAAAGGGAAATCAAAAAGAGAAAGAGGCAAGTCGTACGTACCTACATCTTCATATTCTTGATAAAAAATAATCATCGATTAATAACATCTTCTTTGTTTTCAGATTTTCTCTCTTCTTTTTTTTTTTTTTTTTTTTTTTTTAAGATTAAGAACTAAAAGCGTGCGTGTGTGTAGAAAATCAAACTTACAGGCATTGCTTCATCAAGATTGATCGGAGTACTACTCTTTCGATCGAAAATTACAAGTCCGGTTTCCTTAAACTTGTAATAATTCCTGAGATCTTATGATTCAACTTTTCCTTTTTCATTTTATCTTGTGCCTTCATTCCCAGCAATAGGACATTTCGAGATAATACCCTAGGACTACTATCATCGTGCAATCGGGAGCTTAATTACCTCATAGTGATATAGGACATTTCGTGATAATACCCTACTCACTCCAATCATTGGTAGCTACAACCGATCATTTCTTTTTATTTTCAAGTTGTTAATCACAGATAAGGAAGATACCTGATATTTGATTAATTCTGTGTAAGTATGGTGCTTCGTTCTTAATTTTTTTTTATAGAATATTAATATATCCGAGCTTATTACCAAAATCGACTATCTTGCAAGTGTCATGAGGTAAGATCGAATATACTACTACTTATCTAATCTTTCCAATCTCAGCATATACCAAAACTTAGCTTTTATGTCTCCATTTCTTTTCATAAGTACGTACAAAACTTGCGGAATTTTAAGGAAATGTAGACCAAAATAAGCTATAGCTTGGTTATTTAATCACAATTGACAATTTCGAGTGAGGTCTTGATCACTCTAATCAAGGCTGAGGTAGGTTATTTGGCTATAGTTATATTTTTGTGGTGCCAAAAATCAACAAACTTAGTCCAATTCCAAACTCATAATTCATATTGAAAAGAAAATGATTCTAAAAATTTTACTTATAAATATCAACATACTTATATAATTTCATAAAAACGATATCTAATATTACTCAATTATATAAACTTAAAATCTTATTAAAATCTAAATTAGACATATAATATAAATTTTTTTTTTGACTATTTTTCGAAAATTTTAATGAATTTTCTAACCTAACTCTACTCCCCACTTACGAAGTGGCATCGTCCCGATGTTCAATGAGTAGTAAAGAAGTAGGTTCGAAAATAAAATTAAAATTATCTATTAACGTTATTATTCTGATTTTATTTTAGCGTATACTAATTATATCATTAAATAAAAATAAACAACTTAAAAAAACTAAGACATATATATTAAACAAGATAGATTAATACAAACTTAACTAAAGAACTTCAAACTTAACTTAATTTAACTTATTAAAACTTAAATATTACTAACAAACCACTAACAATTCTCTAGATGGTAGACGAACATCCCGGTGTATCAACCGGTAACAACCCAACTCGACTATCTCTAGACGGAAAAATTTCATCCGTCTCCAGCTCTTCTACTCCATTCAGAAGAATACACAAACGTGATATCATCCATGAATTAGGCATAGGCTTTCCCCTACTACCTCTCGTGATCGCAAACTCCAACACTGTCCTTTGAATCAATATACCCCAATCGACAAATACACCGAATGTCAAAGCATAAAGTAGAAGCATTTCATTCTCAGCCAAACTTCCAAAATCCCAGGTGGGATAAACTCGAGAATTTATAAAATGCTTCCACGCCTTTAGATGTGGAAGTAAAGCTCGTGTTGACATGTCGTGATTTGTATCAAAAAGCGGGAACAGACATTGGAATGACTCGTGTACTTTATTCAAATGATTAGAGGGATTTTGGAGTCCCCATTGCATTTCAAAATGTGGCATCGTAACTGGTGGAATTTCAAAGATTTGGTTGATAACAGATGAAGAGAAGGGAACAGCCACTCCTCTTACTAGAACAATCTGAGTGATATCGATCATAGATGTCGCCATAAGTGCAGAATAAAATTCTCGCACTATCGAGACATTTACCCGTCCTCTCGGTGTACTGACAAATTTTTTCCAACCAAAACTTCGAATGATAGTTTTTCCCCATTGATCAAGCTTATCTAAATTTAAACCTTTCTCCAATAGGATTGGAGAATTTGCAAAACGATTGTGTAAAATGATACTCTCATTAGAAGCTTGAGATTCCGGATGATCCGGTGTATTAGGCTCGTAAGAATTAACCGACGGTGAAGAGTGGTTCGACATTTAAAACTTGATAAAAAGTGAAATAAATAAAGCTGAAGGTAGATAGACAGTGAAAGAATGAGCAATTGTTGCTCATGCCTTTACTTCTATAAATAGATGGTAAAATTATACGTACGTGGCTGCATTAGACAGACTTCAAAATGACTCAGCCTTCTGTTCCTCACGGCCCGGTCCGGAAATATGCCGGATCGGTCCGGTCTCATCTTACTTTTACTGAGGGACAGAGGTGAAAGACAACTTGTGTTTTGGTTTTTTACTTCACGTGCTGAACAATACAAACCTTGTCCTTGAAAATACTTTATAATGCTTGATATAAACGGATAAAACGACACATTATATTTTTGTAAAATGACGTAGTAATTATACGAAAATTATTTTTGTGATATTTTATAGTTTTTATAAAAACTAAACCGATTTAAAATGCAAACCAAATTTTGATAAAAACGATTGTAAAATCAAACTAAACGAAAAACGAAAACAAACCAATAAAATGACAAATGTCGAAGAAAAAGTGCAATAAAAATGTTTTAATAAAAAATTATTAAATTCATTCTTCATCATAGTCTTCCTCAGGATCAACTTGAAAACTCGAACTCGGAAACGACTGAGAAGCTGGCGGCTGAACTGTAGTCGTGGTCCTGACTGAACTATCAAGACCCATCGAACTCATGCCAGTCGTGACATGTGCAAACTCGGTGAATCCTCCCCAACTCGACATTGTTTGGTCTCTCGAACACCGTCGAAAATACACATGTCCCACTAGATTGGCTTCCAAAAGGATATGACGATGGATGAAAGCTCGAAGGTGGTGGAATAGGTGTTACCCACTCGGTAAGGTATAAGGATCGGACCGACAAGGTGGATAGGCGGGATCATCAAAAGTAGGATTACGAAGCAACGCTCGTTCCTTCTTAAACCTCTACGAAGATCATCACACCACCGCCTAGTACTCTCGGCATAATAAGCCACATTGGCTTGACCACGTGCAACATCTGTCACTAAAGATTGAAACATGTCATATGTGATAGTGTTGGAGAAAGGAGTTTGTTGAGGCTGACTAGAAAAAGATGGAAAAGAGGAAGATGATGTAAAAACTGGTGGAGCTGGCTGAGTTTGGCGTCTTCTAATCAAAGATCTAATACTACCATCCGGAAGACTAGTCAAACTAGGTCCAATCAGATTTCCATCAGCCATAGATAACTTGTCATTAGGCAGGAATGGTACTCCCAACCTACGACATAAATCAGAGATAAAACAAGGGAAGTATAGATGACTCCCTGGTCTGGCGATGACAATAGTCTCAAAAATTCTTTTAAACATGACCTTTCCAACATCCACTCTAACATCGTTCACCATCGCCCAAGCGATACAAATATCTTCCTTTCCAAAAGCAGTATGTTTACGAGAAGGATAGAGATTATGGCTAATGAATCTTTTAATTGCCCTTAAACCTCTAAAACAGTTCCCGTAATTGAATCGATTTTCAACCCACACAGCGGTCGGGTCAAAAACAGTCTGAGCTCTCAGGGCAGTCTGCTCAAAGCTAGCAGGATCATCTAAATTATAAACTACCCTGTAATCCTCTTCCTCAGGAAAAACCTCAACTCCTAGAATTGCATTAATGACGGCAGGGTTAAAAGGAATATTTCTGGCTCGTAAGGGTACGGTTTCCGACTGAGTAAGCTGCTCTTCTGACAAAGTAGATAAAACCGAATAAAACTCAGCTACTATAGTCGTGTTAATCTCCCCTTCCCTTCTAGCTGCTAAATCTAACCACTGACGCTTTCGAAAGATATCCTTAACTTCATCACCTAGGTCATCCAAGTCTAATCCTTTTTCAACCAATACATCACATTTACTATAAATGTTCTCATACGCTTTCTTAGCCTCAGGTGATGCGGTTTTTTCAAAGCTTACGGCTTCTTCCTCAGATGATAAAATTACTGTGCCTACGACAGGAGTTGATATAGGAATGTGTGATTTTCTCTTTTTAGAGCCTCTCCTACTCGACTCAGCCATTCTACGATATTGGTAATGACAATCAACAACAACAAAAACAACAAAAAATAAAAATGTCACAACACACTCAAAAATCAAAACAGTTGAAATTACTCTAAAAAATTATGAAAAATACGAAATTGATAACTAAATAAACTAAATTATACCTTAATGTGTAGAAAACGTTGAAAAGTAGGCCGGAAAAGTTCAAAAGTCGCCGGAATGAAATGGAGCTTGTTTTTGACCCTTTTTGAATTTTCCAATTTGTGTTGAAGAGATGAGATGATAATGAGAAGAAATCAAGTAGTGGTGTAGTGTGAGATGAATTTTTGTGGAAGAAAAGTAAAAAAAAAAAAAAAAAAATTCGTAAGGTGGGGTTTGGGTGTGGGGTGCGGCAGTTAGAAAAAAATTAGGGAAGAAGAAGAAGAAAAGGAGGGTCCCCGTCTTTTTATGTTTTTAGACCCCGGACCGGTCCGGTATTAAGGCCGGATCGGTCCGTGCCTAACTTTTTCGATTTTTTTATTTTTTTTATGATTTTTGATAAAAACTTATAAAAATTCTAATAAAACTCTTCTAAAACCTTAAAAATAATTTTATATAATTTAAAACTTACTAAAAATAAAATTTGAAGGAAATTTTATAATTTTATAACAATTTCTAAAAATTTAATAAAATCTTTATAACACTTTACTAAAAAGCTTATAAAAATTTAATAAATTTATATCAATTCTTACAAAACATCTAACTTAAAACTAAAAAAACTTTTATAAAACTTTTATAAAACTCCTCAAATTTCATAAAGATCCAATTTTATAAAATTTTCAGAAGTTATGTGAAAATTTTATAAAATAAAATAAAATAAAAGTCTCGAAACTTAAGGGGTTCCTGATTCTTCGATTTCTAAATCTTCCAAAGTTCTGATATAACGCTCGATCAACCTAACTCCTAAAAACGAGGCATTCGAATTATCTCTCGGAATTCCATCGGGATTTTCAGATAACCACCTAATCGTTCCCTTCCTAACAATATTCAAACACTCATCCTGGGATTTGGTTGTGTTTTTCCCACGAGCGTCCAACATGTTCACTTTTTCCACGGTTACGCATCTCATTAGAAACTTTGCCCTTCTTTTTATCGCACTTCTTGATGTTCCATTACATACTTCCCTCAATCGATCTCTCTCAACAATTTCTTGTTTTGTTAAAAAACTAAAGCTTCTATAGAAAACGCGACATCTTTATCAAGGCCTAATTTCAAAAGTAAAATAAAAACTCCTATTCTATCTAAAAAAGACATCCAGTTCTTTTACGTCTATCCGGTAAAAGACGAAAAGAGTTTAAACATAAAAAAAATACAGAAAAGTAAGGATAGATAGAACCTGGTTTTCGGCTGATTCCAGTTTCTCAGCTTTTCAGTTTTTCATTTTTCCTCTGCTTTTTCAATTTGTCGGGGGATCAATTAGTAACATTATTTCTTCTTTCAGTGTGATTCCTTCTCCCTCCACAAATAACTTTACTCTGTGGCCATTGGCTATAAAAGTTGTATTTCCATCAGTTAGTTCAACAGCTCCAGTTTTGTAAACCCTTGTTACTTTAAATGGACCTGTCCATCTTGATTTAAGCTTACCTGGAAACAACTTTAAACGTGAATTGTACAAAAGCACTCGATCACCTACATGGAACTCACGCTTAAAGATTCTCTTATCATGGAAAGATTTCGTGCGTTCCTTGTAGATTCGAGCGTTTTCATAAGAATCGAGACGAAATTCTTCTAGTTCGTCAATTGAAGCAATCTATGATCACCGACAAACCTTAGGATCGAAATTTAGAAATCTAATAGCCCGAAGGCTCGGTGTTCTAACTCAACTGGGAGATGACAAGACTTACCAAAGATTAGCTTATAGGGAGAACAACCAATTGGTGTTTTAAAAGCTGTTCTGTATGCCCATAATGCATCATCTAATTTAACTGCCCAGTTTTTACGATTTGCCTCAACTGTTTTTTCCACGATTCTTTTAATCTCTCTATTTGATACCTCTACCTGACCACTAGTTTGCGGATGATAGGGCGTTCCTAACTTATGCGTTACACCATATTTTTCAACTATCTTAGTAAATGGTCGATTGCAAAAGTGTGAACCTCTATCACTAATGATTGCCCTCGGAATGCCATATCTGGTAAATATGTTCTTTTTAAGAAATCGTATGACAACTTTGGTATCATTAGTGGGAAGAGCTTCAGCTTCTACCCATTTTGAAACATAATCTACCATTACAAGAATAAATCTTTTTCCAAACGATATAGGAAAAGGCCCCATGAAATCTATACCCCAAACATCAAATAACTCACATTCTAAAATAGGTTGCATAGGCATTTCATGTTTTTTAGAAACATTTCCCCATTTTTGACAAGATTCACAAGATTTAACATACTTATAAGCATCTCTATATAGTGTAGGCCAAAAAAAACCACATTGTAAAACTTTAAAAGCAGTTTTCCATCCTCCATGATGACCTCCTGCCTCACGATCATGACAAAACGATAAAATACTTAAAACTTCATTATCAGGCACACATTTTCTGATTATCCCATCCGAACATTTACGGAAAAGGTCTGGTTCCTCCCAGTAATAAAATTTTAAGTCGTAAAAGAACTTCTTTTTCTGTTGCCAAGTCCAATGAGACGGAATATAATCACAGGTTAAGTAATTAATGATATCTCCAAACCAAGGTGAACTTTCCTTAGAAGGAATTCTATTTTTTAATAACTGCATGGTTGAAGGAGTATCTATTCTAAATAGTTGTTCATCAGGAAATGAATCTTTAATTTCATTCCCTATCTCTTCCTCAGTCTCCATTCTACTTAGATGATCCGCTACTACATTCTCACTTCCTTTTTTATCTTTAATTTCAATATCAAATTCTTGAAGTAGGAGAATCCATCTAAGAAGACGTGGTTTCGCATCCTTCTTACTTAGTAAATACTTCGTAGCCGAATGGTACGTATAAATTATTACCTTAGAACCAACAATATACGATCTGAACTTATCTAAGGCAAAAATTACAAACGAGTTCTTTTTCGTAGTTGCATAATTAAGTGAGCCGCGTTTAATGTGTGGGATGCATAGTAAATAGCTTTGAGAATTTTGTTATACCTTTGACCTAAAACGACTCCTACAACTAAATCGCTAGCATCACACATAATCTCAAACGGCAAACTCCGGTCCGGTGCTACAATACGGCGCAAGAATCAACTTCGCTTTCGGGGTCTTAAATGATTCCATACATTTACTATCAAAGTTAAAAGGTACTTCTTTTTCAAGCAAATGACTTAGAGGTTTTGCTATCTTCGAAAAATCGCAATAAATCTCCTATAAAATCCTGCATGTCCAAGAAATCCTCTTAGAGTCCTTAGATTCACTGGTGGTGGTAATTTTTTAATCACCTCGACTTTAGCTTTATCAACTTCAATTCCTATTTCGAGAGATTCTATGACCTAGAACAATTCCTTCTGATACCATTAAGTGACATTTTTCCCGAGTTTAGTACTAGATTGGTATCCTCACGGCGTTGTAACACCCTTTCTAAGTGTGACAAACATTTACCAAAAGAATCTCCGTAAACACTAAAGTCGTCCATAAAAATTTCTAAGAATTTCTCAACCATATCAGAAAATATAGACATCATACATCTTTGAAACGTAGCAGGAGCATTACATAAACCAAACGGCATTCTTTTATACGCAAAAGTTCCATAAGGACAAGTGAAAGTAGTCTTTTCCCTATCTCCTGCTGCAATGAAAAATATCCTGAATAACCATCTAAGAAACAAGTAATACTTATGTCCACTTAAACGTTCCAACATCTGAACTATGAATGGAAGTGGATGATGATCTTTCTTAGTATGATCATTTAGCTTTCTAAAATCAATGCACATTCGATAACCTGTAATTTCCCTTGTTGGAATCCATTCATTCTTATCATTCTCTTTCACCGTGAAACCTCCTTTCTTTGGTACAACTTGAGTTGGACTTACCCATTCACTATCGATATAGGAAAGATTATTCCCATTTCTAATAGCTTAATCACCTCTTTCTTAACGATTAACTTGTAAATTCGGGTTGAGGCGGCGTTGCGGTTGAATACAAGGTTTAGCATCTTCTTTCGAATTATCTTATGAACACAAATCTCGGGGCTAATACCTCGAATATCGGCAACTCGTCCATCCAAAAGCTTTCTTATGCTTTCTTAACATTCTTAGTAATTGATCTTCTTGTTGCTCGGTTAAAGTTGATGAAATAATAATCGGTAATAGATTATCGGTTTCAAGAAAAGCATATTTCGATTTAAAGGTAACGGTTTCAATTCCGGATTCTTCGGCGGATCTTCTATTGACGATTTAAGAACTCGGTCCTTCTAGTTCTAACTCCAAATACTTATGCCATGGTGGCTTAAAAGTAACGCTTCCTTTATCTAGAGAAAGGATTATCTCTTTCATTTCAATGTCTTCCTCATCTTCTTTATAGATAGACAGAGTTAAGCATTCTTCTAATCTGTCTTCAAAAGTTGGTAACTGATTATCATATACAGAATGAATATCTTCTATAAAAGAACATGATTATGATGATGTATAATTCATAGCTTTGAAAATATTGAAAGCAACTTCGTCTTCATTGACTCTCAAAATTAATTCTCCTTTCTGAACATCGATTAAAGTTCTTCCTGTAGCTAGAAATGGTCGACCTAGAATAAGTGGCGCTGAATATCCTTCTTCCATTTCCATAACTACAAAGTCTACTGGAAAATAGAATTTGTCTACTTTAACCAATACGTCCTTAATAATCCCTTTAGGGTACTTAATCGATCTATCTCGCCATTTGCGAGTCATTTCGATCTTAGTAAGCTTTCCTATGCCTAGCTTTTTATAATCCTCATAAGACATGAGATTTATACTAGCTCCAAGATCACATAAGACCTTCTTAAACGAAATCCTCCAATTTCACATGGAATCGTAAAACTTCCAGGATCTTTCGGTTTAGGTGGTAACTTATCTTTGCGTAATTGCGTAACATTCTTCATTTAGGCATATCTTCTCATATTCCTCTAATTTTTTCTTATTTGATAGTATATCTTTCAGAAACTTTCCATAGGCAGGTATATTAATCAGAGCTTCAATAACAGGGATATTAACATGAAGATGACGAAAAGTGTCAAGGAAATGAGCATACTTCTTATCAATTTTAGCCTTTTTGATTTGATCTTTAGGAGGGTAAGGTAAAGATTCTAAATCTATAAACTTTGGCTCCTTAGTCAATTTCTCCTTTCCTTTTTCCTTAAACCTTTGAGTATTACTTAGTCGCCATGTTTCAGGTTCTTGAATTTTTTCCTTTAAATTGTTCCCTGAATCAACCTCTACTTTAGATTCTTTCGGTTCTTCCTGTTTCTCATCCTTATTACCAGTTTCATCTATTCTAACATGTTCCTTGAATAAATTCCTTAAATCTTTATCCATAGGGTCTTTCAAAATCCTAGGGATTTTTACCCATTTTTCACCTTCATTCTTAGATTCCAAACTTCTATTCCTTTTCAAGAAATTCTCTATAATTTCTTCTTCCTCATCGTTGAATTCAATTTCATCTTTAGTTTCATCATTCTTTCCATCTAAATCATTTTCTACTTCATTATTCCCAAAGTTTTCAACTCCATTACTACCACGAGCTTTCTACTTCTCGTAACTACAACATTTACCTCTCTTGGGTTTCTTTCGGTGTTGCTAGGTAATCCTCCCGGTGGTCTACTTGTTATTACGTTCACCTTCCCTACTCAAATGATCTTCCATATTCCTTAATGAAGCTTCTATCGTTCTCATTACGGTATCATGTCCACTCATAGATGTTTTCATTGTACTCATATCTTTAGTGACTGTACCAATAGAAGTCATCATTGTCTCCATATTCTTAGATTGAGTAGATACTACACCCATCATATTTTCCATTAATTTTTCCCATTTTTCAACTCCTTCTGCAGGTTGAGTTGAACTCTGAGTTACTGGTATACTTTGAGTGGTATGTTGAGGATAGGATCTAGGTAATGATTGTAAATTCTGATTAGATGTATCTCCTTGATAAACTTGGTTATTATTCCTATATGGGACTGGATATGGCGGTTGTCCTTGCTTACTAGGGTTTTCAGACCATCGATAAGTAGGGTGATCTCTTCTAATAGCATTAAACGAGTTTGAGTATGCATTATTCAAATTCCTATGCTGCTGAAGAAAACTCACCTCCTCTCTTGAATATCCTGTTGGTTCTTCACTCCCTAATGGCATATTATCCTGATTTGAGTATTCAGTTGGTGTACTATTTTCTGAACTTTGGTTCTTATTTTGTAGGCCATCAAATTTCCTACTCAAATTTTCTAAATGTGCTAGAACTTCCGTATTAGACGTACATTCTCCTGCAAAAGCTACTTTTCTGGTGCTAGAACCGGTTTCCCACATTCTGTTGTTTTTGGAAATCTTTTCTATAGCATCGTAAACTGTTTGAGCTTCACTCATCATTAACGAACCACCACATGCATGATCTACATCAGCACGTGAATCTTTTCTCAATTTACGACAGAAGAGTTGAATTTGCATATCTAAGGAATAACCATGATCGGGACAAGCTCTTAATAATTTTTTAAATCTTTCCCAAGCATTCCCTAGAGTTTCCTCAGATCCTTGTCTAAAGTTAGCAACCTCGACTTTTAATTCCAAATTTCGTCCTGGAGTGAAATATTGTTTCAGAAATTCAGTTTGAATCTCTTCCCAACTTGTAAGTGAGTGGTGTGGAAGAGACATAAACCAATCTCGGGCTCGTCCTTTTAAAGAAAAAGGAAACATAGTCATCCTCGTTAATTCCTTATGAGCACCTTGACTTTTGGCTGTATTGCACAGTTCTTCAAAAAGATAGAGATGATGATGTGGATCTTCATCATCCTCTCCTAGAAATTGGGCTCTTGCGTCAATTAAACCAAAAAGATGAGACTTAATTTCAAAATTATTCGCTCCTTCATTGGGTAAAAGTATGGGATTATTAGTCTGGTTTCTTCTCACGGTTTGATCACAGATAGGTCTTGGGTTTGGCGGATTGTTACGATTATTCTGGTTCCGATTTTGATTATTTCTATTATTATTATTATTATTAGGGTTAATAGGGTTTTGTCCATGCCCTAGAGCATGTTCCAGCCCTTGTTCAGGTGTTTCATCACTGATTTCAGCCATTCTCGTATTTTTATTAGAAGATGATTCTTGATCAGGATTTCCCTGACTAGTATGACCGCGTTTACTCTCTACTCTTAACTGCCTTTCGTAAGTGTTTATGTCAGGCTTATAAGGAGTGAGCGGGGCCTTACCACTTCTGGTCATCAACTAACGAAAATAGAAAATAACTAGAAATTGATAGTAGTAAAAATTGGTAATTTACCTATAAGGTAACAACCAACAAAAAAAAAATAGAAATGGGATAAGAAAAGTGTTGACTTATTCTCGAGAATTTTGAGCTAATACAAGTAGTAACCATAGACAAAAAAAAAGAAATTAGCGACGTTCCCCGGCAACGGCGCCAAAAAGCTGACAAGACCTTTCGATCCCCGGCAACGGCGCCAAAAAGCTGACAACGCCTAACCTATCCCTGAGAACGGTGCCAGAAATCTGACAGACAATTCCCGGGTTAAACGATTCTAACCGGCAGTGTACCGGGTCAAATTGTGGTGCTAGTATGGTGAGTCGAGTGTCGAATCCTCAGGGAACTTGGTAATTTCTTTTACGTGTGGTTAAACACCAAAGAGTCATTATTAACTCGATCTAAACCGCAATTTTATAACACGATCACTACTATTCTAGTCAACATAAAATAAATACGTAATTTAATTGTTATTCTAATATAATATATATAGATATATAAATATATATAGATGTACATAAATTGCAAAGTATATATATATATATAAATATATAGGTACCAATATATTAAACGTATAATTTTAGAGAACCGGCCAAAACTTACATAATTGGTTTATACGATCTTTTCGATTAAATGAAATGTGTTCGATCTCTCCTTTTATTTTAGGTCCAATTGAGTAAATGAAACGGTGCACTCCCGAGGTAAACAATTCCTCCTCACACGAGCGTATGAAATTGTCATATGTCCATTGCATCGGTCCAAGGTCCACAACTCGTTACGGTTTTTCGAACGAGTCCCGAGTACAAATCTACCCTTAGATAAAAGGAGTCATTCCGTTCGTCAAACGGTCAATTTTATTTTAAAGGCTCCGGTTGTCAAGGCCGGACGATTTAACTTTCCGGTTTAAGTTTCGCTTAACGATGATTTAACATTATTACGATCTCGAGTACAAATTATAATAAAATTCATTTCTCCCAAAACAAATTTACCCCCGGGTAGGAAATCGGATTCCGTTATCACGTTATTCACACGGCCAATTTTACCCTCCGGTTTTTCTATCTTTTATCTCGTATCCTGACTACGAGGCGTCAATTCATAATTAGATTATGAATTCCTCAGATCGATTAAATATGTCAATACGAATACGATTAAAATAGAAAAAGATTCAATTAACTCAATTTTAATAATTTTAACTTAACAACATTTCTTTAACGAAAAGATCGAAATAAAACCGATTACATAGTTTTGGCCGTATTATATTTAGCCTAAAAACATTATAACAACGAAAAATATAAAAACAAACATAAATACTTAAGAAAAGTTACCCGAATACGGCGAGTTGATTCGAAATCGTATTTTCCGGACATTACAACTTCTTTAGCAAAACCGACTTCCGAGATTTTCCCGAGCATTACAACGATACTTAAACTACATTATTACGGCGTAAGGCCTTATTTACAACTACTACTAAAAAAAAAAAAAAAAAAAAGAAAAGAAAGAAGAGGAGAATATATATATATGTAGGATGTATATATATTTTTTGGTACCTCCCTCGAGCTGTTGTTCGATAAAACTTGTTTTAAATTTATTTTACCGGAACACCCCAAGTATAAGGTTCGTAGTATAGGGTGTTACCGAGTCGTCCTAAGGGAATCGTACAATTATCGGATTAAAATATAGCTATTACAAATAATGTCACAACTTATTAACTAAAATTAAATTTTATACTAACTATAATCTAAAAGGCAATGAACAAGTAAAAACGCCGATGAACAAGTAACTTCGATGAACAAGTGAATTTTTAGAAAAAATAAAGATTGACAACTAGGGTTCTAACACTAATTAACTAATTAAACGTAGCAATTAACAATTGTTACGAACGATTTCGGTTTATCAAAGGTTTAAAAGGACGGTAAAACAACAAGGATCCACCACACAACAATCACACAACCATTTTTATGATCTAAATACGATTTATTGGTATGATCAATCACAATTCGACTAAATTCCTTTAAATCGAATTCTAGGGTTCTTGTTTTCTTTTCCAAGCAAAACAATTTAACATTCAACACAAGATCATTAATTCGTTCCCAAATTAAACAACCCAATTAACATCACATGATTCCTCAAAATAACATTAATCGTATCGATTGAAAGGCTCTACTATTGAATCATATTTCCATATAAATTCAAAGCAACATATGGTTTTATTGACATTCCTATCTAATAAAACGCTTAACAATCAATCCAAAATCAATCGATAAATAAAACGATGTTCGAATCATAAATAAAAATAAAACTAACGAATCATGGTTGTGATGACGTTGATGTGGTTTCATCCCGTTGCTCTACCGCGATGTGCTTAGCCTTGCATGCTTGTGATGATCCAAGACATGATGGAAGAATTCATCTCTTTAGTTGTTTTTGGTGCGGCTGAATTCTCGAAAAAGTTGCGGCCGATGTTATAAAATTGCGGCTGTATTGTGTATGAATAATTAGGGTTCCAAAAAGCTGCTGTTTATATAGAAAAAAATAGGTCGGTCTTCTTTTTATGTCGGCTGCAATTATTATGAATTATGGGATAAAACTTCTAAAATTCATATCTTGAGTTGTAGACCTCCAAAAATTATGATCCGAACGTCATAAAAAAGCTCTTGGAAAACTCTACAACTTTCATTAAGGACTCTTCTTCAGAAAACGCCTTTTTGATTAGCCCGTTGTATTACGAGTATATTACGACATTTTCCGATAGTTTCAGCAACAGCATCCAAACTTGTAACGCTCATATCTCGGGCCTCATAAGTCGGAATGAAGTGATTCAAAATCCTGTAGAATCCTCTCTTCAAGCCCTACAAATCTTCTCTTGAGGTCGAGAGTCAAATCAGTGTATATCATATCAAGAACTGCATCGGAAGTTCGGCTGCTTGAAAGCTTCATTCCAAGCTTTATCTCCATCTTCCTTCCATTTCACTTCTCTTCCAAGCAAAACCTCATCATTTAATACTCTTGCATGCCAAAATATGTATCTACAATATAGGAAAATATACCAAAACGTAACACAATCCCAAAATAACATAACATCACAATTTAAGCACATAAATCGTTACGTTTTGAGATTTAACTATTAAAAACATCATTTACTCAATATTTCAATATAAAGCTCGATTTCTATGAAAATAATACGAATATGGGGGAAATTGATATAAAATATATGCATAAAAATCATACAATTTGACCCTTAACAACACCCCCACACTTAAACTTTTGCTCGTCCTCGAGTAAAACAAAACAAGAACATACCATCAAGAATCCACATAACCTGACACGAGATGTAGTCAAAATCATGACAAGCTAGTATTCGCAAATCGACCTCACTCGGTGATTGTGTGTGAAGAACCTACTAAACTTCCACCGATCCTCTCTCGATATAATACATCAAGCACTAACGCGTTATCCGGTCAACTAAACGAAAACTTCATTCTATCTACAGCACTTACCTTACAAAAACTAATTACCAAGAACATAGTAACTAACTCACAACTAAACTCCTTTGCTTAGTACCAAGAAAATACCTTTCGGGTCTCTACTGGGTTTAGATCAACTTGACTTAGAATTCCAAAAAAGCGTATATTTTATATTTCCTATCGTCGCGTCTCAAAAGTATAACACACTCCCCTACATTAGAGGTTTGTCACCCCGAGATCACTCAATCCCTTCTTGTCCAAGGTAAACCACACTCCCCAATTGGGGCGTATCCAAATGGACTCGAGGTGATAGATATAAACAAAATTCCCGCAAAGAAATTTTATTCATTTATTATTTATAGATATATATATATATATATATTTTTATATTTCAAACTCTTTGGAAACTCTCGGTCAAGTATATTTCTAACACATTCAAGACTCTCAAAGTTCTCAAGAACACTAAGGTACTGAGATTCTAACTGTGAGTATAGCACAAGTTCTTAACTTTCATTAATGCTAAATAAGTGTTATCTGCATCGAGAATTGGCTATCCTTTAGCTAACCGGAGACTACTTTATATTTGGCTCTTCATCTAATAGGTTCGTGAAATGAAGTTCAAGTGAGTATCAGATCTACCAAACCTATTCTTGGAACATGATATGACTACTGATAACAACTAAAGGTGCCAGATTATAAAACTAGCATGCCAGTGAAATGTTACTCAGGACAAAACAAAAATTTTTGAAAATTGAAGCACTTTTCATAGAAAATTATAAAAATATGAGCAAACGAAAGTAGATACATAAATCATCTATCCCCTCCCCCACACTTAATTCACATTATGTCCTCAGAATGTGCAAAAATAAAGTAGAAGACAGCACTTAGCTGGTTTTGACGTGGTTGTCGAGCTGTAGATTGGCAGTGGTCAGGCCGAAGCATAAATGAACCGCTGCAACTCGTAGCACGGACAGACAACACTAAAGACCGCTCAATAGTATCTGCAACACTCGACATAGCATATAATCTCGGGACAAAAGGGGTATATGAGTAAACATGTACGCAAATAAAGCATTCACCATAACCAACACGTAACTCACCACGTTTTATTCCTAAAAACCTAAAAACCTAACGACAAAAAGAAAAGTAACTTAAAAGACTAGGCTGCCGCCTAGGAGCGCTTCTTTATTGTCATTAGCTTGACAAAGATCTCAACATCAACCCGGATCGGGCCACTTTGGTTTGATCAGGGCTACTTCTTTATCAGAGTCAGAGTGGAGAGCATCGGTGTGGTCACAGCAACAACAAGTCAAGTGCGCGACTAAGTCTTGGACTTTAGCCATCCGAGACAACGACGATTCTCTTCTTTGTGTTGTTGCTTAATTTTGGCACCGGCATACTAATGGGTGCAGGAGTCGTGGTAGAAGCATCTTTAAGATTAAGGGCAATAATGTCATCATCCGAATTAAAGAAGTCGGATGGGATCTCATCACAAATCAGCACATCAGTCATGTCAACCACCTTCTGAAAGTATAGGACTTCAGGTGTTTCATAAGGCTGTCCGAAATACTTTTTCAATCTATGACCATTTACTTTAAAAGGTTGTCCGCTGTACCCTTTTAAGGAGATCGCTCCACCCGGATGAACCTCGACAATTTCAAATGGTCCGGACCATCTGGACTTAAGCTTGCCAGCAAATAGATGTAATCTGGTGTTGTAAAGCAAAGCCATCTCTCCTACCTTGAAATCTCTATCTTTTATCTTTGCATCATGGAGCGCCTTAGTTCTCTCCTTGCTCAGCTTGGCGTTCTCGTAGGCCCTGAGTCTGAATTCATCAAGCTCATGTAATTGCAATAATCTTTTCTCCCCACGAGTTGGCTATCGAAGTTTAAGAATTTAATAGCCCAAAGCTACGTGCTCCGGCTCCGACCGGTAGATGGCAAGCTTTGCCATAAACCATTTGAAAGGGCGACGTACCCATAGGGGTCTTGAACGCAGTGTGATAAGCCCAGAGTGCGTCGTCCAACTTCAGACTCCAGTTGGTTCTATTCGAATTCACCGTTTTCTCCAAAATCCGCTTTAGACTTCTGTTGCTCACCTCGACTTGACCACTGGTTTGAGGGTGGTATGGTGTACCAATTCTATGCGTGACACCATATCTCTCAAGAATTTTATCCAGTGGTGCATTACAGAAATGCGATCCTTCATCACTGATAAGGGCTCTAGGACAGCCAAATCTAGTAAAGATATTCTTCTGCAAGAATTTCTTTACAACCTTGTGATCATTGGTTGGGGTGGCTATGGCTTCTACCCACTTGGAAACGTAGTCCACACAAACCAGAATATATTTGTTAGAGCATGATGATGGGAACGGTCCCATAAAATCAATGCCCCAGACGTCGAAAACTTCACATTCCAAGATTGGCCTCAAAGGCATCTCCATCTTACTACTGAGTCTCCCTACTCTTTGGCATCTATCACAGCCTTTGCAAAAGGCTTCAGCATCTTTAAACAAAGTAGGCCAGTAAAAACCAGCTTGAAGGATTTTTGTGACTGTCTTTGGTGCTCCGTAGTGACCACCAGCGGGACCACTATGACATTGCTCCAAGATATCCAGTTGTTCATGCTCCGGAACGCACCTTCTAAGCAACCCGTCCTTGCAGACTTTAAACAGATACGGATCCTCCCATACGAGATACTTTAAATCGCTGAAAAATTTCTTCTTTTCCTGATACGTCATTTCTTCTAAATGCCCACTTGCTAAGTAGTTGGCGTAATCAGCATACCACGGCCTCCCGCCTCTAGCTTCATTAATTGCTCAGTCGGAAAGTCAATGCCTATCTCCTTAGGGATTTCGCCACCCTCATTCACTAGGCGAGATAAGTGGTCGGCTACAACATTATCACTACCCTTCTTGTCCTAAATTTCAAGGTCAAATTCTGTAGTATCGAATCCATCCGAGTAACCTTGGTTTAGCGTCGCTTTTCCCATAAGGTAGCGTAGTCTTTGCGTGATCCGTCCATACTACCACTTTGGACCCTAAAAGATAACTTCGAATTTGTCAATAGCAAAAACGACCGCCAAGAATTCCTTCTCGGTAGTGGCGTAATTGCATTGAGCCGGGTTCAAAGTGCGGCTAGCATAGTAAATCGGCTCGAACTTTTTGTCAATTCTCTCGCCTAGAACCGCGCCCACCGCGTAGTTAGAGGCATCGCACATTAATTCAAAAGGTTTAGTCCGGACGGGCGCGATTAAAATGGGGGCACCGGTTAGCTTATCCTTTAAGCTATTAAAAGCTTTCTTACACCCATCATCAAACAAGAACTCCACTTCCTCTTTCAACAGGGTTGGATAACGGCTTTGCTATCGTCGAAAAATCTTTAATGAAACGCCGATAGAAGCCCACATGTCCCAGAAATCCTCGTACCTCCTTCACTGTCTTCGGGTACGACATTCTCTCAATGGCTTCTACCTTAGCCTTATCCACCTGAATACCATCACTGGACACCTTGTGTCCCAAAACAATCCCTTCTTCAACTAGAAAATGGCATTTCTCCCAGTTAAGCACCAAATTTTTCTCAACACAACGTTGGAGTACCATATCTAGATTCTTTAAAATTTCATCAAAACTGTCGCCATAGGCGAGAAATCATCCATGAAGACCTCCATGCATTGCTCCACAAGTCCATCAAAAATGGCTAACATGCACCGTTGAAAAGTCGCGGGTGCATTGCATAAACCGAAAGGCATTCTCGCGAAAAGCAAAAGTGCCGGATGGACACGTAAAAGTTGTCTTCTCTTGGTCATTAGGGTCGATGGCTATCCGGAAGTAACCGAATATCCATCGAGGAAACAATAATACTTATGACCACTCGGTCTTTCAAGCGCTTGGTCAATGAAGGGGGGGGAAATGATCCTTAGCGGTGACTTCGTTTAACCGGCGATAATCAATGCAAACTCTATAGCCGATCACAAGGCGTAAGGCAACTTCTTCCCTTTTTCGTTCTTTTCCACGGTAATGCCTCCCTTCTTTGGCACAACTTGAGTAGGACCGACCCACTCACTATCGCCTATGGCATAAATAATTCCCATGTCAAGCCATTTGATAATCTCCTTTTTGACAACCTCCCGCATGTGCGGATTCACCTCCTTTGAGGTTGTCGACCTTTTTCGCTCCTTCCTCCGTTCGAATCTTATGCATGCACACGTCGGGGCCGATTCCTCGATATCGCCCACCGCCATCCGAACGCGAGGATATGTTTCTCAAGCACTTTAATTAATTCTCGCTTCTTGTTCCGGCTCGAGTTTAGATGAGATGATCAAGGGCAACTTATCACCGTCCTTAAGGAAGATGTATTTTAGGTCTTTGCGGAAGTGGTTTCAACTCTAAGTCGGCGGTGGTTGCTCTATACTAGATTTTAAGGGACCACCTTTTTCCTTGTGAGCTTGGACCGGTTGGAAAAAAACACCTCATCTTCCCGAGGTGTGACCCCGAAAGGTATTGAATGACATCATCTGAGGAATCCTCCCGTCGGCTTCCGTTTGTTCTTTCTTATGCTTAACCATCTTCTTAAGTTCTTCTTCTTCAAGCTCTTCTCGCAAGTCGCTCCCAATCATCCAACTCCCAATGAGTAGTTTCTTTCCCGAATTCTATTTCGTCCCAACTACCCATTAAAACTTCCTCCTCTCGCGAGGTTAAAGTCTGCCTGGTTGAGCTCCTTCAAATCATTGCGCTCATCCCCGGAATGTCCCGCATTTTCCGTTCACTCATAGGCTCGGTATGCGCAAGTTGTTGAGACAACTCTACGGTGATTTACGCTGTTCGTGAATTATAACATCCAGGGCTCCTATCTCCGTGAGCTCTTCATCGTGGTCGAATTCATCCCCATAGATTGCTTCAATGAATGAGATCTCCCGGCTCGAAGCTTCCGCGAACTTTTTCCCCTGCTCGAGGGTAATGGAAGTGTCCCCTACTTTCGAGTGATTTGGCCGGTTTGGAAGTCAATGGTGGAGGCGAAGTGTTTAAGAAAGGCCGGCCCGAATCGGGGGCATCTCCTTGTCGACCGGTAATCCGGTATGACCCGGTCGCTTGGAAAAACTAGATGTTTAACGTGAATAAGGACGTTGTTAACACAACCACCGCTAAACGGCTAGTTCGGTCCACTAACCGAAGAGAGACGGGACGCTCCTTTAGCCTTTTGTCCAGCCCGAGACTCTTGCAGACGTTCAATGGCATTACATTAACGAGAGGCCCCTGAATCGCATAAGACATTGTGGAACGTGTGGCCTTCAATCGTACAGGAGATTGAAGGTCGTCCGGGGTCACCTCGCTTGATTGCAACGCTCTGTGAAACCGTTGAACACTCTTCTCTTAGCACTTCCTCTGCCATTCCCTTTAGCTTCTTCTTACTTCCACATGCATCCTTAAGATACTTAGAGCATTTAGGCATCTCAGTTAATACCTCAGCAAGAGGCATAGTCACCATAGTATCTCTAAGCATCTTTCTCACTCCATCATACTGGTTGTCAGAATTCAAGATATTCTCTCTTTTCCTTGCTTTGGATAAGGAAGGGGTTTCGAATGATTGATTATAGTTTGATTTTTAATGGCTTCGTCCTCCTTATCCTTCCATCGACAAACTTCTCGCTTTTCTTTTTAGTCGTGGGTTCGGCCTCGACTTCTCTTTTCAAAGACATCCTCATCACTATCCCCCGAAGAATCATCACCACTCAGCTCTTCCTCACTTTTGCTTTCTTTGGCATTTAACTTCGATTGCCCCTCCCGAACTTATAGCGTCGGGGAGGGGCTACTCGTTTCCCGACATCTTTTCGGGTCCAAACGTCTTACCGCTTCGAGGGTGACCGCATTCAACTCCTCCTCTCCATACTCCCACCGAGGTGTGATGGCGGTGCAAGCATTGATATCTCGCCTTAGGGTTTTTATCCGTATAACTCGGCGGTCTTCCTTGAGGTCTCGCTTGCTTGTTGATCGGCCATCGACCAATCTGTCTCTCCATCGTCTTTTGACCGGTGGCTAGTGTTTTCACCATGTCAACTAGCTCATCGAATTTCTTCGAGAGACGTAGGTGGGCTGTTGATTTTGCGTTTGGGCCCGGTTACCTTGGGGTCTTGGGTTATTGGATGCACCGGGCGGTGTATAATAACTATTCCGCGGATTTCCCGAAAAGTTGCGGTTTTGAGTTTGACTCGATTGACCGAATTTTGACCGAAGCCTCGAAAGGTTGATTCGGTTCTCCATGGCCCGCACTTCCTCATTCATCACATTCCCGACTTGTATGCCCGAGTGATTCACATCTGCTGGCCCTTCTTGCTGCTTCATTTGTAGATTGGCTAGTTGCTTGTTCATTATTTCCATTTGAGCAACTAGCATCTTTGTCTCTGAGTCACTTGCAGCAGCCTCCTTTTTGCTTCCGCTAACACGGGTCTTCTTTTGAGTTGCCCACATGTTATTCTTAGCTATCGTTTCTGCTACCCTATAGGCGGCATCATCTCCTCCTCCTAAAAACGATCCATGAGCTGTGGAATCCAAGTAATCTCTATTGGGTTGCGTAACACCACGATAGAATAATTCTAGAAGCTCATGTCGAGTATATCCATGGTTAGGGCATTTTCTCATTAACGATTCAACCTCTCCCAAGCCTTTCCCACACTCTCCCTTCTAGTTGCTCGAAAGTGGCTATATCTCTTTTACGTTCCATTATCGTTCCGGGTGAAACGAATTTCGGAGCAAAGGCTCTTTTAACATCGGCCCGTTATGAAGAGAGTGATGGGGTAAAGACTTAAACCATCGATTTGCTTCACCCCTTAAAGCAAAGGGGAAGAGTTTCAATTTAACAACTTCTGTAGGAACGCCAGGGTAGTGACCCGCTTCACATATTTGCACAAAAGTCGACAAGAAATCATGTGGGTCTTCTGCAGCAGTGCCATGGAATGAACTATTTTGGACCATCCCCACAACTCCATTCTTTAAATCAAAATGCATCCCTCCCATCTCCGGAGGCCGGATTGGTCTATGCCCTTCCAAGAAATCTTGATCAAGATATGGCGCATAAGGGTCTTGCTGCACAACAAACCGCTTGAGGCCGTTGCCTTTGCACGTTCGAGGTTGTTGTTGCATCTGCCGGTTTATCCAGAGCTTGCTTCTTCGTTGTTGGTTCCGCAACATTTGCATCAGAATTTGGTTTAATTGAGCGGGATCTTGGTTATTATTCCCTTGGTTCTCCGGTTCGTCATCACTAGAACCGTGTTCGCTCATCTTGTCAGAACTTTGAAATAATCTTCTTCTGACAATGTCTCGCTCAGGTTCGGGGTTAAAGATAAGAATTCCCTTCTTACTCCTGGTTTGCATAAACCAGAGAAGCAGAAAAGGAAGAAATCAACCTTAGGGTTGATGAGAGGCTTAGAGGTTTAGAAAGAGAGAAGAGACTGAAAAGTGAAATTTTTCAGAGACTGAACTGGCGTTCAGTGTAAGTGGACGCTAGTTCAGAGAGGATTCAAGAAGTGAACGCTCGTTCAGAGCACTGAACTGGCGTTCAGAAGAAAGATGGAAAAAAAAATAAAATAAAAAATAAAAAAAAATTAACTAACCCTAAATCTAAGGCTTTTATAACAAACTAAAACTAACAACTAAATAAAATTATGAAACAAAATTTATAAACTAAAACTGAAGTAAAATAAAAAAAATAAAATAATAAAAAAAAAAATAATAATAATAATAATAATAAAAATAAAATGTACCTGCTAGCACTTGTACCCTGCAAAACGAGTTAGTACCGACACAAAAACTATGCTAACAAATAATCCGACAACCGTTACCGATTCCCCGCAACGGCGCCAAAAACTTGTTCGATAAAACTTGTTTTAAATTTATTTTACCGGAACACCCCAAGTATAAGGTTCGTAGTATAGGGTGTTACCGAGTCGTCCTAAGGGAATCGTACAATTATCGGATTAAAATATAGCTATTACAAATAATGTCACAACTTATTAACTAAAATTAAATTTTATACTAACTATAATCTAAAAGGCAATGAACAGTAAAAACGCCGATGAACAAGTAACTTCGATGAACAGTGAATTTTTAGAAAAAATAAAGATTGACAACTAGGGTTCTAACACTAATTAACTAATTAAACGTAGCAATTAACAATTGTTACGAACGATTTCGGTTTATCAAAGGTTTAAAAGGACGGTAAAACAACAAGGATCCACCACACAACAATCACACAACCATTTTTATGATCTAAATACGATTTATTGGTATGATCAATCACAATTCGACTAAATTCCTTTAAATCGAATTCTAGGGTTCTTGTTTTCTTTTCCAAGCAAAACAATTTAACATTCAACACAAGATCATTAATTCGTTCCCAAATTAAACAACCCAATTAACATCACATGAT
Organism: Gentiana straminea; assembly: GCA_036785695.1. Classification (NCBI taxonomy): domain Eukaryota; kingdom Viridiplantae; phylum Streptophyta; class Magnoliopsida; order Gentianales; family Gentianaceae; genus Gentiana; species Gentiana straminea. The sequence goes on along the minus strand of JAVUPR010000300.1, from coordinate 9,007,324 downwards.
TCCTCAAAATAACATTAATCGTATCGATTGAAAGGCTCTACTATTGAATCATATTTCCATATAAATTCAAAGCAACATATGGTTTTATTGACATTCCTATCTAATAAAACGCTTAACAATCAATCCAAAATCAATCGATAAATAAAACGATGTTCGAATCATAAATAAAAATAAAACTAACGAATCATGGTTGTGATGACGTTGATGTGGTTTCATCCCGTTGCTCTACCGCGATGTGCTTAGCCTTGCATGCTTGTGATGATCCAAGACATGATGGAAGAATTCATCTCTTTAGTTGTTTTTGGTGCGGCTGAATTCTCAGAAAAGTTGCGGCTGATGTTATAAAATTGCGGCTGTATTGTGTATGAATAATTAGGGTTCCAAAAAGCTGCTGTTTATATAGAAAAAAATAGGTCGGTCGTTTTTTTTATGTCGGCTGCAATTATTATGAATTATGGGATAAAACTTCTAAAATTCATATCTTGAGTTGTAGACCTCCAAAAATTATGATCCGAACGTCATAAAAAATCTCTTGGAAAACTCTACAACTTTCATTAAGGACTCTTCTTCGAAAACGCCTTTTTGATTAGCCCGTTGTATTACGAGTATTACGACATTTTCCAAGTAGTTTCAAGCAACAAGTATCCAAACTTGTAACGCTCATATCTCGGGCCTCATAAGTCGAATGAAGTGATTCAAAATCCTGTAGAATCCTCTCTTCAAGCCCTACAAATCTTCTCTTGAGGTCGAGAGTCAAATCAGTGTATATCATATCAAGAACTGCATCGGAAGTTCGGCTGCTTGAAAGCTTCATTCCAAGCTTTATCTCCATCTTCCTTCCATTTCACTTCTCTTCCAAGCAAAACCTCATCATTTAATACTCTTAAATGCCAAAATATGTATCTACAATATAGGAAAATATACCAAAACGTAACACAATCCCAAAATAACATAACATCACAATTTAAGCACATAAATCGTTACGTTTTGAGATTTAACTATTAAAAACATCATTTACTCAATATTTCAATATAAAGCTCGATTTCTATGAAAATAATACGAATATGGGGGAAATTGATATAAAATATATGCATAAAAATCATACAATTTGACCCTTAACAGCTGTTGCAAATGAGCTCCTTTATATAGGCAAAGTTGAAGGGGCCGGACCGGTCCGAGATTAAGCCGGATCGGTCCGGACTAATGATTACCCCCACTAACTTGATCACTCCGCATGTGCGGTGGAGATATTATTTTTTATATATAATTATTAAACTTCTAAAATTCATATCTCGAGTTCTGGCCCTCCAAAAATTGCAAACGAAATGCCAAAATTAATATCTCGAGAAACTCTACCACTTTCATGAAGGACTTGTTCCCAGATAACGCCTTCTTGATAACCTCGTGTTCCTCCGAAGCTTTTTCGGGATTTTTCTTAACCCAAATCGATTAGCCACTTGATCACTGTTTAAGTTGTAGACCTCCAATCTTCATAATTTAAATTGCATTGGAAAGATTTCGGTAAAATCTACAACTTTCGTGAAGAACACTTTTTCAGATAATGTCATTTTGATGAGCCATTCGTTTGTCGGAGACATTTCTCGATTATTATTCAACCAAATTGGCTGGCCACTTGTCCACTTAAGCTATTCCATTGATCATTTAAGCTCGTGGCACTCTCTAAATCATTCCAGAGATATGATTATACTTCAATATGTCGACTCTCGGGGTCTCGGGTTATAAATCTGCAATAAAACATCACAAATACCCACGTAAATCTGACACGACACTCCGATTTACTAAAAACGGTATAAAATTACAACTTTTTACTATTTTTACTACTAACTACTCTAAACTATAAAGAATAATATTTCATAACATTTATATCATAATTTCATATATTTTACATAGAATTCGTTGAATTGCCCTTAATGGATGAATACAATTGTTGAGTTTTATTCCATTGCTTATTATGAAAATTTTGTTATACTTATGTTCAGGCTTATGAGGGTTTTGGCATCATCAAAAAGGGGGAAATTGTTAGGAACATTTTATTATGTTTTGATGATGGCCATACTAGCTGTTATAGCAAGCCTAAAAATAAGTTAGAATTCTCTGTATAAGACTTTACTTAGTGCCTGACATGTTGTATAAGTTGAGTCAGACAAGTATTATACTAGTTGGTAGGATGGCAAAGTAAAAACAGATTTTCTGCAGAGTAAAACCAGCCAAGTACCAGCAGAGAAGAAATGAAGACATTATGGTCTGACTTATAACCAAGGAAGTCTGTGATGACCTTGGATAAGTCTAAGTTATGTTTTGAAAGATGAAACTCAATGTTTAAATATGGTGTACACTGATCTCACACAAATCAAGGATCAGTGACGTACAAAGATTTCTCCTGAACTTAAAAGAATGAAGGAAACTAGTGAATCGGCAAAGTAAACTGATGATCGGCTGAGTAAAAACAAAGCAGTGAAGGAAGATCTAAGCGGCAAAGTCAGAAGGATCACTTGACCGTTCAGAGAACAGCTAAGTAAACTTTACTTAATCAGATTTTGAAATATGATGAAGATTCAGAGGATCAAGCATTAAATGCACAATCAATAGAGGATCAATCAAGGGCGGATTTTCTGATAAATGTTTGAAGAAAAACCTAATCACTGAAATCAAGGAGAATACAATTAAGGGGGAATCATGAATAAAATCAAGGATTATTCCCCTCATTAATATATCCAACGGACGGAAATTCAAATCAAGGATTATCAAGGCTATAAATAGAAGGCATTGATAGACAAAGAAAACAACAAGAAAAAACGATCAATAAGCAGAAAATCAGTCAAATCAAAAAGGCCTTCATCTGTGCTTAAAAGGAGACATCTAGTGATCAACTCAAAATTGAGAGCAAAAATATCAATATCAAGCATTGAGATTGGTCAACAAGTTCTGTGAATCCAATTCACTTCAATCAAGCAACTGAATCAGAGCCATCTGAGAAGGAGTTGTGTTTGTGATAACTGCTGAAGGATTTGATCCCAAGGAGCAGTGAAAGAGACTGAGTCACTAAAGCTGTTGCAGTCAGGGAGTGATAGTCTTGAAGATTGTGAAGCTTGTGTAGTCAAGGACATTTAGGCTATTGTATATGTAAAAACAATAGTGTATTCCTCCAATCATTACAGGAGAAGAGTGGATTAAGGGATTACACCACCCTGAACCACTATAAGCCTTGTGTCAATTTACTTTCGGCAATTTACCTTACTGCATTTATTTAATTGCCTAAATTATATCATAGATCTGTGATTGAACAAACTATTTTGAAACAACATATTAATAAGGGACTTATCCGCTGCCCAAAAGCTTTTAAACACAAGAAAAGTTTTTGAAACTCCACTATAGTCATTCACCCCCCCTCTGACTATAGTTTTACCCTTCTCTGGGACCAACATACCACAGTTTATTCACAAAAGGGTCAGGATAGTCCTTTATTGCTTTGCTGGTCTATGTAGATGACATCATAGCAGCAAGCCCCAATGAGAAGTTAATTCAGCAGGCCAAGGATGCCCTACACCAGTAATTCACTATTAAGGATCTTGGAAAATTGAGATATTTCCTAGGAATTGAAATTGCTAGGACACCTGCAGGCATATCAATTTCTCAAAGAAAATACACCCTTAATCTCCTAGAAGAATATGAATTTTGGGAACAAAACCTGCTAAGACACCCATGGAGTCCAGGCTAACTTTACAGCTTGGTGATTCACCATTTTTGGAAGATAACACTGCTTACAGATCATTAGTAGGCCAACTTATCTATCTCACTTTTACAAGTCAAGATATTGCCTTTGCAGTTCAGCAGCTAAGTCAATCTCTAGACACTCTTACTGAAAATCATATGAAGGCAACTCATAGGCTACTGAGGTATTTGAAGACTAATCCTGGTCAAGGAATCTTATTCCCAACATACAATAACCTTGTACTTAAAGGTTTTACAGACAGTGATTGGGCTGGAATTCCCGAAACAAGAAGATCAGTATCAGGTTATATGATGTTTTTAGGAGATGCTCCAATCTCTTGGAAAGCCAAAAAACAAAAAAACTATAGCTAGAAGCTCATCAGAGGCTGAGTATATGGCTATGGCAAATGCAGTTTGTAAAATCCAGCGGCTGATTTATATATTACAGGACCTGCAGGTTCCAGTTCAGTTTCCTGCTGTGTTATTTTGTGACAATGCCAGTGGAATGCACATTGCTTATAACCCAGTCTTTCATGAAAGAACAAAACATATTGACATTGACTGCCATGTTGTGAGAGACAAAGTCAAATCAGGACTTGTTAAACTTCTGCCAGTAAACACAAAAGAACAAGTAGCTGATATTCTCACGAAAGGCCTTGGATGCACCTATTTTCTCCTATCTATTAGACATATTAGAAATTTCAAAGATCTTCTAGAGTTTAAGTAGCTGAAGGGAATGTTGAGTTCAAGCTGTTCATGTACCACTCTCAGCTTGAGGGGTGTTACAATATAAAGGCTGAAGGGAATGCTTAGTGCAGTCTGCTGCAGTCAGCTAATACACTCTACTTATAAAGGTATAGCGCCTGCTGACAGTATGAGGACAGCAGCCTGCTTTGAGTAGTCTAGTATAGTGTAATGTAGAATGTGGTTATTCAGTTATAGTTTGTAGTAACCGTTTGTAATTTACTTCCAACTGATTCATGATGTGTATGTAGTTATAAATACCCCATGATCAGCTACATTGTAATCCAACTTGTAATTTTCAGTTCATCAATAATAATTCCGCATTTTACTTTCAGTTTATAATTCTATAAACTTCATCAGAAGTTGTGGATTTATTTAATGACACCGCTTGATGACTTTGGTTCCTTTCTATTTTATATTATTTTATCTAAATAAAATTGTTTGGCTTGGCTTACGGTTTGTATTTTATGATCTATGATGCAGTTTCGTTTTTTTAATGATAAATAAAGTGGTGATTTTCTTATATATTGGATGATTTTATTTATGCGTACTGGTATGGATTTTATTCATATATCGGTAGTATTCTTTTTAAAAAAAAAGGATATATGTACGATTTGAGATAAAACACTTAAGTTAATTTTCCTTGACAAATATGAAAGAACTCAATATAATACACAAGATCAATTGAAAAAGATACGGGTTAATGTTTGAATGTTTTAGAATAATAGATTCAGATGAAGATGAAGTAAGATAAACTTCTTTGTTCAAATTGTTCTAGGTGAAGCATACTGATAAAGATTATCCTTTATGCTATTTTCAGTCCTTTTTTTTTCTTTCTGAAAACACATTTTCAGTCCTAAGCATTCTACTGTTGTACGTATAGTAATTCACGTTTAATCTTTCAAATAAGAAATAAATATTCTTTCTGAGACAAAAGATTTATGAGTCATTTATTTTCATGATCGTTTTAGTTTGTATATGTTCAAATTGAAATATGTTTTTCTATGCCAATTTTCTATGGGTATCTTAGTTAAAATAAACATCCCATAACAACTTTTGCATAATGATAGACTTACATAGTTTCAATTGATATTTTCAATTTTTGAAAAATTGATGATACTGACCTATCTTTAGAGCAACACAATTTCTAACTAATAGCTAAGATTTATTCATTATACAATCCATCATCTAAATCTATCACACTAATTCACTAAAACATCTACGTTTTTTTTCTAACTATACTTTGAATATTTTCTTTTGAGAATATATTTTTAATTAATTTTTAAGAAGATGGGGTTAATGGACTTTAGAATTTGATTGACATTTATTTAATTCTTAAAAATATTTCGGAACGTATTATTTATTAGAGCCGAACGCAATATTATCACATCATATTTCTTTCTAACACTAAGTTCTATGTCATGTTTGTTTTATTTATTCATTATATATGATAGAACCATGTATTTAGTTGGAAAAAAATTGTTGCCTTTTATTTTGCAAGAGATCATATTTTTGACAATGGTTTGACTAGGTATTATAGTGTCTCTTTATATGGTTTTTACCGATGTAACATCTCGAATTTCCAGAAAAGGGTAAAATAGTAATTGACCATATTTACTATGACCTAATTATTATTTAACCTATTTCCATTTAATTAAAAAAGATTAAATTAAAAGATTTAGTTATTAATTTAAAAGGGATTTATTTAAAAACTATTTAAGGAAAATAATCATCAGTATTCCTCACATAATAAACGACGCAATTCTGAGAAAGGAATGGCAGCAACACAGAGAGAAAAGCAACGCAGAGATGCCAGGAAGGGGAGGAAGGGAATCTTCAATCGTGCAAGTAATCCGTCAGGATTTTGAGCAGGCGGCAGTAGTAGAAATCGATCACTGGATGAAGATGGTCTTTTCCATACTCTTCATTTTCTAAACAGTAAGTTTTCAGTTTAGCCCTAGTTTTTTGTAATCGTCGAGTTCGATTCTTCAAAAATCCGTATCTTTCAATCCGTAGCTCTGTTTGGCAGCCATGAGTAGTCAAAACGATCGTCTTGGAGCGTAGATTCTTCTAAAAATAGTTTCACAACAAGTAATCTAGGTAATATTCAGTTTTACACACTTTTGTATTTCCGGTTTACAAGAAAGATAGGGCTTTTTAGGGTTACTTGTTGATCAATTAGGTTTCGAGTTGAAGGCTTATGTGAATAGAAGTATCTTGAAGGTTTTGGATCATTTTTGCTGGCAATTAAGGTAAGAGGCTCTCCCTAATGAATAATTATAGTTCTATAATGTTTAGGTTAAGTTCTGGTATAGATTGGTGATTAGACATCATATTTACGTGTAGCTGCGGTCAATGTTAAGCTATGGTATGTTTCAAACATGTTTCACTGTTGTTTTTATGATTATTTTGATTCTAAACGTGTTTGGTTTGGTGTGGAAATCGTTTAAGAGTAGAAAAGCATGTTTTAGGGAGTTGCAGGTGGAATGCGTACGCATTGGCTACCAATGCACACGCATTGCTATTTCAGGATGGCCTCTTTTGTTCCCAGAAAGTGCAATGTGCATGGATTGATTAGAAATGCGCATGCATTGTTGATATAGGATAGACAGATTTACTTTCAGTAGGTGGAATGCGCACACATTCAGCCCAGTTGTGTGGAAAATGTGGTTTTAAGCCACGAGATGAGACTTAAATGCTAATTCTTGATCTAATAACACTAAATGAAAATGAACAAGCCCTGATTGAGCTTCTGATATGTTCCGGCACCAAATTACTCTTCCAAAGAGTTGATGTTTGGGACCGTCGGAAGAGTATGAAAGACTTGTGCTTTGATGAATTAGTATTCATCAATGTCTGTGTAATTGCTAGGCCTTAAGGTGTCTAGTGGTCTAGGAAGAGAGTAATAGGTGTGAGGGAGCTTACTTGAAAATACTTAGGTGGCTAGTTAAAAACAATTAATATATACATACTTGTGTAGTAAAAAGATTAAACGCCATGTCACTTTTGGTTAGACACATGTGTACATCGGCTATGTGACACATCCGTACATGTGGATAACTCTATGACCTTCTAGAGGCCAAATGACAGGGGAACTTCCCCGGACCTGTATGCATACCGGGGAAACCCGAGAATAACAGTGCAAGCCACTATTGGTTGGCACCCTCTCGTGGTGGACACACCTCACGTAGTGCCTGTGAATGCTGACGTAACCAAGATAAATTAGGATAGAAACGTATAGTCATGACATGTTGATGGATATGAAGTGAACCATAGATTGAGTCGATCTCATAAAGATACCTTAATAATAATGTAAACCTTTCCGTTGTAACACATGTTTGTTTGTGCTTTGGGGTGAGAAGACGAACATGTTGAGACGGATCATGACGATTCTGATAAGGACGTTTGCGATGATTGCTATGGAGTTTTACTATGTTGCTATCTAGATGTAGAATGTATCTTGTAATTTTCATAGAGTATGTTGTACCTTCTTTCGTAAGTCGTTTCGTTGTTGTAAGCTACTCTTTCTATCTTTAGAATTGTTGTATTTATTCTTAGTAGCAGTTATGTTTTTACCTGAGTCTTTTTAGCTTCCGTTTGCTTTTATTTGATACGACGACGTAGAGGCTTGCGTATAGTACTATATTTATTTAATGCTATACGCGCCGAACGTTCTCTTCCGGATAAGGGCTCGGTATTCGGGAGTGGGTCGTTACAACCGAATTTTCAGTTATCTGTTATTCCGTCTGTTGTTCTAGCAATAGATCACTTATGAATTGCTTGAATTAGGAATTGTGTTTAAAGCATGTTCTTGAAATATTATGTTTTATGATTGATAGTATTATTATTAAATTCAAAAACCTGCTTGACTTGATCATCCTAATGAGCACCGTGAGAGAACTTTTAATGATTTTTAGATGCAATTTGTCTTATTTTTTCAATTCAAGTTATATCATTGAGGAAACTATTTCTCATCAAATCATATACTTTGGTTTTACTATATATGTCTGGTACAACACCTCATATGAGATGAAAAAATTTATTAATCACTTCATGGATTATTGACTTTATGTGTGGAGATAAATCGTAATATTGATTTGACGGTGCAATTCGCTACATGTTTTGGCATTTATTAAAAATTGGTTATCTGTTAACAATAAGAAGTTCGGTCAATGAATTTTTATTGTTTGAACGAATTTCGACATGTGTCATTGGTTACAGTGATTATGTCCATTATTTATTTGAAAATTATGATCCATCAGAATTTGATTGATGATTCAAGAAGATTGGTATAACATTGTATATTGTATCCACTATACTGAGAAATGATATAATATCTCTAAAATACATGACATTTCTCCTTAAATTGAAAATATCGAAAAAATTTGTTGATACCTGCCTGTCGGCAAAGCGACTTGATCTTTAAATCTGGTGGAACTAATCTGGGGTCATCTGAGAATGATGGTTTGCTGGGCAAGAGTGTTCATATCTATGGAAGTCAACTGGTGAAGTGCAACTGAGATCCTTCTGTGTCAGCAGACTACTAAGTCTGCTGAGTTTCTGAATGCTTTGTTGAGTTCTACAATCCGGTCTGCTGATTACAAGTCTGGGAAGGTCAGATGAGCCAAGTTTCGTCTGGTGGATAACAACTGAAGCTGGGTCCACATCGGGGTTGTTATGACAATCCGACATAGATCTTATGGTGGCTAGGGTTTAAGGAATATGCCTATAAATACCGATATTATAATCAATGCAAAGTGTGTGAAAATCATTGTAACTTTGTGAATAATAAAATATCTCATTTTCTGTCTGTGGAGTAGTCGGCACAACCTGGAAAGCACGTTAAATCACAGTGTTCTTCTTGTTTCTGTGTTTTATCAACTTCTGCCATTGTTTATGTTTGAATTGCTTTTGTTTATCTTTCTCGAAGTGCAAGTTTCTCATCCTTGTTGTAACAAACTGGTATCAGAGCCTTGGTTCATAGATTTCAGAGTAAGTTGCAGGTTGAACGAAATTGATCTTCACTAAGACCGGTGACTGGTGCTAGGATATTGTGATCAAATGTCTATTCTTTAGCAAGGAGGATGTATTCTCTCCCATAGTCAGACATACTTTAATCAGAGTATTACTAGCAATGGTGGCACAACAGAATCTTGAACTTGAGCAGTTAGATGTGAAGATATCTTTTCTAGATGGAGAGGTAGATAAAGAGATATACATGACTCAGCCATAGGTTCTCCAAGTTCCTAGCAAGAAGGTTTTGTGTGCAAGTTGAAGAGGTCCTTGTATGGACTGAAGCAAGTTTCTAGGCATTGGTATAAAAATGTTTGACAGTTACATGATCCAACTGGGTTATAACAGAAGTCCTTATGACTGCTATGTTTACGACAGTCAACTTAGAGATGGATCATACATCTATCTTGTTTTATATGTGGATGGCATGCTGATAGCTGGAAGAAGGAAGTCGATGTTCAGAATCTGAAAGTCCTTCTCAGTCCTGAATTTGAAATGAAAGATTTGGGTGCATCCAAGAAGATATGAGGATGGAGATCTGGAGAGATAGAAGTCAGAAGAAGCTATTTTTTTTTGTCTCAGCAGGGCTATATACAGAAGATATTGGCCAGATTTGGCATGTCTGCTGCATAGCCAATAGATACTCCTATGGCATCAAATATTCATTTGTCTATTTATGCTTCACAATCAGCAGAAGAGAAGGAGTACATGTCAAAAGTTACATATGCTAGTGCAGTTGGCAGTCTGATGTATCCCATGGTGTGGACTAGGCCTGATCGGTTGTCAGGAGATTTATGGCTCAACCTAGAAAAGAACACTGGAAAGCTGTGAAAAGAGTGTTCAGGTATCTTAAGGGTACACCTGATGTTGGTCTTATTTATGGAGGTGATACTCTAGGTTTGGTCACATTGTACTATGATGCTGATTATGCAGATGATGTGGACAACATAAAATCTATGGTTGGTTATGTTTTCACATTGGGGAATTCAGTTGTCAGTTGGAAAGAAACTCCTCTGACCATAGTGGCTTGATCAACTACTGCGGTAGATTATATGGCTCTTACTGAAGCATCCAATGAGAGTATCTGATTGAAGGGACTAGTTAGTGATTTGGGGTTACATCAGGATCAAGCTAAGATATGTTGTGACAGTTTGAGTGCAATTTGTCTGGCTAAGGATTAGGTTCATCTTGAGAGAACCAAGCATATAGATGTGAGGTATTATTTTCTAAGGAATGAGAAGAGGGTTGTAGTGAAGAATATTCACACCAAGGATAATCCTGCTGATATCTTCACTTATCCATTTCAGCAGAGCAAGTTTTAGTTTTGTCTAGACTTGCTAAAAATTCAAAGTTTATAATCAGGAATCTTGTAGCTCAGCTGAGGGCAGGTCAGCTGAATGGATTCTGTGGAAACTTCTGGTACAAGTACATCCTATAATTGATGAATGCATTTGGTACAAGTACACCTGTTTATGAAATCTGGTTGATTTGAATTGAGAGTTCAAGTCAAGGTGGATTTTTTCGGCAAAGTGACTTGATCTCTAAATCTGCTCGAACTAATCTGGGGTCAGCGGAGAATGATGGTCAGCTGAGAAAAAGTGTTCATATCTTTGGAAGTCAGCTGGTGAAGTGCACCTGAGATCCTTCTGTGTCAGCAGATTGCTGAGTCTGTTGAGTCCGTGAATGCTGTTGAGTTCTACAATCTAGTATACTGATTACAAGTCTGGGAAGGTCAGATGAGCTGAGTTTCGTCTGGTGGATAGCAGCTGAAGCTGGGTCCACATCTGGGTATTTATGATAATTCCGACATAGATCTTTTGGCGGCTAGAGTTTAGGAAATTGTGCCTATAAATGCCAATTTTGTAATCAATGTAGAGTGTGTGTAAATCCTTGTAACTTTGTGCATAGTAAAATATCTTATTTTCAGTCCGTGGAGTAGTCGGCACAACGTCGGAAACCAAGTTAAATAACCGTGTTTTTCTTGTTTTTGTGTTTTATCAATTTCTGCCATTGTTTATGTTTGAATTGCTTCTGTTTTATCTTTCTTGGAGTGCAAGTTCCTCATCCATGTTTTAACACCGCCTAAATGGATTTTATATTAAAATACTAAATCCATCACGGGTTATTACAACTTTTCTCGATAATGATCATTAAATGAGGTTCAAAATGTGAAACCACTGTGTTTTAAATATTTAAATCGCTTAAAGTGAATGAGAGTGCATTGATTTATGGCTCGGTGCAATAACTTTAAAGTTAATGAAGATCATTTTCGCATTAGGGAGAGATAACAAAATCCCATCTTAAACTAAAAGAATGCAGAAAATTTTCATGAAAATATAAAAAATCTTCCACGCACTAGTCAAATTGATCTGGAAGTTTTACAAATAATTCAACTTGCAGTATTTAGCAATTAAATTGTCAAATGCCTTTATTGAACAAAAAAGAGTGACTATGTATAAATGCACCAAAAATATGAATGATAATATGCTTTTAAGCCATAAGCATAAAAGACCATCGGTGTAAGAGATAAAAATTCACGGAAATTGAATTCATATTCAGTCACTCATTAAATCTATTGAAGTTATTCATCTTAAAGGCAAAAAGCCCAAAAATTGCACCTGCATTAGATTATCAAATATTGGGGTTGCGAAACAACCAATCCACACATTGATAAAGATTTACTTTTTGCTAATATTGAAGTAACAATGAATTTTGTGGGAGAAACTTATAATAAAACATCATAGTTTTTCGACGACATATTTTTCTCTTTAATTGTTATTATTATTTATATCTTGATCTAGAACTAAGTCAATAGGTAAAAATAAAATAAGCAATTGAGGTTGAATTTGAATTGGAATTTCTATTAGTTCATGATCAAAAAAAATTCTCCCATTATAGTAAAATTACGTTCCGCTAATTAATATCTCTGGCGACCACATACTTATGGGTCTGTAGAAATGAATATTGATATGAAAATCCTTGATGTATTTTAAAAATGAAACAATATGAAAATCACAATATGCATATCGTTAAGTTGTAAAGGTCGTTAACATCTATGTTGGATGTATTATGACCAATGGATTAGATTCCTATTGACGAAGGAATATACAAGTAACTAATGCTTAATGTCATGAATTTTATAGCATTACGCTGCGTGATAGTAGAAATATATGCATGCGAAAAAGCGATTGTATTAATTCCCTCATTGTTTTGATGATTACATTGCTGATTATTGTGTTGCATGTGTTGCGCAAGTGAGTAGTGGGTATAAAAGTTTTTAGCCCCTATATTCAATTATCTACATGAACTCTAAAAGAGAGTGAGAAACAAAAAGCAGACTCTATTGACAATCTAGCAGATTTGTTCACTAAGTTCATTCCTATATCTATTTTAGATAAATGAGTTTATAATATGGGAATGCATACATTTAAAGACTCTCGTCAACAGGGGAGCGACGACATCCAAACTACTTTGAGAATTTGGTCTTAAAACAAACAATTGTACTGTTTTCCCTTTAACTAAAATTTTCCCCATAGGGTTTTCTAGTTCAAGGTTTTTAATGGGAAATCAGTGCAATACATAAAATGCATCTGACAAATACGTTATTCAAATCAAATCGAGAAAATCAATTCAGCAAATTATTTGTGTCTTGTTATAGAATGGAGAGGTTAATAAGCAGAATATTTGATCAACTGATAATCTGACAGATTTATTTACCTGGACTTTGCCGACCGTGACATTTGAAGGAGTGAGGAGAGCACTGGGATGCAGCGTTTGAAATTTTTTAATTGATGCTTGGTTCAGGGGGAGTAAATAAAACAGAGATAAATACGTAATTTTTTTCTTAACTAAGATTTTTTTTGAGTGGGTTTTTTCTTATTATGGTTTTAAGGAGGCATATCATGTCTAATAAATAATAAACATCCAAGGGGGAACGTTACCCAAAATAATAAATTATGATTATCTAATATTCAAATTGATTTACATAGAATTTGTGAGCTGTCTATTTTATTGTATTCACATTGTAATATGTAATATAAATACCTCTTACACCATATTAATAATACACTGACATTTTTGTTTTTCTTCCTACTTTGTTTTTTGGGGGAATGAGAGAGAATGGACATAAATATTTCATCAATTGAGTAGAAGGACAGTCTTTTGAAATTTTGCATAAAGGACAAAACTATTTATTCACTGTCGAAATTCACTTGTGTTCGAAATTCACTGTTTAAATTCACTGCCGAAATTCACTGTCGAAATCCACTAATTTTAAAAATTCATTGTCGAAATTCACTGATTTTCGAGATTCACTGTCGAAATTCACTGATTTCGGGATTCACTGATATTCGGGATTCACTGTTTGTCCTTCTCGCTATAAAAATTATGCAGTTGTCCTTCTCCCTATAAAAAGTATGTAGTTGTCATGTTACTTAAAAATATTCCAGATTGTGTCCTTATCCCTAATTTCCCTTTTTTTTTCCCGTGTTTTTTAGTTTTATAACATCAATGTTTATTCTGATATTTTAATTTTTTCATTTTGATTGTTTCTCCTCTTACAGTGTGTGTGTGTTATTTTATTTTATAATTTAATTTTTTTTCACACCCTTCTTTGTTTTTGAAACCACTTGTAAGTGTTGTGTTAGAAATGGGAATTCATGAATCATGAACAGGGGCGGATCTACCCTCTTTGTTTTTGAAAAATACTTGTTTAAAAAATATTTCGGACCCCGTGAAAAAAATTATTTACTCAGAAATGGGAATTCATGAATCATGAATGTGCATGTAAGGAAATTACGGAGGGAGTCAACCTACGTACATATGTGCTTGTATTTTGTGCTATGAATTGAGAGATGAGAAAATTCAAGAAGAAAAAGAATGGCGTGGGGTTTGTGGAATCATACATTAGAGAGCATCAGTCGACTTGGACATAAAAAATAAAACAGGAGAGGGAGGGGAAGCCATTTGGGGGAATCATATATTTTAAGAGCATGTACATTAACTCATTGTTTTTTTTTCTTCCCTATAACGTGGTTCAAACTGTGGTTTTCATACCAGATTATTGTTTTTCTTTCAACTTCAATAATATTTGTTTTTTTAGGAGAAAGGGAGAGGGTAATTTTTTTTGTTTTATATTTGGGGCGGAAATTCCCAACTTCCATATTTAGTCTTTTGTTATTCAAAAAAAATATATTTAGTCTTTTGTTTTATAGAAAAACTATTATCGAGAGAACTTTGCTGTAACATTCTCATGAGCTATAAATATCTTGAATAATGAATTCATTCATCGTAACCATATCATTTTGCCATTTAAGCTTTACAATGATTGAGTTGAGGACCAGGACCATGAGCTCTTCGGTTCGAGTCATTGAATTCGAATCACACAAGTTACGGTGTGTTACTATATAGTTTCATTTTATGTGTTAATTTCATTTTGATAAAAAAAAACAAACAAAAAAAACAAACATATCATTTATAGAAAATGACCATCATAAAATTTTCCATAATAGAGTATATTGACTCTGTATATCTAATAAAATACAGAATAAGTGTCTATAGAAATTTTGGCATTGTACGATAAAATAAAGCTGCCGCCTTGAATCTTGTATGCGCCTCCGCCAAAAAAAATAAAAAATAAATAAAAAGTCTTGTATGCGCCTTAGGCTGACAGACCAGATTGACGTTCCCTGTTTAAAGCTAATACGGTATATAAATGTCTTATTCTCAGTTCTTTCACTAGAAATAAAAAAAAATTGTATTTATTTGCATCGCAACGAATATATCGATGTATCACACTATATGTGTAGCATAATGAAATTAACCATTTAAAAGTCTAATTTATAGTCAACATTCGACATTTTTATTGTCGTTCCTTGTGCGACACTACGGAAAGTCGTATGTTGACTATAGATTCGACTTTCATAAGATCGATTCAGTGAAAAAAATGTATAAAGCACCGGTAGATGGGGGACAACAGATAAATCGGTTGTGGTGCGAAAAATAACCCTACAAAATAAACCTGCCAATTATGCGCCTACCTGGCAAGGGGTAAAAGCCTCGGCCGGCCCAAATATACCTTCAGCAATCGTTATTTTATTTTATTTTATTTTCCGAATATGAAAGAACAACACGCATGCACATACATTTTTTTTTTCTTTATTAGAACTCGAATCCTGAACATCCGGATTAATTAAGAGCCATATCATTTACCGTTGGTCCATCTTCAAGAATCGTTATGACATGAATTGATACTCCCAGAAAGCAAAGACAATTAACCAGAAGAAAAGAAAACAACATAATAAGGAAAATAAAATTTTAACAGTGCCGACAGGAGTGTCAATGCGCCGAACGAGAAGAAAAGATAACTGATGGAAAATGAAAATATAATTTCCTTAAAAAAAAAAATTTGAATGTAATTTTTATTTGAAAATTCAGTAACCTTTAAAGACACTACACTATATATCTTATTCTACCTAAGACACCACACTAATTTTTACATATACTCATTACACCGCACTTTTATAATATATTGTTATTTCTATTTATGACTTCACATTTGTCAAAATATTCTAGTCCAATAAAATAACTACACATATAAACCTAATCTACCTTAATATCCTTCTTGCTTCCACCCCATCAGCACCCGCCAGCCAGGGGCTGACCAATGTGAGAAAAGGTGAAGGTCAGTGTCATTCTGAGATCTGAAAAATGATTTTGTTTTATTGGTAAAAAAATGTAAATACACTACTAATTCCCACTTGATATTTGAATTTGTTCTAGTGCCCCAACTAAAAAAAATTTCTGGGTCCATCACTGCCGTCAGCCCCACCACCTCACACTAGCCGTCACCCCTCACCGGCCCCGATAGTCGGTGAATGAATCTGCATAAAGAAGAATCCAAATCGAAATACAATGAAAAGATTCTTAACAGGAAAAAAAAATATAATCACAATTCAAATGAATAAGAAGAAGCCTATCGGGTGAAGGAGAACAAAACAACTAGAGTAAAAATGGGAGAAAAGTTACAAGTTATCTGCATACAAGCCAGAAGGTAAACCAAAGCTAGTAAGCTTAAATTTTAGAATCCTTTCCCATGCTCGGCGAAGTAGGGTTTTTTGTGGTTTTTCTTTTTTTTTTTCCACAAAATGTGAATGGGATTTACTTAACTCGACCCAGGTGTCTCCAAGATTCTTTCAATGAGATTTGAAATTTGTAAATTTTTTCCTCTTAAACATAGATTTTTATATTCAATTTTATACAACTAATTATGGATCATAACATGTGAATAGTGGGTAAGGACACAAAAAATTAGTGGGTCCATTTCGAATAAATATGACTTTATGATAAAAATCTCAATAACTATATCTATTTATATTATTTTAGGGGGTCGGCCGCCCAACGACCCACAAAGGTGGCGCCGCTCCTCAGCTCTACAAATTTAAGCATACAACAAATCTAAATGGTAAGTGTAATGACTGTTGGAAAAAATTGATACCTAGAAATTTGACGGAATATGAAGAAAATCCAAGTCACACAAAAGTGTTGTCTTTAAAGATATGTTTCATCCACGCAATTGTGTTGAAGTATAGTGTATTGGGCCTAGTATCTTGAGGACTGGGCATGTGTGTTATTGTTCAGTCTTGTGTGATGAGATTATGCCAGGTTTAATAGTTAACTCTAGATAAGATCAGAGTTGTTATTCTGTTATGGAGTTGAGCTAGATATAATGATGTAATTGGGGTGTAATTGGATATCAATCAAAATAAGATAATTCATCCTAATATTCTAAGTTGGTATCGCAGCATGCACGGTGGAGAATGTCAACCGAAGATCCGCCTCCATCAGATGTCGGCCAGATAGGGTCCAGCTCTGCCACCGGCCTTTCACTTCCAATTCCAAATCCTTCTTCCACCTTCAATGTCGAAAGAGGAATCCCTTCGTTCATCCGACTGATGCCAGGACAATCTCGACTTTCGGGTCACTCACTTTCTAGTATTCAATCCCAACTCACATTCCGTCGGTGTTATCCCTACGCCCACACCACCGCTGGCAGTCACCCCATTTGGAGGAACCCTAAATCAATCTTGCAGTGTTAAATTGGACCGGAGAAACTATCATCTCTGGATATACTTCATACTTCCAATTGTTCGTGGACATAAATTGGACGGTCACTTGTTCAGGACCATGCCACCGCCACCACAACTCCTCCAGCACGGTACCAACCTTGAGGTCAATCCGGCATATGAACTATGGCATACCACAGATAAGCTTTTACTTGGTTGGCTTGTCGGATCTATGACCGAACAAGCATTGTAGGAGATCGTGGGCTGTACATCTGCATCAGAGGTTTGGAAAACCTTGGAGATATTGTATAGCAGTCAAACTCAAGCTCAGATCCTTGAATACAATGACGCCTTGACCAAATCAGAGAAAGGGACAAAAAGTTTGGCGGATTATCTTGCTCTCATGAAGATCTACTCTGATAACTTGGCAGCATCAGGTCCCCTTATTCTTAATTCAGAGCTCGTTCTTGCAACTTTGGGAGGTCGGCCAAGAGAATACGAATCTGTTGTAGTGAATATCACATCTAGAGTCACATCTCTGTCCTGGCCTGAGGTACAAGCTAAACTCCTCACTCATGAATGTTTAATCTTTAGATATAACTACCCAGCAGTTAACTTGGCTAACCCAAGTGCCAATGCTGTGTTTACTCAGTCTAATGTTGGCTGAAATCAGCTCAGATCTCAGGGAGCACAAATTGGAGGAAATGGAGACGTGGGCTCTATAGAGGTGGTAGAGGCCATAGAAGGTCAAGTGGTGGAAACACTCAACCTAATGCTAGTCAAGGACCAAGACCAACCTGCCAAATATGTTTGAAACTTGGACACATTGTTGCAGAGTGTTGGCATAGGTTTGAAATAGATTTTGTGGCTCCTACCATATCAGGTACTCAAGCCAAACAGATGTCTACCTACCTTGCCTCACCTGAAACTGTACCAGACCCCTCTTGGTATCTTGACATCGGAGCTAGCTATTGGTCCCAGAGAAGGATGTAAAACATAGTTATCAGATCCGGTCCGGTCATCGATCCGGAAAAGTTACCGGGTCACCAGTTCAACCGGTAGGTCACTGGTTCAACCGGTGGGTCATAACATAAGGTTACAAATAATATTTTCATACAAAAAAAAACTAAAATTTGATAACCATAATGGATTCCAAAATATTCCAAATTTCCAACATCCAAATCATAACAAATACAAATAAAAAAACGTTTTTGATACCAAAATACATGACGATACTAGTGGAAAACCATCAAAGTTCCTTACAAAAAAGCTAGTCCATTCATTGTAACATTATTAATTCAAAGTCTTCCGTTTCCAACAATGATCAAATTCATATCCACAAATTTCTTCTCCTGCAAGGTCATCCATTTAATTTGGACCGAGTGTAAAAGTAGCAGCAAGATACCAAAATTTTTAATTAAACACATGAAGAGCAGAAATACAACTAAAGTATATTATTCGATTCATTTATACAAAAGTACACAGGTGTTCAGAGACAAATAAGGTTTAATAAAAAAAATATCCTTCCGCTTGTGCGAATCGATTTAGCAATAATACAAGTTTCTCTATTATGAAGAATCGAGCAATTGACTTCACAATTACGGCTCCCAGACTCCCATTCCCCCCCCCCCCCCCCTTTTTTTTTAGTCCTTTAAATAATCCTGTGGCATTTTGGTAAAAAGATTAATTTTTTTTAAAAATCGACCGGTTTGTTTCATACCCGGCCAGGTTGCGTTTCACCAGTCCAACCACCGGGTTTTCCGGGTCTGGGCTGTTCAGCTCCTTGAACGGTCAGATTCTTGAATCGGCACGGTTTTGGTCCCGGGCCGGGCCAACCACCGATTCGACCGCCGGGCCGGGCCGGGTCTGATAACTATGATGTAAAATATAGTCAAGGGGTGAATGACTATATTGGAGTTTCAAAAACTTTTCCTGTTTAAAAAGCTTTTTGGGCAGTGGATAAGTCCCTTCTTAAAAGTTGTTTCAAAGTGGTTCAAGCACACACAGACTATACATAAAGTGCAGTAAGTAAATGCTGTAAAGTAAAGTGCAGTATGTAAATGAACACAAAGATTTATAGTGGTTCAGGGTGGTGTAATCCCTTAATCCTCTCTTCTCCTGTGATGATTGGAGGAATTCACTATTGTCTTTCACCAATACAATAGTTATGATTTTCCTTGGCTACACAAGCTTCACAATCTCCAGACTATCACTCACTGGCTACAAAATTTTCAGTGACTTAGTCTTCCACACTACTCCTTGAGAACAATTCCTTCAGTAGGTATCACTTCAAGGGTGAAATTCCTTCTCAGACAATCTGATTCAATTGCTTCAGTTTGGTGTGAATTGGATTAACAGGGGGTTGATCAGACTCAATACTTGGTGTCGATTTGATGCTTTATTTTCTGAGTTTGATCTTCTAGATATTTCTTTTCAGAAAGAAAAAAGTCTTGTGAATTTGACAGAGTTTCAACACTTTTGGTTCTTGATATTTCTGTGCGTATACCTTCGTTGTTTTGCATTTCTATCAATGCCTTCTATTTAAAGCATTGATTTCCTTGGTTGAAAATTCGTCCGTTGGCTATTTAACTCTCAGAACCATCCTTGATTCTGGTTTGATTTAATCATTCTTGATTTCGGTGATCCGGATTTTCTTCAAATGTTCATCATAAAATCCGTCAGTGATTGATTCTACATTAATTGCTTGATCTTCGATTTAATTATATTGCAGATCTTATGAGTATCAGATTTGACTTACTTGGATGTTCTGATCATTACTTCACCATTGAGATACTCTTCACTGTTATTCCTTTAGTCACCGGTAGAACTTTCTCTTAGCCGGTTTGCTATTTTTCCTTTTACATTGATTCCTGATATCCAATGTATATTTGTACTTCACCGATCCTTGATTTGGGTGAGATCAGTGTACACCATATTAAAAGAATAGATTTCATCACTTAGACTTACCCAAGGTCACACAGACTTCCATGGATGTAAGTCAGTCCATAGGTCTTCACTTCAGTGTGCTGGTTCCTTGGTTGTCTTCACGGAGCTGCTTCAAGGTCTTTACTAAGCTGGCCTACCAGTCTATTACAGTGCTTGTCTGACTGAACTTATACAACATGTCAAACTTCTAAGTAAAGCCTATACAATCATTACTACTCATTTAGACTTATTTTAGGCTTTCTATAACAGCTTGTATGGCCATCATCAAAGCTATAAAATGTTCCTTACAATTTCCCACTTTTTGATGATACCAAAACCCTCATAAGCCTGAATATAAATTCAAACACTTATGTATAAAAAGTAGAATAAAACTCAACAATTTTATTCATCCGTAAAAGGCATAAAAATGTTCAAACTAATGACAGAGAAACTTGTTACCGTCTATTTTTTCTCTAAAGTGTGCTGCTTTCCTTGTGCTTTTGGTGCCCTTACCTTTAGAACTTTCATACTTGTCACTACCTTCCCCCTTTTTGGTAGCATCATGTCTCTCTTCCAGAATCTTGTTTGTGGCCTCAGACACTGTTAAGATTATGTCAAGCTGCTTGATGACATCGGGTGCTATCAATAGCGTGGATTTGTTGAGAGTGAGTTTCCTGTGTGTCCACCACGGGGTTAAGCATGTAATCAACTGCGCTTACTAGATGCTCCGGATATGTATGGACATGCTGTGTGATCAGTGATTCAACTGACTTAGCAAATCACTCTGCTTTTCTATCACAACATCTTGCACTTCAATGTGGCTGAGCAGAGCCTCAATCTTTTGCTCTATTGAAGTATAACAACTTCTCAGTGTTGTTTGGAGAATTTACCTACTGAGAGTTTGCTTTTCCATGTCCACAATCATAGGGTTAATATCCATATGAAATGTTCTGTCTGGATGGTCAGTGGTAGGGGTGCCTGTGCTGGTGCAGTTGCATCAGCTGGTTCTTATTCCCTTTCTTCTTCAATCTCTATGTCAGATAGAGATGGTTGGAGGTTGTTTGCTGCTTTAAGTCCCTGGGAGGGCTCTCCATCATCTGCCTGTGCTTCTTCTTTAGCCTCTTCAGCAACATCAGAGGGTTGGTTGGCTGTCATTCCTCCTTGCTCAGTGCTGGGAATGCTTAGAGCTGGTGAAGTTGTTTCGGTGACATACTCAGTTGTTTCTCCTTTGCTGCTTCACTCCTTTGGATAACATCAAGGAGTGTCATATTGTCATAAGAATCTTTGTTTTCTTCATGACCAGAATATTGATGATTATTTTCTTCTTCTGGTGTCAGAAGAACTTCTTCATCATCCTCTTCCCTTTCTTCATTTGTTCTGTCCTATTCTTCTTCATCTTCATCAGAGGTCAGATGGTAAGCTTCCTCATCCTCTTCCTCCTCTTTTTGATTAGAAATTGTTATTGGTCCTTTACAATTCTTTGTCCCCAGACATTTCTTCTTACATTTCTTGTGCTGGATCTTGTCCGCCTCCTAGATCCAGAATGCTTACCTCGGCCTGTTTCCTTTTCTTCTCTTCCTTCACGTAAGTAAACATTACTTTTGCCTCATGTAGTTTGTGCAGATGAATAGGTTTCACTTTCATCTGATCAAATAGATATTAAAGAGGAATGCCATATGATTTTATTTCCCAGAAACCGTCTTTCTTCAGCTGTCCTTTCTTGACTGCTAACTTGGCAGTATCAATTTCGTGTTGTATTTGCTCCTTCAACTTGTTGAAAATTAAAATTGACCAGTTGAACTCAAGCCCCTGATAGATAATGGCCATTAATCTGGTCCTTACTTCCGTCATGCCATGCATGGATCCTTTTTTTCCTTCAATACCTTTAATGATTAAATGAGCAAATTCTTTGAACGGCTGCTTGAGTGCTGATCTTGGACAGTTAAATTTCATGGTTTCAAGACTGGGATTCTTGGCTGCCTCAGTCCAGAAAGTATCAGTGTTGATTTCTACATTCATTATCTCCGAGGGTCCAGTGTTGGAGAGTTTTAGATACTTATTGAGTAGACCTGGTGTGATTACCAGTTCCCGTCCATTCATATTTCTTGTGATGCTGTCTAGTGATAATTTCTTTTTTCCTGGAACGAATTTGGCATTTTTCCAGAAAGAAATTTGGGTTTCATAGCAAAGTCCATTAATCGGAGGGTTAAGAAAGGTCATTAACCCTAGATTAGTACACCCATCCACCAATCGTTGGGCTTGGGGTCGTTGTTGCACAAGGTGAGATAGTGCTCGGGTATGAAAAATGACATTGTGACAATTGATTTCTTATATTGTTTTACAAACTTAGTGGTTGAGGAAGATGAGGCCATTTCTATGAATTTGAGAGAGAAAGCATTGAAACTTCTTTGAGGAAATAGGGTTTAAGAGTTTTAAAGATAACGTAAAGAATCCATGGAAAAACTGAAGTGTTATTTATATAGTGGAGATTTGAGTGTGTGAACACGGTTGAATATGGAGGGTTGTAGGTGGAGTAATGACGTGATTTAATGTATAAAAATCCTGGTTAACAAGGGTAATTGGAGAGAGGATTGAGGCAAGTAATGATGAAGCCCGGGAATCGAGGCTTTGCCATCATTCTCTCTTGTCAAATAATAACCTCCATAAATTAATCCTTGCGTCTGAATGAAAATCCACGTGTGTAATCTTCACAAAATAAAAACTCCATAAATCTCTGATTTTCCACATGTATAAAAGTTATTCATTTCACACTTCACTTCGCTATTTTCTCCATTGCATATAGCGGTTGAGTGACTTGGCTAATCACAAGGCCGATGTAGTGGCCTATTTACTGAGCTGCTGTAACAAAACAACTATTACCAGTTGTCCCGGATTTTATCAATACAAAACAACAAGTAATAAACCGGTTAACCAAGTGCAAGGATCGTAGTATGGGGGCTAATGCCGGGTCGATCTTACGGGGAACTAGACGAATGTGAATCCTAGCTTTTGTTTTCAACTAAACTATTGTCACGAAACTAACCTAAACGAAGAACTAACCTAACCAAATATGCATAAAAGTAACTAGACGAGAGGACCGGACCAGGACCAATGCTAGGCAAGATTGAAAGCGATAAAAACTAAAGTGCAATTTAAAAGTAAACTAATCTAGCAATTCAAGTTTAACGGGATTGAATCAAATTATAACGAACGAACAAGCAATTGATCCACCTATCCTATCAACATTCAATTCTAATTCGGATTAGCTCGTGATCTCTACTCAAGTCGTGATTCACCTAACCGAAGGCATGAACTCCTACTCTCGTAGACAAGTTCGTTTCCTAATCTTTTATCTTTCGATGTTAAAGATTACGTCTTTCTAACCTAGGCGTGAAATCTTTCAATTTCTAATCTAGAGATTCAATCTAATAACTTTCGTTGTGATTAGATTAAAGGTCTAAACTTTTATCATGGTGTTCTAAGGTTAACATGACTTTCATCAAGCAAACAACAAACAAAAGCATGGATCTTTCGATATAGCATGCAATCAACATATAAAAACATGATAAAAGTAACAACTTTAATAGACACTCACAAAATAATCACGAACTCGAGATCAAACTCGTTGAAACGGACGGCTTCACAACGCTCGTTCAAGGAGGATTTAGCCTCCTAGCATCCTTTGCACATCGAATTGTTGAATAAAAAGTACATGAAATTATCTAATCTAATCTAGAAGTTTAAGTGCATAAAACTAGAGAAAAACTGAAGGAAAAACGCAGCCAAGCTGCCCCTAGGGTTTAGGGTTCGAATAATGATCCTTAGGGTTTGATAAAACGCGCCTATTTATAGGTTTTTAGGTCGGTTTAGGCTGAGGCGGTGCTTGGACGCCCGTCCGGCCTTGTGGACGCTCGTCCGGTCTGCTTTGGACGGAGGGTGAACGCTCGTTCAGAACGCGTCTGAACTCTCTGAATGTAAAATATGATTCTGGACGCTCGTCCGCTTATCAAACGCCCGTTCAGTCTTGGACGCTCGTTCGGCTCAGATGAACGCTAGTCCAGCTTCGCTCAAGACTTGATAATTCCATCTTTATCTTCATTTCCCATCTCTATCTCGATTTAGCTCGAATTATATCAACATTTGATCATCAATTTAGCCTCCAACATGTATCTACATCACATGAAGACATCGCAAAACGTAACACAATCCAAATACTCATAAAACCATAATCAAAACACGTACACAACCTCATTTTGCGAATAAACTAATTAAAATCTCACTTGCTTAATAAATCATTTAAACACTCATTTTCTATGCAAAATATACAAATATAAGGGAAATCATTATGAAATATAGCATTATAAAACATACAAAATCACCCTTAACAACTCCCCCACACTTAAACTTTGCTCGTCCCGAGCAAAACAAAAACAAGATAAAGGCTCGGAAAGAATATAATCACCTCAACACATATACCATAGACTCAATAAATCAGAAGTTCACCCGAGTGTGTGTGCATAGCCATAGAAAACTTCCACTAAATCCAAACTTGAAAAACTCAAAGCAAAACTAGCTAATACCCCCTCGTGGACTAGCAATAAATGACACTCATAAGATGTACCCTACAAACGTGACATATCCCGAAAAATATGATCGAATGAATCTAGGGCCTTTCTGAAATACTCAGAGGATAATCCCTACATCATATCTTTCAGTTTCTACTGGGGATAAGGTAGACGATAACTTAGCCTTATATTCAATTCATAACAATATCTTAGTTGATTCGACTTATTCACTTTAAACACACATTAGAAAAAGCTATTGCCCTCATAGCAGAATAGGACATTTCGAGATAATCCCCTACCTTACTCCAATCATAAGGCAGCTCTTCCTAACTGTCGTGAGCTTTTAGTCATCATGGTGGTATAGGACATACGTGGTACACCCTACCTCACTCAAATCATCGACTAGCTTTCGACACACACGATTAATTCATTAATTCAACTTCTTCACTTCGGACAATAGTTACGTGTACTTATCACATTCAAACCTTCAGATATTCACAGTATAACATACTTCGGAACTAAATACAAACTATCATAAATCTCAAGATATATACGTAGCACTAAGCACATGACTTATAAGACAATCAAAAATCACTCGTCCAAAAGGGGTATAACTTTATAAATAGCTCATCATTCACTATGGCACGTGGAAAATAAATCTTGGTGAAACAACTAACTCACTAAAAATATGGTATACAGCATCAATGACTATAACAAACCGAACAAAAACGTGTATTGCCTACTCGGCACAAAACAAAAACAAAAGTGTCGAAAAATTTTGAAAAATTAAGCCCCCATTTTGCACAGAAACATCATATATTAAGCAAATGGTAGATACATAGCGATCATTCCCCTCCCCCACACTTAAATAACAACATGTCCTCATGTTGTGCAGAAAATAAAAGGAAAAGAAAACTTAGCTGTTCGTATTCTGGAAAGAGGCAATTCTGGAAATGGTCCGGAGCCAGGTCCAAAAATGTTGAGGAAATCGGTAGACTGTGGACCATCCACCGGAAAACTGACTTCATCTGAAACTCACAAACGCTACCGAAAATACCCTGCACACTTGAAAAGCAAAGAAATACCTCGGGGGATACAAGGGATTAAACCATATCGCGCAAAAGTGATAGAGATAAAGATAAGAGGAAATCGTAAGCAAAACAACACTTCGACCCTTTATAGGATCCTGGACGGTCAGACCGACAAAAACAAACACAATCCTAATAAAACTGAACTAAAACAACGAAAAACAACTAAAGAAAGAAACTAATATAATAAGGGATATCTAGGAATGCCTCCTAGTAGCGCTAATGGTTATTGTCATTAGCTCGACACATTTGAAGTTCAGCCTGGATCAGGCCATTTAACCTTTCTGCCAGCCATTACCTCGTGTAAGCTTTGGTCAGTAGTGTGGCCGCAGAAACAACACTTAACACATGGGGTTAAATCCTTTATAGCTTTCCAAATACGTTTAAACCTCCCCATGGTTGACCTTTTCGTCTTCTTGAAGCTTTTGATGACATCTGCGTTGACGCTCCTTCCAATACTCTTCCATATCCCAACTACCGGCTAGAACCTCCTCGGATTGATCACAACCGTCATCCTCGAAAACAAGTCGGGCGAAAACTCGTCGGACTCGTCGACTTTAGGGGTGCTACACCCGAGGATATCGAGAAATCGAACGGTCGAAGGCTTTACCTTGGGTTCACCAATGTAATGCTTGCATCGTTGACCATTCACTCGGAACGGTTGATCGCCATAACCGCGCGCTCTAGAACGCCTCCAGGAATGATTTGGAGAATCTCAAATGGACCGGACCGGCGTGTTCTCAACTTCCGAAAACAAATGTAACCTAGAATTGTATAAGAGAACTTGCTCGCCGACCCGGAATTCTCTCTTCTTTATCTTGGCGTCATGGAGGAGTTTCATCTTTTCCTTACTAATCCCGGCACTCTCGTAAGCCCGGAGTCTAAATTCATCAAGCTCATGCAACCGCTGCTGCAGCCGGTGTTTGCCACAGATTGGGAATCGAAGTTAAGAAACTTTGTAGCCCAATAAGCTCGTGCTCTAGCTCAACCGGCGGTGGCACGATTTACCATAAACCATCGGTAGGGTGATGTACCCATGGGGGTCTTATAGGCGTCCTATATGCCCATAGTACATCATCCAACTTTAGACTCCGGTCCTTTCTATGATCGTTCACCGTTTTCTCCAGGATCTTCTTCAAGCTCTGGTTGCTTCGCTCAACCTGACCACTAGTCATCGGATGATACGGTGTGCCAGTTTTGTGATGAACACCATACTTCTCGAGGACTTTTTCCAAAGGCCGGTTACAAAAGTGTGTCCCTTCATCACTGATCAAGGCACGTGGACATCCAAACCTCACAAAGATATTCTTCTTCAAAAATTTCATGACCGTTTTATGATCATTGTGAGGAGTGGCTACTGCCTCCACCCATTTTGAAACATAGTCGACGCAAACTAAGATGTATTTGTTGCCACACGATGATGGGAAAGGTCCCATAAAATCGATGCCCCATACATCAAAGACTTCGCACTCTAAGATGGGTTTCAAAGGCATGTCAAAACGCCTTGTCAGAGTTCCGGTTCTTTGACATCTATCGCAAGCTTTACAGAAGGCTTCTGTATCTTTAAAGATCGTCGGCCAATAGAATCCGGACCGGAAGATCTTAGCAACCGTTTTCCAAGGACCAAAGTGACCACCCGTGGGTCCACTATGGCATTGCTCGATTATATCGCGTTGCTCGGACTCGGAACACACCTCCTCGCAAACCATTTTTGCAGATCTTGAAGAGGTAAGGTTCATCCCAAACGAAATATTTCATATCAGAGAAGAACTTCTTCTTCTCTTGATAAGACATTTCAGGATCAAGGTATTTGGCATGAAGGTAGTTGACAATGGAGGAGTACCAAGGAACATCTGGAGAGCGGCCATCGATCAACATGATGTTTTCTAGAGGAAAGTAAAGATCTATATCATCAGGATCACCCTTTTCCTCACTTAACATCCTAGAAACATGATCCGCCACTACGTTCTCACTGCCCTTCTTATCTTTGATTTGAACGTCAAACTCTTGGAGGGTCAGTATCCAACGCAGTAAGCGCGGTTTAGCTTCCTTTTTGGTCATGAGATACCGCAAAGCAGCGTGGTCAGTCCACACAATCACTTGAGCACCCAGCAAGTAACTACGAAATTTATCCATAGCAAAGACTACAACTAATAATTCCTTTTCGGTGGTCGTGTAGTTAACTTGAGAAGGATTTAGTGTGTGACCGGCATAATAGATAGGTCGGAACTTTCCGTTAAGCTTTTGCCCTAAGACGCACCAACCGCATAGTTGGATGCATCACACATAAGCTCAAAGGGTAGGTTCCAGGTCCGGAGATATAAGTATTGGAGCGAGAGATCGCCTACTCTTAAGCTCCTCAAACGCGCGCTTCCAATTCTCATCAAAATCAAAAGTAACGTCTTCTTTGAGTAAAGTAGACGGGGGCTTGAAAATCTTTGAAAAGTCCCGGATGAACCTCCTATAGAAGCCGACATGTCCGAGAAAACCTCGGACCTCCCGAACATTCTTAGGATAACTCATCTTCTCAATAGCTTCAACCTTGGCCTTATCTACTTCTATACCTTTGGCTGACACTTTGTGGCCAAGAACTATGCCTTCATCTACCATGAAATGGCATTTTTCCCAATTGAGCACTAAGTCCTTTTCCACACATCTAGACAACACCTAATCAAGATTATCGAGGCAATCGTCGAAGGATTGACCAAAGACCGAGAAATCATCCATAAAAATCTCCATGCACTTTTCAACTAGCCCGTCAAAGATTGCCATCATACACCTTTGAAAGGTGGCTGGGGCATTACCAGAGACCAAATGGCATCCGCCCGTAGGCGAATGTCCCATAAGGGCAAGTGAAAGTGGTCTTCTCTTGGTCAACAGGATCGATGGGTATCTCGGAAGTATCCCGAATATCCATCCGGGAAGCGATAGAATGCATGCCCCGCTAGACGCTCAAGCATTTGATCAATGAATGGAAGGGGAAATGATCTTTCATTGTGACCTCATTGAGTTTTCTATAGTCAATACGGACTCTATAGCCCGTAACTAGCCTCAATGCTATCTCCTCTCCCTTCTCATTCTTCTCAATAGTAATTCCCCCTTTTTTGGGACTACCCGAGTCGGGGACACCCACTCACTATCAGCAATGGCGTATATGATACCCATATCTAGAAGCTTAATGATTTCCTTCTTGACTACTTCTTGCATGTGAGGGTTAAGCCTCCTTTGGGGCTGTCTTACACGTTTAGCACCCTCACTAGTCTTGATCTTGTGCATGCAGATGTCGGGAGATATCCCTCGGATATCTCCCACCTGCCATCCAAAGGCTTTCTCATTTTTGCGCAAGACGTTTAACAGTTTAAGCTCTTCTATTCGAGATAGCTTGGCAGAGATGATCAAAGGAAGCTTGTCACCATCTCTCAGAAATACATACTTAAGATGTTTAGGCAACGGCTTTCGTAACCAAGTCTACGGGGGTTCCTCTAGACTTGATTTAAGATCTCCACTCTTCAACTCAACATCGTTGAGTTTACTTAGTGGCCCTACGCCAAAGCTTCTTCTCTTAGCTCATCCTCGAATTCAAATTTGCTAAATGATCTAGATTGACCATACCATGATTGTTTAGATTATCGATCAATCGCTCATATTCTGCTTCTACAGCCATGACTTGCTTGTCCATGAAGTCATTGAAGTCATCAGACGTCTCCTCAATGGAAAAGCCGGTTGGAGAACCGGAGGGTACTTGAATAGATTTAGAAACACTATAGCTCACCTCTTGGTCACCCACTCGAATAGTCACTTGCCCACCATCACAATCTATGAGGGCTCTAGCTGTAGAAAGGAAAGGTCTTCCAAGAATCAGAGGGACATTTTCATTTTTCTCCATATCTAAGACATACCGAGTCAACGGGAAAGGTAAACCTACCAACTTGAACCAATACGTCCTTTAGGATCCCCGAGGCTTTCTTTGAAGATCTATCGGCGAACCGCAAGTTCATGGTAGTGGGTTCTAGAAGACTTTGTAAACCCAAATGCTTGCAAATAGATAATGGCATCAAGCTTATGGATGCACCCGGTCACATAAAGAATTTGGAAAGACTAGGCCTCCCATCCGCAATGTGAGCACGAATTTTCCGGGGTCACCTCTTTTGATTGGTAAGTCCGGATAATTGATCATTGAACAATCCTCACCAATTGCCCGATCCATTTCTGCTAACTTCTTCTTCGAAGAAACAACATCCTTTATGAATTTGGTGTACTTAGGCATCTCTACCAAGACATCAGACAATGGAAGATTAACCTGAGTATTTTTCAACAAATTGAGCACCTTTTCGTACTTCTTATCCTCAATCAAAGGAATGTTGCTCTTTCTCGGTGGAAATGGAAGTTTCTTAAGGTCATCCTCAGAGAAAACCTTCTTTGAGGATGCACTAACAGCTCTGTCTTCCAGATCTTTCCAACGAACAGCTTTTTCAGATTTCTTAGTAGTCGGGGAATCAGCCACCTGACTATCATTTAACTCATCAGTCCTCAGGGGATCAGCCACCTGAGGATCCTCAATTATTTCACTTCTCAGGGGAACAGCCACCTGAGTCTTTTCTTGCAGAACGGGGGAACGTAGATGCTCAACTTCCCCTCCTGCCTTATCACCGCGGGGAGGGGCTAGTGGTTTCCCCGGTGAGAGGGACCACTCAGTTGAGTACCGCTTCTAAGATTCATTGCACTGGCCTCTGGTATGCCATAAGGAATCGAAGTAACTAGGTCAGTGCTTTGGCCACAATTGAAATCAGTTTGGGCTACTAGGCCACCCTTCGGATTTTTCTCTATAAAACTGGGCAACTGCCCTGATGGTCTAGAAGCTTGCTGGTCAGCCATCTGCTTCTCAAGGTTCTTGATTGTGCTCATCAACATTTGGATATTATTATTTTGCTCCCTCTGGAAGTTATTGTTCTGCTCCTTCAGCTCCTTCTGATAGGAGTCCAATCTAGCTTCAAGATCATCGACGCGAGAGGGGCCTTGAGAGTTCTGAATGTTTTGAGAGAAAGGTTGGCTAGACGACTTTGAAATGCGGGATTTGGATTGTTAGGCCAACTTTGATTTAACCCTTGATTTAGATTGGAGGAATTCAAGCTCGGGTTCTGATTAAAATTAGGGTTTCGATTAAGATTCGAGTTTTGATTGAAGCTCTGACGGAAGCCCTGATTTTGAAAATTGCCCTGGCCAGGGAATTGATTTCCAAACCTCTGATTCGGCTTTCCATTGAAGGCATTGATCTCTGCGTTCTGTCCAATCATAGGACAGAAACGAGCAGTGTGCCCCATATCGTCACATACTTGGCATGCGACTTGATTATACTGTCCATGATTCTGGACAGCATTGACTTGATAAGGAACAGGGAAATTGAATTGACACTGGCCAACCATATGGCCGATCGTGAGCAATTCTCGCGGTCTGAACTTGAGAGTTCGTAGAGAAATGAAGGAGTCTGATAACTCGGATTTGGAGATGTCGTGAGAGTAGCCAACTGCTTTGTTTCAGCATGGCGATTTCATTTTGCATTTTCACCTCCTCGATCCTAGGAGGAGGAGGTGGTGCCTGAACAGCTTGAAAGGAGGGGGCATAATTATATTTGGCAATGTCTTCGAACAATGCCCACCCCTCTTGAGGCGTTTTCCTCAGGAATGCCCCACCTGATGAACTATTGACCATGCCCTTGGTGAGCTCGGTCAACCCACTGAAAAAAATATTGACTTGCCTCTGCAAGTCTAACCCATGGTGGGGGCATTTACGAAGAAGAGCCTTAAATCTCTTCCATGCCTCAAAGAATGATTCTGTTTCCGTTTGATAAAAATTGTATATTTCCCTTAAACACTGGGCTGTCTTGGCAGGTGGAAAGTATTGGCTTAAAAATTCTTTTTCCAATGCAGCCCAAGTGGTAATGGATTCACGCAGGAGAGAGCTATACCACTCTTTAGCTTCTCCCTTCAAAGAGAACGGAAACAGTGTAAGTTTAATCGCATCCTCACTCACACCTTGAATGCGTGTCGTACAACATATCTCCAGAAATGTGTGTACGTGTGTGTGAGGATTTTCGAAAGGAACCCGTGAAACATTGATGCATGCTTTGCATCATCCGAATGAGTCCCGGTCGTAACTCGAAAGTCGTACGCATGTAATGGCTGGGATAACAATAGCCGGGTTGACTGTGACCGCGCCAGGCATGGCGTAGTCTGCCAACGTACGTCTATCTTCGGCAGCCATTATTACAAAATCAGGTGGTTGAAGCCTAAAAATGAAGAATTTATTTTTCTGGAAAAATTATTTTCCCGCCAAATTTCGCGGAAAAAG
The DNA here is from genome assembly GCA_036785695.1 of Gentiana straminea. NCBI lineage: Eukaryota > Viridiplantae > Streptophyta > Magnoliopsida > Gentianales > Gentianaceae > Gentiana > Gentiana straminea. Next base: position 8,974,846 of record JAVUPR010000300.1, on the reverse strand, counting down.
AAGCAAAAATTTTCCTGGCAAAATCAAATTTTTTTCCAGGACTCCTGACACCGTACTGGTTGCGAAAACACAAAAAAAATTCTTGCCTAATTTTCCCGCCAATTTACTCTTTTTTTTTTTTTTAATACTCAAGCAAGAGGACAGACGGGCGTCCAAGGTCCTGGACGGGCGTCTGCCTGGAGGTTGAAGTGGACGGGCTTTCAGAAAACCGAACGCTCGTCTGAGGGGTCAGAAACAGAACAGAGTTGAAATTTTTACAGTGGACGGGCGTTCATAGGTATGGACGCTCGTTCATATGCAAAATTTTCCAGAAAAAGAACAGAAACGATTTCAGAACAGAGAGAAAAGTAAAGAAAACAGAGCAGGAAAAACAGGGAGAAAAAAACTAATCACTAACAAAAACTTTAACCCTAATCTAAAACACCAATATCCTAACTACTTAAAGGTTAATCTTCCTAGGAATCGACCTAAAAACAGGGATTAAAACGCAGAAAACGAAAAAAAAAAAAACTGAACTAACACAGAAAAACGAAAAACAAACAAAAACAAAAACTAGGCAAACCGTCCGGTTCCCCGGGCAACGGCGCCAAAAACTTGTCCCGGATTTTATCAATACAAAACAACAAGTAATAAACCGGTTAACCTCAAGTGCAAGGATCGTAGTATGGGGGCTAATGCCGGGTCGATCTTACGGGGAACTAGACGAATGTGAATCCTAGCTTTTGTTTTCAACTAAACTATTGTCACGAAACTAACCTAAACGAAGAACTAACCTAACCAAATATGCATAAAAGTAACTAGACAGAGGACCAGACCAGACCAATGCTAGGCAAGATTGAAAGCGATAAAAACTAAAGTGCAATTTAAAAGTAAACTAATCTAGCAATTCAAGTTTAACGGGATTGAATCAAATTATAACGAACGAACAAGCAATTGATCCACCTATCCTATCAACATTCAATTCTAATTCGGATTAGCTCGTGATCTCTACTCAAGTCGTGATTCACCTAACCGAAGGCATGAACTCCTACTCTCGTAGACAAGTTCGTTTCCTAATCTTTTATCTTTCGATGTTAAAGATTACGTCTTTCTAACCTAGGCGTGAAATCTTTCAATTTCTAATCTAGAGATTCAATCTAATAACTTTCGTTGTGATTAGATTAAAGGTCTAAACTTTTATCATGGTGTTCTAAGGTTAACATGACTTTCATCAAGCAAACAACAAACAAAAGCATGGATCTTTCGATATAGCATGCAATCAACATATAAAAACATGATAAAAGTAACAACTTTAATAGACACTCACAAAATAATCACGAACTCGAGATCAAACTGTTGAAACGGACGGCTTCACAACGCTCGTTCAAGGAGGATTTAGCCTCCTAGCATCCTTTGCACATCGAATTGTTGAATAAAAAGTACATGAAATTATCTAATCTAATCTAGAAGTTTAAGTGCATAAAACTAGAGAAAAACTGAAGGAAAAACGCAGCCAAGCTGCCCCTAGGGTTTAGGGTTCGAATAATGATCCTTAGGGTTTGATAAAACGCGCCTATTTATAGGTTTTTAGGTCGGTTTAGGCTGAGGCGGTGCTTGGACGCCCGTCCGGCCTTGTGGACGCTCGTCCGGTCCGCTTTGGACGAAGGGTGAACGCTCGTTCGAACGCGTCCGAACTCTCGAATGTAAAATATGATTCGGACGCTCGTCCGCTTATCAAACGCCCGTTCGGTCTTGGACGCTCGTTCGGCTCGGATGAACGCTAGTCCGGCTTTCGCTCAAGACTTGATAATTCCATCTTTATCTTCATTTCTCATCTCTATCTCGATTTAGCTCGAATTATATCAACATTTGATCATCAATTTAGCCTCCAACATGTATCTACATCACATGAAGACATCGCAAAACGTAACACAATCCAAATACTCATAAAACCATAATCAAAACACGTACACAACCTCATTTTGCGAATAAACTAATTAAAATCTCACTTGCTTAATAAATCATTTAAACACTCATTTTCTATGCAAAATATACAAATATAAGGGAAATCATTATGAAATATAGCATTATAAAACGTACAAAATCACCCTTAACACCAGTGCCTTACTTGCCAAGCGAGCGCACCCAAAATGGCAAAGGTTCAGTCAGTTGGTTAAGTCACTTCACTGATTACTCTAGTTAGCCGCTCCTTGTAACTTAATCAAATTCAATCATTCCCAACTCAGTTCTTAACTTACAAAATATTTCACGACTGAGTGGCTTTGTGAAAATATCCGCCAATTGATCATTTTTAGATATGTATCTCAAAATTTCATCTTATTTCTCAACATGATGTGTGATGAAATGACGTCTCACATCAATATTCTTTGTTCTTGAGTGAAGTACTGGATTCTATGTAATGATATTGCATTTGTGTTATCACACATTATAGGAATTGTCTTTTCTTCTACTCCATAGTCTCTTATCTGTTGTATGATCCTTAGTACTTATGCACAATAGCTATCTGCTGCTATATATTCTGCTTTTTGCTAGACCATGATACTAGTATGCTACCTAGCATCTGACAAGGTCCTGATGTGCTCTTTCTATCCACTTTACATCTAGCATACTCTAAATATGAATAAGATATCAATTTGAATCCACCATCTTTTGAATACCAAATTCCAACATTTTCTGCCTGCTTCAGATATTTGATGATTCTCTTTGTTGCTAGTAGTGAGATTCTTTTGGTTGTGATTAAAACCTTGCACATACTCCTACTGCAAATACAATGTTGGGCCTGCTTGCAGTTAAGTAAAGTAATAAACCAATAATTCCACTGTATAGCTTTTGATCCATATCCTTCCCATTTTCATCTTTCCCACGAACAATCCTGGGACACATTTGTGTCTCTGATATGCCACTTGTGTCCATTCCATAATTGTGTATCAAGTCCTTTGTGTATTTGGCTTGATTGATAAATATGCCATCTTTCATCTGCTTCACTTGTAGTCCAAGGAAGTAGTTGAGTTCTCTCATCATGCTCATCTGAAATTTGCTTGTCATAAGGTTTGCAAATTTTTCAGATAGCTTTTCATCTTCTTATCCAAAGATGATATCATCCACATAGATTTGGACAAGTAGAGTGCTTGATCCATCTTGTAGCTTGAAAAGAGTATTGTCAATGGTTCTTTTGGTGAATCCATTGTTTATAAAAAATTGTGAGAGAGTCTCATACCAGGCTCTAGGTGCCTGTTCGAGTGCATTCAGTGCCTTCTCGAGCTTGTAAACTTTGTCTTATTTTTCCTTGAGTTGAAATCCATGGGTTGCTCTACATACACTTTCTCTTCCAGTAATCCATTCAGAAATACACATTCGACATCCATATGATATACTTTGAAGACTTTGTGAGACTTTCCTCAGCTGGATGGTCTTTGAGCCAGTTGATGTCAGGTGCCAAATGTGTTAGTGAAGCCTCTTCTACTATTGTAATTACTGGTGATTCATCTTCTTGATCATCAACTACATCTTCTACTAGTGCAGTTGGTGTTTCTGCTTCCATATAAGCTGGTCTAGAGTCTTGTTTTGCTGTCTCTGATTCCTCTAGATTGAGTAGGTCTGCACATCTGGTATTAGGTTCATAAAAAACAACCTGTATTGATTCTTCAATCACCAAGGTCCTTTTGTTTAGTACTCTAAAGGCTTTGCTTGTATCTGAATATCCTATGAAGATTGCTTCATCAGTTTTTTTTTATCAAAAGTATGTAACTTATTCCTATTTAAGACAAAACATTTAGCTTCAAACATATGTAAGTGAGAAATGTTAGGATTTCTTCCATTCCAATCTTCATAGGGTGTTTTGCCATGATATTTTTTGATGATTGATCTATTTTGTGTATAACAAGCCGTGTTTGCTGATTCAGCCCAAAATCTTTTTGGTAGACCTGCTTCAACTATCATAGTTCCGAAAGCTTCTTTGAGAGTTCTATTTCTTCTTTCTGCAACTCCATTTTGCTGTGGTGTTCCAGCTATTGAAAGTTGATGTAGTACACCATTTTCTTCATAGTAGTTTCTGATCACTTCATTTAGGAATTATGTGCCTCTATCTAATCTTATCTTCATAAGCTTCAATTCATTTTCATTTTGAATTCTTTTAAGTAAATCAGGTTATTTCTTGAGTGTTTCTTTCTTCTTGTTCATGAAGATGGTCCATGTGAATTTTGAAAAGTCATCAACCACCACTAGAGTGTACTTTTGCCACTTACACTCACTGGTGTGACTGGTTCAAAAAGATCCATTTGCAGTAGTTTTAGAATTCTTGTAGTTGATTGGTGTGGCTTTGACTTGAATGAGCTTTTGATTTGTTTCCCCTTCCGGCATGCATTACATAGACTTTCTTTCTTAAAAGTGATCTCGGGTAAGCCTTTCACAAGTTTGTTCTTTGCTAGCTTGTTCATTGTCTTGAAATTCAGATGAGTCAGCCTTCTGTGCAAAATCCAGCTTGGTGATTGTTTGTTTTTGACAAACAGACATGTTTCTGCTTTTGTTGTCTTCCAGTCTACCACATACATGTTGTCTTCTCTTTTTCCTGCAAGTACAACTATGCTGGTTTGTTTGTGAATCACTTTGCAACCTTTTTTGTTGAAGTGCACATTGTAGCCTTTGTCACAGAACTTACTAATGCTTAGAAGATTGAAATCCAATCCCTTTACATATGCCACATTCTGAATCTTCGGGTTGTTCTTTAAAATGGTGCCTTCCCCTTTAATCTTGCCGGGGTTTTATTTGCCTCCAAAGGCAACTTTGGGTCCATCAAAAGCGTTGAATTCAGTCAGCCATCCCTTCTTGCCTGTCATATGTCTGGAACATCCACTGTCTATTTACCAGACATCCTACAAGACAAATTAAGCAAGTTTAGGTACCCAACACTGTTTGGGTCCATACCTGTTAGCAGTCATGCCTCCCACTCCAAGTGTATATCCAAAAGATTATCTTCTTGAGGGTTGAAGTCATCAACCTCATATGTATAAGGCATGGCAGAATAGCTTTTAATAGATTTACTAAAAGTATTCTGATGCATTTCTCTACATTTTGATGTCTTATCATCCTGTTTCACTCTCCAAACCACATCAGATGTCCTATTTTCATATTGCCTTTTGTATCCGGGACCATGCATTTTCTGGCTTTTCCCAGTGACATTTGGCCCTGTATGAACTAGTTTTCGATTTTATTTGGGAGGTGGGGAATTCTAATCATTTTCTAAGGGGTAAAGTTTGCCCTTACCTTTCAGTATCCTTTAATTTGCCATTAGTAGGCTGGTAAGATGATTTACTCAGCTGGTTCACTGCACTGGTTTTTGACTTCACTAGTGCAGGATGAGTAGTTGAAACTATGGTCTGTCATTTTCTGAATTTAGTTCCCGTTTTGGTCCTTAGTTCAGATCTGTGTTGTCCTGTTTCCTTTCTCATCTTGACTATTGTAGCCAAGACCCGATCTGGATCTAAACCTTTTTGAGGGTTTGTAAGCCGGTGCATTATATGGTCCAATGATGGCCTGAACTGGTAGGGAAGTTTCCTTAGCTGGTCTGTTAGCACCAGATGAGTGATCATCTGATGTTTGTTTATTTTCTAAGTGTTCTCCCTTACTAGCTGATTCAACTTTCAGTTTATCCATTTCTTTCTTTAATCTTTTATTTTCCTCATTTAGATCTTTGCATTCTTGTTCTAGAATTTCATGGGCTGTTTGAATTTCTTCAAATCTACTTATGAGATTTTGAATTAGATTTACAGAGTCTCATAGGAAGATAGAAGATTGTGCAGTGTCAGATGTGGATGAATTAGATGAATATGAACTGGATAGTACCTCTGTTTCTTCAATTTCCTTAGCTATTAGACATAAACAAGATTTGTCATTATCTGAGCTGGTGCCTTTACCATCATTTGAATCATTATCAGATGATTCTGCTGCATCACTTTCTGTGCTAGTTTCAGCCTTTAATGCTTTCCTTCTCTGCCTTTTGTCTGATGATTTGTATTTCTTGTTTTCTTCATCTTTGTCTTTTTATTCTGGACAATCGGCCTTGAAGTGTCCTTTCTTTTTGCTGTTGAAGCATCTGAATTCATCATCCTTTTCTTCATGTCTTTGCTTGAATTTGACTTCTTATTTGATAAAGAACTTCCTTTGCCATGTCTCTTGCTGAATCTGTCAAATCTTTTGATCAATAATGCCACTAGCTCTTTCTGTTCTTGTGTCTCTTTGCTGGTTGACTCTGCTGATTTACTATACCGGGGTGCAACTAGTGCACTGGCCTTTATTGGCTCTGCTGGTGCACCTTTCTCATTGTTCAACTCAAATTCTTGAGCTTTCAGTTGTGACATCAGGGTCAGTGTATCAGTATTGGCAAGATCCAAAGTGCATTTAAGCAATCATGTGATGATCCTGCATCTTTCAGGTAGACCTCTCAAGATTTTCAAGCAAACTTCTTTTTGTGGATATGTGTGGGCAAGTTGCTGCAGTTCACTGATAATGCTTGAGAATCTGTTATCCATTTGATCAACAGATTCACCTGTCTTCATTTTGAAGTTTTCAAACTTCTGTTTTGCAACAGATACTTTATTTTCTTCAATTTATTCGGACCCTTCATTGACAAGAGCCAGTTTGTCCTGCATAGCTTTTGCAGTTTGCAATCTTTGATCCTCATGAACATATTGTTGTCCACAGTCTTCAAAATCATATCATTTGCAACAAAGTCAAGATTTTCTCTTCTTCTATCATCCTTGGTCAAATCCTTCTTTGGCTTTTCAATTGATTTTCCTTGATTTGGACCTGTGGTCTCTAGAGTTGTGATTTTGATGGGACCATCATTGATAACATCAAGCATCTCCTCATGAGTTGCTGCAAGATGAGATAACATTCTTATTTTGTATTCATCAAAATTGTTAACATTGAATACAGGTATTTTAGACATGAAATTTGAAGAGTCCATAATCATAGACAGACATATTGAAATTTAAAACACAGATTTGAAAAACTACTTTGAAGGTGTGTGATGTCCTTGTTACCAGAAATCAGATCTGCACAGGTTCTGATACTATGAACATTGCTCCGATTCCAATTGTTGGTCCTAGAGAAGGGTGTTAAATATAGCCAGGGGTGAATAATTATATTGGAGTTTAAAAAACTTTTCATGTTTAAAAAGCTTTTGGGCAGTGGATAAGTCCCTCCTTAAAAGTTGTTTCAAAGTGGTTCAAGCACACACAGACTAGAGATAAAGTGCAGTAAGTAAATGAACACAAAGGTTTATAATGGTTCAGGTTGGTGTATACCCTTAATCCACTCTTCTCCTATGATGATTGGAGGAATTCACTATTGTCTTTCACCAGTACACTAGTTATGATTGTCCTTAGCTACACAAGCTTCACAATCTCTAGACTATCACTCCCTGGCTACAAAAGCTTTAGTGACTCAGTCTTCCACACTACTCCTAGAGAACAATTCATTCAGCAGCTATCACTTCAAGGGTGTAATTCCTTCTTAGACAATCTGATTCAATTGCTTCAGTTTGGTGTGAATTGGATTCATAGAGGGTTGATCAGACTCAGTACTTGATGTAGATTTAATGCTCTGTTTTCTGAGTTTGTTCTTCTAGATATTTCTTTTCAGTTTAAAAAGAAGGCTTGTGAATTTGATAGAGTTTCAGCACTTTTCGTTGGTGATCTTTCTGCGTGTATACCTTCGTTGTTTTGCATTTCTGTCAATGCCTTCTATTTAAAGCCTTGATTTCCTTGTTCATCCATTGGCTATTTAACTCTCAGAATCATCCTTGATTCTGGTTTGATTTAATCCTCCTTGATTTTGGTGATCCGGATTTTCTTCAAACGTTCATCATAAAATCCGTCCTTGATTGATTATGCACTAATTGCTTGATTTTTGATTTAATTATATTGCAGATCTTATGAGTATCGAATTTGACTTACTTGGTTGTTCTAATCATTACTTCACCAATGAGATACTCTTCACTGTTATTCCTTTAGTCAGCCGGTAGAATTTTCTCTTAGCCGGTTTGCTGTTTTTCCTTCTACATTGATTCCTGATATCCAATGTATATTTGTACTTCACTGATCCTTGATTTGGGTGAGATCAGTGTACACCATGTGAAAAAGAGTAGATTTCATCACTTAGACTTAACCAAGGTCATCACAGACTTCCTTGGTTGTAAGTCAGTCTATAGGTCTTCACTTCACTGTGCTGGTTCCTTGGTTGTCTTCACTGAGTTGCTTCAAGGTCTTCACTTAGCTGGCCTACCACTATATTACAGTGCTTTTCTGACTGAACTTATACAACATGCCAGACTTCTAAGTAAAGCCTATACAATCATTACTACTCATTTAAACTTATTTCAGGCTTCTATAACAGCTAGTATAGCCATCATCAAAACAATAAAATGTTCCTAACACTATCTGACTTAAACAATCTGAGCTTAGCACCCCATATGATGGAGCAGATGGCCTAGTTGTGGGTAATGGTGAGCAACTTTGTATTACACACACTAGTTTCACCAATACTTGGTGCCACTCACCAACACACCACTATTTCTTAGCAATGTCCTATGTGTACCTACAATTGAATAGAATTTTCTAAGTATCTCCCAGTTACTTGTTGATAATTATGTTCATGTTGAGTTTTCTAACTCTAGATGTTGTGTGAAGGACAAGGAAACCAGGGCTACCCTCCTGGAAGGACATCTTCCGGATGGTTTGTATCAAGTTTAGAGATTTCCAGTCAAACCTTCTCCACCACAAACTCAATTTTCGTCTGCTAATAAGTCTATTTTTGTAGCTAGTAATGCCAAAACACTATAACTTTGGCATAGGAGACTAGGTCTCCCATCTTTTAGGGTCTTGAAGAATGTTCTCAAAAGTTGTAATTAGTCTTCTGATATTAATGAAAGATTTCCGATTTGTGAAGCTTGACAGATGGGTAAAATTCATTCCATACCTCATACTTCCTCTGAATCTGTCTCCTACTACATATCATTTGTTGATAACTTTATTAGATTTACATGGATCTGTCCCCTAAAGTATAAATCAGAAGCCCTAGATGCTTTTATTAAATTTAAATCCCTTATAAAAAACAGTTGAATCTTAAAATTAAACAGCTCCAATCTGATTGAGGAGGAGAATTCAGATCCTTTGAATCTCTCCGTAGTCAGTTTGGCATACACTTTAGACACCCATGCCCTCACACACATTCCCAAAATGTAACTGTTGAAAGAAAACATATTTATATCACAGAAAAAGCCTAAGTCTTCTAGCTCAAGCTAACTTACCTATGAAGTATCGGTGGCATAGTTTTGAACATGCTATCCTCTTGATTAAGATCCTTCCAACCCCAGTAATCCAGGACAAATCTCCCTGTGAAATGATGTATAAAAAGGTTCCCATCTATAGCAGATGTAGGGTCTTTGGCTGCGGTTGTTACCCTCTTCTTAGGACCTACCATACTCACAAGTTTCAGTACCACACCCAATGGTTCACTTACCTAGGGCTCAGCTCACATCATAAGGGTCATCTATGTACGGATCCCTCTGGTAGAATCTACATATCTAGGGATGTTTCCTTCAATGAAAGAGTCTTTCCTCAAAAGAGTGTCACCTCCACCTTCAATAGGCCAGATACTCAAATCACAACCACATAACACCTGACCCTGGTTTTACTTTCAACAAACACCATATTCTGGAATCTCTAGATCCTGATATAAATGACCTGAAGAAGTCATCAGTAGAGGATGATGATGTTGGGGGAATGAGGAGAATGAGTACACATCACCATCTCCATATACACCTGCTCATAGTCCAAGTCATGGCACTGATATCTCCACATCACCTGAAAGTCATGACAGATCAGGATCTGCTCCTCTGTCTGATAATGCTGTAGGGTTAACACCACCTACTATTCAACCACCTGCTACTCAAAATGAAACTCATGTTCATCATATGTAGACCAGGGTAAAGGGTGGGATATGTAAGCCTAATAAGTTCTCTGGTCTCACTCAAAGGCAGTCCTATCCTAGTCAATTTGAACCTGCCAGGGTTGCTGATGCTCTTGCTGACCCTCACTGGTCCAAGGAAATGCAGGAGGAATACAAGGAACTGTGTGAAAATCACACATGGGATTTAGTCCCATCAGATCTTTCACAACATGTAGTGGGTAACAAGTAGGTGTACAAACTAAAGCTTAAACCAGATGGGAGTGTGCTGAAACACAAGGTAAGACCAGTTGCTAAGGGGTTTCATCAGCAGCCTGGGGTAGACTATAATGACACCTTCAGTCCAGTGGCAGAGTCATATACAATTAGGGTAGTCTTTTCTCTTGTTGTTCATAAACATTGGCCAATTCAGCAGGTAGACATTAACAATGCTTTTTTGAATGGCACAGTAGATGAGTCTATTTTTATGGCACAACCAGAAGGCTTTGTCAACCCCAAAAGCTCTCACATGTCTGTAGATTAAACAAGGCTTTATATGGGCTCAAGCAAGCCCTAAGGGCATGGTTTGATGAAATGAAGAATCAATTGTTGAAATGGGGCTTTAGACAATTTGTGTCAGACTCTTCTTTGTTTATCTTTAAGCATGATAAAACTATGCTATATGTGCTTGTATATGTAAATGATTTCTTGATCACAGGGAACTCAGCCACTGCCATCCAAAAGTTTGTGAAGGTGTTGAATGCCAGATTTTCTCTTAAGTACTTAGGTCCTATATCAAATTTTCTAGGAATGGAAGTCCATAGGATTGAAGATACACTCATACTCTCTAAAAAACAATATTCACTACAACTATTGGACAAGATGGATATGAAGAACCTAAAACCATGTCCAACTCCTATGACTTCTGGAAATATTCTGAGGCCTGATGAGGGAGAACAACTACAAAATCCTACACCATATAGAAGTGCTATTGGTGCTTTAGTACCTAACATTCACAAGGCCTGATCTATCCTTCTCGGTCAATACTTTGTCACAGTTCATGCATGATCCTACATCAGAACACTAGAAGGCATTGAAAAGAATGCTGAGATACATCAAGGGGACAGTTCATCGTGGCCTAGTTTTCAAAGCATTTGGAAATCTGAAGATACAAAGGTTTTCTGATGCGGATTAAGGATGCAATCCCTTTGACAAGAAATCAATGGCAGGATATTATGTGTATCTGGGGCATTCTCTTGTCTCCTGGTCATCAAAGAAACAATAGGTAGTATCAAGGTCTAACATAAAATCTGAGTATAGTGCACTTTCTCATCGGCTGCTGAAGTGCTGTGGTTGCAGTCCTTACTCAGAGAGATGCACATCCTTCTTCCCAGCAGACCACATATATCCAGTGACAACAATAGAGCTGAATCACTGGCTCAAAATCCATTTTTCCATGCCAGGACTAAGCATATGGAGATAGATGTTCACTTTGTTAGACACCATGTTCTTGCTGGACACCTACAGGTCTCTCATGTCTCCTCAAATGATCAGCTGGAAGATTCCTTTATTACGCTAGTTACCGGAGTGAAATTTACATTTATCCAGATTCAAACTCAATGTGGACCACTCCCCATTTAGTTTGAGGGGGCTGTTTAAGTATAGTGTATTAGGATAGTAATGTATTGGGCCCAGTATCTTGAGGACTGGGCCTGTGTGTTATTGTTCAGTCTTGTGTGATGAGATTATGCCAGGTGTAATAGTTAACTCTAGATAAGATTAGAGTTGTTATTCTGTTATGGAGTTGAGCTAGATATAATGATGTAATTGTGGAGTAATTGGATCAACCGGAGAAAGATAATTCATCCTAATATTCTAAGTAATTGTCACTTACGAATCATGCAAAAAATTCTCTCAGGATACAATGGAGGTGTTTGATTCAAACAGTGGCTTGTTTGAATCAAAGCCAAGGACACTCATAAATTTATTCTGATGATGCTGTAAGACTTAGAATGATTTCATTTGCATGCATGTGCCTTTTTATAGGCCGAAGGTACCCTAGGGTACTCCTGCACGAAAGAGTAAAGGATATCTCAGTTCGGCCAAACATTGCAACTCATGGATTCATGAGGTGTATCTCTTCGCAAGTTCATGGATCTGAACAGATGCATGAATTCGAACTGATGCATGATTTCACTCATGAACTGATGCGTATGCAATCGACATTTAAAATATTTATTTATGAAAAAATATCTAACAATATCCCCCTATTTTTTCAGAAAAACATTTTATGTGTAAAAACAAATGAATGAAGCGGCTACATCACCTAATATGATTCCTTACGTACCCTTTTGGGGATCAAGCAATCGTAGTTCATGTAGACACGAACTAAGCATCATCATAGGAAATCATACATAAATGAAAGTAGCTTTTGGCTTTGAACTTCCACTTAGTGTAAATAACTCAAAGTTTCATCAGGGTGCTATGGTGAACACATCTTGAACCAAGGACCCCATCGTGATGTAACTGGAGTTACCACACATACTATTCTGATATAAGAGTGTCTCTTTGTTCCAACGCATTAATGGCCATGCGTTATATCCCGAAATTCATTAGTTGTCTGGAGATGGTTTGTATCTTATAGAAAACAACCTGACTTTCATAGTCACATAGGTAAGTCCATTAAAAGTGATACCGCGAGTCACTTTCTCCAATAATAGAACTTATTAAGAACTATATTCAACCTTTACCATGTAGTATTTACTCACACTAGAGATTTTATAAATGAGATTTATCAGATACTCTAGTGTCTCGCTCTAGTTAGACTTTAAATTGTTTGTACCCTTTGAACTTTGTTTATATTTCAAAACATAAGTAGGGTTCCCGTCAAGGATAACTAATGTTTCATAGACCTTAATCCCATTCATTTCGTTTTTTTTGCAATCATATCTCTAGCCAGTCCCTTCGTCAAATGATCTTCTAGGTTATTCTTTGACTCTACATAGTCAACATAGATTACTCATTGTTTAAGTAATCCATGAAGAGATTGATATCTCAGACTTAGGTGTCATTGCTCACCATGGTAAGTCTTACTTGCTACTGAATACAAGGTAGCATTATTATCACTATGTATCATTACTGCTGGAGATGGCTTTTCCAACAAAGGAACACCAATCAATAAATTTCTCAGCCATTCCGCCTTATTACTTGCATCTACCAATGCAATAAATTCTGATAACATAGTGGAATCCGAAACACAAGTTTGTTTCTTCGAACACTAAGATACAGTTGCACCTCCAAAGGTAAAAATCCATCCAGTGGTGGACTAAGAATTCGATTCTATGTTACCAACTTTCATCAATGTACCCTTCTAGTACAGCATGAAACCCACAATATTGTAATCAGTAATCAATTGCTCCTTTCAAGTATCTCGACCCACCACGGTCTGACCGGGCAAGTCGAACCCCGTTTTGTTGCGGTAACATTAATCTGTACGGCAACTCGAATGCAAGACAATTAAATATTTATTTATGAAAAAATATCTAACAAAGACTTGGAACTAAAATGAGGAATCGTTTATTTATTTCAGAGCTCTGACGGGTCGCCACCAAGAACTATGCTTTTGCGCCCGCAGACTAACCAATTTATGTGGCTATAGAAAGCTCAAAAGTCATTACAAGAAACCCTAAGCCATAGATAATAAGAGCATACCATGTGTTCCCAAAAACTCACTACAAATTCATCCGAGTTTCCCTAACTTGATCCCCGACAACGGAGACAAAAACTTGATTGAAATTTTCTAGGCGTCCAGTATTACCGGGAAGTATACCCGGTCAATGGTAAGCTAGTAAGTAGACAAGGTCGTATCCCACGAGGATTGTGAGGTTAAGTGCTCATTAACTATATTATCTTTGTCTAAGTCAACAAAAGACAAGAAAGTAATGGTTCTAAGATCAAGCTAAAAGCATAATCACTAAACTATAACTAAAATGGGTGATCAAATGATAAAAATTCTAGCCAAGACAGTATGGTGATCAAGTATATCTCTACTAGTGTCATGGGAATGAATAACCTACCAACCTTCCATTAATGCTCAAGTGTGTGTTACCGGTGCAACCTCTAATCTAGTAACCACCCCTCATACGAATGTCCGTGATTACTCTATTCCACCTCCTTGGTCTATAGGAACTCTAAACCTAATGATTCAACATGATGAAGGTCTATGGATGCAGTGAACGAAAAATAACCCCCAAAGAAGAAACCGAGTTCCACTCAAGGTCGGATTTACCTTTCGGTCTTCCTTTCTCTTTCCCACACCAAGCATCTCCTTTAAGACTCAACTAAGTGTGTGTGTGTGCAAGTGTTAGTTAATTACTCTAACACAAACATGCGATTTGAGAGTAGTGTTCTTGACCATAGTTTAGCTATTACATTTATCATATATTTTAAAGTTATCATTTTTATTTCTCTAGATATAGATTACTTCACCCATATTTGTGATCCTAAACTAAATACGGACGTGATTATGATACTTAACCGGTTCCTCTTGGGATACGACTTTGTTCACTGTTGTAGTGCAACCGACCCGGTACTCTACCGGTTAAAGTTGGTTTGCTATAATTTGGCCATCATACCCTAAAACCTTAGCCTGTCTTTATGTTACATCCAAGCTACAAGAAATTGAGGTAAATGAGTGTTCAACCAAATCTAGATGTGTTGATTTTTGTTTTAGATCTTGTATTTTCGTTATGAACAAGTATGTTATTGTTTATATATGTTCTAGCATGTTTTATGTGCAAATTTGGGTGTTGGAATAGTCAAAATCACAATGGAAACGTAGTGAGAAAGTAGTAGATTTTTTGTTGTTCGGGTGCTTAGGCGTATGCTTGAAGGAGACAAGCACACGCATGTCCTGGGCAGAGAGCTGGGTAAAATTTACTGGGTGCTCAGATGCACGCGTAGGTGAGACAGGACACATGTGCCGAGCAGAAAAGTCAAGCGTACATCTGGGGACAACAAGTGCACACAAGTCCCTGTTTGTGTGGGAATTGCATTTTTGGCCATGTTTAAGCATGTTTTAGTGTAAAGCATTATATGTTCAGTGTTGTAAAATGGAATGTATGTATTCTAGTAGCTTTGGCTCCATACCGTGTTGCACCGGGAGCATAGGAACACATTTCATTTGGCCTTAATTACGTGATCTATTTGTTATATGAAGAAGTTAAGGGTTTGGTTTCCAATGGATTTGGCTCAGCACCTCGTGGATACCCTCTACGGAAAGAAACTCGGGATCAGTGGAAACTTTATTCTTTAGCACCGTGGGTGTAGGATTAGATACCAATATTTTTGTGCAATGTGCTAAGTAGTATAACTTAAAATGGTCTAAGGTGTGGTAGTCCCTAAGAAACCTATACGTGCAATGAACATATATAGTTAGTGTAAACATCTAAATACATACTTGATGAGTCTAAAAGCTAAAACTTACTGGTTCTTGGTGAGACAGTGTTTACATCGCTTCATGGATTCATTACCCTCACACATGGAGTAAAATCCGAGATTTGGGAATGTTCCACATGGTTAGCTACCGTTCTCTATAGATGGTAAGGACATGTCATGGTGCATACTCAAAAAAGTGTCATTGGATCAAATGTGTAACTAATGCCTTTGTTGGTTGTCTAACAGTGAGACTAGTAGAAAGGAGTGAGCAGTTGAACACTTGTGATATTATTGTTGTTGATATTCCTTGTGTTATATCATGTGTACATTCGGTGCTTCAACACTTACTAAGTACGTTTGTACTTACCCTTTATTATCTTGTCTCCCACCCCGAGAAGGTGATGCATGTGATGATGTGTACGTACAAGTTTTATGAGGAGTGACTTCATGGCATCATGAAGAGTTAAATATTTATCTTTTGTAATAGTTGATCTTTGATGAGCTTTTGAGAACTTGGTGTTTTGTTACTGTTTAGACTATCAATCTTTTAGCTTTATCTTTGGTGGATTAGTAGTGTTGAACTCTTTCAGTTTAATGTTGTAATAGACTCAATGTTGGATTTCCTATTCTACCCCTAGTATTATTATGTAAATTCTAGTCGTTTTATCTTCCGTAAATTAAACTCTGGTGTTAGTTTAAGAGGGTTACGTAGATACGTTAATTAAATAAATTTAAGTTATAAGCGTGGCGGATATTCATTTTCGAATAAAGACTCGGTATTCGTGAACATGATGTCACAAAGAGAATAGGGAGATGAATAACGCACAAGCCGAGAGTTTTCAAAGGATGAGTTACGGTGAAATTTGATTGTGGGTGAATTATGAGATTAAATAAAAATTTAAAAGGAGATAATCCCTTAATCGACTCTTTGACCAACTAATTAGGGAATTATCTACTCTTTGGCATATTATATATATTTTTCTAGAAATATATGCTGAAAGAAAAGAAATATAATTTTTTGATCAATGGACCCTTTTACCCCTAACGGTACCGGGATATTACCATTCTGATCGCAACAACCTGGGTCATTTGCTCTAGAATGATACCTACGTACTTTAATAATGAACACTTTTGATGATTTGAAGATTTTATCTATTGTGAAATCCTTCTGTTTCCGGTGGATCTTCTAAAAATTATCTTTAGAATCCGTTAAAGAATCCGTTAATTTGTTAATTTGTTTCGCTTGAGTGTTTTGTCTAGCAGTTGAATATACTTTGTTGCTTTTTACTGATTTATGCTAAGTACTGTATCTTGTTTGTATTCCTTTCACATCCAGCTCCTTCTTAGATGCCTTTTAAATAAAATATTTTGGTGTCCAATATTTTTTTTTTTTTTTTTTTTCTGCATAGGATAAGAAATGTCTATTCTATAAATGGTGCATTTCAAAATCAAAACCATCCTCACAAAAACATACATTTTCTCCTTTTAGTGATATCTGAATATATATGCATGTAAATGGTGCATTTCTAAACCAAGCCATCCACACAAAGCATTCATTTCCCATTAAGTGATATATATATATATATATATACTTAAGGCGAAGGATGGCCCCGTATTCGTACGCTCTTCTCGTGATTATTGTTGGAAAATGATGGTTAAAATGGATATGTTAAATGATATGTCATATTGGGCCTAAGTGGTGAATGAAAAGTGTTAGTAATAAAGAGAAAATTGGAGAAACCAATTTCTCCCACATTGGAAGGAAGGAAGGAAAATAGCCAACATATATATGATGTTGTATTAGTGTAGTGATAAGAATTTACCAACTTTATACACCGTTCTCTACGCGCAGACGCAGGCGGGGTGCAAATCCTTACGGATTTCGGCTTGAACTTGTGTGCGAGCACGCGTCCTGCGGACACGAACTCGATTCAAAGGCTCCCCGCAAAGGTTCGGTTTGGCAACCTGAACCTTTATTTTTCGAATTGAATAATGATAATTCAGAGACCTTCCAACTGACAACACTTATGGCATCTGCTGCTGATGTGCTTGTTCCAATCCTAAGCTTCGATGACATTCATTTCGAAATAATGATGCTGAGGCTGTTCATTTTTCGTATTCCATCAGTTCCCAGCTCTTCTCTGCATGATAAAGCCTATATAAACAAACTTCTTGATAAGTTCTGAATACAGATAGAACACCAGCAATCTGCTTCTTCTTACTTCTTTTCTACATGAAAACTGAGAGTTCAAACTACAAGGTTCTTAAGCAATTGAAGGCGTTGTGCTTCCTGTCATTGCTATCCGTTCTATCCTGGGAGATTAACGTCCCGCTGAAGCTCACGGCACACGAAGGTGAGGGGACGAATTAGTCTTAAGGAAACTGTGTGCAACACAGGGCTCGGATCATATATCCTTTTTCCGTTTTCTTTGCAACTGTAATTCGATTTTCTTGTATTTCGTTTTACTTGTATTTTATTTCGTTTATGAACAAGATTGTCCAACAATCTTAAGACTAATTCTAATAATTCTTGTTCATTGACGAAGAAATTGAGAATGAACAGTTTCAATAACTATGTTGAATTGAGCTGGTTCTTGTGTTGAACAATTTGGATCTTAATAAACTGTTCATAACAGCTTTGTGATTCAGTTTTCCGTACCTGAAGAAAGCGAATCGAGGTGTGTAAAAATGAGCTGTTTGGTTGAATCAAGCTGGGTTTTAAAACGAGCTGTTTGGCTATAAAGAGCTGTTTTAACGAGCTGTTTTTTATTTTAAAACGAGCTGATTTTAATCAAGCTGAATTTTAAACGAGCTGTTTTAAACGAATTGCTTAAAAACGAGCTGTTTTATTATTAAACGAGCTGTTTTATTGAAAAACGAGCTAATTATTAAAAACGAGTCATTTCGGTTAATGCGAGTTTGTTTGATTAAACGAGTTTGTTTCTAACTAAAACGAGCCATTTTTTTTGGGTTTAAAACGACAGTGGTTCAATAAAACGAGTTCTAAATGAATCTTTTGTTGAATTGAGTATAGTTCAATTAAAGATTGTTCTATAAATTGTTGAAAAGAAATTTAATCTTTTGTGTTAAATTTCAGAAATGGCTACCAATACGGAATCAAAGAAATGTGTAGCTCGACGGTTGTTGGAATACAAGATGGTGGATTCAAGACCACTCATCGAACATATCGAAGAATTAGGGATGATTCTTCAGGACGTTCAAGCTGAAAATATACAGCTTAGTAAGGCTTTTATAATTGCATGTTTTGTTGAAAAGCTACCAAAGAATAATATTGTTGAAAGAAATATTATTCAAGGCATGGAAGATAGTGATCTTTGTGCCATTGTGTCAGAACTGAACATGACGGATTCAAATCCTAGAGAATGATGGGTAGACACAGGAGCTACAAGGCACATATGCTCTGACAGGGAAGTGTTTACTAAGTTCGAGTCAGTTCAAGGTAATGAGACTTTGTTCATGGGAAACTCGGCTACTTCTGCTATAGCTGGAAAAGGAGAAGTGATTCTGAAGATGATTCTGGCAAGCATCTAACTCTGAAGAATGTGCTATATGTCCTGGATATGCGCAAGAATTAATCTGGTGTCTGGAGTGCTGTTGAATAAGAATGGCTTCCGTCTTGTTTTAGAGTCCGACAAGTTTACTTTAACTAAGAGTGGTATGTATGTCGGTAAGGGGTATGTCTGTAATGGCATGGTCAAGCTGAATGTAATGGCTGTTAGGCCAAACAATATCAATAATAATATTGCTGGTTCTGCTTACTTGGTTGAGTCACCTTCCTTATGGCATGGTAGACTAGGACATGTTAATTATGATTCCTGTGTAGATTAAAAAGTCTAAAATATATCCCCAAATTCGAAATTGATAAAGAACATAAGTGTGAAACTTGTGTTGAAGCGAAATTAACAAGAGCGTCCTTTCAAAATGTAGAAAGAAATACGCAACCACTCGAACTAATACATAGCGACGTGTGTGATCTTAAAATTGTGCAATCGAGAGGCGGAAATAATTATTTTATTACCTTTATCGATGACTGCACTAAATATTGCTATGTATACTTGTTAAAAGGAAAATATGAAGCGATAGATAAATTTATTCTATTCGTAAAAGAAGTTGAGAATCAACATGGAAAAAAGATCAAAATACTCCGAAGCGATAGAGGTGGTTAATATTTGGCACCACTAAGTGATTTTTGTGCCGAACATGGGATTATTCATGAAATAACCGCGCCATGGTCACCACAATCGAACGGAGTTGCTGAAAGGAAAAATCAAACATTGAAAGAAATGATGAATTCAATGTTGTTGAGTTCAGGAGTATCACAAAACTTGTGGGGGGAAGCTATCCTTTCTAGCAATTATCTTTTAAATAAGATACCCCGAAAGAAACAAGAGAAAACTCCTTATGAACTGTGGAAAGGTAAACCACCTTCTACAAATACTTGAAAGTGTGGGGGTGCCTTGCAAAGGTGCTCGTACCTACACCCAAAGTAGTAAAGATAGGATCAAAAACTGTTGATTGTATATTCATTGGATATGCACACAACAGTAGTGCTTATCGATTTCTTGTGTATAAGTCAGATAATCCTGAAATACATAAAAATACGATAATGGAATCGAGAAATGCATCATTCTTTGAGAATGTATTTCCGGCTAAAACAAATGAACCTAGTTCATTAAAGCTTGTTCATGTTCAGGATCACCCTTCTGAACAAGTAAATGAAGAAGAGCCAACTGAGGTTGAGCCAAGAAGAAGCAAAAGGTCGAGGACTGAAAAATATTTTGGTGAAGATTTTATCACTTATATGATAGAGACAGATCCTCAAAGCTTTAAAGAAGCGACAACTTCTTCTGAAGGTCCAATGTGGAAAGAAGCAATAAATAGTGAAATAGACTCTATATTGCAAAATCATACTTGGGAGTTAGTTGATCTACCTCCAGGATGTAAGCCACTAGGATCAAAATGGATCTTTAAGAGGAAAATGAAACTTGATGGATCTATTGATAAATATAAGGCCAGACTAGTAATAAAAGGTTATAGTAAAAAAGAAGGTCTTGATTATTTTGACACATATTCTCCAGTGACGAGAATAACTTCCATTAGGATGGTACTTGCTATAGCCGCTTTGTGTAATTTAGAAGTACATCAAATGGATGTGAAAACCGCTTTCTTAAATGGAGATTTAGAAGAAGAAATCTACATGAAACAACCTGAGGGTTTTTCTAGTCCAGGACAAGATAAGAAAGTGTGTAAATTGGTTAAGTCATTATATGGCTTAAAACAAGCACCAAAACAATGGCATCAAAAGTTTGATCATGTTATGCTTGAAAAGGGTTCAAAACCCAATGAATGTGATAAATGTATTTACATGAAAGAACAAAAGATGGCTATGTCATCTTATGTCTTTATGTGGATGACATGCTGATAGTTGGTAGTAATGATAAGATGATCAAATCTACCAAAGATATGTTAAACGCCAGATTTGAAATGAAAGATATGGGTTTAGCAGAGATGATATTGAGAATTAGAATTACAAGAAATTCTAATGGTCTCATTTTGAGTCAATCTAATTATATTGATAAAATCCTGGAAAAATTCAATAAAGATGACTCAAATGAAGCTAGAACTCCAAAAGATCGAAATCAACCTTTGTTCAAAAATAAAGGTGAGGGTGTATCTCAATTAGAGTACGCAAGGATCATTGGAAGTCTAATGTACTTAATGAGTTGTACTAGACCGGATATCGCTTACGCTGTTGGCAAGCTAAGTAGATATACTAGTAATCCGAGTCATGAACATTAGAAAGCTATAGTGAGGTTACTGAGATACTTAAGATATACTCGTAAGTATGGCCTTCACTATACAAGAGAACCAATTGTTACAGAAGGATATAGTGATGCAAATTGGATTTCAGATTCAAAGGATTCAAAATCCACAAGTGGCTATGTATTCACGTTAGGCGGTGGAGCCGTGTCTTGGAAATCTTCCAAACAAACCATGATAACCAGATCCACAATGGAATCTGAGTTTGTGGCATTGGATAAATGTGGGGAAGAGGCAAAATGGTTGCATCAATTCCTAGAGGATATTCCTCAATGGCCGAAGCCAGTGCCAGGAATATGTATTCACTGTGACAGTCAATCAGCCATTAGAAGAGCACAGAATATAATGTATAATGGTAAGTCTAGGCACATACGCCGAAGACATAATTCCATTAGACAACTACTCTCAACTGGTACGATTACCTTAGACTATGTTAAGTCTGATGATAATCTCTCGGATCCGCTAACAAAAGGGTTAAATAGAGAGTAGTTGCTAAATCATCAAGAGGAATGGGACTAAAGCCCATGGAATAAAACTTTTGCGAAGGAAAACCCAACCTTGTAGATTGGAGAACCCAAGATCTTGGTTCAATGGGAAAACCTAATTGCCGAAGTAAAGTCACTGTGGGGGGTAACCCTCAAGCTCATTCCTAAGATGAAGAAACAGTGAGATTGAACGAGGATAAGCTCACAGAAGAGTTTTTAATGATTTGTGTAAGAAGAATATTTTGAGAAAATTCTGAATTACAGAATCACCTATGTAAGAGAGAAGAGGGGCCGCTTCAAAGGGAATTGTGAGGGCGCAATTCTTAGAAACTCTTACTGAACCAGGCAGATGTCCACGGCCAAAATGGACATAACCGCAAGAACCTATGTTGATAGGTAGATGCAGTGTGGTTGATATGTCATCATTTACATCAACGGCAGAATAGTTCAAGGACATCGCGTCTACTAGTCAGCCAGTAAAGTAAACATATTTAATCAAGGGAAGGTTCAAAGGGTCACACCTACCTATCCTATGCATTGATCTACCGCCGAACTCTCAATTTCATTCTTAGAGCCTTTGCTACGGTTTAAACACTATTCCATTCATGGGGGGGGGGGGGGGGGGGTTGTTGGAAAATGATGGTTAAAATGGATATGTTAAATGATATGTCATATTGGGTCTATTGGGCCTAAGTGGTGAATGGAAAGTGTTAGTAATAAAGGGAAAATTGGAGAAACCAATTTCTCCCACATTGGAAGGAAGGAAGGAAAATAGCCAACATATATATGATGTTGTATTAGTGTAGTGGTAAGAATTTACCAACTTTATACACCGTTCTCTACGCGCAGACGCAGGCGGGGTGCAAATCCATCCGGATTTCGGCTTGAACTTGTGTGCGAGCGCGCGTCCTGCGGACACGAATGCAGCTCAATTCAAAGGCTCCCCGCGAAGGTTCGGTTTTGCAACCTGAACCTTTATTTTTCGAATTGAATAATGATAATTCAGAGACCTTCCAACTGACAACACTTATGACATCTGCTGCTGATGTGCCTGTTCCAATCCTGAGCTTTGATGACATTCATTTCGAAATAATGATGCTGAGGTTGTTCATTTTTCGTATTCCATCAGTTCCCAGCTCTTCTCTGCATGATAAAGCCTATATAAACAAACTTCTTGATCAGTTCTAAATACAGATAGAACACCAGCAATCTGCTTCTTCTTACTTCTTTTCTACATGAAAACTGAGAGTTCAAACTACAAGGTTCTTAAGCAATTGAAGACGTTGTGCTTCCTGACATTGCTATCCGTTCTATCCTGGGAGATTAACGTCCCGTTGAAGCTCACGGCACACGAAGGTGAGGGGACGAATTATAGTCTTAAGGAAACTGTGTGCAACACAGTGGTCGGATCATATATCATTTTTCCGTTTTCTTTGCAACTGTAATTCGATTTTCTTGTATTTCGTTTTACTTGTATTTTATTTCGTTTATGAACAAGATTGTCCAATTTCGTCATGTCAGGTGAGTGATTTCTCAAGTGGTCTCTAGTTACAAATTGCACTAGTTCAAAAATGTTATTTAACTAGTTTGAAACCCGTACATATCCTCGTGAATTTACTCAGGAAAAAAAAACTAATTATGACAAATAAACCATCTAAAAAAAGATAAAAGAATTCATAGGGAGGCTGCAGGTCTCCTGTGAAAACAACTTCTCGCAACATCTTTGTACCCATTTCAGTGGTATAATACTTACAGGTTTGGGGCGGGTTTTTGGGTAATTGATCTGAAACATTTTCTAAACATATATTGATAGATGCTTATAATATAGTCATAAAGGATATATCTTAATTACTTGCTAGCATTAAAAATTGATGAAAACAGACGATCCTATAGTGAACATATATATAAATACTGTATATATAAAGAATGTTAATTTGTTGTTGCAGGATGTTGTAGTTGTGTTGTCACAGGACGCGTAAAGCAAACCAATGGTGAGTTTGTAAAACCGTTCGATAGGGCAACGAAACGAAATTTGAAGGGAACCAACCACGCCAGTCTATCACTTCTTGTATCAAGAAAGGTTGAAAACTGTGGCACCTGGTTTTGTTCAAGTTCTATCTCATACGTAGATCTCATAGAAACTGACAGTTGTATGACAGACGAAACAGGCTGTGGACCTTGTAATCTCGTGACAAGCACATGTACTGAACCACCACCTCCTCCTCCTAGTTGTAATACTATGCCGTGCTATTTGGATGAAACGTGTTTTGACTGGGGTTGCGGTGTCTGTGGTAAAGATTATTATTGCACAGATGATGAACCACTAGCGCCCCCTCCTCCTAGTTGTAATACAATGCCGTGCTATTTAGATGAAACGTGTTTTGACAGGGGTTGCGGAGTCTGTGGGGACGATTACTATTGCACAGATAATGAACCACAAGCTCCCCCTCCTCCTAGTTGTAATATTATGCCGTGCTATTTAGATGAAACATGTTTTGAGTGGGTTTGCGGAGTCTGTGGTAAAGATTATAATTGCACATGATTGAGTTTAGCCACATAATTGTGAACAAGAGGTAACGAATCAGACAATACATGGTATGAGACTGTTAATGAATTCTGTTCTGCTCCACTCCTAAGTGGATGAGATTGTGGTCAACGGCTAAGTCCGATATCATGCAGGACTCATATCTCAAAGCTTTTCCACTTACTTTCCTCTTTTTTTCTTTTTTTTTTTTTTTTTTTTTTTTTTTTCCTTCTTCGCTGAGTGTATCAATGTTACCTTCTTTTATTTACTATCTTTCTAAGGATATATCGGTATATGTATTCCCTAAGCTTTGTGCAATTTAATATTTACTCTACAACTAAGTATGTTCTTACGAAAGCGCATGTAATTAATAATAGTCCATCGTAATTTGAGTCTGTGTGATCGGATATCCAGTTATCATTACTGTATCCTTTCAATACTACTTGATATCTTGTAACTGTAATCCAAGATCCATTGTAAACTTTAAATACCTCAACATCCTATCAAGGGATATCCAATGATCCTCATTGGGATTAGTAGTGAACTTACTTATTTTATTTACAACACAAGCTAAGTCTGGTCTAGTACAATTTGTTATGTAAATCAGACTTTCAATCATTTGTGAGTATTCCAATTGCCTCACATGTTCAGCTCTATTTTTGACTAAGTGTTTACATAAATCAATTGGATATTTTACATGATTTTTGTGAAAAGCATTAAATCTTTTAAGAACAGGCTCTACATAGTGCGACAGTGACAACATAAGTTCATCTGATGTTTTTGAGATTTTAATCCCAAAATGACATCAACAACTCTCATATCCTTCATCTCGAAGCTCCAAGCCAACATTCTCTTAGTGTTCACAATTATATCATGATCATTACTCATGATTAGCATGTCACCCAGATACAAACATAATATCACGTAGGCTTTATGTATTGTCTTGATGTATGCACACATTCATTGATGCTAAAGCCATTTTCTACCATTGTTTTGTCAAATTTCAAGTGTCATTGTTTTGGTGATTGTTTAAGCCCATACAGTGACTTCACATGCTTACACACGTACTTTCTTCTCTTGACCAGGAACCAACAACCCTTCAGATTGTTCCATATAAATTTCTTCTTCCAACTCACCATTTATGAAAGCTGTTTTGACATCCATTTAATGGATTTCCATGTGAAACAGTGCAACTATGACAATCAGAACTCGTATAGACGTAGATCTGTCTTAACTGGTGAGTAGGTATCAGAGAAATCCTGACCTTCATTTTGTCTGTGTCCTTTGGCTACTAACCTGGCTTTATATTTATAAATGGATTCATCAGTTTTCAACTTCTCCTTGAAAATCCACTTATATCCAAGTGGTTTATCTCCGGTTGGAACATCAACCAACTCCCAAGTGTGATTTTGCAAGATAGATTCTATTTCACTGTTAATAGTTTCTTTCCAGAATGGAGCTTCTAGAGCAGACATAGCCTGAGCATATATCAATGGATCATCCTCTACCATGTAGGTAAGGAAATCAGGGCCAAAAGACGTAGATGTCCTTGTTCTCTTACTTCTGTAAAGTTCCTCCGTTCCCTAATGATCATTTGATTCATCATTTGATATTTCATCAGACGTTCTTTAAGAACTTGAACTTCTTTCTCATTGTCTTTGCAAAGAAATATCTCCCAATAAATACAGGATCCATTGATTCAATAATTGTATTTTCATGAACATCAAGAATGTATGATTTTTGAAGCAAAAACCGATAAGTACTATTGTTGTTTTCTTACCCAATAAAGATGCAATCAATTGTTTTAGGCCCTATTTTTACTTGTTTAGGTTTAGGTGTTTCTATCTTTGCTAAATACCCACACACTTTTACAATTTTGTAGTTAGGCTTGTCACACTTCCACAATTCATAGGTGTCTCATCCATTTTCTTGGATGGTATTTGATTTAGGATGAAGTTAGCCAAGATGATCACCTCCCCTCACAAGTTCTGGGGCAAACCCGAACTAATCAACATAGTTTTCATTATTTCGTTTAGTGTTCTGTTTTTCCGTTCATCAACACCATTAGATTGTGGTGAATATGGTGCAGTTGTTTGATGAATAATTTCATATTCCGAACACAATTCATCAAAATGTGCATCATATTATCTACCTTTATCACTATGAACAACTTTGATTAGTTTGCTAAGTTGATTTTCAACTTCGCTATTGTAATGTTTAAAAACATCAAGAGCCTCATCTTTACTACACTACAAGTATACATAATAGAATCTTGTGATATCATCGATAAAAGTAACAAAATACTTTTTACCGCCTATTGTTTGCACAAATTTTAAATCACATATATCCGTGTGAATTAAATCCAAAGGTTCATTAAATCTTTCAACACTTGGAAATAGTAATTTTGTCATTTTTTGCTTCAATACATGTATGACATTTTTTATCATCAAATTGTAGTTTAGGCAACAAATCTAAATTCATTAATTTACGTACAGATTTATAATTCGCATGCCCTTGTTTACAATGCCATAAATATGAAGACTCAAGCAAGTAAGTAGAAGTAGTAGCATTCTCATTACCAACATTCAAATAGTGTACATAATATGGCACTACAGCCTTAGGTACCACAGTTAAAACGTTTAATTTAACATGCCATCAACCGAATAGACCCTTCCCACAAATAGTCCATTTTTACACAACAAAATTTTCAAGATTCAAAAGTATGTTTAAAACCATTTTTTACAAGAAGAGCACCAGACACCAAGTTCTTGCGAATATACGGAACATATATAACTCATTGTTCAAAGTCAAGTGCTTCTCGGAAGTCATATTCAAAAGAACTTTTCCTTGGCCTTCCACCTTTGAGGTTGCCGAATTGCCCATGAAAAGTTGTTCCCCATCCACGAACTTATAGTCAAAAAACATTGCCTTAACGGTGCAACATGGCGCGTAGACCCTGTGTCTACGAACCATTCTCATGGATTTCAAACGGTGTTGCAATCAGATACAACTATCGACAGGTTCATCTGACCGCACATCAGTCACGATCTTAGTAGCATTGATTTGAGCATTTTTTCCTTGGCTTTCGCTATTCAGCCCTCATGTGTCCCGGCATGCTACAATTGAAATAAATGCGTTTGAAGCGCTTCTCTTCTACAAAATTATTTTGTCCCTTTGGTCTTTCCTCTAAGTGTCACACTACTTTTTATATAGTAGTTCCACTTGAACCATTTTGTCTATGTGGGACAAAAGTTTCCTTTACCACTACCCACATATTTCACACTACCATTAGACATTAATTTCTCATTCACCCTGATATCGGAATCGAGTAATTCAAAATCCTAACCTCGACTACTATAAATTTGTTTTTAGCTCCCGGTAATTCATACCGTAACCCATTCAAAATCGATCTACAAGTTGATTGTTCATGTGACGCCCCGTTCCCGGACAACGAGTCCTTATCCGGAAAGAACGCACGGCACGTATATATTTTTTTAAATATATAAAAGGAATATATTCATAGGCCTCGTGTAACAATATAATCAGAGTAAAGTTGAAATTAAAACTAAATAAACGACTCGGGAATGTCAAAAGACAAAAGACATATAACTAGTTTCACTTCACGTCTAAGAAAACCATAAGACATAAACAATGAAATAAATGTTGTTTAACTATTACAATCCCAATTGAAACGGAAAAGATAAAAGTCTATAACTCTCGACAACTAAATGTTGATCTCTCAAACCAACATTAAAAGTGCATAAATAAAAGATAATATGCATCTTTGTAGATCCCGAGCTCAAACATCGTCTCCATCATTACTTTCATAAAAAACCATACTCTTCTTCCTGCCTATCACTTCACAGGCTGGGAACAATATAAATGGTAAGTAGGTATAAGAATCGGATAAAACACAATTATCTATCTATATATATATATATATATACATAATGGGAAATTAGGGATAAAGACACAATCTGGAATATTATTAAGCAACATGACAACTACATATTTTTTATAGGGAGAAGGACAACTGCATAATTTTTATAGCGAGAAGGACAAACAGTGAATCACGAAAATCAGTGAATCTCCATAGTGAATCCCGAAATCAGTGAATTTCGATAGTGAATTTTGACAGTGAATCCCGACAATGAATTTTGAAAATTAGTGAATTTCGGCAGTGAATTTCGGCAGTGAATTTAAACAGTGAATTTTGAACACAAGTGAATTTCGATAGTGGATAAATAGTTTTGTCCTTTATGCAAAAGTTTCAAAAGACTGTCTTTCTACTCAATTGATGAAATATTTTTGTCCTTCTCCCTCATTCCCCCTATACTTAACAAGAATAATTTCTACAATCACTACCACGTAGGTTGTAACAAAAAAGCTCACTCGCCCTCTACTAGATCAGATAGTATAACCTATCTCAAGTAAGTTTTTTACATAAAGATCAAAGGACACTACGTATGGTGAACGCTGCACCACAACACATTCAACACCTCATATGGCACGGACAGCTCCGTGATGAAGATTACGTGAGTCCGTTTGGCATCAGACCAATTGGAGGTGTAATATTTCCATGTTGTGAAAAGAAAACATGATGTGATCCGCGGTGCGAATCAGATCTGAAAATACCCGAGGACTTGACTAAAGGCACCAATGAATGAGCACCTCGACCTTTGGTTAACCCGTAACCAAAAATCTTGGTATATTGTAAACCCTTAGATAACTTGTACCTTAAAACCTGGGTTTTTGGACACCCACAAGGTACGCTCACGACCTTCTTAAGTCCGGTTGGAATCCTCCATGTGACAAAACTCACCAAAGCTTAATCGCTTTAAATAAAGTATAGATCACTCAAATTATTCAACTGATTGTAAAAATTACATATGATGCTTTTTTATAGGCTAGGATAAAATTTTATAAATTGCTCTCAAAGCGATGCGGGACAAAGTTGTTGGAATAGTGTCCTAAACCCAATCGGGTTGGACCGGATCCGACAGGGTTGGATCATTTCTACTATTTCTTTATGTTTATACATATATTAAATGGCTTTTCTGTTGTCATATATATGTTCTTTTAAAGAATCAGTTATGAATTGTCATATGATAACGTCATTAGTATTAAACTGTGATAGAGAAACCATGATAGGCGATTATGGTTGATGAGATCTCTAATCACTGTAATAAGTTTGATACTTAAATGTCTCTAGGCTGATGTACTATTAAGCAGTGCATTGATAGTACGAAGAGACTAGCACATATTAGATGTCTTCTGTCTTTAAGGGCAGGGATAGATCTCGTCTATCAAAGTGTAGAGACACTTGAACTGTACGTGGATGTGTATTAGAGAATGCGTACGTTAGACTGACCCACTTACATTAAGTGTCACACTATGTTGCGGTTGTGTAATTATCCTTAGGACCAGAGTCTACATGTTATCACGGTGTGGATTGTCATGCTTTGACACTATTGAGGTTTCCCCTAGCCATGGGGCGATCATGCGGTAGTGATTGGGTGTGATATTGAAGCATGCGGAGTATACATGTTTGGTCGTCTGGGAATCGCGTACCTTATCAGTAGGGGAGAATATCCGAAAGGGGCTTCTTATAAGGAATGTCTTACTCTTGTGAATCTTTGCAAGTGGAAGTAAAGGAGTTAATTCGAGATATCATGATATCCAGATTATAAGATACGGTCGTTGATGTTTTGACACTCGACTAACGACCGTATGGATATTATTACAGTGATGGGATTGTAAGTTACACGGTAACTGTTTCAAATTAAAGGTAGTAGTCATTGCATTTGACTCTTCCGATGATTGGGGGTCACGGTGTGTTGCTAGACGCTATCCCGTGATCGTTATGTATGAAGGGCATTTTCGTAATTTTCACTTTGTGTCTACGGCCAACATATTCGGAAGCCTATCGGGTCACACACATATGAACATCTAGACGGATTAAAATGTGGTTATGGATGATAAGCTGTGGAAATGAGGCTTCAGCAGGGTGCTCAGCAGATTCTGCTGAGCCTCAGGATTTCGTGCATAATATTTTGTACACTTTATTTAATTGTAAAAGACATATTAATTGTGATACATATAAACAATTAATATGTCAAACTCTAGTTTACTTTATGTCATAGACACAATTAATATGTCATAGACATAGCTTTTACTTTTACTTTTGCATGCTTGCCGCCCACATCTACATACTCGAGTGGCCGCCCAAGCTAGTGCTAGTCTCTCTCAATTGTATCTATTTATACACCTCTCATATCAATGAATAAACTAAGTTGAAGTTTACTCTTGTGTTTATCACATTCTCAAACTCTCTTCATGGTATCGAGCCTTACCGAGTTCTAAAATCCGCCGCAAAACTCGCTTCTTTTTCGAAAAAATGTCAACATTATCGAAGTTTCATCTTCTTCGGTAGACTCACACCGCCTCGGCGACCGGGATAACCGAACACTCTTCTTTTACAAATCATAAACTTGATGGTAACAATTACTTGCTATGGTCAAGGTCTATGAAAATGTATATCTCCGGCCGGGGCAAGATGGGATATCCGTCTCGGTTCCAAACCCGCCCTCGCTCGAAACCGACCCCAAGTTTGAAGCATGGGACACGAAAAATAACCAAGTCATGACCATCCTCACGAGGTCTATGACAAAAGAGATCGTGAGAACTTCATGATGTATGACACTCGCTAAGGAAATGCTGGGACAATGCCGTAGACCTTTACTCAAAAAAGGACAATACATTTGAAGTCTATGAACTCGAAGCTCGTATTCAAAATTGCGTACAAGGGGATATGTCCGTAACTCAATACTTTAATCAACTATCTAAGGCATGGCAACACCTAGATATGTTGGAAACTCACCCCTGGAATGATGTTAAAGATGCCGCACTCTTTAAAGACATTATCGAGAAAAAGAGAGTATTCAAATTCCTTACCGGATCGAATCCTACTCTTGATGATGTCGAGGGTAGAATTCTTGCTACTAAACCTCTTCCAAATCTCAAATCCATGTTTGCCGAGGTCAAACATGAGGAAAGCAGGAGGAAAGTGATGCCGCTTTCGAACTCCCCGCCGACAACCCTACGAAGGTACGCCTGTCGAAGGTTAATGAGACTTACGGGAAGCCTACGAGAAAGCCGGAAAGCGTTCGTGATCACCGCAAACGCACAAATCACACCAAGGACAATTGTTGGAAGCTACATGGCAAACCTACCCCCTCTAAAACCTCAAAACCAACCAGGGAAAGTCAAGGCAAACTTGTCGGTGAAGAGGAGAATGACGATGAAGCCGAATGCTCGGTTGTCGCCTTTAGAGCCTTTATTGCTCGGATCGGGAAGGTAGCTCCCCTACTGAAAAGGCCACTCATGCTAAAACAGGTATATTTTACTAACCTCTTAGTAATGAGACTTGGATTGTTGATTCTGGGGCTTCTTCCCATATGACTGGTAATAAAAACCTTATTACCCAATATATGCCATGCAACCAAATTCACAGAATTAAGACTGCTGATGGTTCTGTTTCTTATGCAAAAGGTGTTGGGAAGGTTAAACTTACTAATCAGATATATCTACAGAATGTCATGTTTGTTCCAAAGTTAGACCGTAACCTTATATCCGTCAAAGAAACTCACTAAAGATCCGAATTGACCGTTGTTTTTAATAAGAATCGGTGTACATTCCAGGATCTTTCTTCTCGAGAAGTGATTGGGCAAGCTAAACCCTCGCTCGGGATCGTTTGTGATCAACCCCGCCGAAGATAGAAGACGAAGACGAATCGCCTCGGCGGCTCGCACTCAAAACCTAGACAATATCATGTTATGGCATTATAGACTAGGACATCCAAGTTTTGGTTATTTAAAGTCTTTAATCCCCGAATTGTTTAAAGGATGTAATCTTAATGATCTTCAATGTGATATTTGTCAATTTGCTAAACTCACCAAATCTGTGTATGCTAAGTTACCTCACTTGCCCTCTTCCCCTTTCACCCTAATTCACGGTGATGTATGGGGACCCTCAAGAGTGAAAAGTATAACGGGAAAAAGGTGGTTTGTAACCTTCATTGATGATCATACCGAAACACTTGGTCGTTCTTAATGAAAGACAAATCGAAGTTGGACCTATCTTCCAAGAATTTTATCACATGGTCTCCACCCAATTTGATACTAAGATCAAGATCTTAAAGACGATAATGCTCTGGAATACTATGAGTCTAACCTCAGTAACTTTTTGACAAACAGAGGAATTGTTCATATCAGTAGTTGTGTGGAAACACCTCAACAGAATGGGGTTGCTGAAAGAAAGAACAGGCATCTGCTGGAAATGGCCAGATCAATCATGTTCACTACACATGTTCCTAAATACATGTGGGGTGAAGCTATATTGACTGCTACATATTTAATCAACAGACTTCCCAACAGAGTGTTAGGTTTCAAAACTCCTCTCCAAACCCTGCTGACCACACACTCCTGCTCTCATCTTATTACCCAATTGCCTCCAAAGATCTTTGGTTGTACTGTGTTTGTTTATATCCATGCTCAACACAGAAGTAAACTTGATCCTAAAGCTCATAAGTGCATTTTCCTTGGATATGCACAGGACAGGAAAGGTTACAAGTGTTACTCTCCTACGAAAATAAATTTTACAATTCTATGGATGTGAAATTCTTTGAAAGGACTCCATATTACGACAAACCTACGAGCCGACCACCGATGGAAACCGATTGAGATTGAACTAAGTCCGTTCCCTCGGCAAACCATTTACCCTCGGCAAAGTCCTAACCCTCGGCGGACTCGCAATCTTCGGCATCCCGCGGATACTCACATTACGACCCTCGGCGGTCGTGGCGACCCGAGCCTGCCGAACCGTAACCTCGGCAACCTCGAACCGAGTCCGCCGGACCCCGGCTGCATCGACTCTCGGCGGTCTGCGAAGTAGATGACAGACCTATTGCTCTAAGGAAAGGGAAAAGATCATGCACTGATCATTCTATTCATACTTATTTATCTTATGATCAGTTGTCTCCTGTCTTTGCCATGTTTACACAGGACCTGGACTCTCACTCTACCCCTAGAAATATTCAGGAGGCCCTTCAAAATGATAAGTGGAAGGTCGTCGTTAAAACGAGAGATGATCGCTCTCCCGGATAATCATACTTGGGACCTCACAACTCTTCCCAAAGGCAAGAAAACAAGCTTAGTGCGATGGTTATTCACTATCAAATACAATGCGATGGTAAAATTGACAAGTATAAAGCCGGATTGGTAGCAAGGGGATTCACTCAAACTTATGGCATTGACTATAAGGAAACTTTTGCACCGGTAGCAAAGCTCAACACCGTCGTGTGCGATTTCCCTAGCCGTCCAACTTGACCGGCCTCTTCACCAATTGGACATCAAAAATGCCTTTCTAAATGGGGACCTCACCGAGGAGGTTTATATGACCGTACCCCCGGTTTTATCAATCCTCATACTCAAGGCAAGGTGTGCAACCGAGGAAATCTCTATATGGCCCGAAACAATCACCAAGGGCATGGTTTGGAAAACTCACTACCGTGGTTAAAGCTGCTTTGGATATCATCAATGCAACTCGATCACACCATGTTTGTCAAGACAACCAACCGAGAGGAGGTCCATTCTAATTGTATATGTGGATGATATCATCATTACTTGGAGATGACTCTACGAGATCCGAACTTGAAGACTCTACCGGCAAAGGTGTTCCAAGTTAAAGATCCGGGCTACCTCAAGTACTTTCTTGGTATGGAAGTAGCTAGAACCACCAATGGCATTTCGCCTCCCAAAGGAAGTATGTCCCGGACCTCTCGAAGGAAACGGCATGCTTTGGGATGCAAACCCGCTTGTATCTCCAAGTAGACCCCGGTCATACCCTATCGCATGGTGACATTGCTTTGTCGGGAAAGAACAATATCAAAGGCTTGTAGGCAAACTCATATACCTTTCTCACACAAGACCCGATATTGCATATGGGGTCGATCGGTCGGTCAATTCATGCATTGCCCTACCGAGCAACATTGGGATGCAAAGTGAATAGGATACGAGGTATTTAAAATCCACTCCCGCCAAGGCCCGCACTTCACCAAATCTACCGATAGATCAATCAAGGTCTACACCGATGCCGATTGGGGTGGATGTCACATTGACGGGAGGTCTACCACGAGCTATTGCTCATATATATGGGGGAACCTGGTTACTTGAAGGAGCAAGAAACAACCTACTGTGTCAAGAAGCAGTGCTGAAGCTGAACTAAGGGCACTTGTACTTGGCATTTGTGAAGCTCTATGGCTAAAAAGGGTACTAACTGAACTTCAGCAACCGTATCAGCAACCTATCACACTCTATTGTGATAATAATTCAGCCTTATGCATGGCAGAAGATCCAGTCCATCATGATAAAACCAAGCATGTGGACATTGACAGACACTTTCTGAAGGAGAAGATTGATGCCAAGATGATTCAACTCCACTATGTTCCCTCAGCAGATCAGAATGCTGATATTCTTACCAAGGCTATTCCACCTCTTATGTTCAGCAGACTAAGTAGCAAACTTGGCTGCATCAACATATACAGCCCAGTTTGAGGGGGGGTGTGGAAATGAGGCTTCAGCAGGGTGCTCAGCAGATTCTGCTGAGCCTCAGGATTTCGTGCATAATATTTTGTACACTTTATTTAATTGTAAAAGACATATTAATTGTGATACATATAAACAATTAATATGTCAAACTCTAATTTACTTTATGTCATAGACACAATTAATATGTCATAGACATAGCTTTTACTTTTACTTTTGCATGCTTGCCGCCCACATCTACATACTCGAGTGGCCGCCCAAGCTAGTGCTAGTCTCTCTCAATTGTATCTATTTATACACCTCTCATATCAATGAATAAACTAAGTTGAAGTTTACTCTTGTGTTTATCACATTCTCAAACTCTCTTCATAAGCAAATAAGGAAAGTTTATCTCGAGACTATACAGGTTATAGTGGTAAATTAATATGGTGGTATTTATTTATTATGAATAAATATAATACAAGATATTAATTATGTTGATTAATTAAATATATGTATTTTGATACATATGGGGAGCATATAATAGTGTATTAAGATACGCTTGGATTGTGCAATTTAATTAATAGTGTTACCAAATATTAATATTAGATATATATATATATATATATATATATATATATATATATATATATATATATATATATATATATATATATATAATATACATACATATATATAATATAGATTTATTTGTGCAAAATATATGTGATATATACACATTTGTAAATTGATTTATGGTAATAAGATAAATATAATCAATATAAGATGTTGACAATATATTGGAATATTTAATATAAGATATTGAATATTAATGAGATAAATCAATCAAATATATTTTCCTTATTTTACTAGTAAAATGTTTTCTTCCTGTCTTCTCTACATAAGCGGCGCCCCAAAACCTATATAAGAAAGGGGTTGGCTAGCTCCTTTTGTACATCACAACTCCAAGAGCTAATAGTTCTTGTGAAAAAATAGAGAGCTCCTTAGAGAGAGCTTTGGGAGAGAGAAAAGGCCGGTCTAGTAGCCGGATTTTTCTAGTAGCAATCCAATGGTGGATTCGGGCGGGTTGTTCGTATGGACTAGCGATAGAGGCCGAACACTTGGGCGGCTCTATGCAGAACTACTCTACTTAGACGGTCAAAGCGTCGATCTTTTAGATCAACCAAGGTAACCACCGACTACTACTTATTTGTTTATTGCTTAAACGAAGTCGATCTTGGGTCGATAGGAAATACATTTTTGAAATCCGCTGCGTTCCAGCGTAGATTTCCTAACAGTGGTATCAGAGAAATGTTCGAGCTTAAGCAATAAGCATTTTATTTTGCGTAGTTAATTTTATCGTTTAAATCACATATTTAAAAGATGAATGATTTTTGATTCGCAAAAGTGATACATAAAAAATTAACAATTAAAAAAAAACGAGATCGGGTGGTGCTCGGCCAACTGGCGGCGGCACCATCACCGGCGGCGGCGGCAGGGCAACCTGCTGCCGGCGTCGGTTGACCGGTTAATGCTGACAGATCTCCTAAATTTTGTTTTGTGTATTTTGTGATTCAATATGGTTCATAGTTGTGATTGGTAATTCCTCCTTTGTTTAGTTGTATCATGTGGCTAACCAATGGTTCAAATAGTTTGAGTCATTGGGATGCCACATGACATTAAAATAATAATGGTCTTTCCAAACTTTGTTTAGAATAGGCCTAGGCCCTTTCCAAATATTTGATTTGGAAAAAAGCCTATGCCTAGGTCACTTCCAAAATTTTGATTTTGGAAAGTGGCCAGACATATTAACCAAAATATTGTTCTTAAACCAAATTTTGTTTGGAATAGGTCTAGGCACTTTTCAAAATGTTTGATTTTGGAAAAGGCCTAGACCGAGGCCCTTTTTAAAATTTTGATTTTGGAAAGGGCCAACGGAGATGTCTTTTGGTTTAGGAAACCAAAGGCATCCCTTTTGATTAAGAATCAAAAGGATAGAAACAAAAGAGACTTAATTTTAATTTTGATTTATTTTAGAATAGTTCTAATTAATTAAAATTGAAATTAAAATCGTTTTAAATTAACCGTTAATTTTATTTCAATTAAAATCATTAATTAATTAAATGTTAATTAGTTAATTGATTGGATAAAATTATTTAATAGATTAAATGTTAATTGATTAATTAAGACGCAAGTAGTTAAAATTTTAATTTTATCTTTTTAATAAGATGTTATTGTATGAATTAGATATAGTAGATATAATATGATTATATGGACCCCGATTGATCATAGACTCGACCGATAGGATATATGTGAATGATTTAATTTTTCTGTTGGTTTAAAAATTATCCTAGGCCGTTATGAAGAACGTGACCTAGTTTATTTTTTGCATTTATCTCATTCCCGTTAGCTCCCCCCGTGTGCGGCGGGTGTATTTATTTTATTAGATAGAATTAAATGTAACAAGAATGGAGCAGAAGATGGAGATCAAAGAAAGAAGAATAAAGATCCCATTCGAGATAGCGCATTAAAGATCCTATTGGCGTTTGCAGCTACCCTTAGATTGTGACCCGCGGTTTCGTCAGTTTGTATTCGAAACCGTACCTAGGAAAAGTCTATGATTATACCGGATACTTTACGCATTTATTTATTTTGTGCTTGTATTTATTTTATATGATACGATAGATGCATGACTAGGCACGATCTAGATAGATGTGTAGGATGTATGTCTATAGAGATAGATATATTCTTGATGAGACCGTAATTAAAGTTAATTAATTTACATAAATACTTCCACCTCAAAAGAATCAAGTCGCAATTGCCTCCCCATATTATAATGACGGTGAAGAGCCCTTGTTCGGATCCAACTCATCAGCCAAAGCAGGGGGTTGACCTACCTCGGGTATATCGTCGTTATCGAGATATGATAGTATGAGATCTCACGAATATTGAGGTTATGACTTGACTAAGAATTCTCTCGGCCACCAGCCAAAGCGGGGTCGTTTGAATTTTAGAGGCAATGGTTTGACTACTTCATAAGATGAAAATTGTCAAAGAGTTGACTAGTCAAACAACAAGAGTCGTATAAGATACGATTGACAAAGAGTTGTCTACCTATTAGACTATTTTCGGCCCACCAGCCAAAGCGGGGGTCGCGGTAGTTTAGTGGGATCTTGTCCACTAAAGAAATTAATAATTCTTGAAAGTCAAATGCAACTAGTTAACTAGTGGGAGCAAAATCATAAACCAAAAGACCATTTTTGATTTTGCATGTATAAACAACAACACTCTTTTATTTTCATTTTTGTTGTAGTTTTAGAAAACTTTATATTTATGTTTTATTCCCGATTAGTAAAACCAAATTATGACTGTTACCTTTTGAGAAACGTTCTCGAATATGGTTAAGTTATTTTAATCCTTTTAAATAAGCAACGACATGAGCAACCCCGTTAAAGTAGTTAGAGACAGGGAGACTACATATTTGATGCAGTGCTCCAAGACTTTAATTATTAAAGAAAAGCGGAAGCTCGTGACATTGGATACGATCTAATATGATCATTCAGTCATACGATGACAATTAATTCAAACGTTGGATAAGAATGACCATACCGAATTTTGGAAATGTTGTTTTCAAAATTGTAAGATTTAAGTATCGACTTAATTCTATCATTGCTTAAAGATTAATTAAATAGTCAATGTTTTGAATACGATTCAAAAGGTTAAATAAACTATTTAATAAACTTTAGTCTTTATGAAAGGAAATTAAAGACATGGCTCTTGTGATCTTTCTTAAATCTTATGAAGACTACAATAAGAAACATTTTTCAAGTGCTTAAAGGATTAAAAAGGAAGTTATGGCATGTGCTTAAATCGAGATGTATTCAAATTTCTATTCTAGGCAAGTGAGTTGAAATAAATCCGTCTAAGTTCAAAGTCGACTCAAAGATACTTGATATCTTACGAGTGTGATTAAATTAGAAAGATTAAATGCAGATATGGAAGGTGAAGCAAACGTTGTGACACTTACCATATTCTGAGTCTAGTAAAATGATAAGGGAACTAAATAAATATTGTTATGTTCCGGTTCTTATGAAGGACATATCTTCAGTTACTTGTTAGGATTTAGTAGACATATTCAATTGTAAAGAATAAATGTTATTCCGATAAAGTTGAAAGGTCACTGAATCTAACATACTAGATTGATGTCACTATATAGTTGACATAGGTGAAAAATCTCAACTAAATATTTGTATGGCTGTTATCCTTGATTTGTGGCAGTTCTAGGCACAGTCTTTATGGAAGGGAAGCGTGTAACCAAACGTCATTCTGATGATGCTGAACCACATGATTATGAATCATGTGGGTTATACGTATCTTATCCAAAGAGGACTAAAATACCCTTTTATGAGAAGGTTATAAAATCTAGATAGTTGTCTAAAGCCTAAACATATTGATGTTTGTTGGCTTATGACAATTTATACCAAAAACAATTGTTTATCTCTCTCGTGAACAATTTTTAGAAATAGTTGAATGTACTTATTGAAGTACGACAATTTGGAAAGCCTGAAAAGTTCGAGCTAGTACGAACATGAGATTGATGAGCTACTTAGAATTAATCTTCAATTGGATTGAAGCAATTAATACCTGAAGGGTGTTTCAGAAGACGTCTGAAATAGAATCAGATTCTCCCTTGAAGGATACCATCATTGGGATACGCAATTAGATTGTGTTCCCAAAATGGAAACAACACTTTATATGATAAAGGTGTGACGAAAGCCATGTGAAGTATCCCTTACCCGTTTCGGGATAGTGCCCTTATGCTTAACCGAGTTTCAAAGAATAAAGGTTGAATAAATTCCATATTAGATATGGAAGGCGATAATGTCGAATCTATCTTAACCGATGATTTGAAGTTGTCATAGGCAATGTCAGAAAGGCTTGGAGCCTAGTACGACATATGCAACTTTGTGGAATATATTAGCAAGTACGCTAGATATTATTTATTTGTCCGCGGAGCAAAATGTTTGTCTCCAAACATACTGTCTTCTAGAGGAAGTGTTTCTTCCAAAAGAAATAGTGGGAGTAAGTTAGATCTCAAAAGAGTTTGAGAACAACAAAGATATATTCATCCATTGGATATTATTAATATTATTACAGCGATGGGATTGTAAGTTACACGGTAACTGTTTCACATGAAAGGTTGTAGTCATTGCATTTGACTGTTCCGATGATTGGGGGTCACGGTGTTTTGCTAGACGCTATCCCGTGATCGTTAGGTATGAAGGGAATTTTCGTAATTTGCACTTTGTGTCTACGGCCAACATATTCGGAAGCCTATCGGGTCACACACATATGAACATCTAGCCGGATTAAAATGTGCTTATAGATGATAACCAAATAAATAAAGTTTATCTCGAGACTATAAAGGTTATAGTGGTAAATTAATATGTTGGTATTTATTTATTATGAATAAATATAATACAAGATATTAATTATGTTGATTTATTAAATATATGTATTTTGATACATATGGAGAGCATATAATAGTGTATTAAGATACACTTGGATTGTGCAATTTAATTAATAGTGTTACCAAATATTAATATTAGATATTAATATATATATATATATATATATATATATATATATATATATATATATATATATATATATATATATATATATATATATATATATATATATATATATATATATATATATATACACAATGAACGAAATACGAACAGTTAACATAATATGGTCATAGATCTTAGGTTGTAACTTGATCATGAGCGAATTTGTTGATGTTGCACCCATGAAGTATAGAAAGTGCCACACATTGGGAACTACCCGGGGAAGAGTTAGGAACAGGGAACAAGAAGAAGCGAGAACCGCTTAAATAGAGGAATCGATTGTATTTCGTCCTTTGTTCCCCATAGCAACTGGGGATCAAAAAGCACCAAATTTGATGACTTATTAAGGGAAAGACGAAGTAAGAGCATGCTATTGGAGAGGTTGCAACATATGTCGGGAAGGCCTCCGTTGATTGTGTACGAACAAAATACGAGTCCAAAGGTAGGGTAAGAAAGGGTTTAGCTAATGAGATATTAACTCTTCCGGGAACCGGTAACGCGTAAACCATGTAAAACCAAGACCAATCAATATCCGAACGGAACGGATTCGAACTTCTCCTAGAATAGTTTCCAGTGCGAAATAAATAACATATGTAAGCGTGTGGGCATCAATGCAAATTGGTAATTTGCATGCGCACCAACTATATATATATATATATATATATATATATATATATATATATATATATATATATATATATATTTATTTATGTAAAATAAATGTGATATATACACATGTGTAAATTGATTTATGGTAATAAGATAAAAAAAAGGCAATATAAGATATTGAAAATATATTGGAATATTTAATAAGATATTGAATATTAATGAGATAAATCAATCAAATACATTTTTCTTATTTTACTAGTAAAATGTTTTCTTCCTCTCTACTCTACGTAAGTGGCGCCCCAACACCTATATAAGAAAGGGGCTGGCTAGCTCCTTTTGTACATCACAACTCCAAGAGCTAATAGTTTTTGGGAAAAAATAGAGAGCTCCTTAGAGAGTGTTTTTGGAGAGAGAAAAGTCCGGTCTAGCAGCCGGATTTTTCTAGTAGCAATCCAATGGTGGATTCCGGCGGGTTGTTCGTGTGGACTAGCGGTATAGGCCGAACACTTGGGCGGCTCTATGCAGAACTACTCTCCTTAGACGGTCAAAACGTCGATCTTTTAGATCAACCAAGGTAACCACCGTCTACTACTTATTTGTTTATTGCTTAAACGAAGTCGATCTTGGGTCGATAGGAAATAATTTTTTGAATTCCGCTGCGTTCCCGCGTAGATTTTCTAACAAAAGTTATTTAATAAAAAAAAATACTAATAAATTCTAAGAAAATCTGTCAAACTTGCAAAGTGGACTTGCCCGGCTTCTTCCACTCTCTTTCCTTTTCTTCTTTTTCCTTTGAAAAACACCATGTATCTTGCCCGGGAACAGACCATTCCCTCCCAGTTCGGAAAGGATTTGACCTGGAATCCGAACATCAACATCTCAAACAATACTCGGTGTAATGGATTTGATCTCTAACTTGCCTCCAACTTTAAGAGTGTGAAGTGGTGTATCTTTATGTATCTTCAAGAAAGAAATAGAAGAACCCAAACGAAAAGCCAATGAAGGTAAACACATCTTCTTTTCTCCACTTTTCACAACAGAATTTGCACCCTTTTTTTTTTTTTTTTTTTGCTTTTTAACCTCCCGACTTTGAGCAAATTTAAGTTGCTCCGCACGTGCTTCTTAGGGTGATAATGAAACCAAAGTAACCTTCTTGCCCTGATGATGTAATGTGTACGTGTTCAAGAACCTGATAATGTCGAAATTATCTTAGGTGTTCAACGGTGGTGAATGTGGTAGATATCCGGTTGTTTAATGATGCGAAAGTGGTGTTTGCCTGTGGTGCCCGCGGTTCTTTGGGATTTGCGGTGGCAAAAGTGGTGGTGCAAGTACAATGTAAAATGAGTAGAGAATATAGCAGAGTAAGCCTTAGTTTTCGTATTAATCTCTTTTTTTATGGGTTACAATGAGCCCTATTCATAGGGGAGGAACCGACTCTAATTCAACATAATTACAATAAAGGACTAATAGTACAACTAGGTCTTTGGCTAGTTGGCGAGCCTATATTGGGTCCGATGAGTGACGGCGAACCTCATGACTTCGCAGCTCCATGCATTATTTATTCTCTCATGCCTACGGTTGTCGATAGCTTCTTCCTCCAAGTGTTGTGGGCTCGGCTCCCTTGCGAGCCTGTCCACCTTATGAGCCATGCGGTTGTGCTCCTATTGGTCCCAGAGAAGGGTAAAAGTATAGTCAGATGGGAGTGGGGGGGGTGAGTGACTATACTGGATTTTCAAAAACTTTTCTCAATATAAAAGCTTTTGGGCAGCGGATAAGTGCCTTCCTAAAACTAGTTCAAAGTAGATTATGTAAACACATATATAGAATGCAGTAAAATAAAGTGTTGTAATGTAAATTGCTGAAAGTAAATAGACACAAAAGCTTAATTATAGTGGTTCAGGGTGGTGTAATCCCTAAATCCACTCTTCTCCTATGATGATTGGAGGAATTCACTTTTGTCCTTCACCAATACAATAGTAAGATTGTCCTTGGCTACACAAGCTTCACAATCTACAAGACTATCACTCCTTTGCTTTAAAAGCTTCAGTGACTCAGTCTTCAACACTGCTCATTGGGAACAAATCCTTCAGCAGCTATCACAAACACAACTCCTTCTCAGATGGCTCTGATTCATTTGCTTGACTGGTGTGAATTGGATTCACAGATTCTTCTAATCATTCTCAGTGCTTGATGTGGAATTTTAGCTTTGATTGCTGAGTTGATCTCAAGATATGTCCTTTAAGTTCATATAGAGGGCTTTTCAAATTGATAGAGTTTCTGCTTGTTTTTCAGTATCTCAATCGTTATTTCTCATATGTTTCTTCTTTTTCTCTGTCTGTCAACGCCTAATATTTATAGTCTTGATAATCTTTTTTTTGAATTTCCGTCCGTTGGCTATTTAATGCGGGGAATAATCCTAGATTTAATTCTTGATTCCCCCTTAACTGTATTCTCCTTAATTTTAGTGATCCGGATTTTCTTCAAACGTCTATGACAAAATCCGTCCTTGATTGATTCTGCATTTAATGTTTGATCTTGTGATTCTTCACATGTTCTGAATAAGTATAGATGATATATCTTACTCAGTTGTTCCTTGACTTGACTGCTGCTTGTCCGGTTAAGTGTTCCTACTAGCGTAGCTGATTAGATCTTTCTTCACTGCTTTTCCTTTACTTAGCCGGTAGGCAGTTTACTTTGTCGGTTCACTGTTTTCTTGATTTCTTTGATCTTTAAGGCATTTCTTGTACTTCACTGATCTTGATTTGAGTGAGATCAGTGTACACCATATTTAAAAAATGAATTTCATCATATGTAATATAACTTAGACTTATCCAAGGTCATCACAGACTTCCTCGTGTTGGACATATTTTAAGTTTTAATGACGAGTGCCAGACTAGATGTTATAGAGCAAAGGCAAAAAGATGTAAAGATCAAATGCATAGGTTTATTAGAGTTTGATTTTTCTATAGGTTTGATCAAACAAGCATTGTAAATAGGTCAGCTGACTTTATCAGCAGACCTGTCTAAGTCAGTAAGGTAACTAGGTCAGTAGACTAGTTAAGGACATGCTGAAGACTGAAGGCTGAGGGTTCAAACTCATTTATTGAATGCTAAGGGATCAAACTTAGTAATTAAAGTCAAGGATATGGAATTAGAATTCAGGGAAGTCTGTGATGACCTAAACTGATTACATATACCTTGTGTACAAGGTCTAAGTTCCACATATTAAGTGGTGATTGGAACTTAGTTATGATTAAAATGGTGTACTCTAACTTCACAATAAAAAGTTAGATGAAAAGACAATCAGCTGATGTGTTTTATAAACACAACAGACTTAAAACTGCTGACTGATATGTACATCAGCAGACCAATATACATAGGTATATGCTGAGTATAAATCTTGATTTAATCAAAGGTTACATTGGAAGATTACAAGGATAATGATGGATTACAAGCCTTGATATTGTCAACAAATCAATGGCAAAGATCAAAAGAACGTTGGAAAGATTCAGAGGATTAACCAATGGACACAAGTCAAAGAGTGGACCGACTGGAAACTGTCAAAAAGTAAACTGATAGTGTCAGTACTATGTACAAGGACAGAATGCAGGTCAGAATGGGGACAAATCTGAAACGGCTATGTTTGAATTTCAAACATAAGTCACATGATTCTCACCTATAAATAGAAGACTCCTGATTCAGCTACAAGTGATGAAAAATAACAATCTACTTTGAGCTATCAGATTCTTATCAAGAAATCACCCTGCTGACATTACTGATCTTAAAGCTATTGATCCAGAAAATTCTTCAAGTGTAATCTGCTATCAAGTTACATCAAGTTCATACACTTGAA
Organism: Gentiana straminea; assembly: GCA_036785695.1. Lineage (NCBI taxonomy): Eukaryota > Viridiplantae > Streptophyta > Magnoliopsida > Gentianales > Gentianaceae > Gentiana > Gentiana straminea. The sequence goes on along the minus strand of JAVUPR010000300.1, from coordinate 8,929,937 downwards.
GATTCCAAGCTGCTGATCATTTCATCCTGATCAAGCTATTGACTGTTGAATCATTTACTTGATTCAAACTTTCTTTCACAAGAAACCTGCTGAAGACAGAGAAGCATTTAGGTGTCAAGAACTGTTGTTTGTGGTGGAGCTGGTGAAAAGGAAATCCTACCCTTCAAGGACCAGTGGAATACTTTGGAGCAGCAATCCTACCTGTTTCAAATATTTAGTTTGTGAAGCCATAGTTATTGGTGAAGGACAGACAACTTAGGGATTTTTGTAACTGAAACCTCAAAGATCTCTAATGAATTTCCTCCAACATAACAGGAGAAGAGTGGACTGACAGGATTACACCACCTGGAACCACTATAAAATTTGCCTACTTACTTTCTGCATTTAATTTCTGCATTTAGTTTACTGTCCACATCAACCTACTGAAACTAGCAACTGAATCACACACTTACACTACTGACTATCTAATACTTAGTATTATATTTCTAACAAAAAGTAATAAGGCTTAATTAGCATATATTCCGCTACAACAAATTCAGTAATATCTACTGTCTACTGACCTTGCTGAGTTTGTTAACTCCAAAAGTTTTAAGTGTTAAGTTTATTCACCCCCTCTAAAATTAACCAAAGCCTTTTCAAGGGACCAACAATTGGTATCGGGGCAGTTCTTATGTTATGAAGTAATCCTACTTGTTGTACTTATGAAAATACTTTGAAAACTTTTTCAAGTTTCTGATTTTCAAAGCTGTGCATCATGGATAACAATCAGTATGCTAGAACTATGTTGATGTGTTCCTTAGATCGTTTTGATGAGTATAAACGTAGTATGCAGGCTTATCTAACTGCAACACATGATGAGTGATGAGCGTAAAATCTACCCCTTCAAAAACAATTTATAAAGACTCGAAACCGTGGGTAAACTAGCTCTCTAACCGGCAGTGGACCGGGTCGATTGCTAGTATAGCTACAGGAGTCCGAGGTCGAACCCACGAGAAGATGTGCTTGTAAGTACCAAAGTGAACTTATTGCTTAGTCTAGTCAAACAAGTTGTTGGAATGTTTGTACACTTCAATTAAACTAAAGTAAATTAAACTAACAAGTCTAAAGGGAGAAAGGGACATAGCCGAACCATGATCAATGTGACTAATCTCAACCCTAAGGTAGACAAAACCGAGAGTGTGCATTATACTAAACGAACTCTTGCATTCAATTTCACGGGTGCAAACTCCTAAACCCGGTGCTAGCATCTGAACAACTCTCTTCTAACACCTTATGCCATGTTAAGGTCTGAACAACTCTCTCCTAACAAGTCATGTTTTGCACTCGAGCCGCTTAAACGTATAAACGGGTAACCTCACGATGAGCTCGGTTTAACAACTAAACCGAGACTACACCGCGATCCTAGAACCCTTTTCCCACACCCCTCTCTCTGAACAACTCTCAAGAGTGGTGTGTGTGATGTTTGACCTAGGTGATCAATCTAGCCCAAATCCGTTATAACAAGTTCTAAGACATGAAATATGCAAGATATAATGATAAAAAGCACTACCCACTCCCAATTTCATCACCCAAGGGGTGATTTCACCACATATCACATGATTCGACTATGGGGAGGAATTAGATACACATTATACTAGTTGAAATGCAATGAAAGTAGTAAATAAGAGACATAACAAGTAAAAGAGAGAAGAAATTTACCATTAAAGTGCAGAAATTCGAGTTTGGAGAAGAAGAGCACAAAAGTTGAATACAAAAGATCAAATTTTGCCCAATGAAATGTTATAGACCGAAGCTAAGAGTTAGAGAATCAAAGAGAGGATTGAAAGAGCTTTCTAACGGTATATTACACAAATTCTAACTCCTAAGGATGAAGAAAATCGCCCAAATTAACCTAAAACTACTCCATTTCGCGGCTGCTATGTTCTTCCCCCAAAAATTCGATCCAAATTGGGTTTATATGGCTAAAAACTGCTCAAACGCACGTTTGGAAGGTTCCCAAACGTGCGTTTCAGTCCCCTGGTCTCAGTATTCAAAAAAAAAACGTCCGAAACGCACGTTTAAAGCTCCAAACGTGCGTTTCGCATGATGCAGTTTTTCTGCTGTAGTAAAACCTTCATAACTTCTTCATCCGAGCTCCGATTTGGGTGATTCAAGATGCGTTGGAAAGCTCTTTCAATTCTATACAACTTTTATGAAGAAGTCATGACCAGAAAATGCATCCATCATGGGTCAAAATGCTGCTGAATCAGAACAGACCACAAGGGTACCAACCATTCCTCTCCCTTTTCTTCCTCTTTCTCCTTCCTTGACTCATTGTTGCACCTTGACTATGCTTCTCATCATAATTCTTTGCCTTCCGGGTTCTCGAGACACCATTTCCCTACATCATCACAACAACCAAAAACATCCAAAACATTCCGGAGGGTAAAAGTGCTTGGGAATAGGGTCAATATCACTAAAAAGAGGTAGTAAACTATCAAAGTGACGGATTTACTCTCCGTGCTAATAATTCACGATATTGCCCCTAAAACGGTCTAAATCACCAAGAAACGTGCTAAAAGTGGGATAAACGGGGGTAAAAGATGCACCGGAATCATGTAAAGTTGACTCCCATCAACCACCCCACACTTAGCCTTTGCTTGTCCTCGAGTAAAATAGGCGTTTTAAAACAAACCAAGGGATTCAACTTTATGATTAAGGTGCTAATATTCACACTCTGGAGGTGACCACAAAGTAAGAAACACGAACATAACCATACCGATACAACATTATCAAGAAAACGGAGTGTGTGTGGTGCCAAGCTAAAACCAAGTGCTCAAAATGATTGTCGGGGCTTGAATCCCAACCAAAAGTCTACCAACCGTCTCATGGTCACTAGCCTCTCCACTAATCAAGGTCACTAAGTTTGGACACGATCGGGTAGGACTTGAAGGGTTATAACGTTAGGCTAGGGAAATTTCGGTTAATCGAAAGGGATATTTTGGGAACTGGAGAAAAGAAGTACGAGTGAACCTAATCAACCCATGTACCACTTCAATTCTATCATACAAACCACCCCAAAACTCCTTTTTGATTATTTTTAACACTTTTGGAACCATAGAATGCTAACATACCCGAACTCATTGCCAAACTCGACTATGTTTCAAGCGTCATGAGGTGAGTCCGAGCACACTAGCACCTATCTCACTATCCCAACTCTAACATCACGAAAGTTACTTTTGAGCTCAACACTTTTGACTCCAACCTTTATTTCTATATACATCCATTGTTCGTGTTTTTCTTTTTTTCTTTTTTTTTTTTTTTTTTTTTTTTTGTTGAGAAAAGATAGAAGAAGAGATTTTCTTTTCTTTTGGCTCAACACTGAACACCAAGCCTACATACGTTCCTCAACACCTTATAGCTCAAAACGAGAAACAACAACCCAATCAAAAACATCATCTCCCCCACCCCACACTTGCCTTAGCAAGTGTGGTCTAACAAAGGATTAAGTTCACTCGTAGGGTATAAAATGAAGGAAATGTGACCATAAATAAGGTTCAAGGGTAGGTTTCGACTAAGTAACAAAACGGCTATAAGCGAATGGTGGTCGACCATTCTACCAAGGCCGAGATGGGCAACGAAGGGAAAATGTTCGGCTTAGGCTTATTTGGCCAAGGTAGGGTCAAAAAGAACGCCAGAACCGTCATCCCGTGTCCTACTTAGGTGAACCTTAAACATTTCGCCTCGAGACTAGTGATATGAGAGGTGGTAGCAATCAAATTGTGCACAAAGTGTAGCTTTCGTGAAATTAATAAGACTCCATTCTCAAGATAATATCAAACCACAATGTACATGTTCGGGATCCCGACTAAGGTGATCACCACTCAAATGTGAAAATAACACTTACAACACGGTGTTAAGACCCTTGAAAAATTTTAAAAATTTACCCGAAAATTGACTCGAGCCCGGTCATAGGCTAAGCATACCACAAGCCAAGCACATTTAACAACAAAACCAAGAAAACGGCTAAGTCTCCCACCCCACACCTAAACGAAACACTGTCCTCAGTGTGTGAGAGATAAAAGAGTAAAAGACTTAGCTGTTTGATCAAAACCCGGCAGAAAGGTGCAATAGTAGCCCACGTGACATCTTCTAGTAAGCTCCATCTCGAGTATCTAAAACCATAGAAACAAAAACCAAGGCAAACACATGCACGGGAAAAGTCCACGTGCCAAAAGATGGTGATAGATACGAGATATATAAAAAATAGAAGCAAGGCCACAAATAACGACTCGAAGCATATCAAGCATACTAGACGGGAATCGCACTGGATGTAAAGATAATCAAAAGAAACACAGGGCATCCATGCATAAAATAAAGCCACGAGGCTCACATAAAAAATATCCCCGTCTACGTACAAAAGCCAGAACCAAAAGGAAATTCTCATCCCACACTCTCTTTTAAGCAAAACTCTCCCCTCTTACAACCAAAAACTACTTCAAAAACATAATTATTACCAAAAAGGTGGGTTGCCTCCCACAAAGCGCCTTTGTTTTACGTCGTTGGCTCGACCAAGTGGCACCAAAACGGACTCAAACCACAAAGGACTCAAACCAACTCAAGACAACATTTTTATTTCAATCAAAAATCACCATAGACTATCAACCGAAATCCGAACTCAAGAATATCAACAATTCAAGGAGAATGAGCATAGCAAGCATAGGGGAAAACGAGTTCACTAGGAACTTACCGCGCATGGCTCTTGGGAATCCCCTTTCGTTGAAATCCGCCATCATCCTCTTTTTGAAATTACCATCCCATGGTAGTTGTTCCCTTTCATAAATCTTGTGAGCTTTGTCTACCGGAGAGTAAAGAATGTAGTAGTCCGGGACCGGTATGCTAATAACCTCCAACTCTTCCGGTAACTCTACCGAGGATGTCATACCAAGCTCATGAGATTTCATCACACACTCCAAAATTGCATCATCATACACTTCAATCGGGAGTGGTGGTGAAATGGGCGATCCCGTCTTCTCTTCAAACTCAGAATCCGGTTCTTCAAAAAAATGTGCTCAAATCTATCATACACTCCTCCAAGTCATCGTCTTGCATTTCTTCGGGAGGCGGTGTAATAGACAAACATTGCACCTCTTCCATCTCTTCTTCATCCCAAAACGAGCTACTTTCATCACCAAAGATTTCATGTTGAGTCTTAGCAATGGTTGGTTCCACCATACATTCCACCAAGGCATCATCAATGTTCACATCAGGAAGTGAGGGTGTAATTGGAAGAACGTGAAACCTACCACATGCTCAAACTCCACAAGAGGAGACTCTAGTGACATGGGCGATCCCAACTCAATCTCTAGCTCGGAAAACGCTTCATCTAGATAAAAATCATCATCCTCTCTCTCCGTTTTCCTTGAATGAGCCTCTTCTCGCTCTTTTCCCACGGCTTCTAGCTCCTTTCTTGTTTCTTCTTCTTTCTCAAACCTCCTCTTTTCATTTAGTTGCACTACTCGATCTTCAAGATTTTGCAAAGATTCCTCTTGTTGGTCCAACAATTTCTCATGGTGTGCATCTTCAATCTTTTCCCTACCGACTTCATCTCACTCGGTTTCTTGCGTCTTGGCCCTCTTCTTGTCTCGGAAATATAAAGTCTTGAAGTTTCCGCAATCCGTTCAATTTGGTCAAACGCTTGATCAGGTTGTAACATCATTATATCACCACCGCTTGAAGCATGAAGTCGGTTTTGCATATCTTGATCAAGTCCCCGCAAGAAATAATGGACTTGGTCCCCACGAGTGACTCCATGTCCGGGACATTGGCGCAACAAGGTCTTATACCGTTCCCATGCTTCGAGTAGTGACTCGTCTTCGTAAGCATCAAAGGTCATGATTGCCTCTTTCAAATCAAAAACTTTCCCCGGTGGATAGTATTTAAGCAAAAATGTGCGCACCACCTCGGTCCAAGTGTGTAGGGAGTCATGCCTTAAGGAGTCATACCACGCTCTTGCTTGGTCTTTTAGAGTGAACGGGAACAAAAGTAGCTTGATTGCCTCTTCACTAACACCGTCCATCCTTATAGTCCGACACACCTCGAGATAATGATCCAAGAAGAAGTAAGGATTTTCGATTGCCGTCCCTCTAAAGGTTGAGTTGTCCCTAATCATATTGATAATATTTTGCCCAATACTCATAGTGTTGGCGGTGATCGGGGGCAACCTTATCGGACTATGCCCCACCAAATCGGGCCGTGGCATGACCAAATCTCTACAAGTCCGCACATCTCCTTGATTCGGTGCCGGATTGGGAGTTTGCATATGAGCTTGCATTAATGCATGAAATTGCTCTTGTACTTGATTCATGAGCCAATTCCTAGCATTCGGGTCCATCGGTGGCATTCCTCTCCCTTTTCTTCCTCTTTCTCCTTCCTTGACTCATTGTTGCACCTTGACTATGCTTCTCATCATAATTCTTTGCCTTCCGGGTTCTCGAGACACCATTTCCCTACATCATCACAACAACCAAAAACATCCAAAACATTCCGGAGGGTAAAAGTGCTCGGGAATAGGGTCAATATCACTAAAAAGAGGTAGTAAACTATCAAAGTGACGGATTTACTCCCCGTGCTAATAATTCACGATATTGCCCCCTAAAACGGTCTAAATCACCAAGAAACGTGCTAAAAGTGGGATAAACGGGGGTAAAAGATGCACCGGAATCATGTAAAGTTGACTCCCATCAATGAGATGATGGATGTACTAACTGATGGACCACTGGAGATCACTAAATCAATAACTGTGGATGGTCAAACTCAGTATGTTCCAAAGCCAAAAAGTGAATGGAATGCTGAAGATAGAAAAAGAGCAAACCTCAACAATATTGCTATTGATATCATATACAGAACTTTGGATAGCAATATGTACATGAAAGTGAAGGATTGCAAGACCGCAAAGGAACTTTGGGACAAGTTACAACTAATCAGTGAAGGCACTAATACCATCAAGAAAAACAAGATTAGTGTTGCCAAAAAGAAGTTTCAAGATTTCAAAATGAAACCAAATGAAACTATTGAACAAATGGAGTCAAGATTCAATGTTATCATGGATGAACTCACCCTACTGAGTGCAGTATACTCAAAAGAGGACATCAATACAAAATTCTTAGAAGCCCTACTTGCAAAAGAAGTTTGGGAAATGAAGGTTACTGCCATAGAAGAAATGATAAGACTACATGAAAAGGACACCTTCAAGTTATTTTCAGATCTCAAGGCTTATGAATTCTGTAATAAACTTGCACCTGAGACTGAAAAGGAAGAACCAAAGACTACTGCATTGACTGCCACATATCAAGAAGAATCATCAGGAGCTCAAGATGATTTACTGGATGAGATGCAAGAGCAAATTGCCCTACTGAGCAAGAAAATCAGAATGATGAAAACAGGAAGGGGTTCTCCAAGGAATTTCACAAAGAAATCAAATGTAAAGAAGAAGGAAGAATCCAAGAAAGATAAATATTACTTGTGCTTTCATTGCAAGAATCCAGGACACTTCAAACCTGACTGTCCTGATCTAAAACGTAAAAAGGAACCTGATTTTATTTGCTTTAACTGCAAGAAACCTGGACATTTCAAACCTGATTGTGCAGACATACTGAAGAACAAGAATCAACAAAGAAGACCTGGCAAGAAAGCAATGGTTGCTGATGATGAATCAGGCTATGAAGTGGAATCAGAAAAGGGAAATGAATCTGATGATACTGCACTTGTTGCTGACATGGAAGATTATGCTTTAATGGCCAATATGGAAGAAACAGAGGAGGAATACAATTTTGTATCTATAAATACTCCTGCTGAAAGTGATTGTGAATCAACTTGTGGTTCAAATCCTAAAAATTATGACAATGAACTTTGGATGCCATCCTTAATCAACTAAGGAAAATACAATCTGGTTATGAGATTGTGAAGTTGAAAAAGAAGCTCTTCAAATAGAATTTGAAAGGTTCAAAGCTGAATTAAGAACTATCAAAGGGAAGCAAAAAGATTTTGAGCAAAATCGATAAGCTCCGTTCGTACATTCGATAAGCTAAATCTGTTTGAACAATCTAGTTCCACTACTGCATTCAAATCTGGAAAGTCTTATGGTGACAGAACAGGCCTTGGATTTGGAACTCAGCAATCTACTAAGAGTGGATCCAGTAAGGTTACTGAACCTAGTACTAGAATTGGTCCTAAGTTTGTACCTGCACAAGATCTAACCCCCAAAAAGGTTACTGAGGCAGTAAAGCCTCTGAGAAGCCTTCAAAGAAGCAAAATTAGAAGTCAAAGAGGTCAACAACACCTAACAAAAAGGGTAAATCCAAAAGTAGGACTGCTGGACTTTCTAGACCTGCTGATTGCAGACCTGCTACTAAGTCTGCTGGACCACAAAAAGAGAAAAATCAGAAAAATTCTAAAGATAAGAAACCTAAACCTAAAAATGTTAATCATTCTAGGGATACTTATCTCAGGGGAAAGGTAGATTGTTCCCTGCTGATGAAGATTGGAATATTCCTAACCCCACTACTAGAAACAATAGACATAACCAGAATGCTTGGGTAAAACTCAGCAATAGAATCAGCAGAGGACTCAGTATAGGACTTATTCAAGACCTCAGCAGAGACCTCAGCAAACTCCATATTACAGGGCTTCTCCTAACAGACAGCAAACCTATGGTTATGCTAGTGCTTCTAACAATAGAAATCACTTTAAACAACATTATGTACCAAAAGGCCAGAAAGCATATGTGAATCCTACACAATCAAATGTTAGATCTTATGGAAGTGTGGAATACACATATGAACAAAAGTATAATACTTTTCAAAGAAGACCTTATGGAAATATGCCAAGGGTCATGCTTACCACTGACCACTATGGACCCAAACAGTTTTGGGTACCTAAAATGCACTAACTTTGTTTTGTAGGGTGTTTGGTACTTTGACAGTGGACGTTTCAGACATATGACAAAGAATAAGCATTGTTTGACAAAATATGTGGCAAAGGAGGGACCAAGAGTCAACTTTGGCAACAAGAACACACCAGGATACACAAGAGGATATAGCACATTGGTGAGGAATGGATTAACTATCAGGAATGTTGCATTTGTGGAAGGACTGGACTACAACCTACTGAGCACTGGACAATTTTGTGCCATTGGTTACAAGGTCACTTTTGACAAAGGCTACTGTGTTGTCATAAGTGAAAGAGGTGAACAAGTTGTGTTGACTGGTATAAGACAACAAAACATGTATGTTGTGGATTGGTCCACTGCTGTTCCAGAAACCTACCTGATTGTGCATACTAAATCAGAACTGAATTGGCTATGGCATAAGAAGTTTAATCATCTAAACTTTGATGATATCAATTAGCTGGTGAAAAAGAAACTGGTGATTGGTTTACCTGAGATCACATTCAAAAAGGATGCTATATGTGATGCTTGTCAGCAAGGTAAACAAACAAAGTCAAGCTTCAAGTCAAAGACTAAGCAATCAACAAAAAGAGTTTTGGAGCTGATGCACATGGATTTATTTGGACCAGTAACACCAACAAGTGTGACAGAAAGAAGTACATTCTTGGTAGTTGTGGATGATTATTCAAGATACACTTGGGTAGTATTCATGAACAAGAAAAGTGAAACACTTCAAAAGATGCCTGAACTTTTGAAGAGATTGCAAAATGAGAAAAGTTTGACAGTAGCGAAGATCAGATCAGGCAAGGGTACTGAATTTCTCAATAAAGTCATAAGAGAATATTGTGAGCAAAATGGTGTGCTGCATCAATTAGCTGCTGCTGGTACACCTCAGCAAAATGGGGTTGATGAGAGAAGAAATAGGACCTTGAAAGAAGCAGGAAGGACTATGATTTGTGAAGCTTTATTACCTAAAAGATACTGGGCTGAATCAGTCAATACAGCATGCTATACACAAAACAGGACCTCAGTGAACAAGAAGCTGCTGAAGACACCTTATGAGATATGGAATAGAAGAAAACCAAATATATCCTATTTCCATCCATTTGGAAGCAAATGTTTTATTTTGAATCATAAGGAGCAATTGAAGACATTCCAACCAAAATCAGAAGAAGGAATCTTCTTGGGATACTCTTCTGTCAGCAAGGCATTTAGGGTAGTGAAAAAAGGACATTGAAACATGAAGAATCAATACATGTTGTATTTGATGAACCAAAGTTCACTGGAATGCAAGATGAAGTTTCAGAACCTGCTGAGAATCTCCAAGTCACTGATCCAGAATGTGTTGATATTTTGGAAAGATTAAATGGCTTAAAGGTTTCGACTCAGACCCTACTGAAGAACCTGTTGGTAACACTATTGATGCAACAACTGAAGCAGTTCAAGGATTTGCTGAACCCCCTACTGAAGCAACAACAAAGCCTATTGAAGATGAAGCTCCTGTAAAATCAAACTAATCATGATTTACAATGGTTAAGGGATCACCCTACTGAACAAGTGATTGGCAATATACAGCAAGGTGTAAGGACTAGAAGACAATTGGAAGCAATGTTTACTTGTTTTCTATCTCAAATGGAGCCTAAAGTTGGAAGCTATATTTGATCCAGATTGGATAATTGCTATGCAAGAAGAATTGAATGAATTTGAAAGAAATCAAGTTTGGGCACTAGTGGAAAGGCCTACTCATGCAAATATAATTGGAACAAAATGGGTATACAAAAACAAATTGGATGAATCTGGTACCATTGTAAGGAATAAGGCCAGACTAGTAGCAAAAGGCTATTCTCAAGCTAAATGAATAGATTTTGATGAGACATATGCCCCAATTGCAAGATTGGAAGCTATAAGATTATTTTTGGCATATGCTGCTTACAAAAACATCAAGGTATACCAGATGGATGTCAAGAGTGCATTTCTAAATGGCATTCTAGAAGAAGAGGTTTATGTTCAGCAACCTCCTGGTTTTGAAGTTAAAGATCAAGAAGATAAAGTGTACAGACTCAACAAGGCACTTTATGGTTTGAAACAAGCACCAAGAGCATGGTATGAAACCCTATCTCAATTTTTGGTGGACAATGGTTTTACAAAAGGTACCATTGACAAGACTCTTTTTAAAATCAAGGAAATGGACAACACCCTGCTGGTACAGATTTATGTTGATGACATAATTTTTTGTTCTGAAAATGAATTGCTATGTGAAAATTTTGCTAATCTCATGAAAAGCAAGTTCCCAATGAGTATGATGGGTGAAATGAACTACTTCTTGGGATTATAATGAAAGATGGAATCTTCATTAATCAAACAAAGTATACCAAGGAGCTACTGAAGAAATTTGGCATGAAAAATAGCACCAATGTATCAACTCCTATGAGTACTAACATCAGACTGGATGAAGATAAAGAAGGCAAAGATGTTGATCAGACTTTATACAGAAGGATGATAGGCGTCTGCTGTACCTTACTACCAGCAGACCTGATATATCATTTGCTGTGGGTGTTTGTGCAAGATTTCAATCAAAGCCCAAGGAAAGTCATTTAGCTGCAGTTAAAAGAATTCTGCAGTATCTAAAAGAAACCTTAGGAGTAAGGATATGGTATTAAAAAGATGGAAGCTTCAAAGTTATATCCTACTCAGATTCTGGTTATGCAGGTTGCAAGATTGATAGAAAAAGCACCATAGGAACCTGTCAGTTGATGAGAAATAGACTGGTTTCCTGGTTCAGTAAGAAATATAATTCAATATCAACTTCCACTACTGAGGCTGAATATATTGCTGTTGGAAGTTGCTGTGCACATATACTATGGTTAAGACAAAAGTTAAGGGATTATGGAATTGAAGAAAGAGAAATTCCTATAATGTGTGACAACACAAGTGCAATAGAAATCACAGAAAATCCAGTTTTGCACTCAAGAACCAAGCATATTCATGTGAGACATTACTTTATAGGAGATCATGTTGGAAAGAAAGATGTGGTGATTTTTTACATCACTACTGAAGATCAACTTGCTGATATATTTACAAAACCATTGGATAGTGAAAGATTTGCAAAGTTAAGGACTGAACATGGAATCATAAAAGTTGACTGATATCCCATTAATTGCAGTGTACTGGAATTCACCAAGGGGATTAGTCTTTTCTATATTGGGTGAGCTCACTTAGCATATTAGTCATTGGTATCAACAATTCCATGTACTTAAATAGTTTGGACAGTAGAGCAAATGAAGTTGCCAAGGGGATTGGTCTTTGTCATGTTGGGTGAGCTCACTTGACAGATCAGTCATTGGTATTAAACTTCACTTGGTATTATCAGTTGGACAATACTAATCTTGTTGAAGATCAGCAGAGTTACCATGTCAGTAGGCTGTTGAGCCGTTCTTGTCAGCAGGTTGCTGATCCTAGTCTACTAGAGTTCAAGTCTGCTGAGTTATACGTTACAAGACAGTCAAACTTAACTGAAAGTCAACAGTAATTGGATATTATTCTTATCTTTATAACTGCAGTTACAAATATCCAACGGTTACAACTTTATAGGATCAATTAGTGGGACACGTGGCAACATCACATTCATTCCAACTTTAATCATGGTTAATGTTACAGTACGTGTATAGTACTTGACTCTCAGTTTCTACCCACTTTCTTTCTCTTTATATACAGACCCACACACGCAGAAACTACTTACAACTCTCAGATCGATTTTTCTCTAAAGATATATAGTGTGAACACTGATTTGAAAGCTTCTTCTTCATCTTTTTCATCTATAATGGCGGATAAAAATGGTATTCATATTGGAACGAGCCAAAGTGTTAGAGGGTTCGTTGTTGATGCTAACATGACTGAACTAGCTATCAATATTGGATGAAGAATCAGAAGGGTGAAGGATTAGAGGATGTTCTTAATCTGAGATTGGAAAGCATCTCTTACACTAATGTTACAAATTTCTGGAGAAACATTGTGATTAGAGATGACAGAGAGGCATTTACTACTACTGTAAATGGTCAGGAGATTCGAATTTCATCAAACCTGCTGAGGGAGATATTCAGGTTTGGACCTGGAAATGATGCTCCTACCAACCCTGAATCCTTGGAGCTGTCTAGATTGGAGTTTGTTGATACAATAAAGACCAACAATTCCATTAAATCAGCACTGAGCATCAATGTGAAGCACATCAAAATGGAGTATAATCTGCTGAGCAAGATTATTACCAAAAACATTCTGGGATTCAGTGGAAGCCTTGATACACTGTTTGGACCCAAGATTGACCTGCTGATAATCATATGCAAGAGTATGAAGTTTGATTGGGTAGGATTCTTTGTCCAATACATGAAGAAGGTGATTACTGAGGACAGAAAGGGAACCAGGAAGTCCAAGACACTACCTTTGGGTTTGATGGTGCAATCCATACTGAACCACTTGAAGATTGCTGATGTGGCACCTGAAAAGATCAACAAGTCTAGATATAAGAAGGAAATCAATTATCTCATCCCTGGTTTGGATGATGATGAGGATTTGGATAATGAAAGGACTGAAAGTGACAATGATGGAGATGATGATGCTGGTGGTGAGCAGGTTAAACAAGTTGCACAACCTGCTGCACCTAAGAAGGCTGCTGAGAAGCGAAAGGCTGCTGATACAAGGAAGATTACTGAGTTGTTAAAGCCTAAGAAGACAAGGCAGTAATCAGTAGATCCTGCTGAATCTACTGATGTTCAAACTGATGCTGAGGCTGCTGAGCCTGCTGAAACCAAAAGAACTGCTGCTGATGTTTTGAAAGAGCAGTTAAAGGAAGATTCAAGAAAAAGAAAAGCTGTTAAGGATCTTGAAACTGAACAACCTGCAAAGAGAATGAAAGAGGTTGTACAAAATAAACAGCATGGAAAGGGAAAGGAATTAAGGGTTTTGGAGGCCCAAAAGAAAGCTGAAAGTTTTATAGAGGAAGCACCTGTACACGGTGATGAGCCTACTGAGGCTAGATAGGCTGTTATTGAACAAAAAACTGTTTCTGACCTTGCTGTGGATGCTACAACTTTGGCGGAACAACACACTGCTTCTGACCCTACTTTACACATACAAGTCAGGGGGAACATAGTGTGGAACAGTTGGAGGTGGTATGTAAAAATGTACAACCTGAAGAACCTACTGACCTGTTTGTATCTGCTATAGATACATTGGCCCATCTTGTTGAACCTTTTGGAGGACAACAAGCTGAGCAATCTGCACCAACAAGGCCAACAATGCCTTTTGAAAGAAAATAGATGAAATCCAGGAAGGAAAAAGTAGATCCCAACATCACAAAAATTTAGGACTACATTGCTTGGAAATTTGGTTTCTATAAGAGACAGAAATCAGCCGCAGAGCCAATTACTGACTTTGAAGAGTGGTCATTCAATAAGTTGGGTGTGGAGAACTTACTTGGTTTGATTGATACATCTGAGTTACAAGTAAGGCTGCTGGATCTCATTGAAAGTGAAATACAGAGTGCAAGCATCAAAATCAATGAACCACACTCTGGACCTGATGATGATGATACATCATCTTCGGATTTTGATGATGATCACCCTGCTTTCCCAGGCCAATCCAGTGGTACTGCAATGGAAAGACCTACTGAGGAGGTAGGACAGGGATCCAAAGATGATACATCAGATCAGTCTGCTGATGCTGGTAAGTCTGCTGAGGGCCAACACACTGATCAGATGGATGAAGATATGGAGGATTTAACCATAGATGATCTGGAAGCTCTAATCAATGATGGGATAACTCTTGGAGGCAACAGGATGGTTAGTATGTTTGACACCTCTCTGATGGTTGAGTATAATAATCAGCAGACTGAAAATTTGAATGAGGAGACAGTAATTGCACATAGTGAGCCTGACATCACTTCTGAGGACTCAGCTCAATATTAGGAGTGGTTTGACACTCATGACACTTTATCTCAAACTGCTGACATTCTACAGAAGATTGCTGATGATAGAGGAGTGCTAGAAGAAAATTTGGTTGTTTTTCCTTTTGTTTTTGTTGAAGAAAGGGTCCTGATCACTGAGGAACAAATAGTGTAGGACAAAGATTGGATTTGGTGATGGGTTTGGAGGAATCACCCACACATTATGTTGAAGAGGTGGTTCAGGTTGCTGAAGAACAAATAGCACCTGAATACTGGTTGGAACAGGTGGTTCAGGCTGCTGAGGATCAGACAACACCTAGGCAAAGGGTGGAACCTTTGATGGGATTGGAGGAATCCCCTGCCAATATTATGGAAGAGACTACTGTAGTTCAGTCTACTGAGGCTAAAGCTACTGAATGAAAAGATGGTCAGCAGACTATTGTTAATGTTGATGAACAACTGTTGGACTATGACTTCAGTGATGAGGAATTCCAAGTGACTAACGAAGAAGAAGTTGCAGATGAACCTCAACAGGCACAGGTACCAATATTTGAAGAAGAACATGTTTTGGAACCTCAACCTGCTCAAGACCCTATGTTGGAAGACATCTTTGGAGATGGGGTAGAAGAAGGTCCTGACCCTGCTGGATGGGATAGGACTTGGGCCATGGTTGTCAGCACACAGAGGGCAAACTATAATGTGGAAGAACCTGCTGATGATGTTGCTGGACATATGGCAGGAGATGTGGCTGGTATAGTACTAGCACATGTTTTGAATGAATTGAAAGCTGTGAGGGATGATATCACACAGCTAAGAGCTCAATTGAATAGACAAGAACAGAGATTTGAAGACTTGGTCAATCTGGTGAAAAAAGAGTGAGAACCACTGAAACAGTTGCATCCAACATCACTTCCACTCAGTATGCACTTGCTAACCTAACAAAAGATGTGAGAGGTATAAAACAAGGCAATGCACACAGAGATAAATTCTTGAATGAACAAATTGCCTCATTACACAAAAAGCTTGACAAGCTTGTTGAGGCTCCCAAGCCTGATGTGGCTAACCTTACTGAAACACCTCAACCTGCTGCTTTGGATCCTAAGGTCACTGAGAGGATAACTCTACTAGAGCAAACTATGGATGGAAGGATCACTGCAGTTGACACAAGGACAGAGATAATGGAAGGTCAACTTGCTAACTTGGTGATCACACATGAGAGTGTTCATGGTCTACTGTCCCGGTTTGTTGATGATGTCAATAAAGGGGAAGAGGGCCTTACAGCAGAAGCAAAGGAAGCTGCAAGGATCTTTGCAAAGAAGAAATGGGAGGATGATACTAATGAGTTTAGGAACCCTGCACCTGGCAGAGTTCAGTTGACTGATGACCTCCTGAAAGAATATAAGCAGCTTTACTATGGTAAGAAAAGACCTTACAGCCTCATGAGATATTTTGAGGGTCTGGATTACTTTCTGGGAATGATGCTTTGGGAAACAAGGGTCAAAGCTATGAGATCTTGTACTAGAGGTGGAAGAGGAGGCAGAGGTGGAAGAGGAGGCAGAGGTGGAAGAGGTAGATTGGGAACTGTGCAATCAGTAAGGAGTTCACTGGATGAATTCAAACACTTCTAAATGGGACATGGCTTCAGTGTTCATAACATAAGACAAACTTTACCAAAAGCCTAGAAGTGGTGGAAAGATCTGAATCATTGGGTTAACTTTTCCCCAATTGAAAACCAGTGGATGCAGGATGTAGTCAGAGAGATCAAGGAATTTTATGAGAAGAAAGAGCAAGACAAAGATAGTAACTAGATCATCATACTTACACTGTCTATTTCATTTTGCTGATTCTAGTTTGTAATAATGGTTGAGCAAATATGATTATAATGAGAAATGACAGAATTTTTTCTGTTTTTGTTTTTATATTTTTGCTTTGCTGTAAGGAGGGTATTGGCATCATCACTAAAAAGGGGAAATTGTTGGACTTATTTTAAGTTTTAATGATGAGTGCCAGACTAGCTGTTATAGAGCAAAGACAAAAAGATGTCTAGATCAAATGTATAGGTTTATTAGAGTTTGATTTTTGTATAGGTTTGATCAAACAAGCATTGTAACTAGGTCAGCTGACTTTATCAGTAGACCTGTCTAGCTCAGTAAGGTAACTAGGTCAGTAGACTAGTTAGGGACCTACTGAAGAGTGAAGGCTGAGGGTTCAAACTCAGTTATTGAAGGCTAAGAGATCAAACTTAGTAAATAAATTCAAGGATATGGAATCAGAATTTAGGGAAGTCTGTGATGACCTAAACTGATTACATATACCTTGTGTACAATGTCTAAGTTCCACATATTAAGTGGTGATTGGAACTGAGTTATGATTAAAATGGTGTACTCTAACTTCACAATAAAAAGTTAGATGAAAAGACAGTCATCTAATGTATTTTATAAACACAGCAGACTTAAAACAACTGACTGTTATGTACATCAGCAGACCAATATACACAGGTATCTACTGAGTATTAATCTCAATTTAATCAAAGGTTACATTGGAAGATTACAAGGATAAGGATGGATTACAAGCCTTGATATTGTCAACAAATCAATGGCCAAGATCAAAAGAACGTTGGAAAGATTCAGAGGATTAACCAATAGACAAAAATCAAAGAGTGGACAGACTGGAAACTGTCAAAAAGAAAATTGACAGTGTCAGTACTATGTACAGGCACAGAATGCAAGTCAGAATGGGGACAAATTTGAAACGGCTATGTTTGAATTTCAAACATAAGTCACAGGATTCTCACCTATAAATAGAAGACTCCTGATTCAGATACAAGTGATGAAAAATAAAAATCTACTTTGAGCTATCAGATTCTTATCAAGAAATCACCCTGCTGACATTACTGAACTTAAAGCTACTGATCCAGAAAATTCTTCAAGTGTAATCTTCTATCAAGTTACATCAAGTTCATACACTTGAAGATTCCAAGCTGCTGATCATTTCATCCTGATCAAGCTGTTGACTGTTGAATCATTTACTTGATTCAAACTTTCTTTTACAAGAAACCTGCTAAAGACAAAGAAGCACTTAGGTGTCAAGAACTGTTGTTTGTGGTGGAGCTGGTAAAGAGGCAATCCTACCCTTCAAGGAACAATGGAATACTTTGGAGCAGCAATCCTACATGTTTCAAATATTCAGTTTCTGAAGCCATAGTTATTGGTGAAGGACAGACAACTTAGGGATTTTTGTAACTGCAACCTCAAAGATCTCTAGTGAATTTCCTCCAACATCACAGGAGAAGAGTGGACTGACAGGATTACACCACCTGGAACCACTATAAAATTTGCCTACTCACTTTCTACATTTAATTTCTGCATTTAGTTTACTGTCCACATCAACCTACTGAAACTAGCAACTGAATCACACACTTACACTACTGAGTATCTAATTTAGTATCATATTTCTAACAATAAGTAATAAGGCTTAATTTGAATATATTACGCTGCAACAAATTCAGTAATATCTACTGTCAGTAGACTATTGAGTGGTCGGCGGACTGCGAGCGCGGCGGACTACGACCTTGCTGAGTTTGTTAACTCCAAAAGTTTTAAGTGTTAAGTTTATTCACCCCCCCCCCTCTAAACTTAACCAAAGCCTTTTCAAGGGACCAACACCTCAGTTATAAGTCAATCCATAATGTCTTAATGCTTCTTTGTCTGACTTGGCTGATTATTTACTCTGCCGGATTTCGATTTACTTAGCCATCCTACCAATTAGTACAATACTTGTCTGACTCAACTTATACAACATGTCAGACTCTAAGTAAAAGCTTATACAGAGATTTCTAACTTATTTCAGGCTTGGTATAACAGCTAGTATGGCCATCATCAAAACATAATAAAAATGTTCCTAACAATTTCCCCATTTTGATGATACCAAAACCCTCATAAGCCTGAACATAAGTATCCAATTTTAAAAATAATAACAAAATAAAGCTTAGAAATTTTATTCATCCATAAAGGGCAATAGGATAGTTCATTCAAAATTATTCAAAGGCAAAATTATTTAAAAGGGCTACTACTTTTTTTCTTCAAACCTGATGCCCTTGCCTTTGATGCCCTTGCCATTGTCTGTTGGGCTTTCCTTCTTTTCAGGCTTGTTGCTACCTTCCCTCTTTTTTGGCTACACCATACCTCTCTTCCAGAATTTTATTGGTTGCCTCAGATACTTCGAGTAGGGTGTTGAGTTGCTTTCATGAGTAGTCCATGATCTCATCCAAGTGTTGGATTTGTTGAGTATGCTCATTTAAAGTGTCCACCAAGGGTTTGAGTTGGCCTTCAAGTACTCCAGTCAGGAATTTTAGATTTGTTTGGACATGGTGGGGAATGAGATGCTGTAGGTTGCAGATTAAATTTACATGCCTCTCCATCACTTCATCTTGAACTTTAATATGATTGACCAGAGCCTCAATCTTGTGATTCATAGAGGTTTCAGCACTCCTTAGGGCAGTTTTGAGATTTTGCTTGCTTAGATACTCCCTTTCCATGTCTACAATCAGTGGATTGATGTCCAGGTTGAAGGTTCTATCTGGATCTTCTTCAGCTGGTGTAGAAGTCTCAGCTGGTTCCTCTTCTTCTTCTCTTTCATCTTCAATTTCTTCTTCTTCTTTTGCTTCATCTTTTTCTTCAATCTCATGATCAGAGAGAGATTGGTGAAATTGACCTTCATTTCTAAGTCCTTGTGAGGACTGTCCTTCTTCTCCATGTGCTGGAGTCTCAACTTCCTCAGCTGGTGTTCCCCCTTGATCAAGGCTGGGGGTCTTTTCATGTTCAGCTGAGTGAGTTTGATTAGTTGGCTCACTTGGCTGTTGTTTCTCTTTGATGATGCTCTGGAGAATCACTTCCTGGAGCGTCAAGTCATCATCTGATAGCATCAACATTTCTTGATCATGCTTAAGATGATCGCCTTCCTTTTGTTCTTCCATTTTCTCTTTGTTTTCATCCTTAGTGGTCTCTTCCTCTTCCTCAGACTCTTCTTCTTTAGATGGGGTAAAGTAGTATCCTTCTTCACCTTCTTGCAGATATGTTACTTCTTCTTGATTCTCTGCATCATCATTGATTTCAAGGGGGCTATCCTTGTTACTGGGTAGACTCCCTTGTTGTTCTTGTGCTTTTTGGGATCTAGTTCTTCTCCCAATTCCTGACCTACTGCTTTCTTTTTCTTCAAATTGATGGTTGTGGTACCTAGAAGGCCTTAACATAGGTATACATCACACTGGCCTTGTGCAATTGATGCACATAGATGGGTTTCACTTTCGATTGATCAAACATATGTGGAAGAGGAATCCCATAAGATTTCCTTCCCCAGAAATCACCTTTATTTTGCTTGCTTTGACCTGCTGCCTGAATTTTTAGATCAATTTCCTTTTGAATTTGGGCCTTCATCCTGTTGAAGATGAACTGTGACCATTTGAATGGAAGCCCTTGATAGATGATAGCCATCAATTTGAATCTGAGTTCGGTCATGTTCTCCATGGAACACTTCTTCCCCTCAATGTTTCTTTGATTACAGGAGCAAATGCGGAAAAGGGGCATTTGAGTGCCGATCTGGGAAAGTTGTATTTTTTGCCGCTCTTCATTGGGTTCTTGGCTATTTCAGTCCAGAATACATTGATGTTGATTTGCATTTTCTTGACATCTATTGGACCAGTGCTGGAGAGATGTAGGCATCTGCTAATGAGACCCGGAGTGATAACCAGTTGTCGTCCAAACATTGTACTCATAATGCAATCTGGGTCGCTCTTTTTCGTGCTGAGCACAACCTTTCAATTTTTCCAAAATGCAATTAGGGTTTCATAGCATATACCTATGATTGGTGGATTCAGGAATGTCATTAATCCCAGATTTATGCAGCCATCAACTAACCTTTGAGCTTGTGAGTCATGGTCACAGATAGGTAGATAATGCTCATATCTGAAAAAATCCTGTAATGATCGACTTACCATAGTAATTTTCTGTTGGAGAGATTGAAGATGATGATGCCATTGTTTTGAAGTGTTTGAGATTTGGGAAAAACTTTGATTTTTCAGAGAAAAAATAGGGTTTATGAATTGCAATAGCGTAGGAACTTTCGGAAAAACTCTAAGTGTTGTTTATATAGAAGAATTTTGGGTAGTGTGAATGCGGTTGAATATTGAAGGATTTTTGGTTGAGTAATGGCGTGATTTTGTGTATATAAATGACAGTATTTGAGTGTAGTGGGAAGTGGATTGAGGTATGTAATGATAAATCCCGGGAATCGAAGCGTGTCGTCATACCTTGATACAAAAATAACTTCCACGATTGCAATATAAAATCCACGTGTGTAATTTTCCATAAGATTATCGTCCATAAATCAATTGATTTTGCACATGTAAGTTGATTTTGTTCACACTTCACTATGGTCTCTAGGTTTATGTTGATTAATTTTCAAAGTCCCCTTTGTGATTTAAGTGATTTAAAGCTTTTAATTATGTGATTATTTTATACACCGTGTCACTAACCGGCACTGAATTTAAACACTTACATTAGTGGCCATCATCTTATATTAAATGTGTAATGGTTACTTCATGAAAATAATTATTTCAATTTCAGTTTGATGGGCCTGCTGAAATGTTTGATCCAAGTCCATTAAGTTTTTTTTTTATTCTTTCAATATCAGGCCCAAGTTTCCTTTTTCACATAACCTAATAGTCTGAAACGTAAGGGTATTCGTAGAAAAAGTCCTATATGGTGTCTATCCCTAAAATGAAGATAAAAAATAAATTTTACCCTAAATAGCTCCTACAGTAGAGTCCCTATCCCTATTTATTTTTAGGGATATGAATAGTGCATCTCTACTTGTGGGGATGCACTATTCACGTCCCTAAACATATTTAATTATTAAAAATTATAGAGATAGAGATAGGGATGCTGCTGGAGTGAAATAATAAATATTTAATGTGTATGAATAGGGTTGTGAAGTAGAATATGTATTATTTAAATATTATTTGAAATGTTATAGGGATAAGGATATGGATGTTTTGTGAAGGTTTTTGAATTGGAATATTGTAAAATAGGGATATATATTATTTTATATTATTTTAGGGATTAAAAATGATGCACCTGTGAATTCCATAATAACTCTAACTTCCACCAAATGAAATCCTACCGTAAATCTTTCCACCAACGTGTATCCTTTGAAAGTCTTTGACTTGGGTCCAAAAACTCGACCGACCACCATAAAATTACTGATAACTCTAATAGTCTCCGTCATATGCAATTTCGGCCGCCACTCTTCTCATCTTCCAGAAAACTCTGCATTTAACCTTGATACCCGCTTTCGAATTAACTCCATTGATTTCCAATAGTCTCTGCAATTAACTCTTTTCCCCATTTCCGATTCTCGCCATCATCTTTGTTCACAAGCCGAATTCCTTTTTGGTAAGAACAGAGAAGCTACCTTGAATCGGTTTTCTAGAAACCACGTCTCTGTTCGTTTCTGGAAAGTTCGAAGAAAGAAAGCTGCTATCTTTATGGAAAATTGTTGCTGATTCGATACGGGCTAATATCTGTAACGCCTTCACACACGAAGGCAGTATTTCAAGCATTCCATTGTCGATTTCGAATGATACGCAGTTAATTCGTTGATAAGAGCATTTAAGCACCGAATTTCGAGGGATTTTGTTCAGACTTTCTAAACGGCAAATACCTCTCCTGTGGAATATCGATTTATTCATTTATTGCTGATTTTGAACATAATTTCTGTCTTGATTATATGCTTAATGCCACTGTGAAGGTCTGTGTGAAAATCTTCTACCATGGCCATTAATTTGTTGCTGATACGACCATTAAAGCTCTGAGTTTGTAAACTTACAGTCAACATTTGAAAAAGGTGCAATCTTCTCTAATTTATTTTTTATTCGAGCTATTAAAGCTCTGATTTTGTTCACACTGAGCATACCTCCAAGGCTATAAATATCGTCATATTAACACAGAATGTATCACTGAACTCTAAGCTTCAAAGCAATCCCATATTTTAGAAGTGTCGAAAATTCCCTTTGCTTGTGTGTGTGTTGAGAGTGTTAGTGTGTTTGTTGTATGAACCCTTGGTGGGACCAAGCCCGGTTGATACATGTGTCTGCAATTTCTGGAGTGAACATCTCAGTGGGACTGAGTATACCCTTTGCTCAGAACATTTCCGTTGACTGAAATTATGACTGATAATTTCAGTGGTTTTTGACTTGCTGGTTTGTAAGTGTCTTTGTCCTTAATTTAAGCTTTTTCTGATGCTTAAGTGTAAAATTAAGGTGTTTTCTTTAATCTTGATAATTTACTGTTTCTAAACTGTGATTTGACTGTGGTGTTCTAAGACTGAATCATTTCGAGAAGAAGTGTGGTCCAAGGGTGGACAGTAGGTCTTGAATACACAAGTCTAGGGTTAGTTTAGTCTCAGTACAATTGATCAAAGATTAAGCTTGTTTGTTTTGTCTCTTTTTCTTTATTGGTGTGTCATTGTGTGTACTTGGATTTTTGGTGTGCTAATATCTTGCTGTACTTTGAACACTTTGTACATTTGCACTGCCTTGTAGAATTTCACACCTTTGCACCTACTCCCTGCCTGCGTATTCTGCACATCTTGTATGCTGCACCTATTTTATGCTGAGTACTCTTGCTGGGTTTAGAATCCTGTTGGTGAATCATTTTTGAGCCGCATATCTGCTGCTTTGCATAATCTATACATTGCTGTGCATTTTGCTTCTGGACCTGCTACTTTGCTGCACCCGGTGTGTTGCATTGGCCTTGCTAAACCTGTGTTGCATTGCCCTTGCTATACCTCTATTGCAAGCTTTCTGTAATAGTCTTAAAGCTTTGGTGAATCTGTATATGTTGTCATTGTATCATGTTCTAAGCTTTAGCTTTTCTTTGCTGATATGCTATTTAACTTGCACTCAGATTTGATAGTTTTAATTGTTATTATGGATCGATCAAGAAGTAATGGTGATTATGAGTAAAGATAAAAGATAAACAAGCATGCAAACACAGAAACAAGAAGAACTCAGATTTAACGTGGTTTCCGGCAATGTGCTGACTACTCCACGGACAAACGAGGATATTTTATTATCACCAGAAAGTTACAATTAATACAGATGGTATTTATAGCCTTGGGAATTCAACCCTAACCGACTAAACAGCCAACCCAGTAAATGACTGAAATACCCCAGAAGTAACTCCACCGACTTAGGAAACCATGCAGACGTGATCCTTAAGTCTGCTGTAAACCAGCAGACTTCACTCTGCTGATACCCTGTATCAGCAGACTCAACTCCAGCAGACTGATCAACTCTGCTGCTGCCCCAAATGAACACCAGATTCAGCAGATGCTTCATGCTCTGCTAACCACCATAATTTCCACACCAGACCTCAGTAGATTAAGTTTAACTCACCGTTACAAATCTCCACCTTGACTTCAACTGCATGCAAACTGACAAGATGCATAACCAAGTGCCATAAATCCTCTTTGTCTTCGGATGTGAATACCTCAGCAGACCTCCACCTTCAGCTGAGTATTCCCAGATTCACAATAACTGCTTTGGATATTTAGCAAGTCAAGACACAACTGAAACTTGCTCATTTGAACTGGTTTAGTGAACATATCAGTAGGATTCACATCAGTGCTGATCTTTTCCACTTAACCCTCCTCTCATTTCTTAGAAAATGGTACCCAACATGAATATGCTTGGTTCTCTCATGATGAACCTGATCCTTAGCCAAATATATTGTACTAAGACTGTCACAATACAATATAGTTTGATCTTGATCCAGACTCAGATCATTGACTAGCCCTTTCAACCAGATTGTCTCCTTTGCTGCTTCTGCCAGTGCCATATACTCTGCTTCAGTAGTAGATAATGTCACTGTACCCTGTAAAGTTTCCCTCCAACTTACCATAGAATCACCCAAGTAAACACATACCCAGTCATAGACCTCCTGCTGTCCACATCAGTAGCATAATCAGAATCACTACCCTGTGACAAAACATTGAGTACCACCTCCAAAAATGAGTCCAATATCTGATGTACCCTTAAGGTACCTGAATATCCTCTTTACTGTTTTCCATTGTTCCTTCCCAAGTTGAGCCATAAACCTGTTGACAACACTGACTGTCTGAGCCAAATCAGGCCTAGTGCAAACCATGGCCTACATTAAGCTACCCACTGCACTAGCATATGGAACCTTAGACATGTATTCTTCCTCTTCAGCTGACTGTGGAGCAAACACAGCAGACAGATGAAGATTTGGTGCCATTGGAGTATCTATAGGTTTGGCTGCTGACATGCCAAACTTGGATAATACCGTTTCAATATACCCCTGCTGAGACAAGAACAACTTCCCCTGCTTCATATCTCTATAGATCTCCATCCCTAGAATTTTCTTTGCATTCCCCAAATACTTCATCTAAAATTCACCTTTGAGTAGATTCTTCAGATCTTGAATGTCAGACTTGTTTGCAGCTCGGCATATCATCTACATACAGCATCATATAGATGACTGACTCATCCTTCAACTTGTTGTGATAAACACAAAAATCATATGGACTCATGCTATAACCCTGCTGAATCATATAGCTGTCAAACTTCTTATACCACTGCCTTGGAGCCTGCTTAAGTCCATATAAGGACTTCTTCAACTTGCACACATATCCTTCTTTGCCAGGAACTTGGAAACCTTCTGCCTGAGTCATATAAATCTCTTTATCTACATCTCCATATAGAAAGGTTGTCTTCACATCCAATAGCTCAAGTTCAAGATTCTGATGTGCCACTATTGCTAACAGCACCCTGATAGAAGTATGTCTGACCACTGGAGAAAATATTTCTTCATAGTCTACCCCATCTTTTTGACTGAACCCCCTAACAACCAAACGTGACTTATAACTAAAACCCTCAACAGATGTCATTCCTTCATTTTTCTTGAATATCCATTTGCAAGTCACAACCCTCCTGTCTTGTGGTTGTTTGACCACATCCCAAGTCTTATTCTTCTGATGTGACTCCATTTCTTCGCCCATAGCAACAAGCCGTTGGGATGCCTCAGAACATGTCACAGCTTCCCTGTAAGTGTTAGGTTCAAAACCATCTACTTCTTCAGCTACCTGTAGTGCATATCAAACCATATCCTCCTCAAACCCATATCTTCTTGGAGGTCTGATATTGGTCCTCCTAGCTCTGTTGAGAGCTATACCCTGCTGACCAACATTAGCAGTTTGAGTCTCTGCTGACCTTTGTTCAGCAGACTGACTTGAATCCTATTCTGGATCTGCTGACTGTTGATGGTCCCCTGCTGATTCCTCTAATCCAGTAGACTCTGCTTGAAGCTCCACCTGTTTGTCAATCTTATCAGTCTCAGATCCAATTTCAGATTCAGATGTGGCTCTCACAGATGATTAAATCATAGAGTTGTCATCAAAAACTACACTCCTGTTGAGTATAACCCTATCTTCAGCTGATGACCAGGTCTATACCCCTTAACTCCATCTCCATATCCAACAAACACAGCCTTCTTGGCCCTAGGCTCCAATTTGCCCTCACTGACATGATAGTAGACATTGCTTCCAAAAAACCTAAGTCCAGAGTAGTCTGCTGACATTCCTGACCAAACTTCAAGTGGTGTGTTAAGTTTGATCCCAGTGTGAGGCCCCCTATTGATTAAGTAGCAGGATGTACTAACAGCCTCCCCCAAAATCTCCTTGCTAGACCAGAATTAGAGAGCATGCACATTGCCATCTCCAGAAGAGTTTGATTCATTATTTCTGCAACACCATTCTACTATGGAGTATCTCTTACAGAATAGTGCCTGGAAATGCCTTCATTCTTGGAAAATTCATCAAACTCAGACCTACAGAATTCTAGTCCATTATCAGATCTAAGTCTCTTGATCTTCCTCCCTGTCCGATTTTCAACCAAAGCCTTCCACTGCCTGAAGTTCTTGAATGCTTCACTCTTGTGCTTCATCATAATTACCCAAACCATCCTTGAATGATCATCCATAAAAGATACAAAATACCTATGACCACCCAATGACTCCACCCTCGAAGGTCTCCAACAATCAGAATGGACATAATCAAGTGTCCCTTTTGTGATGTGGATTGCTTTTGGGAACTTGCTCCTATGTAGCTTCCCAAACACACAGTGTTCACAAAATTCTAGTTCCTTGACCTTATGTCCCTCAAGTAGATCAGATTTAGACAGAATTTGCATCCCCCTTTCACCCATGTGACCTAATCTCATATGCCACAACTTAGTAAACTATGACTGGTGAACCTCTGATGATGCAACAACAGCAGAACCTGATACAATAGACCCTTGTAGTATGTACAATGTGCCCTGTCTGATACCCTTCAGAATCACACTTGAACCCTTATAGACATTCACCACTCCACCTTCTCCCCAAAACTTGAACCTTTTGCTCTCCAGTAGACTAAGTGATATCAAATTCTTGGTCATTTATGGAACATGCCTAACCTCATTCAATATGCATAATTTACCATCATGTGTCCTAAGTTGGATTGATCCAATCCCAACTATTTTGCAAACCTTGCTGTTAGCCATAGCAATATGACCTCTATCAACCTGCTGATAAGTTGAAAACCACTCCCTGTTTGGACACACATTATAAGATGTCCCAGTGTCCAAAATCCACACATCTCTGTGCCCTACTGACTCTGAAACTGCTAAGGCCAGATCTTCTTCAGAGTTGGTGTCTTGTTCTGCCAAAGCAACTGTACCCTACTGAGTACCCTGCTGCTTCTTCCTCTTTGCACATTCATTTTTCCAATGTCCCTGCTCCTTGCAGTAATTACAGATATCCGTAGCTTTTGGACCATTGGAGTTCTTTTTGAATTTCTTCATTCCAGAATTTCCTGGCCCCCTGCTGAATCCACTGGCCACCAACCCAGCAGACTGACTATCTGTTCCAGATCTAGATGCCTTATGGCGTAACTCTCGAGCATGGAGTGATGACCTTACATCCTCCAATAATACTGAGTCATTTCCAACAATAAAGGACTGCACAAAGTTCTCATATGATGCTGGCAGTGACACAAGTAGAATCAATGCGAAAGATCCTCATCTTCAATCTTCACATCAATATTTCTTAAATCAAGCAATATTGTGTTCACCGATCTAGATGATCCTCACCGAGTACCCTCATGCATCCTTAAACTGAACAGACGTTGTTTCAACAAAAACTTGTTGGTTAAGGACTTAGTCATATACAGACTCTCAAGTTTGGCCCACAACTTCTCAGCAGTGTCCTTCTCAGCAACGTCTGTAATAATATCATCTGACAAGCACAACATAACTGTTGAATGTGCTTTCTCCTCCAGGCTGGCTCTCTCAGCAGCATTTCCTTCTCTTGATTTAGACAAGGGGCCCCATAATCCCTGCTGCTTCAAGAAAGCATGCATCTTGATCTGCCACAGACTAAAATTGTTCCTTCCTGTAAACTTGTCAATCTTAACATTTAAAGTAGACATCTTTCTCACCAGAAAAGATTGTGTAGATCCCAAATCCTAGCGTCAATTATTACCTTGGTGCCAATCGACCTTGCTTAAAACAGATAAACGATTTCTTGAAGAACCCGGACGCTCCGATACCGCGGTTATTACGGATCGATCAAGAAGTGATGGTGAGTTTGATTAAAGATAAAAGATAAACAAGCATGCAAACACAGAAACAAGAAGAACACAGATTTAACGTGGTTTCCGGCAATGTGCCGACTACTCCACGGACAAACGGGGATATTTTATTATCATCAGAAAGTTACATTAAGTAACAACTAATACAGATGGTATTTATAGCCTTGGAAATCCAACTCTAACCAACTAAACAGCCAATCCAGTAAATGACTGAAATACCCTATAAGTAACTCCACCGACTTAGGAAACCATGCAGACTTGTTTCTTAAGTCGGTATAAACCAAAGACTACGATCTGTGATACCTATATCGCGGACTCGGCTCAAAGGACCGATCAACTCTGCTGATGCCCCAGACGAACACCCAATTCAGCAGATGCTTCATGCTCTGCTGACCACCATAATTTCCACACCGGACCTCGTAGCATAAGTTTAAGTCACCATTACATTAATTATTGGTTTTAACTATCACCTCTGGAAATCAAGTGAGTGATCAGCCTTAGGGTGATCAGTCTTGTCCTTGTATTTCATCATTTTTGCTGACTCTTTGACTTAGATTAAAACTCTGTTTTTAAAACTCTGTTTCTGCTGTATAATCTGAGCTGCTTTTTGCAAGCTGATCTGTGTTATGTATTGTTGTGTTGTAATCTGCTGAATTGCAACTGAAATTATCCATGAACGTGCCTGTATTTTTTTTCCGAAAACGAAAGAATAACACACACACGCTTCAAGCGGGGTTCGAACCTTGGACTCTTCACTGGGAGTCAGGTTAGACCCTAGTGGATTACCACTAGGGTATGTACCGGAGTACAACGCGTCTGTACTTAAAGAATAAATTTTAACTTTGATTGTGCTATTATCTCCTCTTGTATTAATACATTACTTGCGTCTGCACCATCTGCTTTGTTTTTGTTCTTTTTGTATTTGATTACATCAGAAAAATAATTTCTGCTGCTTGAGTTTAATATATATATATATATATCATTTGAAAATCTATTTTGTTTGTTGACAAATCAAATTCTTCATCTTTATCTTACTGTTTGATTTATTTGGATCAACTAGTATTCTGCATCACCTTTTGGCATAGCAACAATCTTTTGAGCACTTTACTTGATATAACCATTGGTCAATTTCTTTTGGGTGGTCTACAAGTTTTTAGTTGATATACTGCTGCACCTTATCACAAGTTTCTGTCATTGCCATTGTTTTATCAGATCACTATATCGGATTATATATAATCTATTGGTGTTGTGCTTTTGATCACATTAGGTAAAACCATTTAGTCTAATACTTAATTTTGTCTGTGCTTTCGGGACTTAGTTAATTAAGACTAAAATTGGTAGTAACAAAAAAAGAGCCCGTAATCCATTCACCCCCTCTGGATCACAATTGCGTATAGATCCTAACAATTGATATTAGTTTTAGTGAATCCCCTATTTATGCTTATTTTATATTTCTATGATTTCTACGATTTTACCTTGATCTTGGCTTAAGTGTTTGTTTTGTAGTTAAATCTACAAATAGATCAAACTTTATTATATCAAGCTCTACTTAAGCGTTTGCACACACGCTCACCTACACTCACTACTCTGTTTTCAAAAGTTATGCATTCTTTTTATTTTATACTATATTGCATTCTTGCATTTTGTATTGCATTAAAAAAAACATACAATGTAAGCATATAGCATGGCAACATTAAATAATTTTTCGAACCTGAGGGAGACCTATCTTTAATAAGGCCTCCGTACTTTGACGGTTCGGGTTTTCTTCAATGGAAGCGTTCGAGGATGACTCACGTCCAACTAACGGATTACCAACTTTGGATAATCATTAATAAAGGTCTGTTTGTTTCGACGAAGTCTGTCACCGAAGGAGGTGTCACAACAAAGGTCATCTAGAAATGCATCATCTGGTTGACTTACATCAGTCAGCTGAGTTGAGTTTCGTCTGGTGGATAACAGCTAAAGTTGGGGGTCCACATCTGGGTTTTTATGACAATTCTGATAGAGATCTTATGGCGGCTAGGGTTTAGGGAATTGTGCATATAAATGCCAATTTTATAAACAATGTAGAGTGGGTGAAAATCCTTGTAACTTTGTGCATAGTAAAATATCTCATTTTCTGTCTGTGGAGTAGTCGGCAAAACGTCGGAATTCAAGTTAAATCACTGTGTTCTTCTTGCTTCTGTTCCATCATTGTTTACGTTTGAATTGCTTCTGTTTTATCTTTCTTGGAGTGTAAGTTTCTCATCCGTGTTTTAACAGTGCATGAATGGATTTTATATTAAAATATTAAATCCATCATGGGTTATTACAACTTTTCTCGATACTGATCACTAAATGAGGTTCAAAAAGTGAAACCACTATGTTTTAAATATCTAAATCGCTTAAAGCGAATGAGAAGCTGAAGAAACTTATTCAATGGTCACCGCTAACCGCTTTTGGTCCCAAATCTTTGGGGTTGCTTTTTCTAATAAACGTTGGTTACATTTCTTTATGCTATTTGTACCAGTAACTGGTTTATGGATGAGTGCTCTTGGAGTAGTTGGTCTAGCCCTGAACCTACGTGCCTATGATTTCGTTTCTCAGGAAATTCGCGCAGCGGAAGATCCGGAATTTGAGACTTTCTACACCAAAAATATTATCTTAAACGAAGGTATTCGTGCTTGGATGGCGGCTCAAGATCAGCCTATGGCTCGGTGCAATCACTTTAAAGTTAATGAAATCATTTTCGCATTAGGAGATAACAAAGCCCTATCTTAAACTAAAAGAATGCAGAAAAATTTCATGAAAATGTAAAAGATCATCCACGCACTAGTCAAACTGATCTCGAAGTTTGACAAAACTCGCAGTATTTAGCAATTAAGTTGTCAAATGCCTTTATTGAACAAAAAGGAGTGACTATGTATAAATGCACCAAAAATATGATTGATAATATGCTTTCACGCCATAAGCATAAAAGACCCATCGGTGTAAAAGATAAAAATTCACGGAAAATTAATTCATATTCCGTCACTCATTAAATCTATAGAAGTTATTTGTCTTAAAGGCAAAAAGCCCAAAAATTGCACCTGCATCATATTATCAAATATTGGGGTTGCGGAACAATCGATCCACACATTGATAAATATTTAGTTTTTGCGAATATTGAAGTAACAATGAATTTTGCAGGAGAAACTTATAATAAAACATCATAGTCATCGACGACATATTTTCCTTTTTTAATTGCTATTATTGTTTATATCTGGATCTTGAACCTAAGTCAATAGCATTGTCAGAAACAACCAGACTAGGTAAAAATAAAATAAACAATTGGGGTTGAGTTTGAATTGGAATTTTTGTTTGTTAATGATCGAATAAATTCTCCCATTATAGATAAAATTACGTTCCGCTAATTAATATCTCTGGCGACCACATATTTATGGGTCATTATAAATGAATATTGATATGAAAATCCTTGATGTATTTCAGAAATGAAACAATATGAAAATCGCAATGTGCATATTGTGAAGTTGTAAAGGTCGTTAACATCTATGTTGGATGTATTATGACCAATTGATTAGATTCCTATTGAGGAAGGAATATACAAGTAACTAATTCTTAATGTCATGAATTTTATAGCATTACGCTCGCTCGACGCTAAAATATACGCATGCGAAAAAGCGATTGTATTAATTCTCCCATTGTTTTGATTATTACAGTGTTGATTATTGTGTTGCATGTGTTGCAGAAGTGAGTAGTGGGTATGAAATTTTTTAGCCCCTATATTCAATTATCTACATGAACTCTGAAAGAGAGTGTGAAACAAAAAGCAGACACTAGTGACAGTCTAGCAGATTTGTTCACTAAGTTCATTCCTACATATATTTTAGAGAAATGTGTTTATAGTATGGGAATACATACATTTAAAGACTCTCGTCAATAGGGGAGCGACAACCTCAAACTATTTTGAGAATTTGGTCATAAAACAAACGATTGTACTGTTTTCTCTTTAACTAAAATTTTCTTCACATGGTTTTCTAGTTCAAGGTATTTAATGAGACAATTAGTGCAACACATAAAATGCATATGACAAATCTGTTATTCAAATCAAATCGAGAAAATCAATTCAGCAAATTATACGTGTCTTGTAAAAGAATTGAGAGGTTAATATGCAGAATATTTGATCAACTGATAATCTGATAGACTTATTTACCTGGATATTGCCGACCATAACATTTGAAAGACTGGGTAGAGCACTGGGATGCGACGTTTGAAAAAACTGAATTGATGATTGGTTCAGGGGAGTAAATAAAACATAGATAAATATATACTTTTTTTTCATAACTAAGATTGTTTTTCAATGTGTTTTTTCTTATTATGGTTTTAAGGAAGCATATCATGTCTAATAAATAATAAACATCCAATTGGGAGCGTTACTTAAATTATGGTTATCTATTATTCAAATTGATTTACATAGATTTTGTGGGCTATGTATATATATATATATTTTTGAAAAAGCTATTGATTTTATTATATTCACATTGTAATATCTACTATAAATATCATTTATACCATTCTAATATTACACTGACATTTTTATTTTTCTTCCTACTTTATTTTTTTTCCCGTGTTTTTTTTTTTTAGTTTTTTCACATCAATGTTTATTTTGATATTTTAATTTTTTTTCATTTAGACTGCTTCTCCTCTTACATTGTGTGTGTGTTACTTATTTTATTTTATTTATTTATATATTATTTTTTGGAACTGACTTTTCACATGGCCATTTGTATTATTGCACAACAATCACTTTCGCCATTAATTTTTTTATCACTTACGCGCCTACATTCTGACCGGAGTTCGGCCAGAATGTGGAATATTATACTTATCCAAATGTGGTCAGAACTATTTAGTTTATTCTGACCCAGATAGGATCCAATGATTCGTAGTCAGGAAAACATTACATGTTTGGCCTCTAAAATGGTCCGATACGTTTTCGAATTTTTTTATAGCGACGTGGTTATATTCTGATTTGAAATATATAGGGTTATACCTACTCAAATGTGGTCAGAATAATTTAACTTATTCTGATCTGAACGTGGTCAGGAAAACATTACATGTCCGGCCTAAAAAATGGTCCGATACGTTTTCAAAATTTTCATACCACCGTGGTTATATTCTGACTTGAAATAGGTAATTTTCCGGCCTGTAAAATGGTGCGTATTGTTTCTTAAATGTACATAACAACGTCTCTTTATTCCGACCAATAATTGGTCCGGAAAACGTAATGCTCCGGGTCTATAACATATTCTCGAATAATATACAAATCCCGACTCATTTAGGGTCGAGAATGATACGTGTGTTCATGTCAAAATGAAACCACTCTCGCATTTGGAATGTGTAAAACATAATTAGTGTCAAAATACAGTCCATTTTTTTTTTTTTTTCACACCCTTCTGTCTTTGGAAACCACTTGTGAGTGTTGTGTGTGAGATGCGAATTCATTAATGTGCATATAAGGAAATTACGGAGGGAGTCAACCTACGTACGTATGTGCTTGTATTTTGTGCTATGAATTGAGAGATGAGAAAATTCAAGAAGAAAAAGAATGGCGTTGGGTTTGTGGAATCATATATTAGAGAACATCAGTCGACTTGGATATGAAAAATAAAACAGGAGAGGGAAGGGAAGCCATTTGGGGGAATCATTTTAAGAGCAATAGAGCATGTACATTAATTCATTGGTTTTTTTATTTCCTTTCGCTTTTTTTTTTTTTTTTTATTTTTTATTTTTAACTTCAATAAAAAAAAAATTAGGGGGGAGGGGTGGAGGGGGTGGGGGAGTGTGTTGGAGGTGGTGGAAGGGAGAGGTTTTTTTTTTTTTTTTTTTTTTTTTTCGTTTCGTGGCGGAAATTTCTTTTTGAATCACGTGGCTGAAATTTCAAAGTTCAATATTTAGTCTTTTGTCATATAGAAAAACTATTATAGAGAGAACTTTGCAGTAACATTCTCATGGGGTAAATAACTTTATAATAATGAATTCATTCATTGTAACTAATGGCTGAGGTTGGGTTGGGTTGGGTTGGGTCGATTTGGATTGGTTTTTCAATACTATAATTCGGGTTTGTTCAAGAAAAAACTAACTCAAACCAAGCCGAACGACTATAAAACCCAATGGATTGGTTCGGGTAGATTTGGGTTGGGTTTTCATCCATAAAACATGATCGGTCATAAATTTTTTATGCTATAAAATCAACACACATGTTTACATCAAAATTCGAGTTAATACCATATGTTCATAACTATAAACGTTAAAAAAAACAAATTTTTAGGAAAGAAAATTAAAATTTGATAATTAAGAGCCCAACAATATATAACAAACCAACAACATATAGAGATAATAATTAAAGACCAATAGTTATACTTAAAAAACATACCCGTATTTTTTATTTCCGAAGAACGGTCAAAGAATCGTAGACGGAAACCGAAAATTAAGTGATAGCAGCAATACGATAACTCAATCCAAAAAATGTTGGGTTTCAATTGGTTTGGGTTTTCAGATTGGTTCGGTTTGGGTTTTGGGTTGGACTGGGTTCATTGGGTTTTCTGCTCAGCCCTAGTAACCATATCATTTTGCCATTTAGGCTTTACAACAGTTGAGTTGAGGTCCAGGACCATGAGCTCTTAGTTCGAGTCATCGAGTTCGAATCCCACAAGTTACAGTGTGTTACTATATAGTTTCATTTCATGTGGTAATTTTAATTCGATAAAAAAACAAAAACAAAAAAACAAACATATCATTCGTAGAAAACCAACACGAAATTTTCCCATAATAGAATATACTGAATATGTCTATCCAATAAATACAGAATAAGCGTGTATAGAAATTTTGGCATTGTGATAAAATAAAGCTGCCGCCTTGAATCTTGTATGCGCCTCCGCCAAAAAAAAAATTAAAAAAATCTTGTATGCGCCAGGCTGATAGACCAGATTGACGTTCCCTATCTAAAGCTCATACCGGTATATAAATGTCTTATTCTAAATTCTTTAAATAGAACTAAAAAAAAAAAAAAAACGTATTTATTTTCACCGCAACAAATATATCGATGTATCACACAATATGTGTAACGTCCCATTTTCAGATACCGAGTCATAATCCGAAAAATAACGTTCGGTGTGAATAATATTAAATAAATGTAAAATTATACGACAGCTTCTATGCCGTCGTATCAAATAAAGCAACGGAAGCCAAAAAGGTTCAGGCAAAAATATAAATGCCCCGAATAATAGAATACAAACCGAATATAGTTGAATTGTTTATTTTACAACAACGAAAGGTCCAAAGGTTACAATGTACGATGTCTAAAGGAAAGATACAACACTTGTCTTACAAACATTAATTAAAAGTACAACATGATCTAGTATATCATAAAATAAAAGAAACTGAAATGTCATGCAAGTATCAACAAGGCATCATCATCACGTATCATTATCAAACTCCTCATCGAGCTCAAATTCAACATGTTCATCTTCTCACCCTACAATGCATACAAAATAAAATGCAAAGGAGATAAGTACAAAGTACTTATCAAGAGTGAGAAGTTATTTTATAACTAGAGTTTATAACGAAAGGTTTAATAATTATTATTAACTTATCTTTATGAGACCGACTCAATTCTAGAGTTCACTTCATTCTCATCAACATGTCGTGGCTAACTGTTTCTAGCTTAACTTATCTTTGTTACATCAGTATTAAATGGCACTACGCATGGTGTAACTCACCACGAAGTAGGTGCAACATATTGGGGGTGTTAGGTGTAGTGCCCGAAAGACAATTTCTGTAATTGTTTTTGACAGGATTTATAATTCATCTTAATATTTGCATTTATGTTATATTATACAATGCGAAAACCCTAAGTATATCGGTATGTAATCATATAACTCAGTGTATGGCATACACACGAGGATTGAGTTAGTGATGATATGCTTAAAACCAGTTAGTCTGTGGTGAATTTAATCAGAGTATGGATCTCATGATTAATATACCAATAATGCGCCCGTAACACTTAACGGTGTGACCGTCTTATCCGGACCGTCGGTATAGGGTACCTAGTGAGGCATTTATATATGATGTCTATCATATAGATTTGGACCGATTTGATTTGAATTCTTGATATAATTCCGTGATCGAGAAATCTTATCGAATCACAAGATGATCATATATGGATTAATCTCAATCCTGATATGATCGCAGTCTCCTGCTTGGTTCAAAGTAGGGTTTGATATGTTAGTTAAGGATCACTTGGATACATGAGATCTGAACACTTCTCGTTGGCTCTATTCTGGAATGAGTGAGTAGTCTGTGCCTTCACAGCTATGGAATCCATTTCTTCCTGCGGGAAGTAGACAGACAGTTCCCTTATTTGGTAATCTTAGAAACTGATCGATGGGCCCAGTTCATATTATATTAGTTATGAACTAATTGATCACTAGGGGATTAATGGTAAATAAGGATAAGATGTTTTGAGAAGGGTTTACGGAAATATCCCGAATGAAAACGAACAGTCTATGGAGAATTTATCTGTATGTAATGATTATATCAATGGACGCTTTTACTCAATGATTATAGTGTAAGTATATATCTATAATCGATAGAGTTCAGTTTCGAGTTTATGGTGGCATAATACCGGAATTAATAGATTGAATAAGAATTGTTCTGTTCGATTAATAATTTTATTTAATTATTGTAGCTACTGGTTATAGATCCATGGTTCCCGATGTGGCTCCTAACATGCATATGTTTCTTGACGTTGGGGCTCAATAGTAATTAAGTAGTTGGACTATTTAATTGATATGCGATTTATTATTTATTGGACTAAATAATAAAATAAATGGAAAAGACATTTTTCGTGGACTCGACCCATTATGTGAAATTTCGTGTGAGCCCCAATTTTCTAGTATTGGGGGCGTGTTTTGTGTCTTGGTAATTATTAATGAATTAGTTTTCTTGATAATTATAAGACATGGAATTAATTGTTTATTTGTTAAATAATTAATTAAGGAAAATATATTAGATTGATCTTTAAATATTCTTGATTTATTCTATCTTATTCTAGGAGTATCTTTTATGGAAAATGATTATTATAATTAATTTTGTATTAATTATTAAATCCTTGGAGGACAATGATTTCTCTCATATATAAAGAGAGTTCTCCTAAGCCTTTTCTATCAACATAATGCGCATACATACACACAAAATAAGCTAAGGAATTTGGCCAAATCTTAGGGTTTGAGTTGGGAAAATCTTCGGGATTTTCCGGGTAGCATATCAAGGAGGTCAAGCATCAAGAATCGGCTTCCACCGGTTGTTGCTTGGAGATACACATCGGAAGACTATGGCTTCTCGATTCTCGGATCTCGGCTTATTCTTTGGATCTAGGCTTATCTTTTGATTGGTAAGTAGATCTAACCTTCTTGTAGGTAGATATTAAATTATGTGCTTTAATGTTATATTGATCGTGATCCTTGTTATTCCGCTGCGTAATCGGGCGGATCTAGATCCTTCTGGCGATATTACATCCAACAAGGGGATCACACCAATAACCATGAAAGTCTATTCTGGTAGACTCCGATAGTGCACGCGTTCGGTGAAGTCCCTCTACTCCAATGCCCCTTCGAGGCCAGCAGTGTTATTCATTAACGAAGTTTCCCTACTCACGGTGCCTTCCAAAGGCCACCAGAGTTATTCACTTTATCTGAATGGCCCACACACCGTGATATGACCTTGTGCCTTACCGAGAATAACATGATGTTTAGTCTTTAACTACACAAGTACATTTGTTATTAATTACTAATTAGCCACCTAAGTATTTTCAAGTAAGATCCCTCACGACTCCTATTATCTTACTTAGACCACTAGACACGGACAAGTCCTATCACATACACAGACATTGATGAATACTAATTCATCAAAGCACAATCCAATCGTACTCTTCGATCTGACGGTCCCAAAATTCAAGTCTAAGGGAGAGTACATTCGGTACCGGAACTAAACGCCTCAGAAGCTTAATCAAGGCTTGTTCATATTCATTTAGTGTTATTATATCAAGAAACAAAATTTAAAACCGAACTCGGGGCTTAAAACACATCAAATCACAAAATCGGTCCAATGCTTACCCAAAGCTAACGCAATGCGCACGCATTGAGTGAACATAAGCTTTCCAATTTTTTTTTGCGGTGGCAATGCGCACGCATTGCCCACAAATGCACACACATTCGCATCGAACAAAAAATCGACATTCTTCGCCGCCTTAATGTACGTGCATTGCTCCTCAATGCACACGCATTGAGCGCATTAACTCCCCAAAACATAGTTTTCAACCCTTTATCGATTTCTAACCCTTTCGCAACATGATTATTATCAAATTAAGCACCAAAACAGTTGAAAATCGAAATTTAAACATGGCATAGCTTCACATACATCTACGGAAAGTTCTAAGCATGATTTCTAGAATTTAACGACACTAAAACACAACATTAACATTATCAAACCTTAATTACAGGATAGGAAGAGCCACTTACTTGATTAAAGAAAACTCCAAAGCAAGAACTACGAGAAAGATCTAAGGCGAAACTTCTCCAAACCTTGATCAAACTTGATACGTTTTGTAGCCACGTGATCCTTGTCCTTTCACGAATCCATTGCCATACATTGATCTAGAAACCGGTAAAAATCTAATAAAGAATTGTAAGAACTCTCCTATTGCTTTTCAGTTTCTCTTCTCCTCTCAATTTTGAAGAAAGCCAACTCATCTGATTTCCTGGCAACTTCCCCTCTTAATGGGAAGTTATTTCCCCCAAAAGAAACCTCCACCTACTAACTCTATTTAATTACCACTATTTCCATAAATTGCAAAAAGAATCTCCTATATATATATATTTGAAAATACATATATATAATTTTTTAATCCATAATTAGTAAATATACTATACTGAACTTTACAAATTAACACGTCTGCCCTTTCCCGAAGTTCAGGATATTACATTCCTCCCCTTTAAGAGGAGTTTCATCCTCGAAATTTGAACAAGCTCAAACTGTAGATCTTCCTCTATCACTCTTCTCAAAATGAAACCAAAATCGAAGCTCAACTTGCTCACACTTGGATCCGAAACAACAACTTTGACCTTGTTGACCAAAGAACCAAAACTATACGAATCCTCAAACTGTTCCAAACTCTTGCACACTTAACCCAGAACCGACCAACTACTTCTTGAACTACTGAAACCGCACTAACCAAGCTTCTATCCAACAATCAGCCCTCTATAAGCACTTACCCGGATGGTGACCAAAAAGGTTTCGTAAAGGTTGAAGGGTAGGCTTAACTTCTTCGCTATCTTACTTAACACAAAAGTTTTGACGTTCTTGTATTAATTAAGACCGTCATAGCTATGTTGTCCATTATTAATATATAAGTTTGTTCATTCACTTAATTATAATTATGACGTGAAACTAATTCATGTCATAAGTACTTTAAAGAAATAAACAAACTAAATTGTACCTGGATTGGCCGCATCCAAGGAAAACACCCTTGTTGGTCGGATTTTACTTCTTTGGTTATTTCCTTCCCCGATTCCCCTTGGTATTCCTTGTGGGGAAAGCTCTTGCAAAATGTCCCGTATCCCCACACGAGTAACATCCTTTCATGCCTGCCTGATATTTCCCGGAGTGGTTCCTTTTGCAATTTAGGAAACTTGGTACACCTGATGATGAGGTGGCCGCTAACGGTTCTGAGGTCTTTAGAACGTCTTGAGGCTTTGCTCTATGGCACCTCCTTGGCTACTCTGAAAGGGTAAGTTTACACCAGCCACAACTGATGGAACAACTTTTGGATAACCTGGTGGATTAAATGGTGGGTACCCGAGGAGTACTTGAGGTACTTATGAGGGTATTACTGGGAGATAGTCACTTGTGGTACTTGGTAGTAAGGATGGTATCTCTGGTGAGGTGGTGAGGATTGGTAATGTGGATGAAGTCCATATGGTGGGTAACCAAATCCATTTTGGAAACTAACCATTGGTGGAATATGAAAGATCTGCTGATGTAGAGGGATAACTGGAGGAGGAAGGTAGCTTACCGGTGGAGGAGATGAAGGGTACACATCTGTCACGGGTGGTAGAAACATTGATGGAAGTCGCCTACAATGTGACTGGTATAGATCAACCCACGTGCCAACGGGGTCCTTGGTTGGAAGGTTGTTCTTGAAGAACTTGAGGTGGTTGTTGTTGCTTAGGTACCTGATAAATCCTTTCCACAAGACCCAAAACTACCGTTGGTTCTTCAAACTACTCCTGATTCTGATTAGCCCCTGAACTCTCAACGCCATAAACACCTCTACGGGTTACTACCATTCTGAAAGATCAGAATGTTACTATATGGTCTAAAGAAATCTTATCTCAAGAAAGGAAGCCTAAAGGATGCTTTGCTCTGATACCAACTGTAACGCCCCGCTTCCAGATATCGAGCCCTTATCCGGAAGAGAACGTTTGGCGCGTATAACATTAAGTAAATCTAATATTATACACCAGCCTCTACGTCGTCGTACCAAATAAAGCAATAGAATCCCAAAAAGGCTCAGGTAAAACATAAATGCCTTTAAGAATTGAATACAAACCGACTATAGATGAATTGTTTAACTTACAATAACGAAACGTCCAAAGTTCACAACGTACGATGTCTAAAGGCAAGGTACAACACATGCCTTACAAACATTTAATAAAAGTACATCATAAAATATATAAAAGAAACTGAAACGTGATCCAAGCATCAACAAGGCATTATCATCGTGTATCATTATCAAACTCCTCAATGCATACAAAAAAAATGCAAAGGAGGTAAGTACAAAGTACTTAGAAAGAGTGAGAAGCTAATGTATAACTAGAGTTTATAACGAAAGGTTTAATAATTATTATTAAGTTATATTTATGAGGCCGACTCAATTCTAGGGTTCACTTCATGCTCATCAATATGTCGTGACTAACTGTTTCTTGATTCGCTTATCTTTGTTACATCAGTAATCAAGGACACTACGTATGGTGTAACTCACCACGAAGTAGGTGCAACATATTAGTGGATCACACCAATAACTATGGAAGTCTATATAGGTAGACTCTGATAATACACGTGTTCAGTGAAGTCCCTCTACTCCCAGTGCCCCTTCGAGGCCAGCAGAGTTATTCATTCATGAAGTTCCCCTACTCCCGGTGCCTTTCAAAGGCCGGCAGAGTTATTCTCTTTATCGAATGGCCCACACATCATGATATGACCTTGTGCCTTACCAAGGATAACATGACGTTTAGTTTTTTATTACACAAGTATGTTTGTTATTAATTACTAACTAGCCACCTAAGTATTTTCAAGTAAGCTCACAACTCCTACTCTCTTACTTTGAACACTTGATAGGTACAAGTCCTATCACATAGATAGACATTGATGAATACTAATTCATCAGAGCACAACCAATCGTACTCTTCTGACGGTCTGGAAATTCAACTCTACGGATTGAGTGAACATAAGCTTTCCAAAATTTTATGTAGTTGCAATGCGCACACATTCCCTCGAATACGCACGCATTCTGCATCAGAACCAAAAATCAGACATTCTGCTGCCTTAATGTGTGTACATTGCCCCTCAATGCACACGCATTGAGCGCAGTAACTCCCCGAAACACAGTTTTCAGCCCTTTATCGATTTCTAACCCTTTCCCAACATGATTATCATCAAATTAAGAACCAAAACAGTTGAAAAACACAATTTAAACATGGCATAGCTTCACATACTACTACAACAAGTTCTGAGCATGACTTTTAGCATTTAACTACACTAAAACACCACCTTAACATTATCAAAACTTTATTATACGATAGGAAGAGCCTCTTACTTGATTAAAGCAAACTCCAAAGCAAGAATTACGAGAAAGACTGAATCAACACTTCTCCAAAACCTTGCTGAAACTTGAAATGTTGTGTAGCCACGTTATTATCGAGAGAACTTTGCTATAACATTCTCATGAGCTAAATATCTTTAATAATGAATTCATTCATCATAACTATATCATTTTGCCATTTAGGCTTTACAATGATTGAGTTGAGGCCCAGGACCATGAGCTATTCGGTTCGAGTCATTGAATTCGAATCACACAAGTTACGGTGTGTTACTATATAGTTTCACTTTATGTGATAATTTTATTTCAATAAAAATACAAACAAAAAACAAACATATCATTGGTAGAAAATGACCATCATGAAATTTTCCCATAATAGAGTATATTGACTCTGTATATCTAATAAATACAGAATAAGAATCTATAGAAATTTTGGCATTGTACGATAAAATAAAGCTGCCGCCTTGAATCTTGTATGCGCCTCCGCCAAAAAAAAAAAAAAAAAAAAAAAAAATCTTGTATGCGCCAGGCTGATAGACCAGATTGACGTTCCCAATCTAAAGCTCATACCGGTATATAAATGTCTTATTCTAAATTCTTTAAATAGAACTTTAAAAAAAAAAACGTA
The DNA here is from genome assembly GCA_036785695.1 of Gentiana straminea. Taxonomy (NCBI): domain Eukaryota; kingdom Viridiplantae; phylum Streptophyta; class Magnoliopsida; order Gentianales; family Gentianaceae; genus Gentiana; species Gentiana straminea. The sequence continues at coordinate 8,886,823 of JAVUPR010000300.1, read as the reverse complement.
TTTATTTTCACCGCAACAAATATATCGATGTATCACACAATCTGTGTAACGTCCCATTTTCAAATACTGAGTCCTAATCCGAAAAATAACATTCATTGTATAATATTAAATAAATGTAAAATTATACGACAGCCTCTATGTCGTCGTATCAAATAAAGCAACGGAAGCCAAAAAGGTTCAGGCAAAAACATAAATGCCCCGAAGAATAGAATACAAACCGAATATAGTTGAATTGTTTATTTTACAACAACGAAAGGTCCAAAGGTTACAATGTACGATGTCTAAAGGAAAGACACAACACTTGTCTTACAAACATTAATTAAAAGTACAACATGATCTAGTATATCATAAAATAAAAGAAACTGAAATGTCATTCAAGTATCAACAAGGCATCATCATCACGTATCATTATCAAACTCCTCATCGAGCTCAAGTTCAACCTGTTCAACTTCTCACCCTACAATGCATACAAAACAAAATGCAAAGGAGATAAGTACAAAGTACTTATCAAGAGTGAGATGCTAATTTATAACTAGAGTTTATAACAAAAGGTTTAATGATTATTATTAACTTATCTTTATGAGACCGACTCAATTCTAGGGTTCACTTCATTCTCATCAACATGTCGTGGCTAACTGTTTCTAGCTTAACTTATCTTTGTTACATCAGTATTCAATGGCACTACGCATGGTGTAACTCACCACGAAGTAGGTGCAACATATTGGGGGTGTTATGTGTAGTGCCCCGAAAGACAATTTCTGTAATTGTTTTTGACAGGATTTATAATTCATCTTAATATTTGCATTTATGTTATATTATACACTGCGAAAACCCTAAGTATATCGGTATGTAATCACATAACTCAGTATATGGCATACACACGAGGATTGAGTTAGTGATGATATGCTTAAAACTAGTTAGTCCGTGGTGAATTTAATCAGAGTATGGGTCTCATGATTAATATACCAATAATGCGCCCAGAACACTTAACGGTGTGACCGTCTTATCCGGACCGTCGGTATAGGGTACCCAGTGGGGCATTTATATATGATGTCTATCATATAGGACTGGACCGATTTGATTTGAACTCTCGATATAATTCCGTGATCGAGAAATCTTATCGAATCACAAGATGATCATATATGGATTAATCTCAATCTTGATGTGATCGCAGTCTCCTGCTTGGTTCAAAGTAGGGTTTGATGTGTTAGTTAAGGATCACTTGGATACATGAGATCTGAACACTTCTCATTGGCTCTATTCTGGAATGAGTGAGTAGTGTGTGACTTCACAGCTATGGAATCCATTCCTTCCTGCGGGAAGTAGACAGACAGTTGCCTTATTTGTTAATCCTAGAAATTGATCGATGGGCCAAGTTCATATTATATTAGTTATGAACTAATTGATCACTAGGGGATTAATGGTAAATAAGGATAAGATGTTTTGAGAAGGGTTTACGGAAATATCCCGAATCAAAACGAACAGTCTATGTAGGATTTATCTGTATGTAATGATTATATCAATGGACGCTTTTACTCAATGATTAGAGTGTAAGTATATATCTATAATCGATATAGTTCAGTTTCGGGTTATGGTGGCATAATCCCGGAATTAATAGATTGAATAAGAATTGTTTTGTTCGATGAATAATTTTATTTAATTATTGTAGCTACTGGTTATAGATCCATGGTTCCCGATGTGGCTCATAACATGCATATGTTTCTTGACGTTGGGGCTCAATAATAATTAAGTAGTTGGACTATTTAATTGATGTGCGATTTATTATTTATTGGACTAAATAATAAAATAAATGGAAAAGACATTTTTCGTGGACTCAACCCATTATGTGAAATTTCGTGTGAACCCCAATTTTCTAGTATTGGGGGCTTGTTTTGTGTCTTGGTAATTATTAATGAATTAGTTTTATTGATAATTATAAGACATGTGATTAATTGTTTATTTGTTAAATAATTAATTAAGGAAAATATATAAGATTGATCCTTAAATATTCTTGATTTATTCTATATTATTCTAGGAGTATCTTTTATGGAAAATGATTATTATAATTGATTTTGTATTAATTGTTAAATCCTTGGAGGACAATGATTTCTTTCATATACAAAGAGAGTTCTCCTAAGCCTTTTCTATCAACATAATGCGCATACATACACACAAAATAAGCTAAGGAATTTGGCCAAAGCTTAGGTTTTGAGTTGGGAAAATCTTCGGGATTTTCCGGGTAGCATATCAAGGAGGTCAAGCATCAAGAATCGGCTTCCACCGGTTGTTGCTTGGAGATACACATCGGAAGACTATGGCTTCTCGATTCTCGGATCTCGGATTATTCTTTGGATCTAGGCTTATCTTTTGATTGGTAAGCAGATCTAACCTTCTTGTAGGTAGATATTAAATTATGTGCTTTAATGTTAAATTGATCGTGATCCTTGTTATTCCGCTGCGTAATCGGGCGGATCTAGATCCTTCTGGCGATATTACATCCAACAGGGGGATCACACCAATAACCATGGAAGTCTATTCTGGTAGACTCCGATAGTGCACGTGTTCGGTGAAGTCCCTCTACTCCAATGCCCCTTCGAGGCCAGCAGAGTTATTCATTAACGAAGTTTCCCTACTCACGGTGCCTTCCAAAGGCCAGCAGAGTTATTCACTTTATCTGAATGGCCCACACACCGTGATATGACCTTGTGCCTTACCAAGAATAACATGATGTTTAGTCTTTAACTACACAAGTACGTTTGTTATTAATTACTAATTAGCCACCTAAGTATTTTCAAGTAAGATCCCTCACAACTCCTATTATCTTACTTAGACCACTAGACACGGACAAGTCCTATCACATACTCAGACATTGATGAATACTAATTCATCAAAGCACAATCCAATCGTACTCTTCGATCCGACGGTCCCAAAATTCAAGTCTAAGGGAGAGTACATTCGGTACCGGAACTAAATGCCTCAGAAGCTTAATCAATGCTTGTTCATATTCATTTAGTGTTATTATATCAAGAAACAACATTTAAAACTGAACTCGGGGCTTAAAACACATCAAATCACAAAACTGGTCCAATGCTTACCCAAACTAACGCAATGCGCACGCATTGAGTGAACAGAAGCTTTCCAATTTTTTTTTGCAGTGGCAATGCGCACGCATTGCCCACAAATGCACACACATTCTGCATCAGAACCAAAAATCAGATATTCTGCTGCCTCAATGTCTGTGCATTGCTCCTCAATGCACAAGCATTGAGCGCATTAACTCCCCAAAACATAGTTTTCAACCCTTTATCGATTTCTAACCCTTTCGCAACATGATTATTATCAAATTAAGCACCAAAACAGTTGAAAATCAGAATTTAAACATGCATAGCTTCACATACTTCTACAGAAAGTTCTAAGAATGATTTCTAGCATTTAACGACACTAAAACCCAACATTAACATTATCAAACCTTAATTACAGGATAGGAAGAGCCACTTACTTGATTAAAGAAAACTCCAAAGCAAGAACTACGAGAAAGACTGCAGCGAAACTTCTCCAAACCTTGATCAAACTTGATACGTTTTGTAGCCACGCGATCCTTGTCCTTTCACGAATCCATTGCCATACATTGATCAAGAAACCGGTAAAAATCTGATGAAGAGTTGTAAGAACTCTCCTATTGCTTTTCAGTTTCTCTTCTCCTCTCAAGTTTGAAGAAAGCCAACTCATATGATTTCCTGGCAACTTCCCCTCTTAATGGGAAGTTATTTCCCCCAAAAGAAACCTCCAGCCACTAACTCTATTTAATTACCACTATTTCCATAAATTGCAAAAAGAATCCCCATAAATTGCAAAAAGAATCCACTATTTCTATTTAATACAAACCGACTATAGCTGAATTGTTTAACTTACAACAATGAAAGGTCCAAAGTTTACAACGTACGATGTCTAAAGGCAAGGTACAACACATTCCTTACAAACATTTAATAAAAGTACATCATAAAATATCTAAAAGAAACTGAAACGTGATCCAAGCATCAACAAGGCATCATCATCGTGTATCATTATCAAACTCCTCAATGCATACAAAACAAAATGCAAATGAGGTAAGTACAAAGTACTTAGCAAGAGTGAAAAGCTAATGTATAACTAGAGTTTATAACGAAAGGTTTAATAATTATTATTAAGTTATCTTTATGAGGCCGACTCAATTCTACGGTTCACTTCATGCTCATCAATATGTCGTGACTAACTATTTCTAGATTAGCTTATCTTTGTTACATTAGTAATCAAGGACACTACTATGGTGTAACTCACCACGAAGTAGGTGCAACATATTAGTGGATCACACCAATAACTATGGAAGTCTATATAGGTAGACTCTGATAATACACGTGTTCGGTGAAGTCCCTCTACTCCCAGTGCCCCTTCGAGGCCAGTAGAGTTATTCATTCATGAAGTTCCCCTACTCCCGGTGCCTTTCAAAGGCCGGCAGAGTTATTCTCTTTCTCTGAATGGCCCACACATCATGATATGACCTTGTGCCTTACCAAGGATAACATGACGTTTAGTTTTTTATTACACAAGTATGTTTGTTATTAATTACTAACTAGCCACCTAAGTATTTTCAAGTAAGCTCTTTCAGAACTCCTACTCTCTTACTTAGAACACTTGATAGGTACAAGTCCTATCACATAGATAGACATTGATGAATACTAATTCATCAAAGCACAACCAATCGTACTCTTCTGATGGTCCAGAAATTCAACTCTAAGGATTGAGTGAACAGAAGCTTTCTCCTCCAGACTGGCTCTCTCAGCAGCACTTCCTTCTGTTGATTTAGACAAGGGGCCCCATAATCCCTGCTGCTTCAAGAAAGCATGCATCTTGATCTGCCACAGACTAAAATTGTTCCTTCCTGTAAACTTGTCAATCTTAACATTTAAAGTAGACATCTTTCTCACCAGAAAAGATTGTGTAGATCCCAAATCCTAGCGTCAATTATTACCTTGGTGCCAATCGACCTTGCTTAAAACAGATAAACAGATTTCTTGAAGAACCTGGACGCTCTGATACCAGTTGGTTATTACGGATCGATCAAGAAGTGATGGTGAGTTTGATTAAAGATAAAAGATAAACAAGCATGCAAACACATAAACAAGAAGAACACAGATTTAACGTGGTTTCCGGCAATGTGCCGACTACTCCACGGACAAACGGGGATATTTTATTATCATCAGAAAGTTACATTAAGTAACAACTAATACAGATGGTATTTATAGCCTTGGAAATCCAAATCTAACCAACTAAACAGCCAATCCAGTAAATGACTGAAATACCCTATAAGTAACTCCACCGACTTAGGAAACCATGCAGACTTGTTTCTTAAGTCGGTAGTAAACCAAATAGGACTACGGTCTGTGATACGTACCTATATCGGCGGAGACTCGGCTCCGAAAGAACCGATCAACTCTGCTGATGCCCCAGACGAACACCCGATTCAGCAGATGCTTCATGCTCTGCTGACCACCATAATTTCCACACCAGACCTTAGTAGCATAAGTTTAAGTCACCATTACATTAATTATTGGTTTTAACTATCACCTCTGGAAATCAAGTGAGTGATCAGCCTTAGGGTGATCAGTCTTGTCCTTGTATTTCATCATTTTTGCTGACTCTTTGACTTATATTAAAACTCTGTTTTTAAAACTCTGTTTCTGCTGTATAATCTGAGCTGCTTTTTGCAAGCTGATCTGTGTTAAGTATTGCTGTGTTGTAATCTGCTGAATTGCAACTGAAATTATACATGAACGTGCCTGTATTTTTTTTTCCGAAAACGAAAGAATAACACACACACGCTTCAAGCGGGGTTCGAACCTTGGACTCTTCACTGGGAGTCAGGTTAGACCCTAGTGGATTACCACTAGGGTATGTACCGGAGTACAACGCGTCTGTACTTAAAGAATAAATTTTAACTTCGATTGTGCTATTATCTCCTCTTGTATTAATACATTACTTGTGTCTGCACCATCTGCTTTGTTTTTGTTCTTTTTGTATTTGATTACATCAGAAAAATAATTTCTGCTGCTTGAGTTTAATATATATATATATATATATATATATATATATATATATATATATATATATATATATATATATATATATATATTGGAAAATTAGGGATAAGGACACAATACGAAATATTTTTAAGTAACGGACACTACATATTTTTTATAGGAAGAAGGACAACCGCATAATTTTTATAGCGAGAAGGACAAACAAATGAATCCCAAAAATCGGTGAATCTCTCCGGTGAATCCCGAAATCGGTGAATTTCGACGGTGAATTTCGACGGTGAATCCCGAAAATTAGTGAATTTCGACGATGAATTTTGAAAATTAGTGAATTTCGACGGTGAATTTCGTCGGTGAATTTAAACGGTGAATTTCATTTGAAAATCTATTTTGTTTGTTGACAAATCAAATTCTTCATCTCTATCTTACTGTTTGATTTATTTGGATCAACTAGTATTCTGCATCACCTTTTGGCATAGCAACAATCTTTTGAGCACTTTACTTGATATAACCATTGGTCAATTTCTTTTGGGTGGTCTACAAGTTTTTAGTTGATATACTGCTGCACCTTATCACAAGTTTCTGTCATTGCCATTGTTTTATCAGATCACTATATCGGATTATATATAATCTATTGGTGTTGTGCTTTTGATCACATTAGGTAAAACCATTTAGTCTAATAATTAATTTTGTCTGTGCTTTTGGGACTTAGTTAATTAAGACTAAAATTGGTAGTAACAAAAAAAGAGCCCGTAATCCATTCACCCCTCTAGATCACAATTGCGTATAGATCCTAACAATTGATATTAGTTTTAGTGAATCCCCTATTTATGCTTATTTTATATTTCTATGATTTCTACGATTTTACCTTGATCTTGGCTTAAGTGTTTGTTTTGTAGTTAAATCTACAAATAGATCAAACTTTATTATATCAAGCTCTACTTAAGCGTTTGCACACACGCTCACCTACACTCACTACTCTGTTTTCAAAAGTTATGCATTCTTTTTATTTTATACTATATTGCATTCTTGCATTTTGTATTGCATTAAAAAAATACAATGTAAGCATATAGCATGGCAACATTAAATAATTTTTCGAACCTGAGGGAGACCTATATTTAATAAGGCCTCCGTACTTTGACGGTTCGGGTTTTCTTCAATGGAAGCGTTCGAGGATGACTCACGTCCAACTAACGGATTACCAACTTTGGATAATCATTAATAAAGGTCTGTTTGTTTCGACGAAGTCTGTCACCGAAGGAGGTGTCACAACAAAGGTCATCTAGAAATGCATCATCTGGTTGACTTACATCAGTCAGCTGAGTTGAGTTTCGTCTGGTGGATAACAGCTAAAGTTGGGGGTCCACATCTGGGTTTTTATGACAATTCTGATAGAGATCTTATGGCGGCTAGGGTTTAGGGAATTGTGCATATAAATGCCAATTTTATAAACAATGTAGAGTGGGTGAAAATCCTTGTAACTTTGTGCATAGTAAAATATCTCATTTTCTGTCTGTGGAGTAGTCGGCAAAACGTCGGAATTCAAGTTAAATCACTGTGTTCTTCTTGCTTTTGTTCCATCATTGTTTACGTTTGAATTGCTTCTGTTTTATCTTTCTTGGAGTGTAAGTTTCTCATCCGTGTTTTAACAGTGCATGAATGGATTTTATATTAAAATATTAAATCCATCATGGGTTATTACAACTTTTTTCGATACTGATCACTAAATGAGGTTCAAAAAGTGAAACCACTATGTTTTAAATATCTAAATCGCTTAAAGCGAATGAGAAGTCAAGAAACTTATTCAATGGTCACCGCTAACCGCTTTTGGTCTCCAATTCTTTGGGGTTGCTTTTTCTAATAAACGTTGGTTACATTTCTTTATGCTATTTGTACCGATCGCTTGGTTTATGGATGAGTGCTCTTGGAGTAGTTGGTCTAGCCACGAACCTACGTGCCTATGATTTCGATTCTCGGGAAATTCGCGCGCGAAGATCCGGAATTTGAGACTTTCTACACCAAAAATATTATCTTAAACGAAGGTATTCGTGCTTGGATGGCGGCTCAAGATCGCCTCGGTGCAATCACTTTAAAGTTAATGAAATCATTTTCGCATTAGGAGATAACAAAGCCCTATCTTAAACTAAAAGAATGCGAAAAAAATTTCATGAAAATGTAAAAGATCATCCACGCACTAGTCAAACTGATCTCGAAGTTTGACAAAACTCGCAGTATTTAGCAATTAAGTTGTTGATGGACGTAATTTCTACGGTCCGGTCAAACAAAGACTCGAAACCTTAGCAGAATCTACCCTCTAACCGGCAGTGTACCGGGTCGAGTGTAGGATAGTGCTTGAGGAGTCCGAGGTCGATCCCACAGAGATTGGCTTTGAGTACCACAGTTGACTTATTTCTCAGTTCAGGTCAACGTATAGGTGTGAAGTTATACTATTGCATAAAATAAAGATTACACTACTCGGAATTCTAAACAGGTTAAAAGAAGTATGGCCGAACTACGATCCAAATGATTACTTTACCATTAGAATGATTGCCCCGGGAGTGTGCCTTACTCTACCTTGCCGTCTAACAATAACTCATAGGACAAACCCCGTATTGGGACTAAACTTGATGACTAGGGCGTCAATCTAGTACACGGGTAGGTGTCGACTACCTTTCAAGCCCAAAACTTCTACGGTCCCGAAACCCCGTTCCCACACGTCGCCGCAACATACATTTATAAGCTAACGTGTGTGCAACTATGAAAAAGGTTGTCAATCTCATTCAAAGCTATTAAAACAATCAAAACAAGTTTCGTGATGTGAATTATCGATTAGAACGTTAAATTACGCGCTACACTACCTCCCGGTTCGTCTCTCTAATGGTGTTTCACCCACCTTCACATAGTTCAACCATATGAAGAATCTAGCTACTCATAATCGAATCTATGTTATACAAACAAGATAAAAGCATCACAACAACAATAAAACAACAAGAACACATACCCATTTCGATTCAAATTGAAGAACCAAATTCGAGCTCCAAAAAGGACAAATCTTGTCACTTGAAATGTTACAAATCGAAGCTAAAAGTTGTATAATCAAAGAGAGGATCGAAAGACGATTCTAATGATATATAGCACGTTATCTAACACCTTGGGACGAAGAAAATCGCCCAAAATCGCCTAAGAGAAGTTGGGGGGCGGGTTTGTTGTTCCATTAGGGTTGGAATGAGGGAGTATTTATAGGTGGAGCAGAAAAATACGAGCAAACGGCCTGGACGCCAGTCCGAAGCCCTGGACGCTACGGACGCCGATCCGGGGCTTCGGACGCCGATTCACCCGAGTTTTGCATGAAGATGGAAGCTTGTTCTTGAGTGGACGCTCGTCCAGAATGGCCTTCAGTATTTCCACCATAACTTCACTTCTAGGGATTCAAATGAGATGATTCAAGATGCATTAGAAAGCTGATTCATTCCTCTACAACTTTAATCAAGACAACGTTCCCTGAAAATGCCTCCAAGTGTGACCAAAATGCCCATGAAGTGACTTGTTCTGCTTTGAATCGCTTGGACGCCCGTCCACTGAAGATCTCAACTCTCTGAATCAAATTGGGCATTCTGGACGCCCGTTTGCACATCCTGGACACCCGTCCACATCCCCGGACGCTCGTCCACTTTTCCGGACGCTCGTCCACTTGAAGTCTCAACTCTCTGCATCAAAAAAGGCACCCTGGACGCCAGTTCATATTTCTGGACGCCAGTCCAGAACCCAGCTCCAGTCTTTTGCTCATAACTTCACTTCTAGGGCTCCAAATGAGGTGATTCAACATGCGTTGGAAATCTCTTTCAATCCTCTACAACTTGCATCAAGACACCTGGACCAGAAAATGCCTCCATCATAGGCCAAAATGCTGCTGAATTGAACGTAGGGTGAGGGCACAATTATCTTCTTCCTTTTCTTCATTTTTCTCCTTCTTTGGCTCATTCTTGCACCTTGATGATACTTCTCATCATAAATATTCGCCTTCCGGGTTCTCGAGACACCCTAGTCCTGCATCCATATGAAACAACAAGCAAACGTGTAACCCCGCAAACTACGGGTGCTCGGGAAAACGAGTATAAAATGCTAAAATAAGGCCGAGTTTACGGAAAACCGACAGTCACTCGCCGTGCAACAAAACTTCATTTCATACTCAAAACAGGGTCTAAACTTACCCGAAACATGCCAGAAATGTGATAATCATGGGCTAAACTGCACAGAAATGTACAGTAAAGTTGGTTCCTATCACCACCCCACACTTAGCCTTTACTCGCCCTCGAGTAAAATAGGCGTTCAAACAAAGCCAAGGAATCAACTTTACGGTACATGCATTTGCCTCAAAATATCGAGGTAAAAAGAATTTAGCTAAGCGAATGTATTACCTTGACTCTACCAAACCATAACACGGAGTGAATGTGTGTTTGAATGACGACGACTTATGCTTAATACGATTTCGGGCTTGGAATACCGGACAAATGACTTTACACGATCTTGCCCTTCCTAGAATCTCCACTAATCGGGACTAACCAAAGTTAAACACGGTCCAGCAGGACTTGAACGGTTATAATGTTAGGCTAGGGTAAATTCGGTTAATCGAAAAGGGTAATTTGGGAAACTGGAGAAAAGAAGTACGAGTGAACATAATCCAAACACGTACCACGTCTTCTTTACTATACATCCAAACTCCTTTTTGATCGTTTTCAACATTTTGGGAACTATAGGATACTGAAATACCCGAACTCATTGCCAAACTCGACTATGTTTCAAGTGTCGTGAGGTGAGCTCGAATACTTAGTACCTATCTGACTATCCCAACCCTAACATCATCATTGCTTTAAGCTCGTTGCCTTTTCAACCCTTTATTTCTATATTAAACACAATTATTTGATTAGATTTTGATTTTGGTTTTTTTTTTTTTTTTTTTTTTGAAATGAAACCCGAGCATCCAGCACAACTGAGCTCCTCCTCTCCTTATAGCTCCAAAACTGAAGAAACAACAACCCGCCTCAAAAGCGACAACAATTCCCCCCACCCCACACTTGCCTTGGCAAGTGTGGTTTAACAAGAGACTAAGTTCACTCGTAGGGTCAAATGAAGGGAATGTGACCAAAATAAGGCTCAAGGGTAGGTTTCGGCTAAATAACGATTAATGCGAATGGTGGTCCCATTCATCAATCTACGAAGGTCAAATGTTCGGCTCGGGCTTATTTGGCTTAAGTAGGGTAAAAAAGAACGCCAAAACTGTCATCCCGTGTTCCTACCAAGGCTAATCCTTCTATTTCGCCTTAGGGGTTCAAACGTGTACTAAAAAGATGTTCCGTATCATGACAAAGTAGACTCAACGTGAGACATTCACAAAACTAAAAACCTTTCACCATTCAATTGTGAACAACATGCATATATCGTGGTGTTAAAATCTTGGAAAAATTTGAAAAACGGCCTATAATACTTTTAAGAACATGCGAATAACCTAAGTCGTCCCCCCCCTCACTTGAGTGAAACACCGTCCTCGGTGTGTGAACGAAAAGGAAAAAGAAAGACTTAGCTTATGAGCCCGGCAAAACGGCACGATCAAGTCCCGTAACGGTCGTGAAGTACTCCATCCCTATACAATGAAAAACATATCCAAGAACCACATGCACGGGACATGGTCCACGTGCCAAAGCAAATACTATAGGGAATTCCGGGGGTAATAAAAAGACCGACCGCGTTACGTCAGAAAACTTGAACAAAAATGTCATAAAGATAGAAAAATATGGATCAAACATACAATAAATGACCAATGAATCCACACGTGCCCAAAATAAAATCCATGAATCCACAACCCCAAAACACAAAAGATGGACCTCAAAACATGCAAAACACAACAAATGGTGGGTTGCCTCCCACCGAGCGCCTTTGTTTTACGTCGTTGGCTCGACCAAGTGACACCAAAACGGACTCAAACCATAAAAGACTCAAAACAACAATTCAAATATTTCATTTCAAACAAGTATCATCAAAACCATCAACCAAAATCCGAAGTCAAAAAGATCAACAACTCAAGAAGAATACAAATAGCAAGCATCATGAAAACCGAGTTCGTTAGAAACTTACCTCTCATAGCCCTCGATGCAACCTCCTCCCAACTCGGGAATCCTCTTCTGTCAAAACCTCTCATCATCTTCTTCTTGGAATCACCCCACCACCGTGGTCTTTCCTCTCTATCACCTCTACGTGCGTCTTCCACCCGGGACCCTTCGAACTTAACCTCGTAGAACTCATCCGCACGAATGGATGCAAATAAGTCTATCGCACCTCTTGTCACGGTGTCATGGTCATCGTCGGGATGTGGTATGGTAGACAACAGTTCCACCTCCCCCACTTCATAATCATGGGTATCCTGTACAAGTGGCTTGGCATACTCATAAAAATTCTCCACCGACTCTAACGGTACATCATCAACTAATGGAGTGATGGGCGATCCCATATCGATCTCTTGCATCTCAATCTACGGCTCATCAAATGTTGTGCTCAAATCTATCCCACACCCTTCAAGGTCATCATTTTTCATTTCTTCGGGAGGCGGTGTAATAGATAAAATCCGCACATCTTCCATCTCCAAATCTAGCATTTCCTCTTCATCACATAATGAGCCATTTTCACCACCAAAAACTTCTTGTTCACTCATAACAATGGATGGCTCCACCACACATTCCATCAAAGTTTCATCAATTTTCATCTAAAGAGGTGAAGGTGCCATAGGTAGAACATGAAACCTGCCATAGTCAAATATTGCAATTGGAGGTGGCACTATGGGCAGCCCCAACTCACTATCAGGCTCGGATATCTCGTCATAGAAAGCTGATTTATCAACCTCACTCTCCACCTCTTCACTGTCGGCTTTCTCTAGCCCTCTTTCCATTGCGAGTTCTCTCTTAACAGCAGCTAACTCTCTTTTCCTAGCTTCCAACTCAGCTTGCATTCTTTCTCTCTCTGCTGCCTCATTCACCTCATATGCATAAGCTTCTTCGTCATGCTCTGCCTTTCGGTCCGACACCTCATTGTAGAAATTTGGATCCTCAATCTCACTATCTACTCGGACCGTTTGTGTGCAAGACTTTTCTTTTTGATCCGGCATCCGGGCCGTCATGATAGACACGATATCCTGAGACATCCAACATAGCATGTATCTTATGGGGCCAATCTTCATTAGGCGGGCAAGTCCTATATTCCCGCCGGAAAACTTGTCTTGCATCTCCCCAACCCGTTTCAAAGCATCCTCGGCCTCTTTATATAACACGAGCATCCGGTTCAACCAATCGATCAATTGATGTGCCGACACTTCCTCATCCATAGCCATAGAAACCCTTTCAATGAGCTCATGAATAATACCACTTTCTCGTTCCTCTTCCGTATAGGCGAGGTCAATCTGCTGCAAGTGCTGATTTTGAGAGTTCCAATTCCAAGGGTTGTTCGAGTCATAATTCTGATTATTCCCTTGTCCTTGATTTGGGCTCCAATTGTAGTCATGCTGGCTTTGATTGCCTCCCCAATTTCCGGCTGATTACGGTTCCAATTGCCCCCAGAATTCTGTCCATTATAGTTCCCCTCATCATATCGATAATCGTCGTCGTCCATTCCACATCCCATGAACGCACCCTGCTCTTGGTAATACGGTTGATAATACTGATTTTGACCAAGCTCAGGTGCCCAAGGTTGGTAGGTAGATCGGTCTTCATATAAGTTGTATTGTTGAGAATATCCACCCATTTATGCTCAAGCTGCAAAATCACAGAAAACAACAAGAAAACAATAAAAACGACCTAAGCTCAAGCTTTCGGTCAACTATTGTGATATCAAAGCATTGGCAATCCCCGGCAACGGCGCCATTTTGATGGACGTAATTTCTACGGTCCGGTCAAACAAAGACTCGAAACCTTAGCAGAATCTACCCTCTAACCGGCAGTGTACCGGGTCGAGTGTAGGATAGTGCTTGAGGAGTCCGAGGTCGATCCCACAGAGATTGGCTTTGAGTACCACAGTTGACTTATTTCTCAGTTCAGGTCAACGTATAGGTGTGAAGTTATACTATTGCATAAAATAAAGATTACACTACTCGGAATTCTAAACAGTTAAAAGAAGTATGGCCGAACTACGATCCAGCGGATTACTTTACCATTAGAATGATTGCCCCGGGAGTGTGCCTTACTCTACCTTGCCGTCTAACAATAACTCATAGGACAAACCCCGTATTGGGACTAAACTTGATGACTAGGGCGTCAATCTGGTACACGGGTAGGTGTCGACTACCTTTCAAGCCCAAAACTTCTACGGTCCCGAAACCCCGTTCCCACACGTCGCCGCAACATACATTTATAAGCTAACGTGTGTGCAACTATGAAAAAGGTTGTCAATCTCATTCAAAGCTATTAAAACAATCAAAACAAGTTTCGTGATGTGAATTATCGATTAGAACGTTAAATTACGCGCTACACTACCTCCCGGTTCGTCTCTCTAATGGTGTTTCACCCACCTTCACATAGTTCAACCATACGAAGAATCTAGCTACTCATAATCGAATCTATGTTATACAAACAAGATAAAAGCATCACAACAACAATAAAACAACAAGAACACATACCCATTTCGATTCAAATTGAAGAACCAAATTCGAGCTCCAAAAAGGACAAATCTTGTCACTTGAAATGTTACAAATCGAAGCTAAAAGTTGTATAATCAAAGAGAGGATCGAAAGACGATTCTAATGATAAATAGCACGTTATCTAACACCTTGGGACGAAGAAAATCGCCCAAAATCGCCTAAGAGAGTTGGGGGGCGGTTGTTGTTCCATTAGGGTTGGAATGAGGGAGTATTTATAGGTGGAGCTACGCAGCAAACGGCCCTTCTCCGGGGCACCAACTCCGAGTTTTGCATGAAGATGGAAGCTTGTTCTTGATGGACGCTCGTCCGGAATGGCCTTCAGTATTTCCACCATAACTTCACTTCTAGGGATCCAAATGAGATGATTCAAGATGCATTAGAAAGCTGAGTCATTCCTCTACAACTTTCATCAAGACAACTTTCCCTGAAAATGCCTCCAAGTGTGACCAAAATGCCCATGAAGTGACTGGTTCTGCTTTGAATCGCTTGGACGCCCGTCGATCTCAACTCTCTCGCAAATTGGGCATTACACGCCCGTTTGCACATCTGGACGCCCGTCCACATCCCCGGAAACGCTCGTCCACTTGATCTTCTCTTGCATCAAAAAAGGCACCCGGGACGCCGGTTCATATTTACGGACGCCGATCCCGAGATAACTTCACTTCTAGGGCCCAAATGAGGTGATTCAACATGCGTTGGAAATCTCTTTCAATCCTCTAAAACTTGCATCAAGACACCTGGACCAGAAAAAGCCTCCATCATAGGCCATGCTGCTGAATTGAACGTGTTATCTTCTTCATTTTCTTCATTTTTCTCCTTCTTTGGCTCATTCTTGCACCTTGATGATACTTCTCATCATAAATCTTCGCCTTCCGGGTTCTCGAGGCACCCTAGTCCTGCATCAATGAAACAACAAGCAAACGTGTAACCCCGCAAACTACGGGTGCTCGGGAAGTGCTAAAATAAGAGTTTACGGAAAACCGACGACTCGCCGTGCAACAAAACTTCATTTCATACTCAAAACGCAATCTAAACTTACCCGAAACATGCCGAAATGTGATAATCATGCCTGTTATTGGTTCCTAACAAATGCCTTTATTGAACAAAAAGGAGTGACTATGTATAAATGCACCAAAAATATGATTGATAATATGCTTTCACGCCATAAGCATAAAAGACCCATCGGTGTAAAAGATAAAAATTCACGGAAAATTAATTCATATTCCGTCACTCATTAAATCTATAGAAGTTATTTGTCTTAAAGGCAAAAAGCCCAAAAATTGCACCTGCATCATATTATCAAATATTGGGGTTGCGGAACAACCGATCCACACATTGATAAATATTTAGTTTTTGCGAATATTGAAGTAACAATGAATTTTGCAGGAGAAACTTATAATAAAACATCATAGTCATCGACGACATATTTTCCTTTTTTAATTGCCATTATTGTTTATATCTGGATCTTGAACCTAAGTCAATAGCATTGTCAGAAACAACCAGACTAGGTAAAAATGAAATAAACAATTGGGGTTGAGTTTGAATTGGAATTTTTGTTTGTTAATGATCGAATAAATTCTCCCATTATAGATAAAATTACGTTCCGCTAATTAATATCTCTGGCGACCACATATTTATGGGTCATTATAAATGAATATTGATATGAAAATCCTTGATGTATTTCAGAAATGAAACAATATGAAAATCGCAATGTGCATATTGTGAAGTTGTAAAGGTCGTTAACATCTATGTTGGATGTATTATGACCAATTGATTAGATTCCTATTGAGGAAGGAATATACAAGTAACTAATTCTTAATGTCATGAATTTTATAGCATTACGCTGCCTGACAGTTAAAATATACGCATGCGAAAAAGCGATTGTATTAATTCTCCCATTGTTTTGATTATTACAGTGTTGATTATTGTGTTGCATGTGTTGCAGAAGTGAGTAGTGGGTATGAAATTTTTTAGCCCCTATATTCAATTATCTACATGAACTCTGAAAGAGAGTGTGAAACAAAAAGCAGACACTAGTGACAGTCTAGCAGATTTGTTCACTAAGTTCATTCCTACATATATTTTAGAGAAATGTGTTTATAGTATGGGAATACATACATTTAAAGACTCTCGTCAATAGGGAGCGACAACCTCAAACTATTTTGAGAATTTGGTCATAAAACAAACGATTGTACTTGTTTTCTCTTTAACTAAAATTTTCTTCACATGGTTTTCTAGTTCAAGGTATTTAATGAGACAATTAGTGCAACACATAAAATGCATATGACAAATCTGTTATTCAAATCAAATCGAGAAAATCAATTCAGCAAATTATACGTGTCTTGTAAAAGAATTGAGAGGTTAATATGCAGAATATTTGATCAACTGATAATCGATAGACTTATTTACCCGGATTTTGCCGACCATAACATTTGAAAGACTGGGTAGAGCACTGAGATGCGACGTTTGAAAAAACTGAATTGATGATTGGTTCAGGGGAGTAAATAAAACATAGATAAATATATACTTTTTTTTCATAACTAAGATTGTTTCTCAATGTGTTTTTTCTTATTATGGTTTTAAGGAAGCATATCATGTCTAATAAATAATAAACATCCAATTGGGAGCGTTACTTAAATTATGGTTATCTATTATTCAAATTGATTTACATAGATTTTGTGGGCTATGTATATATATATATATATTTTTGAAAAAGCTATTGATTTTATTATATTCACATTGTAATATCTACTATAAATATCATTTATACCATTCTAATATTACACTGACATTTTTATTTTTCTTCCTACTTTATTTTTTTTCCCGTGTTTTTTTTTTTAGTTTTTTCACATCAATGTTTATTTTGATATTTTAATTTTTTTTCATTTAGACTGCTTCTCCTCTTACATTGTGTGTGTTACTTATTTTATTTTATTTATTTATATATTATTTTTTGGAACTGACTTTTCACATGGCCATTTGTATTATTGCACAACAATCACTTTCCAGTTTTGCCATTAATTTTTTTATCACTTACGCGCCTACATTCTGACCGGAGTTCGGCCAGAATGTGGAATATTATACTTATCCAAATGTGGTCAGAACTATTTAGTTTATTCTGACCCAGATAGGATCCAATGATTCGTAGTCAGGAAAACATTACATGTTTGGCCTCTAAAATGGTCCGATACGTTTTCGAATTTTTTTATAGCGACATGGTTATATTCTGATTTGAAATATATAGGGTTATACCTACTCAAATGTGGTCAGAATAATTTAACTTATTCTGATCTGAACGTGGTCAGGAAAACATTACATGTCCGGCCTCAAAAATGGTCCGATACGTTTTCAAAATTTTCATACCACCGTGGTTATATTCTGACTTGAAATAGGTAATTTTCCGGCCTGTAAAATGGTGCGTATTGTTTCTTAAATGTACATAACAATGTCTCTTTATTCCGACCAATAATTGGTCTGGAAAACGTAATGCTCCGGGTCTATAACATATTCTGAATAATATACAAATCCTGACTCATTTAGGGTCAGAATGATATGTGTGTTCAATGTCAAAATGAAACCACTCTCGCATTTGGAATGTGTAAAACATAATTAGTGTCAAAATACAGTCCATTTTTTTTTTTTTTTCACACCCTTCTGTCTTTGGAAACCACTTGTGAGTGTTGTGTGTGAGATGCGAATTCATTAATGTGCATATAAGGAAATTACGGAGGGAGTCAACCTACGTACGTATGTGCTTGTATTTTGTGCTATGAATTGAGAGATGAGAAAATTCAAGAAGAAAAAGAATGGCGTTGGGTTTGTGGAATCATATATTAGAGAACATCAGTCGACTTGGATATGAAAAATAAAACAGGAGAGGGAAGGGAAGCCATTTGGGGGAATCATTTTAAGAGCAATAGAGCATGTACATTAATTCATTGGTTTTTTTATTTCCTTTCGCTTTTTTTTTTTTATTTTTTATTTTTAACTTCAATAAAAAAAAATTTAGGGGGGAGGGGTGGAGGGGGTGGGGGAGTGTGTTGGAGGTGGTGGAAGGGAGAGGGTTTTTTTTTTTTTTTTTTTTTTTTTTTTTTCGTTTCGTGGCGGAAATTTCTTTTTGAATCACGTGGCTGAAATTTCAAAGTTCAATATTTAGTCTTTTGTCATATAGAAAAACTATTATAGAGAGAACTTTGCAGTAACATTCTCATGGGGTAAATAACTTTATAATAATGAATTCATTCATTGTAACTAATGGCTGAGGTTGGGTTGGGTTGGGTTGGGTCGATTTGGATTGATTTTTCAATACTATAATTCGGGTTGGTTCAAGAAAAAACTAACCCAAACCAAGCCGAACGACTATAAAACCCAATGGGTTGGTTCGGGTAGATTTGGGTTGGGTTTTCATCCATAAAACATGATCGGTCATAAAATTTTTATGCAATAAAATCAACACACATGTTTACATCAAAATTCGAGTTCCATACCATATGTTCATAACTATAAACGTTAAAAAAAACAAATTTTTAGGAAAGAAAATTAAAATTTGATAATTAAGAGCCCAACAATATATAACAAACCAACAACATATAGAGATAATAATTAAAGACCAATAGTTATACTTAAAAAAACATACCCAGATTTTTTATTTCCGAAGAACGGTCAAAGAATCGTAGACGGAAACCGAAAATTAAGTGATAGCAGCAATACGATAACTCAATCCAAAAAATGTTGGGTTTCAATTGGTTTGGGTTTTCAGATTGGTTCGGTTTGGGTTTTGGGTTGGACTGGGTTCATTGGGTTTTCTGCTCAGCCCTAGTAACCATATCATTTTGCCATTTAGGCTTTACAACAGTTGAGTTGAGGTCCAGGACCATGAGCTCTTAGTTCGAGTCATCGAGTTCGAATCCCACAAGTTACAGTGTGTTACTATATAGTTTCATTTCATGTGGTAATTTTAATTCGATAAAAAAACAAAAACAAAAAAACAAACATATCATTCGTAGAAAACCAACACGAAATTTTCCCATAATAGAATATACTTGAATATGTCTATCCAATAAATACGAATAAGCGTGTATAGAAATTTTGGCATTGTGATAAAATAAAGCTGCCGCCTTGAATCTTGTATGCGCCTCCGCCAAAAAAAAAAAAAATTAAAAAAATCTTGTATGCGCCAGGCTGATAGACCAGATTGACGTTCCCTATCTAAAGCTCATACCGGTATATAAATGTCTTATTCTAAATTCTTTAAATAGAACTATAAAAAAAAACGTATTTATTTTCACCGCAACAAATATATCGATGTATCACACAATATGTGTAACGTCCCATTTTCAGATACCGAGTCATAATCCGAAAAATAACGTTCGGTGTGAATAATATTAAATAAATGTAAAATTATACGACAGCTTCTATGCCGTCGTATCAAATAAAGCAACGGAAGCCAAAAAGGTTCAGGCAAAAATATAAATGCCCCGAATAATAGAATACAAACCGAATATAGTTGAATTGTTTATTTTACAACAACGAAAGGTCCAAAGGTTACAATGTACGATGTCTAAAGGAAAGATACAACACTTGTCTTACAAACATTAATTAAAAGTACAACATGATCTCGTATATCATAAAATAAAAGAAACTGAAATGTCATGCAAGTATCAACAAGGCATCATCATCACGTATCATTATCAAACTCCTCATCGAGCTCAAATTCAACATGTTCATCTTCTCACCCTACAATGCATACAAAATAAAATGCAAAGGAGATAAGTACAAAGTACTTATCAAGAGTGAGAAGTTATTTTATAACTAGAGTTTATAACGAAAGGTTTAATAATTATTATTAACTTATCTTTATGAGACCGACTCAATTCTAGAGTTCACTTCATTCTCATCAACATGTCGTGGCTAACTGTTTCTAGCTTAACTTATCTTTGTTACATCAGTATTAAATGGCACTACGCATGGTGTAACTCACCACGAAGTAGGTGCAACATATTGGGGGTGTTAGGTGTAGTGCCCGAAAGACAATTTCTGTAATTGTTTTTGACAGGATTTATAATTCATCTTAATATTTGCATTTATGTTATATTATACAATGCGAAAACCCTAAGTATATCGGTATGTAATCATATAACTCAGTGTATGGCATACACACGAGGATTGAGTTAGTGATGATATGCTTAAAACCAGTTAGTCTGTGGTGAATTTAATCAGAGTATGGATCTCATGATTAATATACCAATAATGCGCCCAGAACACTTAACGGTGTGACCGTCTTATCCGGACCGTCGGTATAGGGTACCTAGTGAGGCATTTATATATGATGTCTATCATATAGGACTGGACCGATTTGATTTGAATTCTTGATATAATTCCGTGATCGAGAAATCTTATCGAATCACAAGATGATCATATATGGATTAATCTCAATCCTGATATGATCGCAGTCTACTGCTTGGTTCAAAGTAGGGTTTGATATGTTAGTTAAGGATCACTTGGATACATGAGATCTGAACACTTCTCGTTGGCTCTATTCTGGAATGAGTGAGTAGTCTGTGCCTTCACAGCTATGGAATCCATTTCTTCCTGCGGGAAGTAGACAGACAGTTCCCTTATTTGGTAATCTTAGAAACTGATCGATGGGCCCAGTTCATATTATATTAGTTATGAACTAATTGATCACTAGGGGATTAATGGTAAATAAGGATAAGATGTTTTGAGAAGGGTTTACGGAAATATCCCGAATGAAAACGAACAGTCTATGGAGAATTTATCTGTATGTAATGATTATATCAATGGACGCTTTTACTCAATGATTATAGTGTACGTAAGTATATATCTACAATCGATAGAGTTCAGTTTCGAGTTTATGGTGGCATAATACCGGAATTAATAGATTGAATAAGAATTGTTCTGTTCGATTAATAATTTTATTTAATTATTGTAGCTACTGGTTATAGATCCATGGTTCCCGATGTGGCTCCTAACATGCATATGTTTCTTGACGTTGGGGCTCAATAGTAATTAAGTAGTTGGACTATTTAATTGATATGCGATTTATTATTTATTGGACTAAATAATAAAATAAA
Organism: Gentiana straminea; assembly: GCA_036785695.1. Lineage (NCBI taxonomy): Eukaryota > Viridiplantae > Streptophyta > Magnoliopsida > Gentianales > Gentianaceae > Gentiana > Gentiana straminea. The sequence goes on along the minus strand of JAVUPR010000300.1, from coordinate 8,864,975 downwards.
TGGAAAAGACATTTTTCGTGGACTCGACCCATTATGTGAAATTTCGTGTGAGCCCCAATTTTCTAGTATTGGGGGCGTGTTTTGTGTCTTGGTAATTATTAATGAATTAGTTTTCTTGATAATTATAAGACATGGAATTAATTGTTTATTTGTTAAATAATTAATTAAGGAAAATATATTAGATTGATCTTTAAATATTCTTGATTTATTCTATCTTATTCTAGGAGTATCTTTTATGGAAAATGATTATTATAATTAATTTTGTATTAATTATTAAATCCTTGGAGGACAATGATTTCTCTCATATATAAAGAGAGTTCTCCTAAGCCTTTTCTATCAACATAATGCACATACATACACACAAAATAAGCTAAGGAATTTGGCCAAATCTTAGGGTTTGAGTTGGGAAAATCTTCGGGATTTTCCGGGTAGCATATCAAGGAGGTCAAGTATCAAGAATCGGCTTCCACCGGTTGTTGCTTGGAGATACACATCGGAAGACTATGGCTTCTCGATTCTCGGATCTCGGCTTATTCTTTGGATCTAGGCTTATCTTTTGATTGGTAAGTAGATCTAACCAGGTAGATATTAAATTATGTGCTTTAATGTTATATTGATCGTGATCCTTGTTATTCCGCTGCGTAATCGGGCGGATCTAGATCCTTCTGGCGATATTACATCCAACAAGGGGATCACACCAATAACCATGAAAGTCTATTCTGGTAGACTCCGATAGTGCACGCGTTCGGTGAAGTCCCTCTACTCCAATGCCCCTTCGAGGCCAGCAGTGTTATTCATTAACGAAGTTTCCCTACTCACGGTGCCTTCCAAAGGCCAGCAGAGTTATTCACTTTATCTGAATGGCCCACACACCGTGATATGACCTTGTGCCTTACCGAGAATAACATGATGTTTAGTCTTTAACTACACAAGTACATTTGTTATTAATTACTAATTAGCCACCTAAGTATTTTCAAGTAAGATCCCTCACAACTCCTATTATCTTACTTAGACCACTAGACACGGACAAGTCCTATCACATACACAGACATTGATGAATACTAATTCATCAAAGCACAATCCAATCGTACTCTTCGATCCGACGGTCCCAAAATTCAAGTCTAAGGGAGAGTACATTCGGTACCGGAACTAAACGCCTCAGAAGCTTAATCAAGGCTTGTTCATATTCATTTAGTGTTATTATATCAAGAAACAAAATTTAAAACTGAACTCGGGGCTTAAAACACATCAAATCACAAAACTGGTCCAATGCTTACCCAAAGCTAACGCAATGCGCACGCATTGAGTGAACATAAGCTTTCCAATTTTTTTTTGCAGTGGCAATGCGCACGCATTGCCCACAAATGCACACACATTCTGCATCAGAACAAAAAATCAGACATTCTGCTGCCTTAATGTATGTGCATTGCTCCTCAATGCACACGCATTGAGCGCATTAACTCCCCAAAACATAGTTTTCAACCCTTTATCGATTTCTAACCCTTTCGCAACATGATTATTATCAAATTAAGCACCAAAACAGTTGAAAATCAGAATTTAAACATGGCATAGCTTCACATACATCTACGGAAAGTTCTAAGCATGATTTCTAGAATTTAACGACACTAAAACACAACATTAACATTATCAAACCTTAATTACAGGATAGGAAGAGCCACTTACTTGATTAAAGAAAACTCCAAAGCAAGAACTACGAGAAAGACTGCAGCGAAACTTCTCCAAACCTTGATCAAACTTGATACGTTTTGTAGCCACGTGATCCTTGTCCTTTCACGAATCCATTGCCATACATTGATCTAGAAACCGGTAAAAATCTAATAAAGAATTGTAAGAACTCTCCTATTGCTTTTCAGTTTCTCTTCTCCTCTCAAGTTTGAAGAAAGCCAACTCATCTGATTTCCTGGCAACTTCCCCTCTTAATGGGAAGTTATTTCCCCCAAAAGAAACCTCCACCACTAACTCTATTTAATTACCACTATTTCCATAAATTGCAAAAAGAATCCCCTACATATATATATATATATATATATATATATATATATATATTTGAAAATACATATATATAATTTTTTAATCCATAATTAGTAAACATACTATACTGAACTTTACAAATTAACACGTCTGCCCTTTCCCGAAGTTCAGGATATTACATTCCTCCCCTTTAAGAGGAGTTTCATTCTCGAAATTTGAACAAGCTCAAACTGTAGATCTTCCTCTATCACTCTTCTCAAAATGAAACCAAAATAGAAGCTCAACTTGCTCACACTTGGATCCGAAACAACAACTTTGACCTTGTTGACCAAAGAACCAAAACTATACGAATCCTCAAACTGTTCCAAACTCTTGCACACTTAACCCAGAACCGACCAACTACTTCTTGAACTACTGAAACCGCACTAACCAAGCTTCTATCCAACAATCAGCCCTCTATAAGCACTTACCCGGATGGTGACCAAAAAGGTTTCGTAAAGGTTGAAGGGTAGGCTTAACTTCTTCGCTATCTTACTTAACACAAAAGTTTTGACGTCCTTGTATTAATTAAGACCGTCATAGCTATGTTGTCCATTATTAATATATAAGTTTGTTCATTCACTTAATTATAATTATGACGTGAAACTAATTCATGTCATAAGTACTTTAAAGAAATAAACAAACTAAATTGTACCTGGATTGGCCGCATCCAAGGAAAACACCCTTGTTGGTCGGATTTTATTTCTTTGGTTATTTCCTTCCCCGATTCCCCTTGGTATTCCTTGTGGGGAAAGCTCTTGCAAAATGTCCCGTATCCCCACACGAGTATCATCCTTTCATGCCTGCCTGATATTTCCCGGAGTGGTTCCTTTTGCACTTTAGGAAACTTGGTACACCTGATGATGAGGTGGCCGCTAACGGTTCTGAGGTCTTTAGAACGTCTTGAGGCTTTGCTCTATGGCACCTCCTTGGCTACTCTGAAAGGGTAAGTTTACACCACCACAACCGATGGAACAACTTTTGGATAACCCGGTGGATTAAATAAATGGTGGGTACCCGAGGAGTACTTGAGGTACTTATGAGGGTATTACTTGGGAGATAGTCACTTGTGGTACTTGGTAGTAAGGATGGTATCTCTGGTGAGGTGGTGAGGATTGGTAATGTGGATGAAGTCCATATGGTGGGTAACCAAATCCATTTTGGAAACTAACCATTGGTGGAAGATGAAAGATCTGCTGATGTAGAGGGATAACTGGAGGAGGAAGGTAGCTTACCGGTGGAGGAGATGAAGGGTACACATCTCACACGGGTGGTAGAAACATTGATGGAAGTCGCCTACAATGTGACTGGTATAGATCAACCCACGTGCCAACGGGGTCCTTGGTTGGAAGGTTGTTCTTGAAGAACTTGAGGTGGTTGTTGTTGCTTAGGTACCTGATAAATCCTTTCCACAAGACCCAAAACTACCGTTGGTTCTTCAAACTACTCCTGATTCTGATTAGCCCCTGAACTCTCAACGCCATAAACACCTCTACGGGTTACTACCATTCTGAAAGATCAGAATGTTACTATATGGTCTAAAGAAATCTTATCTCAAGAAAGGAAGCCTAAAGGATGCTTTGCTCTGATACCAACTGTAACGCCCCGCTTCCAGATATCGAGCCCTTATCCGGAAGAGAACGTTTGGCGCGTATAACATTAAGTAAATCTAATATTATACACCAGCCTCTACGTCGTCGTACCAAATAAAGCAATAGAATCCCAAAAAGGCTCGGGTAAAACATAAATGCCTTTAAGAATTGAATACAAACCGACTATAGCTGAATTGTTTAACTTACAATAACGAAACGTCCAAAGTTTACAACGTACGATGTCTAAAGGCAAGGTACAACACATGCCTTACAAACATTTAATAAAAGTACATCATAAAATATATAAAAGAAACTGAAACGTGATCCAAGCATCAACAAGGCATTATCATCGTGTATCATTATCAAACTCCTCAATGCATACAAAACAAAATGCAAAGGAGGTAAGTACAAAGTACTTAGCAAGAGTGAGAAGCTAATGTATAACTAGAGTTTATAACGAAAGGTTTAATAATTATTATTAAGTTATATTTATGAGGCCGACTCAATTCTAGGGTTCACTTCATGCTCATCAATATGTCGTGACTAACTGTTTCTTGATTCGCTTATCTTTGTTACATCAGTAATCAAGGACACTACGTATGGTGTAACTCACCACGAAGTAGGTGCAACATATTAGTGGATCACACCAATAACTATGGAAGTCTATATAGGTAGACTCTGATAATACACGTGTTCGGTGAAGTCCCTCTACTCCCGGTGCCCCTTCGAGGCCGCGAGTTATTCATTCATGAAGTTCCCCTACTCCCGGTGCCTTTCAAAGGCCGGCAGAGTTATTCTCTTTATCTGAATGGCCCACACATCATGATATGACCTTGTGCCTTACCAAGGATAACATGACGTTTAGTTTTTTATTACACAAGTATGTTTGTTATTAATTACTAACTAGCCACCTAAGTATTTTCAAGTAAGCTCACAACTCCTACTCTCTTACTTTGAACACTTGATAGGTACAAGTCCTATCACATAGATAGACATTGATGAATACTAATTCATCAGAGCACAACCAATCGTACTCTTCTGACGGTCTGGAAATTCAACTCTACGGATTGAGTGAACATAAGCTTTCCAAAATTTTATGTAGTTGCAATGCGCACACATTCCCTCGAATACGCACGCATTCTGCATCAGAACCAAAAATCAGACATTATGCTGCCTTAATGTGTGTACATTGCCCCTCAATGCACACGCATTGAGCGCAGTAACTCCCCGAAACACAGTTTTCAGCCCTTTATCGATTTCTAACCCTTTCCCAACATGATTATCATCAAATTAAGAACCAAAACAGTTGAAAAACACAATTTAAACATGGCATAGCTTCACATACTACTACAGCAAGTTCTGAGCATGACTTTTAGCATTTAACTACACTAAAACACCACCTTAACATTATCAAAACTTTATTATACGATAGGAAGAGCCTCTTACTTGATTAAAGCAAACTCCAAAGCAAGAATTACGAGAAAGACTGAATCAACACTTCTCCAAAACCTTGCTGAAACTTGAAATGTTGTGTAGCCACGTTATTATCGAGAGAACTTTGCTATAACATTCTCATGAGCTAAATATCTTTAATAATGAATTCATTCATCATAACTATATCATTTTGCCATTTAGGCTTTACAATGATTGAGTTGAGGCCCAGGACCATGAGCTATTCGGTTCGAGTCATTGAATTCGAATCACACAAGTTACGGTGTGTTACTATATAGTTTCACTTTATGTGATAATTTTATTTCGATAAAAATACAAACAAAAAACAAACATATCATTGGTAGAAAATGACCATCATGAAATTTTCCCATAATAGAGTATATTGACTCGTATATCTAATAAATACGAATAAGAATCTATAGAAATTTTGGCATTGTACGATAAAATAAAGCTGCCGCCTTGAATCTTGTATGCGCCTCCGCCCAAAAAAAAAAAAAAAAAAAAAAAAAAAAAAATCTTGTATGCGCCAGGCTGATAGACCAGATTGACGTTCCCAATCTAAAGCTCATACCGGTATATAAATGTCTTATTCTAAATTCTTTAAATAGAACTTAAAAAAAAAAAAAAAAAAAACGTATTTATTTTCACCGCAACAAATATATCGATGTATCACACAATCTGTGTAACGTCCCATTTTCAGATACTGAGTCCTAATCCGAAAAATAACATTCATTGTATAATATTAAATAAATGTAAAATTATACGACAGCCTCTATGTCGTCGTATCAAATAAAGCAACGGAAGCCAAAAAGGTTCAAGCAAAAACATAAATGCCCCGAAGAATAGAATACAAACCGAATATAGTTGAATTGTTTATTTTACAACAACGAAAGGTCCAAAGGTTACAATGTACGATGTCTAAAGGAAAGACACAACACTTGTCTTACAAACATTAATTAAAAGTACAACATGATCTAGTATATCATAAAATAAAAGAAACTGAAATGTCATTCAAGTATCAACAAGGCATCATCATCACGTATCATTATCAAACTCCTCATCGAGCTCAAGTTCAACCTGTTCAACTTCTCACCCTACAATGCATACAAAACAAAATGCAAAGGAGATAAGTACAAAGTACTTATCAAGAGTGAGAAGCTAATTTATAACTAGAGTTTATAACAAAAGGTTTAATGATTATTATTAACTTATCTTTATGAGACCGACTCAATTCTAGGGTTCACTTCATTCTCATCAACATGTCGTGGCTAACTGTTTCTAGCTTAACTTATCTTTGTTACATCAGTATTCAATGGCACTACGCATGGTGTAACTCACCACGAAGTAGGTGCAACATATTGGGGGTGTTATGTGTAGTGCCCGAAAGACAATTTCTGTAATTGTTTTTGACAGGATTTATAATTCATCTTAATATTTGCATTTATGTTATATTATACACTGCGAAAACCCTAAGTATATCGGTATGTAATCACATAACTCAGTGTATGGCATACACACGAGGATTGAGTTAGTGATGATATGCTTAAAACTAGTTAGTCCGTGGTGAATTTAATCAGAGTATGGGTCTCATGATTAATATACCAATAATGCGCCCAGAACACTTAGCGGTGTGACCGTCTTATCCGGACCGTCGGTATAGGGTACCTAGTGGGGCATTTATATATGATGTCTATCATATAGGACTGGACCGATTTGATTTGAACTCTCGATATAATTCCGTGATCGAGAAATCTTATCGAATCACAAGATGATCATATATGGATTAATCTCAATCTTGATGTGATCGCAGTCTACTGCTTGGTTCAAAGTAGGGTTTGATGTGTTAGTTAAGGATCACTTGGATACATGAGATCTGAACACTTCTTATTGGCTCTATTCTGGAATGAGTGAGTAGTGTGTGACTTCACAGCTATGGAATCCATTCCTTCCTACGGGAAGTAGACAGACAGTTGCCTTATTTGTTAATCCTAGAAACTGATCGATGGGCCCATTTCATATTATATTAGTTATGAACTAATTGATCACTAGGGGATTAATGGTAAATAAGGATAAGATGTTTTGAGAAGGGTTTACGGAAATATCCCGAATCAAAACGAACAGTCTATGTAGGATTTATCTGTATGTAATGATTATATCAATGGACGCTTTTACTCAATGATTAGAGTGTAAGTATATATCTATAATCGATATAGTTCAGTTTCGGGTTATGGTGGCATAATCCCGGAATTAATAGATTGAATAAGAATTGTTTTGTTCGATGAATAATTTTATTTAATTATTGTAGCTACTGGTTATAGATCCATGGTTCCCGATGTGGCTCATAACATGCATATGTTTCTTGACGTTGGGGCTCAATAATAATTAAGTAGTTGGACTATTTAATTGATGTGCGATTTATTATTTATTGGACTAAATAATAAAATAAATGGAAAAGACATTTTTCGTGGACTCAACCCATTATGTGAAATTTCGTGTGAACCCCAATTTTCTAGTATTGGGGGCTTGTTTTGTGTCTTGGTAATTATTAATGAATTAGTTTTATTGATAATTATAAGACATGTGATTAATTGTTTATTTGTTAAATAATTAATTAAGGAAAATATATTAGATTGATCCTTAAATATTCTTGATTTATTCTATATTATTCTAGGAGTATCTTTTATGGAAAATGATTATTATAATTGACTTTATATTAATTGTTAAATCCTTGGAGGACAATGATTTCTTTCATATACAAAGAGAGTTCTCCTAAGCCTTTTCTATCAACATAATGCGCATACATACACACAAAATAAACTAAGGAATTTGGCCAAAGCTTAGGTTTTGAGTTGGGAAAATCTTCGGGATTTTCCGGGTAGCATATCAAGGAGGTCAAGCATCAAGAATCGGCTTCCACCGGTTGTTGCTTGGAGATACACATCGGAAGACTATGGCTTCTCGATTCTCGGATCTCGGATTATTCTTTGGATCTAGGCTTATCTTTTGATTGGTAAGCAGATCTAACCTTCTTGTAGGTAGATATTAAATTATGTGCTTTAATGTTAAATTGATCGTGATCCTTTTATTCCGCTTGCGTAATCGGGCGGATCTAGATCCTTCGGCGATATTACATCCAACGGGGGATCACACCAATAACCATGGAAGTCTATTCGGTAGACTCCGATAGTGCACGTGTTCGGTGAAGTCCCTCTACTCCAATGCCCCTTCGAGGCCGGCGAGTTATTCATTAACGAAGTTTCCCTACTCACGGTGCCTTCCAAAGGCCGGCGAGTTATTCACTTTATCCGAATGGCCCACACACCGTGATATGACCTTGTGCCTTACCAAGAATAACATGATGTTTAGTCTTTAACTACACAAGTACGTTTGTTATTAATTACTAATTAGCCACCTAAGTATTTTCAAGTAAGATCCCTCACAACTCCTATTATCTTACTTAGACCACTAGACACGGACAAGTCCTATCACATACGCAGACATTGATGAATACTAATTCATCAAAGCACAATCCAATCGTACTCTTCGATCCGACGGTCCCAAAATTCAAGTCTAAGGGAGAGTACATTCGGTACCGGAACTAAATGCCTCAGAAGCTTAATCAATGCTTGTTCATATTCATTTAGTGTTATTATATCAAGAAACAACATTTAAAACTGAACTCGGGGCTTAAAACACATCAAATCACAAAACTGGTCCAATGCTTACCCAAAGCTAACGCAATGCGCACGCATTGAGTGAACAGAAGCTTTCCAAATTTTTTTTTTTTTTGCAGTGGCAATGCGTGCGCATTGCCCTCGAATGCACACACATTCTACATCAGAACCAAAAATCAGATATTCTGCTGCCTCAATGTCTGTGCATTGCTCCTCAATGCACAAGCATTGAGCGCATTAACTCCCTAAAACATAGTTTTCAACCCTTTATCGATTTCTAACCCTTTCGCAACATGATTATTATCAAATTAAGCACCAAATCAGTTGAAAATCAGAATTTAAACATGCATAGCTTCACATACTTCTACAGAAAGTTCTAAGAATGATTTCTAGCATTTAACGACACTAAAACCCAACCTTAACATTATCAAACCTTAACTACAGGATTGGAAGAGCCACTTACTTGATTAAAGAAAACTCCAAAGCAAGAACTACGAGAAAGACTGCAGCGAAACTTCTCCAAACCTTGATCAAACTTGATACGTTTTGTAGCCACGCGATCCTTGTCCTTTCACGAATCCATTGCCATACATTGATCAAGAAACCGGTAAAAATCTGATGAAGAGTTGTAAGAACTCTCCTATTGCTTTTCAGTTTCTCTTCTCCTCTCAAGTTTGAATAAAGCCAACTCATATGATTTCCTGGCAACTTCCCCTCTTAATGGGAAGTTATTTCCCCCAAAAGAAACCTCCAGCCACTAACTCTATTTAATTACCACTATTTCCATAAATTGCAAAAAGAATCCCCATAAATTGCAAAAAGAATCCACTATTTCTATTTAATACAAACCGACTATAGCTGAATTGTTTAACTTACAACAACGAAAGGTCCAAAGTTTACAACGTACGATGTCTAAAGGCAAGGTACAACACATTCCTTACAAACATTTAATAAAAGTACATCATAAAATATCTAAAAGAAACTGAAACGTGATCCAAGCATCAACAAGGCATCATCATCGTGTATCATTATCAAACTCCTCAATGCATACAAAACAAAATGCAAATGAGGTAAGTACAAAGTACTTAGCAAGAGTGAGAAGCTAATGTATAACTAGAGTTTATAACGAAAGGTTTAATAATTATTATTAAGTTATCTTTATGAGGCCGACTCAATTCTACGGTTCACTTCATGCTCATCAATATGTCGTGACTAACTGTTTCCAGATTAGCTTATCTTTGTTACATTAGTAATCAAGGACACTACGTATGGTGTAACTCACCACGAAGTAGGTGCAACATATTAGTGGATCACACCAATAACTATGGAAGTCTATATAGGTAGACTCTGATAATACACGTGTTCGGTGAAGTCCCTCTACTCCCAGTGCCCCTTCGAGGCCAGTAGAGTTATTCATTCATGAAGTTCCCCTACTCCCGGTGCCTTTCAAAGGCCGGCAGAGTTATTCTCTTTCTCTGAATGGCCCACACATCATGATATGACCTTGTGCCTTACCAAGGATAACATGACGTTTAGTTTTTTATTACACAAGTATGTTTGTTATTAATTACTAACTAGCCACCTAAGTATTTTCAAGTAAGCTCTTTCAGAACTCCTACTCTCTTACTTAGAACACTTGATAGGTACAAGTCCTATCACATAGATAGACATTGATGAATACTAATTCATCAAAGCACAACCAATCGTACTCTTCTGATGGTCCAGAAATTCAACTCTAAGGATTGAGTGAACAGAAGCTTTCCAAAATTTTATGTAGTTGCAATGCGCGCACATTGCCCTCGAATACGCACGCATTATGTATCATAACCAAAAATCAGACATTCTGCTGCCTTAATGTGTGTACATTGCCCCTCAATGCACACGCATTGAGCGTAGTAACTCCCCGAAACACAGTTTTCAGCCCTTTATCGATTTCTAACCCTTTCCCAACATGATTATCATCAAATTAAGAACCAAAACAGTTGAAAAACACAATTTAAACATGGCATAGCTTCACATACTACTACAGCAAGTTCTGAGCATGACTTTTAGCATTTAACTACACTAAAACACCACCTTAACATTATCAAAACTTTATTATACGATAGGAAGAGCCTCTTACTTGATTAAAGCAAACTCCAAAGCAAGAACTATGAGAAAGACTGCATCAACACTTCTCCAAAACCTTGCTGAAACTTGAAATGCTGTGTAGCCACGTGATCCTTTTCTTTTGTGGAATCCATTGCTCTACTTTGATCTAGAAAACGGTGAAAATCTAATGAAGAATTGTAAGAACTCTTCTCTTGCTTTTCAGTTTCTCTTCTCCTCTCAAGTTTGAACAAAGCCAACTCATCTGATTTCCTGGCAACTTCCCATGTTAATGGGAAGTTATTTCCCCCAAAAGAAACCTCCAGCCACTAACTCTATTTAATTACCACAATTTCCATAACTTGCAAAAAGACTTCCCTTTAATTTTATATATATATATATATATATATAAATATATATATATATATATATATATATATATTGAAAATAGCTATATATAATACTTTAATCCATAATTAGTAAATATAATATACTCAACTTGACACGTTTGTCCTTTCCTAAAATTTAGGATATTACAATATGTGTAGCACATGAAATTGACTATTTAAAAGTCAAATTTAAAGCCAACATTCGACATTTTCATTGTCGATCCTAGTCCGACACTGCGGGAAGTCTCATGTTGACTATAGATTCGACTTTCACAGGGTTGATTCTTTGAAAATTGTATAATGCACCGGTAGGTGGTTTTAGATATTTTTTCATAAAATTACATATTTTGTTATGCATTTGAGCTGTCGTAACAAAATAGGGTGTGAAGTGATGCGATTCAGATACACGAATCTACGAAGTGATGCAATTTAGATACATGTACACGCGAACTGATGCGAATCGAATTCATACATCTGTGAAGAGATGCAATCAAATTCATGCATCTGCGAAGAGGTGTAGCTCTTTATCCGGATTCATGAATCTCCGAACGGCTATGACCAGTACCCTTTTTGTCCTATAAATACGACTCACATACATGGAAATTCAATCAAATCATTTTTGAAAGCATCATCAGATCTAATTTTTGAGTGTTCTCTGGTTTGATCGAAATGTCACTGTTTGAATCAAACACATTCGTTCTATACTGAGAGAGATTTTCGTGTGAAACCAAAGTGACTTTGTAGGGGAGAAACATCTTTTAAAAGAGAATGCAATAGCGTGCCTTGGAGTATTATTTTTTGTCGGTCCTTATTCCCTAAGTATCAAATTTTCAACAGTTTTAAGAGATGTCTTCGTTTAAGGATTTGACATTGAACTACTCAGTGGCACCTTCGATCCATGTAATGAATCAAGACTTGGTTCGCCTTGATCCTTTTGAATGGACACAGAACAATCGAGACAACAAAAGAGTTATGGGTGGCACCGTACGACAAGTACCGAATCGAAGAGGCAAGCAATTAACCGGAATTTTTTAATTGCCTGCATGTGAAGGTATATATATATATATATATATATATATATATATATATATATATATATATATATATATATATATATATTTTTGTTTCAACTTGATACTTCTTTCAATTTGAAAAAATAAAAAAATTAAAAAAAAATTGGAAAAATTGGTTGCATTTGTGTGCACATCACATGAAATAAACACCACTACCTAATCAAATTTTATGTTGGTTCACAAATCTTGAGTGAATTTACGATCTCATTTTTTTTTGCGTCATTATTGCAAATTGGATTTATCGGCTTAGTTCCAATCGGGTTAGTGTTTGTATTAGTACATATATGTAGTATATCTTTCTGTATCAATATTTATGGTAAATATTCCCCAAATATTTCTTATTTATTGTAATATATTACGTACATACTCTAGAAGATACTACTAAATCTCCCCATTGTACTATATAATGTAACCTTATGTACCAATTGTAAATGCAATACACAATTATTTTCCATTCACTCTATTATGGTATCGGAGCTATTCTGATCCTCTGGGATTCCTCTATTTCTTCTTCCTATTCTCCAGCCTAATTTTTCTCCCTTTCCCGAGCCTTCCTCCCTGTTCATCTTCCCTGCTAATCTCTTTGCCTGCATATTTCTTACACCAACAAAAATCGTCCGATCACCGTAGCTGCCAGTATGTCTCAAAACTCCACTGCTACATCCGCTTCATCAACCCTTCATGCTGCTGATACTATTTCTCCAACAAACCCATCCATTATTCCATTGAACCCCACCCTCCACGCTCCCATTAAGCTAACCACCACCAACTACATCACATGGAAGCTGCAAATTACTTCTCTACTCTCGGCATACGATCTCCTTGGCTTCATAGATGGCTCGAAACCCTGTCCTCCTGCCACCGTAACAAAGGATAATGCTCCAGTCCCTAACCCTGAATGTGCTCTTTGGATTCGACAGGACAAATTTTTGCTCAACACCATTCTCGGCTCCGTCAACTCGGATATTTCCACGCATATCTCTCAGGTCGACACCTCCAAGCAAGCTTGGGACATCTTGGCTGACACCTACGCCAAGCCTTCCAGGGGCCGGATTAAGCAGGTTCAATTCTCTCTTCGCACCATTAAAAAAGGGGCTCAATCTGTGTCTCAGTATCTCTATGCCGTTAAAGCAAAAGCGGATGAGTTGGCTATGCTTGGAGCACCTATGGACAAAGAAGATCTCATTGATCACATTCTTGCCAATTTGGGGGATGAATATACAGAATTAGTTCGTGCGGTTCAAGCCCGGGATACCCTCATTAAATTTGAAGAGCTTCATGAGAAACTTCTGAATTTTGAAGCATCCCTCCAGTCGAAACAGGCTCTGACTCCTTACTCTCATCCCACCGCACTCATGGCGTCACCTCTACTGCCCACTCCCCCTCGTCGGCCCTTCACTCCAGGTAACTCCCCTTTCGGCTCCTGCCCCTCCAGGTAACCCCCATGGCTCTCGTCAACCTCGACCATATCTTGGTAAATGTCAATTGTGTGGTGTTCACGGGCATAGTGCCAAACGATGCCCCACTTATCCCTTTTTCCAGCAGCTTCCGAATTCCCCTCAGGTTCGCCCCAGCCCACCCCCACAGGTTAGGCCCGCACCCCTCCGTGCCCACCATGCTTCTGCTCAACCGTGGCTTCTCGACAGCGGTGCTTCACACCATATGAATGCTGATCTTCAGACATTGAGCCTTCACTCTCCCTATTATGGTGTTAAGGATATTCAGATTGGGGATGGCAGCTCCCTACCCATTACGCATACTGGTTCTCTTACTTTATACTCTTCATCTACCTCTTTTCGTTTACTACATGTCTTATGTGTTCCTCGTATTACTCGCAACTTACTTTATGTTTCCCAATTTTGCACTGATAACAATGTCTCTATCGAGTTCTTACCTAATTGTTTTCTTGTCAAGGACCGTCAGACCGGGCAATGTCTCCACCAGGGGGAAGTTAAAGATGGGTTGTACCTCTGGTCTTCTTTTCCAATTTTTTCCTTTGCAGCAAATAAAACTACTCCCGTGACTTGGCATCATCGCTTGGGCCATCCTGCTTCCACCATCCTACAACACACTCTTCATCAATACTCACTGGCCACTGACAGCTCTCCTGCCACCCCTTGCGATGCGTGTTTAAGTCACAAGAGTCATCGTCTTTCATTTTCTACTTCAACTTTAAATTCTTCCCTCCCTTTAGAAATAATATTTTCTAATGTATGGACATCACCAGTTTATTCCGTGGATGATTTTAAGTATTATATTATTTTCGTGGATCATTTTACTCGTTACATTTGGTTTTATCCTTAAAAACATAAATCTGAAGTCGCCTCTATCTTTCCACGCTTTAAATCCTTATTTGAAAAAGCATTTGATGCCTCTATTAAAATCTTGTATTCCGATAATGGTACTGAATATGTGGCCCTTCGTGGTTTTTTGTCTGAGCATGGTATTGCGCATCACACATCTCCCCCACACACTTCACAACATAATGGTATTTCTGAACGTAGACATATGCACATCGTTGAAACCGGTCTCACCTTACTCAATCATGCCCGTATGCCTACTTCTTATTGGTCGTTTGCATTTGCTGCTGTTGTGTACCTTATTAATCGCATGCCTACCTCTGTCCTATCCATATCTTCTCCTTATGAAACTCTCTTCCATCAGGCCCCGAACTACTCCAAACTTCGTGTGTTCGGGTGCCTGTGCTACCTGTGGCTGCGTCCTTAGAATCACCACAAACTTGAACCATCCTCAGCACCCTGCCTTTTCCTTGGATACTCTCTCACTCAAAGTGCCTATCTCTGTCTCCACATAGAAACATCTCGTATCTATGTTTCTCGGGATGTTAAGTTTGTTGAAACCATTTTCCCTTACTCTGCCTCCTCGTCTTCATCCTCGGATGACTATACCCCGGAGTCTTGGATTCCCGCCCTCCTCTCTACTTCTACTACTCTTCTCTCGGCTTCTTCCCCCTCCCTGGCTCCAGCTCCTATTCCCTCAGCTCCTCTCTCTCCTGCAAATTCCCCCTCTCTCTCTCCGGCATCCACTTCTTCCTCCTCCTCCTCCTCCCCTGACGCATCTCCTGATCCCCCTCCCACACATCCTATGGTTACTCGTGCCAAAAATCAAATCTTCAAACCCCGCCAAATCCTCAACCTTAACTCCCAGCTGGACTCAAAATACTCTGATACTGAACCTTCTACATATAAGCAGGCTCTCCAGTCTGCTCATTGGCGTGCAGCGATGTCAGAAGAATTTAATGCTTTAGTTACTAACGGTACGTGGTCTTTAGTTCCTTGTCCTGTGCAGGTGAATTTGGTGGACAGGAAATGGGTTTTTCGTATCAAACGTAAAGTTGATGGATCGGTTGATAGGTACAAAGCTCGATTAGTGGCCAAGGGCTTCACTCAGCGCCCTGGTGTTGACTACTTTGAAACGTTCAGTCCTGTTGTCAAGCCTACAACTATTCGGCTCGTCCTGTCCTTGGCAATTTCTTTTGGCTGGTATTTTCGACAATTAGATGTTAATAATGCTTTCTTGCAGGGCACTCTTACGGAGCAGGTCTATATGGCCCAACCTCCTGGCTTTGTTGATCCAGATCATCCGACTCATGTATGCCAACTGCACAAGGCTATATACGGTCTTAAACAAGCCCCTCGTGCATGGTACAATGAATTGAAACAATTTCTTCTTGCCATTGTCTTCTCCAACTCAGCAGCCGACCCCTCTCTTTTTATCAGTGCTACCAAATCTACGATTCTTATTGTGCTCGTCTATGTTGACGACATTGTGGTTACCGGTAATAGCTCGTCCGCCGTGTCTAACTTTGTATCTCAATTAGGTTCTCGGTTCTCTATCAAAGACTTGGGTCCGCTTTCTTATTTTTTGGGCGTTGAGGTTGAACCTACGTCCTCTGGTCTTCTTCTTCATCAGCATAAGTATATTCTTGACTTGCTTCGTCAGTTTAATATGATTGATGCTAAGGCTGTTACCACTCCACTCCCACCTGATGCTTCTGCTCTCATGATCCAGCCTGCTGCGCCTCATGATGATCTTTCCGCTTACCGTCAGCTTCTTGGTAGCCTTCAATACTTATTATTCACTCGGCCTGATCTTTCCTTTGTTTTAAACAAATTATCTCAGTTTATGCATGCGCCTACTATCCATCACTGGGCTTTGGCAAAGCGTCTTCTTCGGTACCTTGCTGGCTCTTCTCACCGTGGCTTACCTCTTTATCGTTCCTCGTCAATGGTCCTTCATGCGTTCTCAGACGCCGACTGGGGTGGCAATAAGGATGATTACTCTTCCACCAGTGGTTATTTGGTATTTCTTGGACGCAATCTTATCTCTTGGAGTTTGAAGAAGCAACGTACTGTTTCTCGGTCCTCTACGGAAGCAGAATACAGATCAGTCGCCGCGACTGCTGCCGAGCTCAATTGGGTTACTTATTTATTACAGTCGCTCGGATATTCCTCATCGCATACCCCGGTAATTTTTTTGTGACAATATTGGCGCGACGCAGCTCAGTGCTAACCCTGTTTTTCACTCTCGTATGAAGCATGTTGCAATCGATTATCACTTCATTCGTGATGAAGTTCAACAGGGCCTTCTGCGTGTTACTCATGTCTCCAGCCCTGATCAGCTTGCCGATGCTCTTACGAAGCCGCTATCACGCCATCCCTTTAATCAGTTCTGCACCAAGCTTGGCCTAGTCTCCGATCGTCCAGCTTGAGGGGGCATATTAGTACATATATGTAGTATATCTTTCTGTATCAATATTTATGGTAAATATTCCCCAAATATTTCTCATTTATTGTAATATATTACGTACATACTCTAGAAGATACTACTAAATCTCCCCATTGTACTATATAATGTAACCTTAGGTACCAATTGTAAATGCAATACACAATTATTTTCCATTCACTCTATTAGTTTGTGTAATTATGGTGCGTAACCCGTTCATATCAGTTTTCTATTTTTCGGTGCATTTCTTTGTTGAATTAGATTAATTTGACATCTCTAATGGTTTAACTATTAGGTTAAAGAGTAATTCTAAATAATAATCAGAACAATCAAAAAAATAAAATATAAGTGTAATTTATGTAATGTGCAATTTCTTTTTGAATGAATCACATTGTGCACTTATTTCTCATGTTAATTTTAGATAAATCCAAGGTTGAAATTCTGTACACTAAATTTTTTACGATGCACTTTGGAAAATCTATACGGGTTTGATGTGTTGATTGCATGCACATTTAATGTTGCATATACACAATTTTTTAGTTGATGACATATGATTAGTTCAATGTAAATATGTAATCATTATGTGCATCTTATTGTACGTCTTTGAGTTTCCGTATTTGATAAACATGTATGGACATTGAACATGAAATACTGCCTGTATCAAATTTGTTGGTGTATGTACAAATACAGTTAAGGTGCAAGAAGTGCCCAAGGGTCCTATATTGATTAATGTTTAGGCATTTATTAAGCATGAAACTCTGTCTTGATGTTATATATATAACAAACGTCCATTAATTAGTAGTTAACTATGTATGTTTAGTGTGGCTAAATAAACATTTTATTACACTATGTATAAACGTGGTAATGAGACTTAATTTTGATGAACAATTAAGGATCTCAAAGATGTAGTTACCATTTCAACAGCTGTAGAAAGAAAGACAATATCTTTGGATATAACTCACAGCAATGATATAGTGTAAGTATAATGCAATGATTTGATGAATTTGTATAAGTCGTCTTCTATGCAATCTGAATATAATGGCGTTCCTAGCATTTCCAAGAGAGTTCATGATGAATCTCTTGATGATACATTGTTGGAATCATAATCAGATTTAGAACCAAGGAGAAGTAAGAGACAAAGGACAGAAAAATGCATTGGTCCTGAATTTGTGACGTATTTACTGGAAGGTGATATAAATAACATTACACACCAAACCAAGTTAATGATCAACGATGATAGTGATCATGTCACATATTCAAAAGCCATTTCATCACTTGATGCTGTTTTGTTTTTGGAAAGAAGCAATCAATGATGAAATGAGATCCATCATATCAAATTAGACATGGAATTAGTTGATTTACCTCGTGGTTCTAAACCAATTGGTTGTAAATGGTTCTTCAAGAAGAAGTTAAATACAGATGGATACATTAACAAATACAAAGCCCGCCTTGTGGCTGAAGGCTTTAAACAGCTCCATGGCATAGATTATTTTGGTACATATGCTCCAGTAGCATGGATATCATCTATCTGTGTGTTGTTTTCTCTTGCCTCAATTCACAATTTAGATGTCCATTAATTGGATGTGAAAACGGATTTTCTAAATTGTGATTTAGAGGAAGAAGTATATATGGAACAACGATGGATTTGTTTTACCGGGACAAGAAAAGAAGATTTGCAAATTAGTAAAATCTCTTTATGGTCTCAAGCAAGCCCCTATGCAATGGCATGAAAAGTTCAAAAAAGTAATGCTGAAAAATGGATTCAGAGTCAATAAAGCTGATAAATGTATCTACTCTACATATAGAAATGGTGCATGCATCATTGTTTGTCTATATGTGGATGATATGCTCATCTTTGGTCCGAAAAGGAGACCAAGCAATTATTGGAAGCTAACTTTGATACAAAGGATTTGGGGAAGCGAACGTGATCTTAGGGATCAAAATAATGAGAAAAGATGGATGTATATCATTAAATCAATCTCATTATATTGAAAATATCCTTAAAAGGTATGGTCATATGGACCATAAGCCTACATCTACACCCATGGATCATAGTATCAAGTTGATGAAAAATACCGATAGATGCTATGACCAGTTACAATATGAAAGTGTGGTAGGAAGTCTTATATATGTATTCTATGCATTGCACAAGACCTGATATTGCATATGCAGTTGGTATATTATGTCGTTTCACTAGTAATCCAGGAAAAGAA
The DNA here is from genome assembly GCA_036785695.1 of Gentiana straminea. Lineage (NCBI taxonomy): Eukaryota > Viridiplantae > Streptophyta > Magnoliopsida > Gentianales > Gentianaceae > Gentiana > Gentiana straminea. The sequence goes on along the minus strand of JAVUPR010000300.1, from coordinate 8,845,717 downwards.
CATTGGAATGCAATTTCCAAACTTTTGAGATTCTTGAAAGGTTCAAAGGGTAATAAATCTAACTAAATTAGCCAGTAGAGTATTTAATAAATCCCGTTCATGAAATCTCTAGTGTTAGTAAATACTGTATGGTAAAGGTTGAATATAGTTCTTATTGAGTCCTATTATTGGAGAAAGTGACACATGGTATAACTTTGAATAGACTTACCTATGTGAGTGTGAAAGTCATACCACTTTTTATGATATACTGACCGTCTCTAGACTACACATGAATTTCGGGATATAGCGCATGGCCATTAAGGCATTGGAACAATGAAACAATCTTTTATCGGAATAGTATATGTGACAACTCCGGTTACATCACGACGGGGTCCTTGGTTCAAGATGCGTTCACTATAGCACCCTGATGAAACTTTGAGTTATTTACACCAAGTGGAAGTTCAAAGCCAAAAGCTACTTTCATTTATGTACGATTTCCTATGATGATGCTTAGTTTGTGTCTTCTTGAAATACGATGGCTTGATCCCCAAAAGGTTACATAGGCAATCACGTTAGGTGATGCAGCCGCTTCATTCATTTGTTTTTTTACATGTAAAATGTTTTTTCTGAATAAAATAAGGGAAATTGTTAGATATTTTTTCATAAAATTACATATTTTGTTATCATATGCATTCGAGTTGTTGTAACAAAATAGGGTGCGAAGTGATGCGATTCAGATACATGAATCTACTAAGTGATACGATTCCGATACATGTACATGCGAAGTGATGCGAATCGAATTCATGCATATGTGAAGAGATGCAATTAAATTCATGCATCTACGAAGAGGTGTAGCTTTTCATCCGGATTCATGAATCTCCGAACGGATATGACCAGTACCCTTTTTGTCCTTTAAATACGACTCAAAGCATACATGAAATTTCAATCAAATCATTTTTGAAAGCATCATAAGAACTAATTTTTTAGTGTTCTCTGGTTTGACCTAACATGTCACTGTTTGAATCAAACACCTCCATTGTAACCCGGGAGAGATTTTCGTGTGAACCCTAAGTGACTTTGTAGGGGAGAAACATCTCTTAAAAGACAACGCAAATAGCGTGCCTTGGAGTATTATTTTTTGTCGGTCTTTTGTCCTTAAGTATCAATTTTTTCCAACAAATGGGGGACAACAGATAAATCGGTTGTGGTGCGAAAAATAACTCTAAAAAATAAACATGCCGATGCCAATTGGTAAAAGCCTCGGCTGGCCCAAATATATCTTCAGCAATTTGTTTTTCTCTACAGTGTGGTGCCTTATGATACCACACTCATTTTTACATATTCCCATTACACCACACTTTTATTATATTGTTATTGTTATTTCTATTTATGACTTCACACCTGTCAAAATATTCAATTCCAATAAAATAACTACACATATAAACCTAATCTACCTTAATTTCCTTCCGGCTTCAACCCCATCAGCCCCCGCCAGCCAGGGCCGAATCAATGTGAGCAAAGCTGGGGGCCAGTGCCATATATTGGCGGCCGCCAAAGGGAATTGTCTGCCACCAGAACTACTTGGTGGACGCCAACCCCTGTAAGGTGGTTGGTGGTAGATGTCAGAATTAAATACATTGCAGCGGATCTGATCTTTATAGTTGACAGGCTCCAGAGTGCACTTGGCGGACGCCAAGATGATGTTGGCGGATGCCGACATCACATTACTTCGGTTTGAACTCTGGATAGGTTTGGCGTTTGCCAAGGGCATTTTGGCGGCGGCCAACAGCTTCAAAAAGTGATTTCCCGTTCTTTAATGTTTCAAATTGAACCACGATCAAATCTATGCTTTGACACTCAAAAATCTAGGCTCTCGATCTTCGGTGTCCATGCTGTGCGAAAAAAAATACAAGAATATTGCACGTAAATCCAAAACAAAATTTGGCTAATAAGCCTAGACAATCGAAAAAAGTATTGGTTTTTATAATATTTACTATGCCCGCGAAAGTTACCAAACCATCACAGTAGTTGCTCGAAATGATACAAAAACACCAATAAACGCATGAGAAATAAGGATAAAATATCGTGAAATATATCATCTTATTGACTTACATTAAAGGCCAGGATAAGGCATTGTCCAAATATTTTTCTTATCTTTTATTAAAAGGTCTTGTTTATTTAAAAAACACAATGGAAGTAATTTAAGGTTTTTGTACTTTTAATTTATTTTTGCATTGATTGATGCATAATGTAGTCATGCTCATATCATACTTGAGTATGTAAATTTACAGAGAAGATATATTCCAGGATTTTGCAGAGGTTTTGGGAAACGCTAGGTTCACCGGCACGGCATGCTCGGTCGTGGCTGCGAGCTGCAAGTTGATTCAAAAGTAGGAGATTCTTCTTCTTCCTCTTTAATAAGAAAAATGTCGAAGAAGAGTGTGATATCCCGTGTTCTCACGAAAAGGAATAAGTTCATTTTGAGGCTTTACGGTTTATTGTAAGCCTTATCATTTAAAATAAAAGAAGAGGAGAAGATGGGTTGGTAAGGGTATTTTGGGAAAACTAAGTTTCCCTACAAAACCCTTATTAGAGTCAACTTTGCTTCGTTTCCTACATTATTTTACCCCCTCTTATGGAATATTTGATACACTTTTGGGGTTGTTTGAGTGATTTATGATGCATTTTCACCATTACACTCACTTCGAAGTCAAAGACGACTTAGTCCGAAAATCTCGTCATTTTTGGTGATTTATTGCATATTTAATGCCAATTTTATTTTGCGGGAGGTATGCACGGTATTGTTGTTGATACCTACAGAATATAAGTTTATTGTGATCCCGGGATTAGAGGAATCTATGATAAAAGGATGATATTGAAATATGGAAGTATGTGCCCGAAGTTAAAGAGTTGAAACGGACCAGGAATCATTGATGTTTTCATATAGCTATCATTTAATATGCATTTTGATCACCCTTAGAGACATTTTCTTGAATAGTTGTTTTCATGAGAGTTGCAGGGACTTGAATAATCTTTCCAATGCAACTTGAATCACTCAAATCAGAGCTCTACAAGCAAAGATATCGTCGAATTGCTGAAGGTATACATGTACTATGGCAGATCAGCAAGTTCATGCGCACACATGAACTAGTGCATGCTCATGCATGATAAAGCACATATACATTCTGAAAAATCATGCGCACGCATGCATTTCTCTGTACGCGTGCATGGAGCCACGAAATATGATTGGTTGACTAATCTAAGTTGAATTTTGGCCATCTAAAATCCAATTAGGTCAAATTTTATACCCATTTCTTAAGAATTTAATTTCCTCTTCAGTTTTTGGGTTTATTTTCTCCCAAACAATTAGAGAAAAGTATTTCTTGCACCAAGCTCTTTCAACATTGCTACGATTTGTGATTTCTTCTCGCAATTTCTTCATTGCGGATCGCATCAAAACTATTGGTAACTTAATTTTATTTATTTTAATCATGTTTTCTTCCAATTATTTTATGGTTTCTTGTTTTGTTATTCCAATTATGAGTATCTAAATTTATAATATCTAGATTATGTGATGGAACTATGAAATTGATGCCTAAACTATGATCTAGGGATGAGTATGGCTTAAAAATTGAATCTTTTGAATTGTTGTGTCCTTGAATCTAATGCTATCAGTGGGGTCATGAACCATTAATTGATCACACACATGAACTCTATAAATTTATTTTGTGAGGGAGTGTGCGATATAGAGTTTTAGGATTGCCACGACGAACTAGTCAAGTTTTTCGCAGTCTTCTCCTTGCTAAGGTTTTTCTAGATAAACCATGAACTCAGTGGATGCAGAGTGTCTCATAGTTCTTCATCATATTAAGTCGATTAAATCCCATATAGGGGACTGTTGAACCATATATAGGGTAACTAGATTGTGATATCAGCGCCTATGAACTAGTTTAGAAGGTTGCACCCATATTACATTCATTAGAGACTATTGGTTGGCTGGTAGATTAAGGCTCGTCCCTAGTGATTCGGTAAAAGTATCGAAAGTTGTGTTCTTGACCATAGTTTAGCTATTAAATATATCATATATTTTAAAGTTATCATTTTTATTTCTCTAGCTATAGATTACTTCACCCATATTTGTGAACCTAAACTAAATACAGACGTGATTGTGATACTTGAACGATTCCTCATGAGATATGACCTTGCTCTCCGTTGTAGTGCAACCGACCAGGTACTCAGCCGGTTAAAGTTGGTTTGCTGTAATTTGGCCATCACACCCAAATACCGTAAAACCTTAGCCTTCATTCATGTTGCATCCAAGCAATAAAAGACACAGAGAGAGAAAAGAGGAGAAAAAGAAGATGAGAGAAATAAGAAAATTTGGAGAAGAAGATCCAAGTTTGCTAACAATCAAACCATTGGATTTTCAGATCAATTAAACCAAATCAATCACGGCAAAGAAAGCAAGATTCAGTTTTGCTTCGATCAAGTAAGGATCTTCAAAACCCATTTTGGATCTAGAATATTTCTTGGATCTTTTCTTTGATTTCAGTTGTTTAAAAGATGGTAGTAACATTAGAACTTTGTATTTGTTGTTAGATTCAAAGCAATTTTCTAGATTCTTGGAGGGTTTGAGGATTGGCTTCAAATCTCAATTTCTCTACAAGAAATTGAGGTAAATGAGTGTTCAACCAAATCTAGATGTGTTGATTTTTGTTTTAGATATTGTATTTTCGTTATGAGCAAGTATGTTATTCTTTATATACGTTTTAGCATATTTTAGGTGCAAATTTGGGTGTTGGAACGGTGAAAATCACCATGGAAACGTAGTGGGAAAGTAGTAGATTTTTTGTTGTTCGGGTGCTCAGGCATACGCTTGAAGGAGACAAGCACACGCCTGTCTTAGGCAGAGAGCTGAGTAAAATTTACTCGGAGCTCAGACGCATGCCGAGTAGAAAAGTCAAGCGTACATCTGGGGAAAACAAGTGCACACATGTCCCTGTTTTGTGTGGAAATTGCATTTTTGGCCATATTTAAGCATGTTTTAGTGTAAAGTCTTATTTGCTCTGTGTTGTAAAATGGAATGTATGTGTACTAGTAGCTTTGGCTCCATACCATGTTACACGGAGCATAGGAACACATTTCATTTGGATTTACGTGATCTATTTGTTATATGACGAAATTAAGGCTTTGGTTTCTAAGGGATTTAGCTCAGCACCTTGTGGATACCCTCTAAGGAAAGAAACTCAGGATCAGTGGAAACGTTATTCTTTAGCCTCGTGGGTGTTGGATTAGATACCAATATTTTGGTGAAGTGTGCTAAGTAGTATAACTTAAAATGGTCTAAGGTCTGGTAGTACCTACGAAGCCTATACATGCAATGAACATATATAGTTAGTATAAACATATAAATACATACTTGATCAGTCTTAAAGCTAAAAATTTCTAGTTCTTGGTGAGACAGTTTTTACATCGCTTCATGGATTCAGTACCCTTACACATGGAGTAAAATCCGAGACATGGGAATGTTCTACATGGTTTGCTACCATGCCCAATAGATGGTAATGACATGTCATGGTGCATACTCAAAAAAGTGTCATTGGATCAATGTGTAGCTAACTTCTTTGTTGGTGTTGGTCCCTTGAAAAGGCTTTGGTTAAGTTTAGAGGGGGGGGGGTGAATAAACTTAACACTTAAAACTTTTGGAGTTAACAAACTCAGCAACTTCAGAAGCCTGCTGATAGCTCGCAGTCCGTTGACACTCGCATGTCCGCGACGGTTGAGTTTACTGAATTTGTGCAGCGGAATATATCAAAAATTAATCCTTGTTACTTGTTGTTAAAATATGATACCAAGTATTAGATACTCAGTAGTGTATGTGTGTGAATTCAGTTGTTAGATTCAGTAGGTTGATGTGCTAGATATACTAAATGCAGAATATAAATGCAAAATGTAAGTAGGCAGTTTTTATAGTGGTTCCTGGTGGTGTAATCCTGTACTCCACTCTCTCCTGTGATGTTGGAGGTAATTCACTAGAGATCTTTGATGTAGCTGTTACAAAAATCCCTAAGTTGCTTGTCCTTCACCAATAGCTATGGCTTCACAAACTGAACACTTGGAATAGGTGAGATTGCTGCTTCAAAGTCTTCCACTGGTCCTTGAAGGGTAGAATTGCCTCTTCACCAGCTCCACCACAAACAACAGTCTTTCACACCTCAAAAGATGCTTCACTGTCTCAGCAGGTTTCTTGTAAAGAAAGATTGAATCAAGTAAGGGATTCAGCTTTCAGCAGCTTGATCAGGATGATATGATCAGCAGCTTGAGATCTTCAAGTGAGTAAACTTGATGTAGCTTGAAAGCAGATTACACTTGAAGAATTATACTGGATCAGTAGCTTTATGCTCAGTAGGGTCAGCAGGGTGTTTGATCGATTGAAATTTGATAGCTCAAGATAGATCCTTAATTTTTATCATTTTTCATCACTTGTATATGAATTAGGAGTCCTCTATTTATAGGTAGGAATCTTTGTGACTGATATTTGAAATTCAAATATAGCTGTTTCAGACTTGTCCCATATTGACTTGCTTTTTCTGACTGTTCCTAGGACTGACACTGTCAGATTCCTTTTTGACAGTAAACAGTCTGTCCACCCTTTGACTTGTATCCATTGGATAAAGGTCTGAATCATCCCAACGTCCTTTTAATCTTAACCATTGATTTGTTTGATAAAATCAGAGGTTGTTAGCTGTCCCTTTCCTTGTAGTCTTCCAAAGTAGCCTTTGATTAAATCGAAATATTTGTCCAGCAGGTTCTTGAGAATATAAGCCTGCTGATATACATATCCGTCAGCTGAGCCATATTTTGCTGTGCTTAAGAAACAATGCAGCTGACTTCTTTTATCTAACTTTTTATTGTGAAGTTAGATTACACCATTTGATCATAACCAAGTTCCAATCACAATTTAACTTATGGAACTTAGACCTTGTACACAAGGTATATGTAATCAGTTTAGGTCATCACAGACTTCCCTAAATTCTGATTTCATATCCTTGACTTTAATTACTAGTTTGATCCCTTAGCCTTCAGCAACTGAGTTTGAGCCCTCAGCCTTCAGTCTTCAGCATGTTCCTAACTAGTCTACTGACCTAGACAAGTCTGCTGATATAAGTCAGCTGACCTTTACAGTGCTTGTTTGATCAAACCTATACAAGATCAAACTCTAATACACCTAAACATTTGATCTAGACATCTTTTTGCCTTTGCTCTATAACAGCTAGTCTGGCACTCATCACTAAAACTTAAAAATAAGTCCAACAATTTCCCTCTTTTTGGTGATGATGCCAATACCCTCCTTACAGCAAAGCAAAAAGATTAAAAACAAATACAAAACAAATTCCAGTCATTTCTCATTATAATCATTTTGTTCAAGAGTATTACAGTCTAGAATCAGCAAAAATAAATCATATGAGGTATGCTGATCTAGTGTCTTCTTTCTCTTTCTTCTCTTGCCTTTTCTGCTTGCTCTTGATAGGCTCTTATTTCTGCAATCATTTCTCTCATCCATTCATTTTCAATAAGAGAGAAATCAACATGAGGATTCACTTCTTTCCACCATTTCCATGCTTCAGGTAGAGTAAGATTGATTTGATGTACTCTAAAGCCTAACTACATGTATACATTTTTGAATTCATTTAGTGATTCCTTTACTGATGTGGTAGGTAAAATCTTTCCACCTCTACCACCTCTTCCACCTCTATGAGCAGCTCTCAAGGCCTTGACTCTTGTTTCCCAAAACTTGAGTCCTAGAAAGGAGTTCAACCCTTCATGAAAGCCCTTGTCATGATAAGGTCTCCTTCTGCTATAGTATACCTTCTTGTATTCTCTGAGAAGATCATCAGTGAGTTGAAGTCTGCAAGGTGCAGGCTCTCCGAATGCATTTGTATCATCTTCCCATCTTTTCTTAGCAAATATTCTGGCAGCCTCTTTTGCTTCTGCTGTTTGGCTCTCTTCCCCCTTATTGACATCATCAACAAAACGGGACAACAGGCCATGAACACTCTCTTGTGTGATAACTAGATTACTCAGTTGTCCTTCCATAATTTCAGTTCTTGTGTCAACTGCACTATTCTTGCTTGCATAGTTTGCTCCAGCAGATTGATCCTCTCAGTAAGCTTAGGATCCAATCCAGCAGGTTGAAGTGTTCCAGCAGCCTCAGCAGGCTTCGGTGCCTCAGCAAGTTTGTGAAGTTTTTGATGAATAGATGAAAATTGGTCTTTCAAAAACTTGTCCTTCAGTGTATTACTTTGCTTAATTCCTTTCACATCTAGGGCAAGGTCAGAGAGAGCATAATGAGTGGAGGTAATATTGGAGGCAACTGTTTCTGTAGTCCTCCCTCTATTTTCCACCAGATTGATTAAATCTTCAAACCTCTGCTCTTGCCTGTCAAGTTGAGTTCTTAAATTGATGATGTCACTCCTGACAGCCCTCAACTCCTCCAGGACATGTGCTGGTACCCCACCAGCCATTCCTCCATCAGCCCCATCAGCAGGTTCTTCCACATTATACTGTGCTCTCTGTCTGCTGAGAACCAAGGCAAAGCTCATATCCATTCCAGCAGGGTTAGGTTCTTGGAATTCCTCCAGAATAGGATCAAGAGTAGGTTCTTCAAAAATAGGTACAAATGCCTGTGAGGGTTCATCATCAACATGTTCTTCATCAGGCATTTGAAATTCTTCATCACTGTAGTCATAGTCCAGCAGCGGTTCATCTTCATCAATAACAACAGTCTGCTGACCATCTTTCCCTACAGTGGTCTTGTCCCCAGTAGGCTCCACTACAGCGGCCAGTTCAACAACTACAGCAGGGGTTTCCTCCAAACCCAAAGTTAGTTCCAACCTTTGTCCAGGTGCTGTTTGTGCCACAACAACCTGTACAGGGAATACATGCATATTCTCTTTTTGAAATTCCCTAATATCAAAAATCCTTTTTAGAAAATTGGCAGTCTTGGAGAGAGTGTCCTCGGTGTCAATCCAGTCTTGATATTGAACTGAATCCTCTGAACTGACATTAGGCTTATCATGATCAGTAACCCTCTCATCATCCAAATCTTCATTCTGTTGATTTTCAGCAGTCTCACCAGCATCAGCAGATTGATCTGCTGCATCATCAGTAGATCTTTGACCAATGGCTACATCAGTTGTCCCTTGTGCCACTCTACTGGTCTCCCCAGGGAACATGGGGGGATCATCATCAGAATCAGATGAATCATCACTGTCGGGTGTGTATTTTGGATCCTTGAACATAAGTTTGGCACGTTTCCCCTTCATCCATCAGATCCATCAGCCTAGTTTGCAGCAAGGTTGTATCTACTAATTCCAATAGGTTGTCCACACCCACCTGATCGAATGCCCATTCTTCAAATCGACTCATTGGATCAGCTCCTGGTTTTTGTTTCTTGTAGAAACCAAACTTCCATTGAAAATATCTTTGCACTCTTTTGAAGTTGGGATCTACCTTATCCTTCTTTGATGTCTGCTCCCTCCTTTCATAAGACATGGTTGGCTTTCTGGGAGCAGGTTGAACATCTTGTTGACCTCCAAAGGTCTCAACTAGCAAGTTAAGAGTCTCCTCAACAGATGTTTCCAGGTCAGTAGGTTGCTCAGATTGTACATTAGTGCCTACTACCTCCATCTGTTCCACACTACGTTCCCTCTGACTAACATGCTCATCAGCAGGGTCAGCAGCGACTGCTCTTCCCCCTGACTTCTTGCAGAATTTATAGGGTCTTGTACCAGTGTATCAACTTCCACAGCAGGTGTAGACTCAGGAGTCTGCTGTGGTACTTCAACAAGTTGCTCAACAACAACTTGTGCAACTTCAGTAGCCTCAACAGCCTCTACACGGGAAGGTTCAACAACATCTACAGTAGGCTCAGGTACAACAGTCTGCTGTGATTCTTCAGTAGGTTTCCCAACAACAACCTCTACTATCTCAGTGGGCTTGATAGTTGTTAGGGGTTCAGCCTCAATAGCCTCTCTTTCTTCTTCTTCCCTCTGAGTCTCCAAAATTCTCATATGTTTCCCTTTGCCATGTTTCTTTTTCTTGGCAATCTCCTTCATTCTTTTGGAAAGTTGCTCTTCTTCAACTTCAGCAGCTTTCCTCTTCCTTGTGATTTCATTTAAATCAATAACTTCAACTGACTGCTTCTTTGTCTTCCTAGGCTTCAAAATTTCTGTGATTTTCCTTCTATCAGCAGCCTTTCTCTTTTCAGTAACCTTCTTAGGTACAGCAGGCTTAACAACTTTCTTAACCTGCTCACCACCAGCATCATCATTTCCACCATCTTATCATCTACATCTTCATCATCATCTAGACCAGGATAGGAGTAGCAACTTCTGGCTTGAATCTGAATTTGTTAATCTTTTCAGATCAAACATCAGGTATCTGAAAGTAATTCAGCAGGGTTTGAATCATTAGACCTAAAGGCTTGACCTTGGACTTACTTGTACCATCTCTATCTTCAATACACACTTTCTTCAAGAATCCAGCCCAATCAAACTTCATACTCCTACAGATGATGATCAGCAGGTCTATTTTTGGTCCAGACAGTGTATCTAGGCTTCCAACAAATCCCAAAATGGTTTTGGCATTCAATTTGCTCAGCAGATTGTACTCATAACCAATATACTTCATATTACTGCCCAGATTTGAAGCAATTGAATCATCTGTCTTTATTGAATCTACAAACTTCATTCTTGGTAGATTCATTGCTTCGGGATTGGTGGGTGCATTGTTTCTAGGTCCAAATTTAAATACCTCTCTCAGTATGTCTGAAGATATTTCAATCTCTCTTCCATTAACAGTTGTAGTGAAAGCCTCTCTACCTTCATGTATGACAATGTTTCTCCAAAATTCCAACACATTGACATAAGAGATTCGTTCCAATCTTCTGTTTATAACACCTTCTAGCCTAGCAAACCGTCTGATTCTTCGTCCAATATTAATGGCTAACTCAGTGGAGTTACAGTCAGTAACATATCCTCTTACACTCTGACTGGTTCCAATATGAACCTCATCCCTTTTTTCCATTGTTGTAAGAAAAATATGAAGAAGATAGCTCTCAAATCTGTGTTCACACAGCGTAAATGCAGAGAAAATCAATCTGAGGTTTTTGAAAGTAACTTCTGTGTAAGGGTCTGTATATATAGACAGATGCAGTTGTAACTGTCAGATCGTGTACAGTGGTATTAACCATGATTAAATTTGAGTGAATACTGTCTTGACACGTGGCCCATTACTTTTTTATAACATTTTGTAACCGTCCGATCGTGTAACTACGGTTATAAGAATAGAATAAATATCCTGCCATTTGCTTTTTGACTTTAGTAAGTTTGACTGTGTAACGTTTCCTTCAGCAGCCTTGTCATCAGTAGACTTGGCTCAGCAGCCTGCTGACATAAAGTCTCAGCAGCCTACTAACAGAAATACTCTGCTGATGCTTAAATCCTTTTGTGTTGTCCAATTGATAATACAAGATGAAGTTTAATACCAATGACTGATCTGTCAAGTGAGCTCACCCAACATGACAAAGACCAATCCCCTTGGCAACTTCATTTGCTTAATTCTTCAAACATAAGTACATGGAATTGTTGATACCAATGACTAATCTGCTAAGTGAGCTCACCCAACATAGCAAAGGCTAATCCCCTTGGTGAATTCTAGTACACTGCTGATCAAAGATGTATCAGGCAACCTTTATAATTCTAAGTTCAGTCCTTAGTTTAGCAAATATTTCACTATCCGATGGTTTGGTGAAAATATCAGCAAGTTGATCTTCAGTAGAGATATACAGAACCACCACATCTTTCTTTTCAACATGATCTCTTATAAAATGATGTCTCACATCAATATGCTTGGTTCTTGAGTGCAAAACAGGATTTTTTGTGATTGCAATTGCACTTGTGTTGTCACACATTATAGGAATTTCTCTTTCTTCAATTCCATAATCCCTTAATTGTTGTCTTAACTAAAGTATTTGTGCACAGCAACTTCCAGCAGCAATGTACTCAGCTTCAGCAGTGGAAGTTGATATAGAATTTTGTTTCTTGCTAAACCAGGAGACCAGTCTATTTCCCATTAACTGACAGGTTCCTGTGGTGCTTTTTCTATCAATCTTGCATCCAGCATAATCATAATCTGAGTAGGATATAAACTTGAAGGTTCCATCTTTTGAGTACCAAATTCCTACTTCCAAAGTCTGTTTTAGATACTTGAGAATTCTTTTGACTGCACCTAAATGAATTTCTTTAGGTTTTGATTGAAATCTTGCACAAACACCTACAGCAAATGATATATCAGGTCTGCTGGGAGTAAGGTACAGCAGACTGCCTATCATCCTTCTGTATAAGGTCTTATCAACATCTTTTCCTTCTTTATCTTCATCCAACCTTATGTTTGTACTCATTGGAGTTGATACCTTGGTGCTGTTTTCCATACCAAACTTTTTCAACAGCTCCATGGTATACTTGGTTTGATGAATGAAGATTCCATCTTTCAACTGTTTGACTTGCAAACCCAAAAAGTAGCTCAATTCACCCATCATACTCATTTGGAACTTACTTTTCATCAGATTTGCAAACTTTTCACAAAGTAAGTCATTTTCATAACCAAAAATTATGTCAACAACATAAATCTGTACCAGCAGGGTGCTGTCTCCTTCACTGATTCTGAAAGAGTCTTGTCAATGGTACCTCGGGTAAATCCATTGTCCACCAAGAATTGAGATAGAGTCTCATACCAAGTTCTTGGTGCTTGTTTCAAACCATAAAGTGCTTTGTTGAGTCTGTACACTTTATCTTCTTGATCTTTAACTTCAAAACCAGGAGGTTGCTGAACATAGACCTCCTCTTCCAGAATGCCATTCAAGAATGCACTTTTGACATCCATTAGATATACCTTGAAGTTTTTATAAGCGGCATATGCCAGGAATAATCTGATAGCTTCCAATCTTACAACAGGGGCATATATTTCATCAAAATCTATTCAATCTGCTTTAGAATAGCCTTTTGCTACTAGTGTGGCCTTATTCCTTACAATGGTACCAAATTCATCCAGTTTGTTTCTGTATACCCATTTTGTGCCAATTATATTTGCATGACTAAGCCTTTCCACTAGTGTCCAAACTTGATTTCTTTCAAATTCATTCAATTCTTCTTGCATAGCAATTATCCAATCTGGATCTGAAATTGCTTCTTCAACAACTTTAGGTTCCATTTGAGATAGAAAAGAATTGAACATTGCTTCTAATTGTCCTCTACTCCTCACACCTTGCTGTATGTTGCCAATAACTTGTTCAGCAGGGTGATCCCTTAACCATTGTGGATTCTGGTTAGATTGATTCTCAGGAACATCATCTTCAGTAGGGTCTGCTGTTTCTTCAACAGGGGTTTCAGCAAATCCTTGAACTGCCTCAGTTGTTGCATCAGTAGTGTTACCAGCAGGGTGTTCAGCAGGGGTAGAATCAGAAACCTTTAAGTCATTGAATCTTTCCAAAACTTCAACACATTCTGGATCAGTGACTTGTTGATTCTCAGCAAGTTCTGAAGCTTCATCTTCCATTCCAGTGAACTTAGGTTCATCAAAAACAACATGTATTGTTTCTTCATGTTTCAGTGTCCTTTTATTCAGTACCCTGAATGCCTTGCTGACTGAAGAATATCCCAAGAAAATTCCTTCATCTGATTTTGGTTTGAATGTCTTCAATTGTTCCTTATGATTCAAGATAAAACACTTGCTTCCAAATGGATGGAAAAAGGATATATTAGGTTTTCTTCCATTCTAAATCTCATAAGGTGTCTTCAGCAGCTTCTTGTTCACTGATGTTCTGTTTTGTGTATAGCATGTTGTATTGACTGCTTCAGCCCAATATCTTTCAGGCAGTAATGCTTCACAAATCATAGTTCTTCCTGCTTCTTTTAATGTTATGTTTCTTCTTTCAGCAACCCCATTTTGCTGAGGTGTACCAGCAGCAGCAAGTTGATGTAGTACACCATTTTGTTCACAATATTCACTTATAACTTTATTGAAAAAATTAGTACCCTTATCTGATCTGATCTTTACTACTGTCACACTTTTCTCATTTTGTAATCTTTTCAAAAGTTCTGGCATTTTTTGAAGTGTTTCACTTTTCTTATTTATGAATACCACCCAAGTGTATCTTGAACAATCATCCACAACAACTAAAGTGTACTTCTTTCCTGTTACACTTGTTGGAGTCACTGGTCCAAATAGATCCATGTGCATCAGCTCCAACACTCTCCCAGTTGATTGCTTTGTTTTTGACTTGAAGCTTGATTTTGTCTATTTACCTTGCTGACAAGCATCACAAATAGCATCCTTTTTGAATGTGATCTCAGGTAAACCAATCACCAGTTTCTTCTTTACCAACTGATTGATATCATCAAAGTTTAGATGATTCAACTTCTTGTGCCATAACCAATTGAGTTCTGACTTGGTATGCACTATCAGGCAGGTTTCTGGAACTACAATTGACCAATCCACAACATACATGTTTTGTTGTTTTTTTCCAGCCAACACAACTTGATCACCTCTTTCACTGATGACAGTACATGTACTTTTGTCAAAAGTGACCTTGTAACCCATGTCACAGAATTTTCCAGTGCTCAGTAAGTTGTAGTCCAGTCCTTCAACATATGCAACATTCATGATTGTTAGTCCATTTCTCACAAGTGTGCCATACCCTCTTATGTAACCAGGAATGTTCTTGTTTCCAAAGTTCACTCTTGGACCATCCTTTGCTACATAGCTTGACAGACAGTGCTTATTCATTGTCATATGTCTGGAACATCTACTGTCAAAGTACTAGACACCGTACAAAACAAAATCAATGCATTTTAGGTACCCAAAATTGTTTGGGTCCACGATGGTCAGTGGTAAGCATGACCCCTGGCAAATTCCCATAAGGTCTTCTTCTAAAGGTGTCATACTTATGTTCATACATGTATTTCACACATCCATAAGGTCTAACATTTGGTTGTGTAGGATTCACATATACTTTCTGGCTTTTTGGTATATAGTGGTGTTTGGAGTGATTTCTCTTGTTAGAAGCACCAATATAACCATTGGTTTGCTGTCTGTTAGGAACAGCCCTGTAATATGGAGTCTGCTGAGGTCTCTGATGAGGTCTTATATAAGTCCTCTGCTGAGTCCTCTGCTGATTCCATTGCCTAGGTTTTACCCTAGCAGTATGGTTATATCTGCTGTTTCTATCAGTGGGGGCTGGAATATTCCAATCATCATCAGTAGGGAACAATCTACCTTTCCTCCTGAGATAAGTATCCCTTGAATGATTGACATTTTTGGGTTTAGGATTCTTATCCTTGGAATATTTCTGATTCTTACCCTTTTGTGGTCCAGCAGACTTGGTAGCCAGTCTTCTATCAGTAGGTGTAGAAGGTACAGCAGTCCTACTTTTGGATTTATTCTTCTTGTTAGGTGCTGCAGACCTTTTTGACTTCTGATGTTGCTTTCTTGAAATTTTCTCAGTAGGCTTTATTGTCTCAGCAACCCTACTTGGAGTTGGATCTTGTGCAGGTACAAACTTAGGACCAATTATGGCACTAGGATTAGTAACCTTACTGGATCCACTCCTGTTGGATTGTTGACTTCCAAATCCAAGACCTGTCCTATCACCATAGGGCTTCCCAGATTTGAATAAAGTGAAGGAACAAGATTGTTCAGTAGATTCAGTGGCTACTGAATGTTCAGCAGACTTATGATGATTCTGTCCAACTTCTTTTTCCTTTCCTTTGAGAATTTTCAATTCAGCTTTCAATCTTTAAACTTCTGATTGAAGAGCTTTTTTTTTTCTGCCTTCACAATCTCATAACCAGATTGTATTATACTCAGTTGATTAAGGATGGCATCCATAGTTTCCTCATTATCAGAATTTTTGGGATTTGAACCACAGGTGGATTCACAATCACTTTCAGCAGGAGTATTAATTGATACAGAATTGTATACCTCCTCTGTCTCATCCATGTTAGCCATCAAAGCATAATCATCCAACTCCGCAACCAGTGCAGTATCATCAGATTCAATTCCCTTATCTGATTCAACTTCATAACCAGATTTATCTTCAGCAACCCATGTCTTCTTTGTTGACTTTTGCTCTTTTGTAGATCTGGACAATCAGGTCTGAAATGTCCAGGCTTCTTGCAGTTAAAGCAAAGATAATCTGGTTCCTTTGTCCTGGTTTCTTGCAATGATAGCACAAATAATCATTATCTTTCTTTGATTCATCCTTCTTCTTTTCACTGAATTTCTTTGTGAAATTCCTTGGAGAACCCTTTCCAATTTTCATCATTCTGATTTTCTTGCTCAGTAGGGCAATCTGCTCTTGCATCTCATCCAGTAGGTCATCTTGAGCTCCTGATGTTTCTTCTTGATGTGAAGCAGCCAATGCACTGGTCTTTGGCTCTTCTTTTGCAGTTTCAGGCACAAGCTTTTTGCTAAATTCACAGGCCTTAAGATCTGAAAACAATTTGAAGGTGTCTTCTTCATGTAAACTCCTCATTTCTTCTATGGCAGTCACCTTCATCTCCCAAACTTCTTTTGCAGGTAATGCTTCCAACATTTTTGAGTTGATTTCTTCTTGTGAGTACTTCACACTCAGTAGGGTGAGTTCATCCATGATATCATTTGTTAAGGGTGATTTTATATGATTTATATCGTTGTATTTTGTAACAATTCTCTCCATATTCGTATAATTTGCGTAGAAATTGAGTGTTTACTTGATTTATTGAGCAAATGAGATTTTAAACGGGTTAATCGCAAAATTGGTTAATTTATGTGTTTTATTGATGATTTTATGTTTATTTGGATGATATTACATTTTGCGATATTTTGATTACCTTGTAGATGCACGATATTGGCTCAAAAGAGGATTAAAAGATGTCAAGGATCGAGTTTATATGAAGAAAAAGAGATAAAGGTGAAGTCGGTTGAAGATAAAGATGAGAAAATTGATTTTTGACAAAGTGAACACACGTCCTAAGTTCCGTCCAGTGGACGGGCGTCTAAGCAAGCGGACGGGCGTCCAGAAGAAGTGATTTGATTCAGAGTTCTCCCAAATTTAGTGGACGAGCGTCCATTCTAAAAAGGACGGGCATCTGGACATGACTCGGCCCGATTCAAAGTTTGCACTGAAGAATGGACGGGCGTCCAGCATAGCGGACGAGCGTCCGAACGCCGACATAGCAGAACCGACTTGAAATTCTATAAATAGCTGCGGTTTTCTCCACATAAATCATCATACATTCGAACCCTAAACCCTAGGGCGGCTTAGCTGCGTTTTTCCTTAGTTTATAAATAGTTTTTATTCAAATACTTTTTATGCACTTTTATTCAAACAAATTCGAGTTTCAAAGAGGATGTTGAGAGGCTAGACCTCCCTTGAACAAGCATTGTGAAGCCATCCGATCAACAATTCAGTTTCGTTTCTTGATTATCTTGTGAGTATTTTGTTCAAGTTGTATCTTTATTATTGTTTATCATTGTTTATTGCAATTATATCGATAGATTATTGCATGATTGATTGTTTGTTTGATTTGGATGAAAATCATAATTGAACCCCTAGAATCAATATAATAAAGATTAGATTTTTAACCTATAAAATAACGAGAGTTAATTAGGTTGAATTTCTAGATAACTAGATTGAGAAATCTTACACCTTTGTTTTGAAAGTATTAATCTTTAAAATCGAGAGATAGAAGATTAAGAAACGAACTTTTCTAAGAAATTAGGAGTTCATACCTTCGATTAGGTGAATCACAACTTGGTTAAAAATCACGAGATAATTGAGATAGGAATTGATAGTTGTAGGATAGGTGGATCAATCGCTTGTTCGTTCGTAAAATATTGATTAAACCACTTGAATTCGAATTGCTTAGTAAAACGCAATCTTTACTTCATAATAAACTTAGAATAGATTTAGTTTAGTTAATTTCGTTCGCAACCATATTTCCCGGCTTTAGATCTCGATCTTCTCGTCCATTATTTTTATTGTTAGTTTCATTCTTCGTTTTAGTTCTTCCCCGTTTTAATTTCACATCTTTTTAGTAGTAATCGTGACATAGTTAGGTTAGATAATAAAAACTAGTTTAAACAACCCCGATTCCCCGTAAGATCGACCCGGTATCAACCTCTTTACTACGATCCTTGCACTTGAGGTATATCGGATTTATAAATATTATTACTTGTTTATTTGCATTAGATAAATCCGTGACAAGTTTTTGGCGCCGTTGCCGGGGAACCGGACGGTTGTCTAGTTTTTATTTTCTTGTTTTAATTTTATTTCTCGTTCTTAATCCTCTTAGTTAGTTATATTTAGGTTATTAGGTTTTGTGACGTGCAATTAGGTTTTCCTAAATTTATTTCATTTTTCCCTACCTCTTTTCTGTCTTCTTTTCTGTTTCTGTTTCTGTCAACTCTGAACCGTTTTCAGCTATTCAGACGAGCGTCCATCTAATCCGGACGCCCGTCCAGTTTTTCACCCTGTCAGACGAGCGTTTGGATTTCCAAACGCCCGTTTATTCCAGTTTTCAGGCAGACGCCCGTCCAACTCCCTGGACGTCCGTCCGCCCCCTTTCTTATCTAATTTTATTTATTTTTCTATTATTTTCCTTAAATTTTTCGTTTTTAGGTTTCAACCACTTGATTTTGGTTCGTTTATGAAAACTCGAAGTCAAAAGGGGCCATTACTATATACCCATGACTTAGAGCGGACCATAGTCCGGCCAAACAGGCGGAAAATCCGTTCTGCGGCTCCTTCTAAAGAAGGCGATCAAGATTTGGAGGATCGTTTAGCCGAAGAAATCGAAAACTTCGTAACTATGGCTACAGAGGATAGACATACGTTGGCAGACTACGCCATGCCTGGCGAAGTAAAAGTCAACCCGGCTATTGTTATCCCAACCATAACTGCACAGACCTTTGAACTGAAACCTAGACTTATTCAGATGATGCAGCATGCATCCATTTTTCACGGGTTTCGGTCGGAGAATCCCCATACTCACTTACATACATTCTTAGAGATATGCGGTACTACACGCATCCAAGGAGTAAGTGAGGATGCTATAAAACGAAACTGTTCCCATTTTCTTTAAAGGGAGAAGCTAAAGAGTGGTATCTCTCTCTCCCCGCCGAATCTATTACCACCGTTCCGAACTTGAAAAAGAATTTTTAAGTCAATATTTTCCACCTTCAAAGACAAAATTTCGGTGTTTAAACGACATTTTCACGTTCTATCGAAAGAAAATGAGTCATTTTTCGAATGTTGGAAGAGATTCAAGTCTCTTCTCGAAAGTGTCCCCATCATGGCTGCCGTTACAAAGGCAAGTCAATACTTTTTTCGCCGGATTGACCGAGCTCACAAAGGGCATGGTCAATAGTTCCTCTGGTGGGGCATTTTTGAAGAAAACACCTGAAGAGGGGTGGGCATTGTTCGAGGACATTGCTAAATATAATTATGCTCCCTCTTATCAAGCCATTCAAGCACCTCCTCCTCCTAAGGTTGAGGAAGTGAATATGCAAAGTTTGATCGCCATGCTGCAGAAGCAGATGGCATCATCTCAAATTTCCAATCCGATCAATCAAACTTCCCCTTTTCCACAGAACTCTCAGGTTCTGTATTGTGAAAGTTGTCGTCGACGGCCATATGATTGGCCAGTGTCAATTTAATCCCCCTGCTCCCTGTCAAGTTAATGATGTTCATGATTATGGACGGTATAACCAAGTCACATGTCAGAATTGTGACGATGTGGGGCACACTTCCCGTTTCTGTCCTATGAACGGACAGAGTGCTGAAGTGAATGCATTATTTGGCCAGTCCAATCAGAGGTTTAATCAATTCTCTGGCCAAAATAATTTTCAAAACCAAGGTTTCAGCCAGAATCCAAGTTTTAATCCAAATTCAACTTCTAATCCAAATCAAAACTTCAATCGAAACCCTGGTTTGAATCAGAACCAAAGCAATAATTTCTCCAATACAAATCAAAGGTTCAATCAGAGTTGGCCTACCAATTCTAACTCTGCTTTTCAGAATCGGTCCAAATGTACCATATTCGCAGAATCTCCAAAACTCTCAAGGCCCCTCTCACCCCAATACTCTTGAGGCTAAAGTGGAGGAGCAAAGTAAAAAACATCCAACTCCTGATGAGCACAAACAAGAATCTTGAGAGACAATTAGGGCAATTGGCTGAACAGTTAGCTTCTAGACCCCCGTGGGCACCGCCCGCCACGAAAAGAATCCAAAGGGTGGTCAAGTTGCTCAAACCGATTTGAACACTGGCCAATGCACTGACCTCGTACCTTCAATTCCATACGGTAGAGAAGAGGCCAGTGCGATAAATTTAAGAAGTAGTACTCAACTAAGTGGTCCCCCTCACCAGGGAAACCACTAGCCCCTCCTGACCGTGATAAGGCAGGAGGGGAAGCTGAGCACCTACACTCCCCTTGGCCGAAAGAGAATACTCAGGTGGCTGATCCCCTGAGAGGTGAAAGAGTTGAAAGACCTCAGGTGGCTGAACCCCTGAGGAATGAAGAAACAAGTGAGAGTCAGGAGGCTGATCCCCTGACTAGTAAGAAGAATGAGAAGGTAGTAAGGTGGAAGGATTTGGAAGACAAAGCTATCAGTTCATCCTCAAAAAAAGTCTTTTCCGAGAGTGATTTGAAAAAGCTTCCATTTCCACCTAGAAAGAGCAACATCTCCTTGAATGAGGATAAAAAGTATGAAAAAGTGCTGAACGTTCTGAAAAATACTCAGGTTAACCTTCCATTATCCGAGGTTTTGGTTGAGATGCCTAAGTATACAAAATTCATCAAGGATGTTGTTTCTTCTAAGAAGAAATTAGAGGACATGGATCGGTTGATTGGTGAGGACTGCTCTATGATCAACTATGAAGATCTACCAACTAAGAGGGGTGACCCTGGGAAATTTGTGCTCACATTGCTAATGGGAGGCCTCGTCTTCCCAAACTCCATATGTGACCTGGGTGCATCCATCAGCCTGATGCCATTGTCTGTGTGCAAACAACTTGGTTTAAATGACCTTCTAGAACCCACTACCATGAATTTGCAGTTCGCTTTTAGATCTTCTAAGAAAGCTGCGGGGATTCTGAAGGACGTCTTAGTTCAAATTGATAACTTTACCTTTCCCGTTGACTGGTACGTCCTGGACATTGAAAAGGATGAAAATGTCCCCCTGATACTTGGAAGACCCTTTCTGTCTACAGCTAGAGCCCTCATTGACGTGATGGTGGCAAAGTGACTATACGGGTTGGTGATCAAGAGGTAAGCTATAATGTCTCCAAATCCATTCGAGACCCTCGGTCCTCAACCGGCTTTTCCATTGAGGATATGTTTGATGACATCAATGACCACATGGAAAAGCAAGTCATGGCTGTTGCAACTGAATATGAGCGATTGGTTGATAATTTGAATAATCATGGTGTGGTGAGTCTAGAGCAGTTAGAAGCTGAAATTGAGGATGATTTGTTTAAAGGAGAAGTTTTGGTAGTGGGACCACTAAGTAAACTCAGCAATGTTGAGTTAAAAAGTGGAGATCTTAAATCAAGTTTGGAAGACCCCCCTGCGGATCTGGTATTGAAGCCGTTGTCTAAACATCTAAAGTATGTGTTTTTAAGAGAAGGTGACAAGCTTCCGTTGATTATATCTGCCAAGCTGTCTCGACTAGAAGAAATGAAGTTAATAAACGTCTTGAAAAGGAACGAGAAATCCTTTGGGTAGCAAGTAGGAGATATCAGAGGGATATCTCCCGACATCTGTATGCATAAGATCAAGACTAATGAGGGTGCGAAATGTGTTAGACAGCCCCAGAGGAGGCTCAACCCTCATATGCAAGAGGTGGTTAAGAAAAAAATCATCAAACTTCTGGATATGGGTATCATTTATGCCATCCCTGATAGTGAATGGGTATCCCCGACTCAGGTAGTTCCCAAGAAAGGTGGAATTACGATTGAGAAGAATGAGAAGGGAGAAGAAATAGCATTGAGGCTTGTTACTGGTTACAGAGTCTGCATTGATTACAGAAAGCTCAATGAAGTAACCATGAAAGATCATTTTCCCCTTCCGTTCATTGATCAGATGCTTGAGCGTCCGGCGGGACACGCATTCTACTTGTTTCCCGGATGGATATTCAGGATATTTTCAGATACCTATAGATCCTGTTGACCAAGAAAAGACCACTTTCACTTGTCCGTATGGTACATTCGCTTACAGGCGGATGCCATTTGGTCTTTGTAATGCCCCAGCTACATTCCAAGAGATGTATGCTGGCTATCTTTGACGGGCTAGTTGAAAAGTGTATGGAAATTTTCATGGATGACTTTTCGGTCTTTGGTCAATCCTTCGATGATTGTCTTGACAACCTTGACCAGGTCTTAGCCAGATGTGTGGAAAAGAACTTAGTACTAAATTGGGAAAAGTGCCATTTTATGGTAGATGAGGGAAGAGTTCTTGGCCACAAGATCTCCGCCAAAGGTATTGAGGTAGACAGAGCCAAAGTAGAAGCTATAGAGAAGATGAGCTATCCAAAGAATGTGCGCGAAGTCAGAGGTTTTCTTGGACATGTCGGTTTCTATAGGAGATTCATTCAGGACTTTTCCAAGATAGCCAAGCCCCTGTCTACACTATTTAAAGAAGACGTTTTATTCGATTTTGATGAGAGTTGCAAGCAAGCGTTTGAGGAGCTTAAAAGTCGATTAATCTCTGCACCGATCCTTATTTCGCCTGACTGGAATCTCCTCTTCGAGCTTATGTGCGATGCATCAAATTATGCTGTTGGTGCAGTCTTAGGACAGAGGATAAAAGGGAAATTCCAGCCAATCTATTACGCCAGTCACACACTGAATCCGTCTCAAGTAAACTACACGACGACTGAAAAGGAATTATTGGCCGTAGTCTTTGCTATGAACAAGTTTCGTAGTTATTTGTTAGGTGCTCAAGTAGTTGTGTGGACTGATCACGTTGCTTTGCGATATCTGATGACTAAGAAAGAGGCTAAACCGCGCTTACTACGTTGGATACTGACCCTACAAGAGTTCGATGTCCAGATCAAAGACAAAAAGGGCCGGTGAAAACGTAGTGGCGATCATGTCTCAAGAATGTTGAATGAGGAAAAGGATGACCCTGACGATATAGATCTTTACTTTCCTCTGGAAAATATCATGCTTATCGACGGTTGTCCTCCGGATGTTCCTTGGTATTCTTCCATCGTAAACTACCTTCATTCCCAATATCTTGATCCAGAATTGTCATATCAGGAGAAGAAGAAATTCTTCTCGGATATGAAAACATTCATTTGGGATGAACCTTACCTCTTCAAGATTTGCAAAGATGGTTTGCTGAGAAGATGTGTTACCGAGTCTGAGCAACGTGATGTCATTGAGCAATGCCACAGTGGACCCGCTGGCGGTCACTTTGGTCCTTGGAAAACCGTTGCTAAGATCTTTCAATCCGGCTTCTATTGGCCCACGATCTTTAAAGATACGAAAGCTTTCTGTAAAGCTTGTGATAGGTGTCAAAGAACCGGAACTTTAACAAGGCGTTTCGACATGCCATTGAAACCCATCTTAGAATGCGAAGTTTTTGATGTATGGGGCATCGATTTTATGGGACCCTTCCCATCATCTTGTGGAAATAAATACATCTTAGTCTGCGTAGATTACGTATCAAAATGGGTGGAGGCTCAGGCCACGACTCACAATGATCATAAGACGGTCATGAAGTTTCTAAAGAAAAACATCTTCGTGAGATTCGGGTGTCCACGCGCTTTGATTAGTGATGAAGGGACACACTTTTGCAACCGACCCCTGGAAAAAGTTCTTGAGATATATGGTGTCCGGAACAAAATTGGCACACCATACCATCCTATAACGAGTGGTCAGGTTGAAAGAAGCAACCAAAGTTTAAAGAAGATCCTGGAGAAAACAGTTAACAGTCATAGAAAGGACTGGAGTCTAAAATTGGATGATGTGCTGTGGGCGTATCGAACTGCCTATAAGACCCCCATGGGTACATCACCCTATCAAATGGTTTATGGTAAACCATGCCACTTACCAATCGAGTTAGAGCATAGAGCGTATTGGGCCACGAAGTTTTTAAACTTCGATACCCAATCTTGTGGAAAACATCGATTGCAACAGTTGCATGAGTTAGACGAATTTAGACTTCAGGCCTATGAGAGTGCCAGGATAAGTAAGGAAAAGACAAAACTCCTTCACGATGCCAAAATCAAGAAGCGAGAATTTCAAGTAGGGGAACAGGTTTTATTATACAATTCCAGGTTACATCTGTTCCCTGGAAAGCTGAGGACACGATGGTCCGGTCCCTTTGAAATTCTCCAAATCATTCCTGGAGGTGTCCTAAAACTACGAGGTTATGGTGACCAGCCGTTCTGAGTGAATGGTCAAAGGTGCAAGCATTACATTGGTCAAGCCAAAGAACAGCCTTTGATTGTTCGATTCCTCGATATCCTCGGGTGTGGTACTTCAGAAGTCAATAAATTCGACGAGTTTTCGCCTGAATTGTTTTCTGAGGATGACGATAGTGGTCCCTCTGAAGAAGTTCTAGCAGGTAGTTGGGACATGGAAGAGTTTGAGAAGGAGCAACGGTTGAAGCATCGTCAGAAGAAGAAGAAATCAACCATGGGAAGGTTTAAGCGTGTGTGGAAGGCAATCAAGGAATTCACCCCATGTGTTAGATGTTGTTTCTGCAGCCACACTACTGATCGAAGCTTACACGAAGTAGTGGCTGGTAGAAAAGCTAAATGGCCTGATCCGGGCTGATCTGAAAGAATGTCGAGGAAACGACGTAAAACAAAAGCGCTCGGTGGGAGGCAACCCACTATTTTCTAGTATTTTTATGTGTTTTCCAATTTTGTTTGTTATTTGAAGTTTTGTATAACTATTTATAATGAAATAAAAATTTGAGGTTGGAATGAATAAAATCTTTGAGTTTTGCTGAATTTCGACCATGGACGTGCGTCCATGCCTTTGGACGCCCGTCTGATATGTGTTTGCACTGGACGAGCGTCCCCCATTCCTGAACGCCCGTCCGTTCTTTGGAAATTTTGGACGAGCGTCCAAATTTCCTGAACGCCCGTCTACAAAATTCCCTCCAACTCTGTTCAAAATTTGGCAACCTGGACGAGCGTCTGAATATCTGGACGCCCGTCCAGTTCATATGATCTCCAGCTGGACGCTCGTCCGGTTACCTGGACGCCCGTCCAAGCCTGCTCCTATATATACCCCTGCTTCCCCATTTTATTTCGAATCAGAAATTTCTAAACGCATAACCCGACTTTTCGACCTCCTTTGCCCTAAAATCTTCATTTCTAAACCAAATTGGGTGATTCAAGGCTCTATCAACAGCTTTCAATCTCTTTTTTTCGATTTTCCACTCCAAATCCTCCAACAAACGCCCATTAATTCGATACGGTGATATAGTTGGTACGGCCTTTTTGAAGAAAAATTCGATTTTTGGGTTCAATTTGGCATTGTTTGGACGTCTAATCCGTTTTATCATCATCCCATCATCTTATTTGGTAAGTTTTTATCAACTTCTCTTAGGTTATTTCACGTTTTTTTCGAGTTCGATTTTCGAGTCGACTCTTTTCTATGTATTCTCCCTTATTTGGTTTTTTTTTCTTGTTTTGTTTTCATTTCTTGTTGTGTTGGTGATCTGGGATGTTGATGGATGATGTTGGATGGGCTGCATTGTGGTTTGTTGTGGTTTGGTGTTGGATTGTTTGGGAAATCCCGTTTGGACGGTAAACGGGTGGTTTTGTTTGATTTTGGGGTTGGGTTTGTTGTTTGTGTAGCTTTAGTTCACCATGGTTCGTAAAGCAGTAGTCAAGAGGCATGGTAAGGGGTAGCTAAGGAGCCTACTAAGAAGCAGAAGGGTGTGGACCCCACTTTAGTCAATCCCAACCAAGGCATCCGTATTGGTGAGCATCAGAATCCTCCTAGAGGTCAATCCAGGGTTCCCTTACGAGACGACTCTGAGTCGGGTTCTAACACTGATGATGAGCCCTTAGTGAGAAAGATGCCTAGGGTGTCAGAGACTCGGGGTGAGAGAGATGCAACTGACCCTCGGGGTGGAACCGAGGAGGCAACGGAGGAAGCTGACCCCGTTAGACAGAATGTGAGACCCCCTGCTCTTATCCCCTTGGCTCGTAGGTTCATAAATCCGAAGCCTTTCGAGGTGTATAATAAGCACTATGTTTCGAGGACAATGTTGATCGAGAGAGCTGTTTTAGACACTCAAGTTGATCCTTTATTTGTGAAGTTATTGAGGGATCGGAAGTGGGGAGCTTTGATGGTAACCCCGAGACCCCGGTGAATGCTACATTAGTCCGTGAGTTTTATGCCAATTGCTCGGAAACGGATTTGGAAGCCGGAGTGGTTATGGTCAGGGGAGTAAAGGTGTCATTTACACCTAAGGTTATTAATGAGAAGTATGCCTTGGCACCTTTTGAGGGGTTGGACTACAAAGAGGCGATTAAGGCCAAGCAGGATGCGGGAGAAGATCCGTTGGAGGAATTGAGGTTGTTGGTGTGCCCGGAGGTGCCGTGGACACTTAGACCAGGCGGAGATAGGAAGGAGTTGGTCACTACGAGTTGGACGGAAGATTGGAAGGTCCAATGTCGGTTTATCCAGAACAGGTTGTTGCCTAAGAACAACCTGACTCACTTTCACATTGGTGACCTTGGGATGTTGTACGCTCTAAATTTCAAGCTGAATGTCGATGTAGGATAAGCCATCTTTGATGAGATCGCCACGAATCAGAAAGTATATACACGGTGTTTGATTTGTCCGCATTTGATCCACAGTCTCTGTCAGGATGCTAGGGTTCCCGAGTACAAGACCGATCACAAACCGAAGAATCCAAGGTTCTTGCAGCGGGAAAAAGTGAAGTCTTCTGGTCAGACTGAGGCTGAGGCAGCCCGTGAGCCCGGTTCATCTTCAGCACCGCCTCGAGCATCTTCCCTTCCTACTTTATCTCCCTCAGTCCGGATGAGGTTGAGTATGGCAAATAGCGTACGGAACTGGATGGAGGATATTCGGACTTCTCAGAATAATATCTTGACTATTTTGCGGTGTATCAATGAGGGCCGAAAGCCGAGGGACGATGGAGTCTTCGATCCGAGCATTATCGATTACGTTTATTCTGACGAGGTTGAGCAGGCCATTGCGGATGTTCTGGATGGGTCTGAGTCGTCTACTGATGAGGAGCTACCTGACTCCCCTGCGGGTGGATCACCTCCGGCTGATGATTCTCTGGCTCCGGGGCAGCCCTGATCTTATTTTTCTGATTCTAGCTTTTGTTCTTTCTTTGATACGATGGTTGTATTGTCCTGCTACTTTTCATTACTTGATTCATTGTATTTTTCATATCGCTACTGTCTATTTTTCCCGATGAATCTTGTAAGCCATAAGGCATCCGTACTTTCTTTTGACGTTCCTATGATTTTGATTTTCATTGTATTGGATGTTTTCATTTTGTTCTAATCATTCCGTTATCTTTCATCATGGTATACTTTCCCCGTTTTCCCCGAGTTTTTCTTTCCGTGTTTGTCACGTAGTGCAGGTATATTTTTAGCGGTATTGTCAAGCTCGCTTTTACATCGTATGGTTACGAGTTCTGTTTGTCACTACGTAGGCTCCGGCCTGACCAACGATTCGAGTGTCTATCGCAATCTGCTAAGTCCTTCATCTTTTCTTTACTTCTGCACAACCTGAGGACATGTTGTGGTTTAAGTGTGGGGGAGGGGAATGGTTACGTGTATCTATCATTTGCTTATATCATTATTATTCTATGCAAAATGGGCTAAATTTTTTCAAAATTTTTTGTTTTTGTTTTGTCCCGAGTAAGCAATGCATAATCTTTGTTCGTTATTGTTATATCCATTGATGCTGTATACTGTATGTCCAGTAAGTTAGTTGTTTCACCCGATATATATTTCACGAGCCATAGTGAATGATGAGCTATAATATAAAGCTATACCCCTTTTGATTAGTGATTTTTGATTATCTTATAAGTCGTGTGCTTAGTGCTAATGTGCATATCGTGAGAATTATAATAGTTTGTGTTTAGATCCAAAGTATGACATACTGTGAATATCTAAGGTTTGAATGTGATAAGTAAAACGTAACTAATGTTATTGAAAAAGTATGTTTAAAAAGAGAAAAAGTTGAATTAATTGTGTGTGTCGAAAGCTGGTCGATGATTTGAGTGAGGTAGGGCATATCTCGAATGTCCTATACCGCTATGATGGCCGAAAGCTCACGACAGTCAGAAGAAGCTGCCTTATGATTGGAGTAAGGTAGGGTATATCTCGAATATCCTATTCTGATATGACAGGGCAAGAGCTCATTCTGATGTGCGTTTAAAAGTGAAATAGTTAAATCAACTTATAAGAAGTGGTATGAAATGAATGAAAGACTTAGTTATCGTATACCTTATCCCCAGTATAAACTGACAGATATGTTGTAGGGATTATCCTCTGAGTATATCAGAAAGGTCCTAGATGTATTCTATCATCTTTTTCGGGATATGTCATGTTTTGTAGGGTGCATCTTATAAGTATCATTTATTTCTAGTTTGAAGGGGGTATTAGCTAGTTTGCTTGACATTTTCAAGTTTGGACTTAGTGGAAGTTTACTATGGTTTTGCACACACAGGGTGAGCATCTGATTTATTGAATATACTTTGTACTTGCTGAAGTGTCTATCTTCTCTCGAGCCTTTATTCTGCTTTGTTTTGCTCGGGACGAGCAAAAGCTAAGTGTGGGGGAGTTGTTAAGGGTGATTTTATATGATTTATATCGTTGTATTTTGTAACAATTCTCTCCATATTCGTATAATTTGCGTAGAAATTG
Source organism: Gentiana straminea (assembly GCA_036785695.1). Classification (NCBI taxonomy): domain Eukaryota; kingdom Viridiplantae; phylum Streptophyta; class Magnoliopsida; order Gentianales; family Gentianaceae; genus Gentiana; species Gentiana straminea. Next base: position 8,816,760 of record JAVUPR010000300.1, on the reverse strand, counting down.
AGTGTTTACTTGATTTATTGAGCAAATGAGATTTTAAACGGGTTAATCGCAAAATTGGTTAATTTATGTGTTTTATTGATGATTTTATGTTTATTTGGATGATATTACATTTTGCGATATTTTGATTACCTTGTAGATGCACGATATTGGCTCAAAAGAGGATTAAAAGATGTCAAGGATCGAGTTTATATGAAGAAAAAGAGATAAAGGTGAAGTCGGTTGAAGATAAAAATGAGAAAATCGATTTTTGACAAAGTGAACGCACGTCCTAAGTTCCGTCCAGTGGACGGGCGTCTAAGCAAGCGGACGGGCGTCCAGAATAAGTGATTTGATTCAGAGTTCTCCCAAATTTAGTGGACGAGCGTCCATTCTAAAGAAGGACGGGCGTCTGGACATGACTCGGCCCGATTCGAAGTTTGCACTGAAGGATGGACGGGCGTCCAGCATAGCGGACGAGCATCCGAACGCCGACTTAGCAGAACCGACTTGAAATTCTATAAATAGCTGCGGTTTTCTCCACATAAATCATCATACATTCAAACCCTAAACCCTAGGGGCGGCTTAGCTGCGTTTTTCCTTAGTTTATAAACAGTTTTTATTCAAATACTTTTTATGCACTTTTATTCAAACAAATTCGAGTTTCAAAGAGGATGTTGAGAGGCTAGACCTCCCTTGAACAAGTATTGTGAAGCCATCCGATCAACAATTCAGTTTCGTTTCTTGATTATCTTGTGAGTATTTTGTTCAAGTTGTATCTTTATTATTGTTTATCATTGTTTATTGCAATTATATCGATAGATTATTGCATGATTGATTGTTTGTTTGATTTGGATGAAAATCATAATTGAACCCCTAGAATCAATATAATAAAGATTAGATTTTTAACCTATAAAATAACGAGAGTTAATTAGGTTGAATTTCTAGATAACTAGATTGAGACTTACACCTTTGTTTTGAAAGTATTAATCTTTAAAATCGAGAGATAGAAGATTAAGAAATGAACTTTTCTAAGAAATTAGGAGTTCATACCTTCGATTAGGCGAATCACAACTTGGTTAAAAATCACGAGGTAATTGAGATAGGAATTGATAGTTGTAGGATAGGTGGATCAATCGCTTGTTCGTTCGTAAAATATTGATTAAACCACTTGAATTCGAATTGCTTAGTAAAACTGCAATCTTTACTTCATAATAAACTTAGAATAGATTTAGTTTAGTTAATTTCGTTCGCAACCATATTTCCTGGCTTTAGATCTCGATCTTCTGTCCAGTTATTTTTATTGTTAGTTTCATTCTTCGTTTTAGTTCTTCCCTGTTTTAATTTCACATCTTTTTAGTAGTAATCGTGACATAGTTAGGTTAGATAATAAAAACTAGTTTAAACAACCCCGATTCCCCGTAAGATCGACCCGGTATCAACCTCTTTACTACGATCCTTGCACTTGAGGTATATCGGATTTATAAATATTATTACTTGTTTATTTGCATTAGATAAATCCGTGACATCATTGAATCTTGATTACATTTGTTCAATGGTCTCATTTGGTTTCATTTTGAACTCCTGGAACTTCTTCTTTGCTACACTGATCTTGTTCTTTTTTATTGCATCAGTGCCTTCACAGATTAACTGTAACTTATCCTATAGTTCCTTTGCAGTCTTGCAATCTTTCACCTTCATATACATATTGCTATCCAAAGTTTTGTATATGATATCAATAGCAATATTGTTGAGATTTGCTCTTTTTCTATCTTCAGCAGTCCATTCCCTTTTTGGTTTTGGAATGTACTGTGTCTCATCTCCCACTGTTACTGATTTGGTAATTTCCAGTGGTCCATCTGTCAGCACATCTATCATTTCATCATGTGTTTCAGCTAGATAAGCCTGCATACGACGTTTATACTCATCAAAACGATCTAAAGAACACATCAACATTGTTCTAGCATACTGGTTGTTATCCATGATGCAAAGCTTTGAAAATCAGACTTGAAAAAGTTTTCAAAGTTTTCTAAGTACTGTATCTTGTTTGTACTCCTTCCACATCCAGCTCCTTCTTAGATGCCTTTTAAATAAATTATTTTGGTGTCCAATTTTTTTAATTTTTTTCCGCATACGATAAGAAATGTCTATTCTATAAATGGTGCATTTCTAAATCAAAACCATCCTCACAAAAACATACATTTTCTCCTTTTAGTGATATCTGAATATATATGCATGTAAATGGTGCATTTCTAAACCATGCCATCCACACAAAAGCATTCATTTCCCATTAAGTGATATATATAAATACTTAAGGCGGAAGTATGGCCACGCATTCGTACGCTCTTCTCGTGATTATTTTCGTCATCTCAGGTGATCAGTGATTTCTCAAGTGGTATCTAGTTACCAGGGGCGCCCCTAAGGGAACGCCAAGGGGGCCATGGCCTTGAGCCCCCCCTACCCCAAATCTATGAATTTAGGGGCGCGTGAAATTTTAACTCAATAGTGTATATATATATTGAATTTTTGAAAATAAATAATGTATTGTTCTTATAGTAAGCAGTCAAGTATAATTTGAGAAGCAACCAGGGTTCGATTCTTGCTAGAGGCAACAACAATATTTTTTTTTGGTTAACCATTTTTTAGAAGGACCTAAAATAATATTTGGCCCTGAGCCTAAATTTAGATAGGAACGCCCCTTCTAGTTACATATTGCACTTGTTCAAAAAAATGTTATTTAACTAGTTTGAAACCCGTGCATATCCTCATGAATTTACTTAGGAAAAAAAAAAACTAATTATGACAAGTAAACCATCTAAAAAAAGATAAAAGAAACCATAGAGAGGCTGCAAGTCTCCTGTGAAAACAACTTCTCGCGACATCTTTGTACCCATTTCAGTGGTGTAATATTTACAGGTTTGGGGCGAGTCGTTTGGGTAATTGATCAAAAACATTTTCTAAGTGAACATATATTTTAATTACTTGATAGCATTAAAAATGATTAAAACATATATATACATAATGAATGCTTGTTGTTGCAGGATGTTGTAGTTGTGTTGTGGCAGGACGCGTAAGGCAAACAAATGGAGAGTTTGTAAAACCATTCCACAAGGCAATGGAACAAAATCTGAAGGGAATCAACCACGTCAGACTATCACTTCTTGGATCAAGAAAGGTTCCAAGCAAGGTTGCAGACTGTGGCACCTGGTACTGTGCACTTGTTGCGTCCTACAGGGATTATTCGGTATCTGACAGTTGTATTGAAGACGACACAGGCTGCGGACCTTGTAATACCGATACAAACACATGTACTGAACCACGGGCTCCCCCTCCTCCGTATTGTGGAACTATGCCATGCTATTTAGATGAAACTTGCTTTGACTGGGGTTGCGGAGAATGTGGTGACGATTATAATTGCACTTGATTTTAGCCACATAATTGTGAACAAGAGGTAACTCAAACAAAACATGGTATGAGACTGTGTTAATGAATTCTGTTCTCCTAAGCTCCTCAGTGGATGACATTGTGGTCAACGGCTAAGTTCGCGCGATATCTAATAAATGGTATCATGAACTCATACCTCAGGGAATTATCAACTCTTTAGGCTTTTTTTCTTCCCTTCCTTTTCTCGGTGTATCAATGTTTCCTGCTTTTATTTACTATCTTTCTTAGATATATCGATGTATTGCCTGAGCTTTGTGCAATTTGATATTTACCCCGTAACTATAGTATGTACTTATGAAAGCCCATGTAATTAATAATAGTCCATCGTAATTGGAGTCTATACAATCAGCTGTATCCTTTCAATACGTACTGCTGGATATCTTGTATACTGTAATCCAGGATCCATTGTAAACTTTTAATACCTCAACATCCTATCAAGGGTTATCCAATGATCCTCACTTGGATTAGTTGTGAACTTACTTAATTTATTTACAACACAAGCTAAGTCTGGTCTAGTACAATTTATTATTTACATTAGACTTTCAATTATTTTTGAGTATTCCAATTGCCTCACAGGTTCACCTCTATTTTTGACTAAGTGTTTACTTAAGTCAATTGGAGTTTTTACATGATTTTTGCCAAAAGCATTAAATCTTTTAAGAACAGACTCTAAAGAGTGAGACCGTGACAACATAAGTTCATCTGATGTTTTTGAGACTTTAATCCCAAAATAACATCAAAAACTCTCGTATCCTTCGTCTTTAAACTCCTAGTCAACATTCTCTTAGTGTTTAAGATCATATCATGATCACTACCCATGATTAGCATGTCATCAATATACAAACATACTATCGCGTAAGCTTTAGGTGTTGTCTTGATGTAGGCACACTTATTACATTCATTGATTCTAAAGCCATTTTTTTATAATTGTTTTGCCAAATTTCAAATGCCATTGTTTTGGTGATTATTTAAGCCTATATAGTGACTTCACAAGTTTACACATTTTCTTCTCATCAACAGGAAGCACAAACCCTTCAGGTTGTTCCATATAAATTTCTTCTTCCAACTCACCATTTATGAAAGTTGTTTCCACATCCATTTAATGGATTTCCATGTTAAACAATGCAACTATGACAATCAGAACTCATATAGACGTAGATCTCTCTTAACTGGTGAGTAGGTATCAAAGAAATCCCGACCTTCACTTTGTCTGTGTCCTTTGGCTACTAACCTGGCTTTATATTTATAAATGGATCGTTTTCAACTTCTTCTTGAAAATCCACTTACATCCAAGTGGTTTATCTCCGGGTGGAACATTAATCAACTCTCAAGTGTGTTTTTGCAAGATGGATTCTAATTCATTGTTAATAGCCTCTTTCCAGAATGGCGCTTCTAGAGCACACATAACCTAAGCATATGGCAATGGATCATCCTCTACCATGTAGGTAAAGAAATCAGGACCAAAAGATGTAGAATTCCTTGTTCTCTTACTTCAAGAGTTACTCCGTTTCCTGATGTTCATTTGATATTTCATCAGACGTTCTTTTAGAACTTGAACTTCATTCTCCTTGTCTTTGCAAAGAAAGATCTCCTCAATAAATACAACATCCATTGATTCAATAATTGTATTTTCATGAACATCAAGAATGTATGATTTATGAACCGGAAACCGATAAGTACTACTGTTGTTTGCTTACCCAATAAAGATGCAATAAATTGTTTTAGGCCCTATTTTTACCTGTTAAGGTTTAGGTATTTCTATCTTTGCTAAACACCGACACACTTTTAGCATTTTGAAGTTAGGCTTGTCACACCTTCACAATTCTTATGGTGTCTCATCCATTTTCTTGGATGGTATTTGATACAGAATGAATTTAGCCGAGATGATCGCCTCCCCCCACAAGTTTTGGGGAAAACTCGAACTAATCAACATAGATTACATCATTTCGTTTAGTGTTATGTTTTTCCGTTCAGCAGCACCATTGGATTGTGGTGAATATGGTGCAGTTGTTTGATGAATAATTCCGTATTCCGAACAAAATTCATCAAAATGTGCATCATATTATCTACCTCTATCACTATGAAGTAGTGCAGCCTCTAACCTAAGCTGGAGGTCAGCGGTTCGATTCCCGTAATGGGGTTGATTTCCGATTGATAACACCCTTCAGTGCAGAGGTTTCAAAGGCAGCCCATGTTGGAGCTACTAGGTTACCTGATTAACCTCTCCTCACTTTCCTGTGGGATCGGGGGTGAGGGGACCCTTAATGGTAGGGTTTACCATTTTAGTTTGCTAAATTGATTTTAAACTTCGTTATTGTAATGGTTATAACCATCGATAGCGTCATCTTTACTACGCAACAAGTATGCATAACGGAATCTTGTGTTATCATCGTTAAAAGTAATAAAATACTTTTTACCGCCTCTGGTTTGCACAAATTTTAAATCACAAATATCCGTGTGAATTTCATTAAATATTTCAACACTTGGAAATAGTAATTTTGTCATTATTGCTTCAATACACGTATGACAATTTTTTATCATCAAATTGTAGTTTAGGAAACAAATCTAAGTTCATTAATTTACGAACAGAATTATAATTTGCATCCTCTAATCTACAATGCCATAAAGATGAAGACTCATGCAAGTAAGCAGAAGTAGTAGCATCCTCATTACCAACATTCACAGAGTGTACCGAATTCGGCACTACAGCCTTAGGTACCACAATTAAAACGTTTAATTTAACATGCCATCCACCGAATAGCCCCTTCCCACAAATAGTCCATTTTTACACAACGAAAAAATTTCAAGATTCAAAAGCAAGTTTAAAGTCATTGTTAACAAGAAGAGAACCATACACCAAGTTCTTGCGAATATACGGAACATATAGCTCATTGTTCAATGTCAAGTGCTTCTCGCAAGTCATCTTCAAAAGAACTTTTCATTGGCCTTCCACCTTTGAGGTTTTTGAATTGCCTATGAATAGTTGTTCCCCATCCATGACCTTATAGTTAGAAAACATTGCCTTAACGGCGCAAACAAGGCACGTAGACCATGTGTCGACAACCATTCATATGGATTTCAAATGGCGGTGCATTCAGATACAACTGTCAACAGGTTCATCTCACCGCGCATCAGTCACGGTCTCAGCAGCATTGACTTGAGCATTTTTCCTTGGATTTCGCTATTCAGCCCTCCTGTGTCCCGGCTTGCCACAATTGGAAAAAATTCCTTTGAAGCACTTGTCTTCTACAAAATTATTTTGTCCCTTGGGGCTTGCCTCTAAGTGTCACACTACTTTTTATATAGTAGTTCCACTTGAGCCATTTTGTCTATGTGTGACAAAAGTTTCCTTTACAATTACCCACATATTTCACACTACCATTAGACATTAATTTCTCATTCACCCTGATATCGGAATCGAGTAATTCAAAATCCTAACCTCAACTACTATAAATCTGTTTTTAGCTCCCGGTAATTCATACTGTAACCCATTCAAATTGATCTACAAGTTGATTGTTCATGTGACGCCTCGTTCCTGGACACCGAGTCCTTATCCTGAAAGAACGCCCGGCACATATATATTTTTATAAATACACAAGAAATATATTCATAAGCCTGTGTAACAATATAATCAGAGTAAAGTGTAAACTAAAACTTAATAAACGACTCGGGAATGTCAAATGACACAAAACGGATCACTAGTTCCACTTCACGTCTAAAAAAACCATAAGACATAAAAATTTAGGAACTCGGAATTTTCCCAATAATTCGAAAACAATAAATCACGAAAAACAATCACCAACTTATCGGTTCTGAATACCGTCTAGGCAGTGTCCTATCTTTTCACGATTTTCCAAATTTTCGAATATTAAAATTCTTTATATGTAGCCACTACATTAACAAGATCCCCGTAGGATTTAAGATCCAGATATCCAGATAAAATTCCGTTTGCTCAATTACATAAATTAATTACGTGTTCATACATGCCTAATTAATGCCAAAATTAATTATCAACATGTATGCATATGCTAGGAGTGGAATTCTTGAATATGATGAATGACATGTTATGATATTGTTATATCACATAAATAATAACTAAAGAAAATAAATGCAAAAAAGTAAACCAGTGAGATGGACCGTTGGTACCCCCGTATCTAATCTATTAAAAAAGAAAGATCCTACACCCAATCTAACGGTTTACTAATTAACTACAGAAGCCGTTTCTATATAAATTAATCGATCAGAATCTTTATCAAGTTGATTTGTAGTCTAGTTGGTTCACGTGTCTTCCTTCATCCTACAGGTCTCAAGTTCTAATCTCATGAACTCCATATTCTTTATTCCCTGAAATTATACTTCCAGATTTTTCGAAAATATTTGAATAAAAACGCATCAAGGGTGTTTCAAACTATTGACGTCTGGATCCTTTGTTGCGTTGCTGAACCATCGCACCACCAACTTCTATGTAGATTGATGCCTCAGAGAATGAATATAGTTGCAGATCCGAAAACTGACTACTTTTCTTCGAAATTAAATCAAAAGGTTACATAATTCCATATACCCAGAAAACGGATTTACAACAGATCTATCGGATAAAAAATACTAACCCCAATCCATCTCATCAACCACGCATATATATAAAATGATTATATATTAAAAGATGCAACTTTTATACAATTCCACACCTTATCAATTAATTATGCAATCAAAATCGCTTCAACTTGGCTCTGCTACCACATGCTGGATATACAGGAACCCGAATCAGTATCCGAAACACGGAAAAACCTGAACATAGAAAATTTCCTGTGCTCGATTATTCGGGAGGGGGTCTCGATTAATTTGCGTATTTTTCCGTTCTTTTTCCTGATCGTCAGATCTGATTCACATCTCCAATCGAGACGTTCGATCATGCACAGCGGAAATGAATTAAATCGTATTCTATTTTACCCCGATATGATTTGCATGATTAATTAATATAATCTACAAGAAGGTATGTAGAATTACCCAACCGAAGAGAAGCTGTGATCTTCTGAGTTGTATCTCCAAGCGACGACTGGTGGACGTCGATTCTGCATTCGAACCTCCTCGAATATGCTCAAAGAAAAACTCCAGTTTTTCTTCCTCCGATGGCTAGGACGAGAAACTAATTTTTCTCTCCTTTTTTCTTCTAATGTGGCGCAGAAGAATTCTGTTCATTGTGTTGGGAGAAACTCTTTTTATATAGGAAAATATCCGAGCAACTGAGAGTTATCCCCTTCACAAGTCAATTATCTTTTTCCCAAAGAAAAATATTTTTTTTGTTGAAACATGAACATATTATTAACATAGCCAACGTGGCATCCAGAAAATGAAAGATACTGCGTTACACAACAGGTAATTGAAACAACTACTTAATCTAGCCAACATGCAAGAAACAGAGAAAAAAATAATCAATCTACTGGTATATGTCCCACGCAAGCCTGAGATTGCAGGCTCTTTCGATCACATTGTTTAATAAGACGACGTTCCTTATCATTGTTATGAATCACCTTGTTTCGCCAATCCCAGATACCATAGACTACCTCTCGCCAAAAATACTTCCAATTAGGGGTCCCAAAAGTGTGTCGATTTCCTTTCTTAAGGTTCAGGATGATCCACTATTCTGGTGTTGTAACCGCAATAAAGCTATTCCAACATTCTCTTGCCAAGGTTTGAGTCCAAACATCGCTGGCCCATCTACAGTCACGAACAGAATGGAGAGTTGATTCAACTCCACATGGCGTCTAGTTAGATTTTCAGCAACCATTAGACCCCCGTGCATCATAGTCCATAAAATAAAATTACCCCTCAATGGTCCTTTCATACTCCAGATCAAATCCCACGCCTCAGAAGCAGATTCGCCTTCTTCTATTGGAACTTGGTGAATATACGCGGATGCCACCGTATAGGACCCTTTCAGATCATGTTTCCAGGCTACCGTATCATTGTCCAACCTGAAACCCTGTCAAATGGCTCCGTAGGCCTTACAAATACCTCTCCAAATCGGGAAGCAGCCAGCCTTTGGTGTGCTCGAAAGATCCTTGTACTTATGAGACAGTACTTGAACCCACAACACATTTTTTTGGTGATAAGGCTCCACACCAACTTACCAAGCATTGCTAGGTTCATCTGACTTAGGAATCTGAAGGTCTACAAATATTATGCCACACAACCGTGTGCAGCTTACGACCATCTTCGTTGTCACCCCAGAAGAAGTCCCTGCAAATCCTTTCGAGCTGTGAACTAATTCCCATAGGTAGCTTTACCGTGTTCATTAGATAATAGGGTTGGGTAGTGACCGAGCTTTTAATCATAACACTTTTAACTGCTTTCAAGAGAATTTTTTACTTTCAATTCGCCAACTTCTTCTTAGTCTTATCAATCAAGGTCGAAAAATGATTAAGTTTCACCCTACCTTGGATTAACGGAACTCCGAGGTAGGTGCCTAGGTCATACGCATGTTGCATTCCAAGGTTGTCCGAGAGATTTTTTTCATGTCATTACCGACATTTCTTGAAGTGCAAAAATTTGACTTCAATAAGTTGATTTTTTGACCCGAACAGAGGCGGAAATGATTGAGAATATTATCCATTACCCGCGCTTGAATAACAGTGGCCTCACCAAACAATAGAAGATCATCCGCGAAGAAGATATGTGATATTGGAGGACCATTTTTTGATACCCTGATTGGCTTCCATGTACCCTAGTTTACTGCTTGGACAATTTTCATACTTAGTACCTCCATACAAATAACGAACAAATACGGTGCAATTGGGTCACCTTGACGGATACCTTTACTAGGAGAAAAAAATTCAAGCTTCTCCCCATTCCATAGTACGGAAAACCTAGAATATTGAATGCAATACATAAGAAGGTTGGTCAACTCATTCTTAAGGCCGATGGTATCCAGAATATTTCTCAAAAAATTCCAATCAACCAGATCATAAGCTTTTTCTAAGTCCACTTTGATAATCATATAGTCTTTCTTGCCGGTTCTTGTATGTAGAAAATGCAATGTTTCTTGTGCTAAAATAATATTTTGGGCACTACCGCGATCCTGGCTAAAAGCACTTTGTGAAGTATGAATAAGCTTACCAATGATGTTCTTAAAGCAATTGCCCAAGATCTTGGTGATGGTTTTAGTTATCACATTGGCCAGCGCAATTGGACGGAATTGGGACGGATATTCCGGGCACTCCACCTTCGGGATAAGAGAGATTAGGACCTCGTTCATGCGACCAGGAAAAGAATAAGTATCAAACATGGATTTAATAAAGTGAACCACTGACGGGCCAACAATGCTCCAACAACGCTTGAAAAAAATGGGTGGAAGGCTGTCCGGACCCGCGGCTTTATAAGTACCCATATCAAAAATTGCGTCCTCAATTTTTTTCTCTCAGACAGCTCTATTTATAAAATCCCGATCCGTTTCATCTAATTGGGTAAACTCAAAATGGCAGCGGCATGTATGAGGGCTAGGTTCCTCTGCATAAAGGTCAACAAAAAACTTCCTTACCATCGTTTTTATTTCGTCTTCATCTGTGCTCCACGAGCCATCATCACGTTTCAAGGTGCAGATAATGGTGCGTTGTTTCTTTTTCACTCCCGTAAGGTGATAGAAATGTGTGTTCCGTTCTCCCTCCGTAATCCACTGCAATCGAGATTTTTTGTGCCAAAAAACTTCCTATTGCAGTAAGATATCCTCGTATTCATGTATTATGTCTTTTTCCAGCTTAGAGAGAAATTGAGAGGGGTGGTTAATTAGCTAAAGATTTTTGAAAGCCTTCTAACCTTCTGAAACATTTATCCTTTCTAAAGAAGATATTCTGAAAGACGTTTATATTCCAAACCATGGCTTTTTGCATAAAAGTGTTAATTGTCTTCTCAATATGGGCCGGTTGTTGTTACCAATTGTCTTCCGTGAACTGTTCAAACCCCAAGTGCTCCAGCCAAGCATTTAAAAAACGAGGAGATGTAGGGCCTCGCTTTCTGTGATCACCACTAAACAGTTGCAGAAGTAAGGGACTATGATCATAATGCATTCTTGGAAGATGTAAAAGGGATACATCCCGAAAAAGAGTCAACCACTGTGACGAGCACCATACTTGATCTAATCGTTCCATAATATGTACGCCTTTAAAAAGAGGGCCATTCCATATGAATCTTGGTCCTTGAAAATCAACACCAAGCAGTTCATAGTTTTGGATCATTTCCCACATTGAAATCATGTTGCTGCCCCTCACCAGTCTACCACCTCTCTTATCAGCCTGATCAATAACTTGATTAGAGTCACCCATAAGGTACCAAGGGTGTTTAATAATACTTGACAGCCGTCTCAAGTACTGCCAGCATTCTGCACGAACATAGGGGGTCGGGGAGGCATAAATTACAGACAAAACCCAAGAAATGTTGTTCTCTTTCCAGATAGCAAGATTTAGGCATTGCGAAATACACGAAAGATATTTGACAGAGATTTCTGAGTCATTCCAGAAGCACCATATACCACATGCGTACCCACAAGCTTCTACACAAAAAACTTTATTAAAACGGGAGTTGTTCAAAATATACCACGCTTTCTCACTCGGTGCACGTGTCTCCAATAAAGAAAGGATATTTTGGGGTTGTGAACCTGCAAATAGTCCTTTAAAAATCTCAAAAAATCTGCCGAGCCAACACCCCGGCAATTCCACGTCAACATACGCATTAAATCATTTCAGGATGGTGGTTGTGGTCTTTAGTGACCACCATATCTACGTCTTCAGGGGGTTCATCTGTGAGTTGCCAAGTTATATTTCCTTTCCTAGTATGCGTACCTTGAATGGAATTATCCGCACAGCTTCTTATATCTGGAGGTTTGGATTTCAAGTTCATATCCCCATTGTCCAATGTAGTTTGGTTCCCACCCATTAGAGAGTTGGATGGAGCAATTCCCCCTCTGTTTGTGTGTTGTTTCAGACTTTTGTCTTGGCCATTTGAGATATCATTGAGTGGTACATTCGGTCCCTTGCCTGCACCTTGACTACCCGTAGTTGAAGCCGTTCTTTTTGCTGGATTGTTGATTGTCTTACCACTAAGACTTGGTTCCTTCCGTTTGCCTGCCTCCGTTTGAGTTCTCTGATGTGTTGTCTTCTCATTTACTAGTTCATTGTGCCTATTACTTGTTTTATTTGCCTGCTTTTTACCCCCATTTGGTCCACCATTTGCCGGAGCCGATTCTTTTGAAAGCAAGGATATTTTGGATGCCTTTGCTCCACTAGCAGCATCCTCCATTTGTTTTTGCAATAGTTGTACTTCATCAAGCATATCCTCATCCCCATGGGCTTCCACTTGTTCTTCCTCTGCCAATATATCAAAGCGCGATCCAGAATGGCCCTTATTTTCCATGAATAATATATAATCACCATAAATGAGATAATCACTAGAAAATCAATATCTTAATTTATTCATTAATTATTAAAAAAATAAATAATTAATTTCACATGTGATATAATTCAGGAAATTTTCTTTTCCTAATTTTCTACACATGTGGCGCCATTATTGTGCCGTGGAATAATACAAAATGTCTTTTCTATTTTTCCTATTATTTACCGAATAAATAATATTTTGCATATTTATTAAATAGACCAACTATTTAATTTATTCTCAAGGTTCCATAATACGAGAATTCACTCGTATGTTAGGAGCCAACCCAAGGACCATGGACCTATAACTAGTAGCTACAACAAATTGAATAAACCATTCATCGAACAAAATATTTCTACTCAACTTATTATTTCCGGAATTACGCCACCATAAATCCAACACTGAACTCTATCGATTATAGATGTAATTTATTCTCAATTTGTCGAGTCAATAAATGTCTATTGATATAATCATTACATATAGAATAACCCTCCATAGACTATCCGTAATGAAGCGGGAATGTTTCCGTAAACCTTCTTCATTGCATCTTATCCTTATTTACCACTAACCCACTAGTGATCAATTAGTTCATAACCAATATGAACTCCGCAGATCGATCTGTTTCTAGGATTAACAAATAAGGGGATTGTCTTTCTACTTCCTGCAGGAATGAATGGATTCCGTATCTGTAAGACACATTCTCAGCTACTCATTCCCGATAGTGCCAAAGTGAAAGTGATTCGGACTGCGCCTCTTAGCAATCCTTAACGAAAACATCAAACCCTATCTTGAAACAAGCGGGAGTTTACAATCACTTCAGGATTAAGGTTAATCCATTTATGATCATCTAGTGATTTAATAAGATTTCCCAATCACGGAATTATATGAGAAAAGCAAATTAAATCGGTCCAGTCCTATATGACAACATCATATATAAATGTCCCACTTAGATAACCAATATCGATGGTCCGGATAAGACGGTCACACCATAAGTGTTCTGGGCGCATTAATGGTGGTTTAAGCAGTAGACCACATACTTTGATTAAGTTCACCACGGACTAACAGTTCAAGTGTATTGCCATAAACTTAATCGTCACGTGTGACACACACTAAGTTATATGTCCACATATAATACAACTTGGGGTTTTCAGTAGTGTATTACTTATGAGCACGAAGCACATAATAAGATGAGAATAAATATGTCATTTATTAGTTATATAAATTGTCTTTCGGGCACTACTTCCAACAATCTCCCACTTGCCCATAAGGACAAACAACAATTGTCTTTCGAGCACTACATCCTACACCCTTAGCCATAGGGCGATCATGCGGTAGTGATTGAGTGTGATGCTGAAGCATGCGTAGGATTCATGTTGCTCGCCCGGAAATCGCGTATCCTATGAATAGGAGTAAATATCCGAAAGGGCCTTATTATAAGGATTATCTTACTTTCTCTAATCTTTGCAAAGTGGAAATAAATGAGTTATTTCAAGAGAGCATGATATCCAGATTATAAGATACGGTCGTTGATGTTTGACACCGACGTACGACTGTATGGATATTGTAACAGTGACAGGATTCTATTACACGGTAACCGTTTCACATGAAAGATAGTAGTCATTGCATTTGACTCTTCTGTTGATTGGGGGAACTACTACAAAATAGGATATAGGTCACACTTAAGATAAGATAACAATCACAATTTCAATAAAACCGAGACAACGAAAATATATATATATCACACTTACAACTTTCTATCACACTTATTGAAAAACTGAGATAAGTTATATTAATCAATCTCATTTTTAAAGTGTGACTTAATTGATATGATTTTTCTGTCACAGTTATTGGAAAACCAAGATAAATTATTTCAATCAATCTTATTTTTAAACTGTGATTGAATTGATATGATATTTCTGTCATATTTTCTAAAAAGCGAGATAAATTATATCAATCAAACTCACAAACAGTGACAGAATTGATATGATATTTTTGTCACAGTTATTCAAAAAACGAGATAAATTATACCGATCAATCACACTTTTAATCTGTGACTAAATTGGTCACGGTATTGAAAAAGTGAGATAAATTATATTAATTAATCTTATTTTTAAACTGTGACTGAATTAATGATATTTTTGTCACAACTAAAGAAAAAGTGAGACAAATTATATCCACTAATAAGAAAAGAGACATAGATCACACTTATCCAAAGATAAGGATCACACTTTTAAAAAACCGAGACAAGTAAAATGTATTTATCACACTTAACTTTTTTTATCATAGTTATTAGGTGTGAAAAAAAAATGATCACACTTTTTTAGGTGTGACTGAAACAATAATAGATCTCGGCTTTTAAGTGTGATAACAACTACTAAAATAGATCACAGTTTTTAAATGTGTTGAAATTATAATCGATCTCGCTTTTTAAGTGTGATAACAACTATAATAGATCACAATTTTTAAGTGTGATAACAAATAAAATAAATCACAGTTTTTAAATGTGTTGAATTATAATAGATCTCGGTTTTTAAGTGTGATAACAACTAAAATAAATCACAGTTTTTATTATCACGGTTTTTAAGAAAACTGAGACAAGAACATCAACCAATCACGGTTTTTAACTATGATTAAAATAATACGATATTTTATAATGATATTTTAGATTAGTGTGGTCAAAAATGATAATAAAGTAGGCATCGGCCCAGCGGTAATTAGTGTGGTTCCTTAATCCAGAGTATCCAGGTTCGAGTCCCGGTGGCAACAAAAAATATGTGTGCGTTTATTTTGTTTTCGAAAAAAAAGAATGATCACACTTTTTTAGGTGTGATTGAAATTATATGATATCTCGGTTTTTAAGTGTGATAACAACTACTAAAATAGATCACAGTTTTTAAATGTGTTGAAATTATAATAGATCACACTTTTTTACGTGTGATTGATATTATAATATATCTCGGTTTTTAAGTGTGATAACAACTACTAAAATAGATCACAGTTTTTAAATGTGTTGAAATTATAATAGATCTTGGTTTTTAAGAGTGATAACAACTATAATAGATCACGGTTTTTAAGTGTGATAACAACTAATATAGATCACAGTTTTTAAATGTGTTGAAATTATAGTAGATCTCGGTTTTTAAGTGTGATAACAACTAAAATATATCATAATTTTTATTATCACGGTTTCTAGAAAAAATGAGACAAAAACATCAATCAATCACAGTTTTTGATTGTGATTAAAATAATATGGTATTTTATAATGAGATCTTAGTTAAGTGTGGTCGAAAATTAGAAGAAAGAAAGCATCGGTCTAGTGGTAATAAGTGTGGCTCGTTAATCCGGAGTATCCGGGTTCGAGTCCCAACAAAGACAAAAAAAAAGTATGTGTGCTTATATATTGTTTTTGAAAGAAAAAAAAACACTTTTATTGGTGTGATTTAAATTATAATATATCACGGTTTTTAAGTGTGATAACAACTAAAATAGATCACAGTTTTTAAATGTGTTTTAATTGTAATAGATCTCGGTTTTTAAGTGTGATACAACTATAATAGATCACGATTTTTAACTATGATAACAACTATAATAGATCACAATTTTTTAAATATGATGAAATTATAATAGATTACGGTTTTTAAGTATGATACCAACTATAATCGAACACGAGTTTTAAGTGTGATAACTATTATAATAGATCACAGTTTGTAACTGTGATTGAGTTAAAGTACTTTATGTCACATCTCAATATGCCACACTTTGGAAGCAGTGACTAATCTAAATATATCACACTTAAAAACCGTGATCTTTATGCTTTTTTTGTAGTAGTGGGGTCACGATGTGTTGCAAGACGCTGTTTCGTGATCGTTAGGTATGAAGGGTATTCTAGTAAAATGTACTTTGTGCCTACGGCCAACATATTCGGAAGTCTATCGGGTCATACATATAAGAACTTAGGCGGATTATATTGTGTGTAGCGATAACCAAATAAGGGAGGTTTTATCTCGACTATAAAGTGTTATGGTGATAAATTAATATTGTTGTATTTATTTATTGTGAATAAATTAAATACAAGATATTAATTATGTTGGTTATTTATATATACATATTGTTGGTCCCTTGAAAAGGCTTTGGTTAAGTTTAGAGGGGGGGGGGGGGTGAATAAACTTAAGACTTAAAACTTTTGGAGTTAACAAACTCAGCAAGGTCAGTAGCCTGCTGACTGCTCCGTAGTCTGCTGATCACTCAGTAGTCTGCTGACTATTGAACTTACTAACTTTGTTGCAGCGGAATATATTCAAATTAAGCCTTATTACTTGTTGATTAAATAGATGATACTAAGTATTAGATACTCACTAGTGTAAGTGTGTGTAGCCCAGTTGCTAGTTTCAGTAGGTTGATGTGGACCGTAAACTAAATGCAGAAATTAAATGCAGAGAGTAAGTAGGCAGTTTTTATAGTGGTTCCGGGTGGTGTAATCATGTACATCCACTCTTCTCCTGTGATGTTGGAGGAAATCCACTAGAGATCTTTGAAGTTCCAGTTATAAAAATCCCTAAGTTGTTTGTCATTTACCAATAACTATGGCTTCACAACCTGAATATTTGAAACAGGTAGGATTGTTGTTTCAAATTATTCCACTGGTCCTTGAAGGGTAGGATTGCCTCTTCACCAGCTCCACCACAAACAACAGTTCTTGACACCTAAGTGCTTCTCTGTCTTCAGCAGGTTTCTTTGTAAAAGAAAGTTTGAATCAAGTGAATGATTCAACAGTCAGCAGCTTGATCAGGATGAAATGATCAGCAGCTTGAAGTCTTCAAGTGTGTAAACTTGATGTAGCTTGATTGCAGGTTACACTTGAAGAGTTTTCTAGATCAGTAGCTTTAAGCTCAGTGATGTCAGCAGGGTGATTTCTTGATAAGAAATTTGATAGCTTTAGATAGATTATATATTTTACATCATTTTTCATCACTTGAATCTGAATCAAGAGTCTTCTATTTATAGTTGAGAATCCTTTGACTTATGTTTGAAATTCAAACATAGCCGTTTCAGATTTTTCCTCATTCTGACTTGCATTCTGTCCCTGCACATAGTACTGACACTGTCAGACTACATTTTGATAGTTTCCAGTCTGTCCACCCTTTGACTTGTGTCCACTGGTTAATCCTTTGAATCTTCCCAACGTTCGTTTAATCTTAGCCATTGATTTTTTGACAATATCAAGGCTTGTGATCCATCCTTATCCTTGTAATCTTCCAATGTAATCTTTGAATAAATCGAGATTTATACTCAGCAGATACCTGTGTATATTGGTCTGCTGATGTACATGTCAGTTAGTTGTCTTGAGTCTGCTGTGTTTTCAAAACACTTCAGCTGACTTCTTTTAATCTAACTTTTTATTGTTAAGTTAAAGTTCACCATTTTATTCATAACTAAGTTCCGGTCTCCACTAATCATGTGGAACTTAGAGTTTGTACACAATGTATATATAATCAGTTTAGGTCATCACAGACTTCCCTAAATTCTGAGTCCATATCCTTGACTTTAATTACTAAGTTTGATCCCTTAGCCATCAACAAATGAGTTTGAACCCTCAGCCTACAATCTTCAACAGGTCCCTAACTAGTCTCCTGACCTAGTTACCTTACTGACCTAGACAGGTCTGCTGACAAAGTCAGTTGACCTAATTACAACGTTTGTTTGATCAAACCTATACAAAGATCAAACTCTAATAAGCCTATACACTTGATCTAGACATCTTTTTGCCTTTTCTCTATAACAGCTAGTCTGGCACTCATCATTAAAACTTGAAATAAGTCCAACACATATTTTATGTATATATATATATGTGTATGTATATATGATATACATGTATTTTGCCAATTAATTAATCATAGTGTTATATTAATTAATTAAGAATATTCCGGATGCCAATTTATGGCTATACGGGGCGCATATTGATGTGTATATGATACACATGAATTTTTTAAATTAATTAATAGTATTATCATATATTTATATATAGATTTACACATAAGTGCAAATTGATTTATTGTAATATATTAAAGATATATTCAATATATAAGATATTGTCAATATATCTTGGAAATATATTAATATAAGATAATAGATATTGATTAGATAAATCAATCAAAGATATTTTCCTTATTTTACTAGTAAAAGGTTTTCTATCTCTTTACTCTACTCATAAGCTTTTCCCATTGGGAATGGGACACACTGGGGCGTCACGCACCTTATATAAGAAAGAGGTTGGCTAGATCTTTTGTACATCACAATTAAAAGAGTTTGAAACTACTAGAATAACAGAGAGCTACCCAGAGAGAGTTTTGCGAGAGAGAAAAAAATGTCGGTCTAGCAATCGAGTTTTTCAAGTAGCAATCCAATAGGGGATTCCGGCGGATTGTTCGTGTGGGTCAACGGTAGAGGCCGAACACTTGGGCGGCTTCGTGCAGAAACTACAACCGTAGATAAAGCGATGATCTATTTTAGATCATCCAAGGTATATTTTACGTCTACTTCTTTTATGCTTGTTGCTTAAACGAAGTTGATCCTGGTTAAAAAAGAAATAAATTTTAAATTCCGCTGTGTTCTCACGTAGATTTCCTAACAACAAGAGTGTTCATATCTGTGGAAGTCAGTTGGTGAAGTGAAGCTGAGATCCTACTGTGTCAGCAGACTACTCAGTCTCCTGAATTTGTGAATGGTACTGGGTTCTAAAATCTGGTCTGCTGATTACAAGTCTGGGAAGGTCAACTGAGCTAAGTTTTGTGTGGTGGATAACAATTGAAGCTTCGTCTAAAACCAGTGCTGCATCTGGGAGTATTGAGAAACATGTGGAGCATCAGTTGGAGTCAGTTGAGATGCAACACTCAGCTGATCCAAGTCAGGACTCATCTGATCTGGTTGGTGAACCAGAGCTAAATCCAAGCCAGTCAGCTGAGCAAATGTCAGCTTGCGTCAAGCAGATTTTGGTCAGCAAAGTATAGCTGTTAGTAGAGCTAGATGATCAAATGTTGGGTACCTCCTAAGAGGTATAGATTTGATGATATGGTTGGATATGCACTTCGAGTTGCAGAAGAAGTTGATTGTTTTGAACCTTATACTTACAGTGAACCCATGACATGTTCTGAAGCATCTCAATTGATGGCTTCCGTGGGAGATGAAATGGAGTCATTACTAAAAAATTCGACTTGAGATCTAAATAAACATCCAGCTGATAAGAGAGTTGTTACTTTCAAGTGGATCTTCAAGAAAAAAGATGGAATGTCTGAGGCGGAAGGGGTAAAGTATAAGGCACGTTTGGTTGCAATAGGGTTAAGTCAGAAAGAAGAGGTGGACTTTGATGATATGTTCTCACAAGTAGTCAGACATACTTCAATCAAAAAGTTACTAGCAATGGTCGCGCAGCAGGATCTTCAACTTGAGCAGTTTGATGTGAAGACAACCTTTCTACACGGAGAGGTAGAAAAAGAGATATACATGACTCAGCAAGAGGGATTCCAAGTTCATAGCAAGGAAGGTTTTGTGTGCATGTTGAAGAGGTTCCTGTATGGACTGAAGCAAGCTCTTAGGCAGTGGTATAAAAGGTTTGACAGCGACATGATCCGACTAGTTTATAGCATAAGTCCTTATGACTGCTGTGTTTACAACAGTCTGCTAAGAGATGGTTTATACATCTATCTTGTTTTATATGTGGATGACATGCTGATAGCTGCAAGAAAAAAGTATGATGTTCAGAATCTGAAAAACTTTCTTAGTGCAGAATTTGAAATGAAAGATTTGGGGGCAGCAAAAAATATTTTAGGGATGGAGATCTGGAGCTATACAAGTCAAAAGAAGCTGTTTTTATCTCAGCAAGGCTATATACAGAAGATATTGGCCAGATTTGGCATGTCTGCTGCAAAGCCAATAGATACTCCTATGGCATCAAATATTCATTTGCCTGTTTATGCTTCACATGCACCAGAAGAAAAGGAGTACATGCCAAAATTTCCCTATGCCAGTGTAGTTGATAGTCTGATGTATGCCATGGTGTGCACTCGGCCTGATCTGGATCAGGTAGCCAGTGTTGTTAGCAGGTTTATAGCTCAACCTGGAAATGAACACTGGAAAGTTGTGAATTGAATGTTCAGGTATCTTAAGGGTACAACTGATGTTGGTCTCATGTATGGAGATGATACTCAAGCTTTGGTCATAGGGTATTGTGATGCTGATTATACAGGTGATGTGGACAGCAAAAAATCTATGACTGGTTATGTTTTCAGTTTGGGGAATTCAGTTGTCAACTGAAGGAAACTCTTCAGGCCATAGTGGCTTTATCAACTACTGAGGTAGAATATAAGGCTCTTACTGAAGCATCCAATCAAGGTATCATGTTGAAGGGACTACTTAATGATTTGGGGTTACATTATGATCAAGCTGAGATATATTGTGATAGTTTGGGTGCAATTTATATGGCAAATGATCAGGTTCATCATGTGAGAACCAATCATATAGATGTGAGGTATCATTTTCTGATGAATGAAAAGAGTGTTGTAGTGAAGAAGATCAGCACCAAAGAGAATCATGTTGATATGTTCACCAAGCCAGTTCAGCAGAGCAAGTTTCAGTTGTGTTTGGACTTGCTGAATATTCAGAGCATATAATCTGGAAATCTGGAAAGCTCAGCTGAGGGCAGTCCGCTGAGTGGATTATATGGATAAGTCTGGTACAAGTACATCCTGGCATTGACAAATGCATCTTGTACAAGTGCATCTGCTTATGAAATATGGCTGATTTCAATGTGTGGAGATTTGTCAGCGAAGTGACTTGATCTCTAAATTTGTTGGAACTATTATGGGGTTTGAGAATGATGGTCAGCTGAGTAAAAGTGTTTATCTCTATGGAAGTCAGCTGGTGATGTGCACCTGAGATCCTACTGTGTCAGCAGACTGCTAAGTCTGCTGAGTTTATGAATGATGCTGAGTTCTACTATCTGGTTTGCTGATCGATTACAAGTCTGGGAAGGTCAGCTGAGCTGAGTTTTGTCTACTGGATAACAGCTGAAGCTGGTGGTCCACATCTTCGACAGAGATCTAATGGCGGCTACGGTTTAGGGAATTGTGCCTATAAATACCAATTTTGTAATCATGTAGAGTGTGTGAAAATCCTCTTAACTTTGGGCATGATAAAATATCTCCTTTTCTATCCGAGAAGTAGTCGGCACAACGCCGGAAACCACGTTAAATCACTGTGTTTTTTTTGTTTCTACGTTTTATCAATTTTCGTCATTGTTTACTTTTGAATTCCTTCTGTTTTATCTTTCTTGTAGTGCAGGCTTATCATCCGTGTTTTAACACCGTCTAAATGGATTTTATATTACAATGTTAAATCCATCACGGGTTATTACAACTTTTCTCAATACGGATCATTAAATGAGGTTCAAAAAGTGAAACCATTATGTTTTAAATATTTAAATCGCTTAAAGAGAATGAGAGAGCATTGATTTATGGCTCCGTGAAATCACTTTAATGTTAATGAAGATCATTTTCGCATTAGGGAGAGATAACAAAAGCCTATCTTAAACTAAAAGAATGCAGAAAAATTTCAAGAAAATATAGAAGATCTTCCACACACTAGTTAAACTAATATGGAAGTTTAACAAATACTTAAACTTGTTGTATTTAGCAATTAAGTTGTCAAACGCCTTTATTGAACAAAAAGGATTGAGGATACTCCCTTCTCCGACCTATTGCAAGCGTAGGGGACCTGGATGATATTTGGAGCAAAATTTGGGCATTCAAAGGGTCAACTAGAGGTAATTACCTTTCTTGGAATTTTGTGCAGGGGGCCCTCCCTATCAATTACATGTTGTACGACAAGAATATAATTGTTGATTCGACCTTCACCATCTGTGAAGAAACTGATGAGTCTATACTGCATGCACTCCGAGACTGTAACTGGGTGAAGGATACCTGGAACCATTGCGTACCGCATTCAGATCAGAGAGACTTTTTTTAGGACCAATAGTGTGGTGGAGTGGGTGGGACTTAACCTAACACCAAGAGGGAGGACGATCTTTGGGTCAACAAAATAGGTGTGTACATGAAGGGAAGCTTTGTATGGAATTTCGACGTGGAGAAACAAGCACATCCATGGCCACAATGATGACAAACCCCCCGTCCTATGCTTTTATTTCTAATTTAATAGAGTGAACAAGAAACATTCGTCTTGCTTGGAACTTAGAGTAGACTTTACATTTTTTTGGATTACACAGTTGTAATTTTTTCGCCTATTGGATGGCATGCTAATAAAATGATCCCTTGCAAAAAAAAAAAAAAAAAAAAAGGAGTGACTATGAATAAATGCACAAAAAAATATGATTGATAATTTGTTTTTACGCCATAAGCATAAAAGACCCATCGGTGTAAAAGATAAAAAATTGCAGGAAATGAATTATTTCATATTCAGTCACTTAGTAAATCTATTGAAGTTATTAGTCTTCAAGGAAAAAAGCCCAAAAATTGCACGTGCATCAGATTATGAAATATTGGGGTTGCGGAACAACCAATCCACACATTGATAAATATTTAGTTTTTGATAATATTGAAGTAACAATGAATTTTATGGGAGAAACTTATAATAAAACATTATTGTCTTAGATGACATATTTGCCTCTTTAATTGCGATTATTGTTTATATCCGGATCTAGAACATAAGTCAATAGCAGTGTCAAAAAACAACCAGACTAGGTAAAAATGAAATCAACAATTGAGGTTGAGTTTGAATTGGATTTTTTGTTCATTAATTATCGAATAAATTCTCCCACTATAGATAATATTACGTCCCGCTAATTAATATCTCTGGCGTTAACTTTGAGTTCTTATATGTCATGACCATATATTTATGGGTCATTAGAAATGAATATTGATATAAAAATCCTTGATGTATTTCAGAAATGAAACAATATGACAATCACAATATGCATATCGTTAAGTTGTAAAGGCCGTTAACATCTATGTTGGATGTATTATGACCAATTGATTAGATTCCTATTGAGTAAGGAATATACTAGTAACTATTGCTTAATGTCATGAATTTTATAGCATTACGCTGCCAGGGCCGGCACTATAGTGAGGCCAAGGAGACCATCTTAAGCCCAACGATGCCGGGAGGGCCCAACGGTACATGTTTCGCTAAAAGAAAAAAAATTCTGTGTAGATTTAATCCGATCCAACCTAATATAATATGTTAATTTTTCTTTTGATAAATGCTCAATTTTTTTTACTCAATCGATAAAGGTCCAAATAAAAAAAGTTACTTGGCCCAAAAAAAAATAGACATACAAACAAGTTTTATTAATTTTTTGTATTTACGGATGTTAAAAACGCGATCAGTGTTGGAAAAATGTAGTACTTAGGATTTGACAGAGAATTAGAAACTCCAAGGCACGTTAATAACGTTGTCTTTTAAGTGATGTTTCGTCCCACACGATTTGTCACTAAGGGATCAAATGAAAATCTCTTTCAGGATACAATGGAGGTGTTTGATTCAAACAGTGACTTGTTTGAATCAAACCCGATGACACTCAAATTTTTTCTGATGATGCTGTCAAACTTATGAATTTTCGTCTGCATACTTATGCCATTTATAGGCTGCAAGTACCCCAAAAACGAATGGAGGTACTCCTTGCACGAAAGGGTAGGGTTGTCACTGTTCACCAGATGAAAGAATGCAACCCTTATACGAAAGGGTAAGTACATATCAGTTCGAAAATGCATGTATCTGAAAATTTTGAAAATGCATATCCCTTCATGAATTGATGCATGCACTGGTTTAGGTCGAACCCCGTTTCGTTGCGATAACATTAATTCGTACGGTAACTCGTATGTAAACGATAACCAAAATATTTATTTATGAAAAAATATCTAACAATAAGTATGTTTTTAAAATTAAAAAAAAAAAAAAACTTCAACTAAAAGGCCCAATTCAGGGACTTCGCCTTAAGCCCAAAAAAAGCGAGGGCCGGCCCTGACGCTGCATGACAGTAGAAATATATGAATGCGAATTGCGATTGTATTACTTCCCCCATTGTTTTGATGATTACAGTGTTGATTATTGTGTTTCATGTGTTGCACAACTGAGTAGTGGGTATAAAAGTTTTTAGTCCATCTATTCAATTATCTACATGAATTCTGAAATAGAGTGAGAAACAAAAAGCAGACCGTAGTGACAATCTAGCAGATTCACTAAGTTCAATCCTACATCTATTTTAGATAAATGTTAGTAGGGGAAACTCAAAAAATACCTTAATTGCATAAAACATATTTTTCTATACACCGCTACTTTTCAATTATTTTTTAATGCCCATAGCCATAGAATTCGACGGTGCCGTTCAAAACTGGACGGTACCCGCCTTCTTGACCGCTGAAAATGTCGACAGCACCAGCCTCATTTTCGACACCACCGCAGATAAGTTGGATGGTACCGCAGACAAAAAGGACTTTCACCTTCACATCCATATTTCTTCGTTTTCTCCGTTCAAACTCATTTTTTTTTACAGGATTTCTCCTCTCCCCTTCCGGTAGCCTCATCCTCCGTCATCCTCACCCTCCGGCATCCTTTATATCATTCATCTGCCTCCTCTCTCTCTCCATTAAATCTATATTCATTGTTGAAAACGAGATTTTACCAAGATTCATTTGAAAACTAGATTTTCATCAATCAAAAGCCAACCATTGAATCCGGATTGTTGGTTTGAACTACACGATCAATCAATCGCAGATTCCACCATTGATGAAACCTTGGTGTTGCAAAGTTGTGTGATATTTTTTATTTTTCAGTTTTTTTCTTTCTATTATGTTCTAAATTTTATGTTTTTTTTTTTTTTTTGTTATGAACGAATTCAATTTTTAGTATGGGATTGGTGATAAACTGTATTATTCAATTTGCGTTTGCTAATTATTGTGTAAAGTAAATTAATTTGATGGTGTCTTATCTACGTTTAGCTAAGAAACCCAAACCATTTCACAAATTTATATATCTTCTAATTCTGTTTTCTTTGTTTGTTAAATTCTCTGCTTTTTGAAAATTGTAAATTCTTTGCTGTAAAGTCGATTTCTTAGAGGAATTTTTTATAGGGCCTCTCGAGTTTTTTTCGGCTGCATTTGCTAAATATTGTGGAAAATTAAGTGAATTTGATGGCGGTTTATATTGCTTTAGCTGAAAATTCTGTAAATTTTGTAACTTGCTGCATTAGAATCTACCCTATTTATAGAATAGCATGTATGATATGAACTACTTATAGATTTGTAGAAAGGTTTGGTTGGCGAATGAGGACTTAATGGAAAGGCTACGCTGTGTAAAGGAGATTGAAATGCCTTATTTTAATATCTAGGAGATTTTTTATGACTATTTGAAGGACTTGTCCCTAGAAAAAGTCTTGGAAATCAATATGAGTGGCGTGTCATGAGTTACATGGGGGCTTACCTCTATAATTCTATAATAGGATCCCAGTGTTTCAAGTTTCCACGATTCTTAAAGAAGGGGAAAATGTGATGTCTCACATTAATGTGAAAAGTAGGACAATGAAATGCTCTTAGTTGGAGCCTGATTTTTGGTGTTATAAATAAGCTTTATGGTCAGTAAAGTGACTTAAAATCTACATCTGATGGAACCAATCTGAAGACTCAGCTGTGTGATGGACAGCTGAGTAATGTATTCAATTCTGTGCATCAGTAGGGTAGAGTCTACTGAAGCTTCGTCAGCAGAGTGAAGTCTGCTGAGTACTGGAATACAGCAGGGTCTCAAGTCTGTTATTTCTGTTATGTGATAGCTACACAGTTTCATTAAAAGGAGGACACGTGTAGGGGTATTAATGGCATATCAGACAAAGATTCCTGATGGCTAGGGTTTAGGGATTTGTGCCTATAAATACAGTTGTTGTTGCATTGTCTGTGTGTGAGAAAATCTGTAACTCAGTGCAAAATAATAAAGATCTCCTTTCTGCCTGTGGTTTTTTTATCTCTCTCATTTGAAAGGGGTTTTCCACGTTAAATATGTGTTCCTCTTGTTTTCTGATTATCTCATTTGATTATTTACATTTGATTGCATCTGTTTCTATCTCTTGCTTCTGTAGTTATCTCCATCCGTCATAACAAGTGGTATCAGAGAAAGGTTCTAGAGAAAAAAATCTGTACGATCAGCTTCATCTTCACCAAGACCTTCAGCAAGGTGCTAGGATCTGTGATAATGTTGTCATCTTTAGCAAGAAAAGATGTCGGCAATAAACGTGAAACAGCAAGGAACAGTTTTGGTCTGTGGCAAATCAAGATGCGTGCACTGTTGAAACAACAGAGTTTGTGGAGTCCTTTGTCTGACAAACCAAATACAAGTGCAACAAATTTTGCCAGTCTGGAAGAGAAAGCACATTCAACCATCATGTTGTGCTTATCTGATGATGTTATCACTGAGGTTTCTGAGGAAGACACCGCAGCCAAGTTGTGGAAGAAGCTTGGAAGCCATTATATGACCAAGTCACTGACCAACAAGTTGTTGTTGAAACAGAGGTTGTTCAGTTTAAAGATGCATGAAGGGAGTCCATTGAGGGACAATCTTGACCAGCTGAACACAATATTACTTGATTTAAGGAATATTGATGTTAAAATTGAAGATGAAGATGCAGCCCTAATCCTATTGGTGTCATTACCGGCATCATATGAATACTTTGTGCAGTCTTTCATAGTTGGGAAGGATACAGTAGATTTAGAGGATGTAAGGTCTGCCTTACGTGCCAGAGAGCTTAGACACAAGGCTACTAGGACAGACAATCAGGCTGTTGGGCTAGTTGCTAGCAGCAATAGTGGAAAAGGATATGGACAGAAGAAGAGAAATAAGTCAGAGAAGTCAGGGTCCAAAGGTCCTAAGTCTACAGATGTCTGTAATTATTGTAAGGAGTAGGGACATTGGAAGTCCAATTGTCCAAGGAAGAAGAAACAGTAGGAAGGCAATTCTGGCACAGTAGCCTTGGCTATTGAGCAATCTGATGAGGATCTGGTTCTAGTTGCAGGGGATTCTACACACCATAATGATGTGTGGATACTTGATTCTGGAGCATCCTACTATATTTGTCCAAACAGGGAGTGGTTTTCTACTTCTGAGCAGATAGATAGTGGTCAAATATATATGGCCAAAAGCAAGGTTTGCAAAGTTGTGGGAATTGGCTCAGTAAAGTTAAGGACAGAGGATGGTAAATTCTGTACACCGAAAGATGTAAGACATGTTCCACGTATGACCAAGAATTTGGTATCTCTCGCCCACCTTGGACGAAAGAAGGGGTTCAATTTCAAGGGTGAAGGTGGACGGTGAATGTCTTCAAAGATTCGATTGTAGTCCTCAAAGGCATCAAGAGGGGAACCTTGAATATATTACAAGGATCTACTGTATATGGCACTGCTACTGGTTGCATCCTCGGCGGTTCACAAGTCTCGGCGGACTCGGTGTGGCACATGAGACTAGGTCACATGGGTGAAAGGGGTATGCAGATTTTTTTCTTTAGCAGGTTTTCTTGGGGGATATAAGGTCAAGAATCTGGACTTTTGTGAACATTGTGTGTTTGGGAAATTGCATAGAAGTAAGTTCTCAGCAGGGTTGCACAACACAAAGGCATCACTTGATTATATCCATTCAGACTGTTAGGGTCCATCTGTTGGAATAGTGTCTTAAACCCAATCGGGTTGGACCAGATCCGACCGGGTCGGATCATTTCTACTATTTCTTTATGTTTATACATATATTAAATGGCTATTCTATTGTCATATATATATATATGTTCTTTTAAAGAACCAATTGTGATGTTATATGATAACGTCCTTAGTATTAAACTGTGATAGAGAAACCATGATAGGTGATAGGAGTCAACTTTGCATGACTCCGGCACTCTTTTAGCCCTCATTTTGATGCATATTTGGTATATTTTGACACATTAAGGTCTCAAAACGGGTTGGTGTCACATGTTTTAGATCACAAGGGTTTTTATCATCTTTTGATGGTAAAGCCTCGTTTTTATTGATATTAACCCCATTCCGAGCACTTTTACCCTCCGGAATCTTTTGTGTGTCTTGTTCGTTCTTGAGATTGTAGGGTCTAGGTGTCACGAGAACCTAGAAGGCTAAGATTTATGATGAGAAGTATGATCAAGGTGCAAGAATGAGCCAAGGAAGAAGAAAAATGAAGAAAAGGAAGAAAAATAGTTGGTATCTTCACGCTACATTCTGTTCATCAGACATTTGACCTATTCTGGATGCATTTTCTGGTCATAGTTTCTTCATCAAAGTTTTAGATAATTAAAAGAGCTTAACAACGCATTTTGAATCACTCAAATCGGAGTTCTACATGCGAAGATATCATGGTTTTCCTGCAGCCAGAAAACTGCATCATCTCAAACGCGCGTTTCAACTCTCAAACGTGCGTTTCAAACTGTTAATTTTTGGACACCGAGTACATGAAGCGAAACACGCGTTTGGGGACCTCTCAAACGCGCGTTTGGGGCCGTTTTTCTGTAGATTTTCACTCTATCTATAAATACAACCTCCAACGAATTTCATTCTATCTTTTCACAACCTTGGGCACTCTTTGACCCATTTTCCTTTGATTTTTGTAATAGTTAATTTCCACTTCCCTTAGCTTAAAAACACCAAAACATAGGTAGATTTTACCCCCTCTTAGCTTAGATTTACATTTTCTCTCCTAAGATTACACCTTTTGTGTGAAGGTTTTTTTTCTGTACTTTTGGATATCAAACTCAAATTTCTTCAAATTATTGGTAAATTTCTCTTCCCTTTTACTTATTATGGATTTCATTTACTGTTTTATGTATGTTTTGATTAGTATAATGAGTAGTTAATCCCTTTTCATAGTCGAATCATGTGAACACTAGTGAATCACCATTTGGGTGACGAAATTGGGAGTGGGTAGTGCTTATTTTCATGCTTTAATGATTTATTCTTATCTTAGAACTTGTTTTAACATATTTGGGCTAGATTGATCACCTAGGTCAAAGTCACACTGTTTAGGGTATATTTTACTATATTTTCGGGCTTAATCCCTAAACAATTTACCTTGTTTTTAAAGGAAATAAATGAGAAAAGCATGTTTTTAACCAATAAATTCATATAATGTTCATTGAGGGTTTATAATTTAATTATGAGGAAATATTGAGTTTAAATGTTATTTCGTTACACATTTTTCTATTATTATTACTCGATGACTTGGTGTAACAATTATTTTGCGAAAAATAAAGAAATGCAAGGGGATATTATTTATGGAGAAGATTAATCTCATTTAATCAAGAGATCAATGTTATTCAATCAAAGGATTTTGAAATAAAGAAGGAAAATCGGAGCATTGAAGAGAGGATAAAGAAGATCTGATCAAAGGAGTGGAGTAGGGAACACGTTATACGAAGCAAGGTGTGAACGCGTAAAAATGTGAGGTTCGGTCGACCGAGCCATGACACTCGGTCGACCGAGCATGATCTTTCGGTTGACCGAACCCCGAGGCAAAAAAATCGACGCGTTTTCTAGATCCTTCCCTATGTCGGCCACAAACTCCTATATAAGCAGCATCCGTTCTGGGCAGGAAGGGTCGTCCAAAAAAATATTCACAAGAATACATTAGCATAAATTAGATTCATAATTAGGTTTTTTATTTTTCTTTCAATTTCGATTCAACAATTATGGTTTCTATTATGAAGATGAGTGGCTAAAGGCCCGAGGCTAGAACCACCAATGTGAAGCCACCATCACCGGAATAAACAAGGATTTTTGCATTTATTCGTTCTAGTAAGTTTCTTGTTCTTCCTTCATGTTTTGAATTGTTTATGTGCAATGTGTATGACTATACTTGTGTTGCATGCTGATTGAATTTAGACATACGATAGTTGATAAATTCATAGATTACCGTGGAGAAGAGTGATAATATCTCTTCTAACAAACGATAGTTGAGGAAGGATATTGTTAGATTAGGATTTCAGATCCATATCTTTGTTTCGTAGAGCTTTAGTCGAACCGAGAGGTGTACTAATTAAAGGTGTAGAATCGAGAGAGGAAACGCCGCTTTAGTAGATAATAATCCAAGACTTACGAATGAATATGCGATTTTCTTGTTAATTTCAGTGGGGTGGTGGATCAAAGGTGTGTTCTAGTTGTTTTAATCATAGTTGTTAGAAAAAGATTTGATAAGTAGTAGTTGTTCTTCTCGCTTTTGAAACCTTTATTTCGTTCTTTAATCCAAGATCGTATTTATAAACCTTACAAAAGAAATCGAAGGCGGAAACACTATTTTTCGTACAAGTCCCCGTGGATACGACCCGGTTTCATCACTATAGCTGCGAACCTTCGCACTTGGGGTTGACATCGGTTTTATTTATTATATTTTATCACTGCTTTGCATAAAACCGCAAACAAGTTTTTGGCGCCGTTGCCGGGGACTTGGCACGGAAATTTTTCGTTTTCAGTCTCTGTAATTTCTGGACGATCGCTAATTCCGGTGCGTACTAATCTTTCATAAAAAAAAATTAAAAAAAAAAAAATTCAGTTCGGTCGACCGAACCTGACCTCTCGGTCGACCGAGAGTTATTTTATTTTTTTTTCTTTTCTCTGTTTCTGTTCTGTGATAGTCTTACAGTATTCTGTTCTGTTATATTTACATTTTTCGAGCCTGTTTCGAGTCTGTTTTAGTTTAGTTTTTAGTTGTTGAGTCTAATTAAAGGATTACACTTAATTTAAAAAATAAAAAAAAAAGAATAATTATTTTGACCCGAACATTTGGTT
Organism: Gentiana straminea; assembly: GCA_036785695.1. Taxonomy (NCBI): domain Eukaryota; kingdom Viridiplantae; phylum Streptophyta; class Magnoliopsida; order Gentianales; family Gentianaceae; genus Gentiana; species Gentiana straminea. The sequence continues at coordinate 8,785,090 of JAVUPR010000300.1, read as the reverse complement.
CGAACGTGGTTTATGCAAACTCGAACTCACGGGGGACCACTTTTATATAACCCGGAGCTAGAGCGAACCATCGTTCGACCGAATAGACGTTTGGCTCGACTCGCCGGATCGACGGACGAGGCAAACGATCTGAAGAATACGTTGAGGAGGAAGCCCAAGTTGAGGAAATGGCGGATCAAAGGACATTGGCAGACTATGCCATGCCATCTACGTGAAAGTAAATCCCGGTCGTGATTCCTGAAATCACGGCTGATAATTTCGAGCTCAAAACCTCTTTAATCAACTTGGTGAGAGGTTCCACATTCCATGGCTTCTCCACCGAGGATCCACACGATCACATTCACTCATTTCTAGAATCGTGCGGGACTACTTTAATCAAAGGGGTCACCGAGGACGCCACGAGGATGAAACTTTTTCCCTTCTCACCGAAGGGAGAAGCGAAAGAATGGTATAAATCTTTACCGGTCGACTCCATTACTTCGTGGGAGGAGTTGGAGAAAGAATTTCGAGCCGTACTTTCCACCCGCAAAGACGGCTCATCTTCGAATCGGATATTCACTTTTGTGCAAGGCGAGAAGGAATCGTTTTGCGATGCATGGAAACGATTTAAGTCTCTCTTGAGGAAGTGCCCCCACCATGGGCTGGATAAACAAAGATTGGTCAACACTTTCTATAGTGGTTTGACTGAATTGACTAAGGGAATGGTGAATAGTTCTGCTGGAGGTGCATTTCTGAGAAAGACACCTGAAGAGGGATGGACGTTGTTTGAAGATATTGCAAAGTATAATTATGCCCCTACCTATAAAGGTGCATCCAGTCAGAAGAGCTCGACTCCAGGGAAGTATGAGGTAGATGAGACCACACTTATAAAGGCTCAGTTAGCCGCACTACAGAAGCAAGTGGCGGCAATGAATGTTCAAAGTCTTGTATGTGACAACTGCCATGGCCAAGGCCATCGCGATGTCGGTGCCAGCTTGACCCGATCTCTCAGGTCAAAGCTGTGCAAAACAATGTTGTTTGCCAAAATTGCGATACTATTGGGCACACATTCCATCAATGTCCTCTATTGCTGCATTCAGAGGAGGTGAATGCATTCAGTTCTCAAAATTATCGACCTTTGGGTCAGAATCAGAACACTCAAGGGTTTAATTACTTGGAGTGACCCTTCAAGGGTAGCAAATCCCCATCGGTTTCGGGCCCCTAGGCCTAATCGAGCAATTTTCAAACCAACTCTCGACCGGCATGGAACAATAATCCACCGGTCAATCAAAATCAAAATCGAATCAATCATTTCGGATCTTAGAACAAAAGTTGAGTGAGCAAGCCACGGCCAACACTCGGTTGGCAAATGCATTGAGTACTTTGACCGATGCAGGTGAGGAATTTAGAGGTGCAAATGGGACGATTTCGGGGCGGCAAGCAAGTCGACCTCAAGGTCAACGCCGAGTTTTACGAGAAGAACCCCCGAGGGGTTAACGTGGTCCGAGATGACCGAATACTTGCACCGATCCGGCTGCACCATGGAACTATGGTCAAGATGAGTTGAATGTCGTAAATGCGAGGAGTGGGAAAGCGGTTGGCGGTCGGGCCAACCGGGGAAACGAATAGCCCCTCCCGCGAGCGAGAGGCGGGGAGGGGAAGATCTTCTTTCTCCTCGAAGGAAGGATCTTTGGGACGGTTTGTTGAGCCAAAAGGAAAAGGAAATTCGAAAGAAATGTGAGAGTTGAGAATACTTTGAAAAGAAGTCGGATTCTAAGTTGAGTTACGGGAAGCATGTGAGGTGGAAAGATAGGGAAGACAAAGCAATCAATCATAAGACGAAGAAAGAAGACCTTCACCGAGGAGGACTTTGCGATCTCCCTTACCCACCTAGCAAGAACAAGTCGTCATTAACAGTCGATAAGGAGTATAAGAAGGTTATCGATTTGCTCAAGAATACTGAGGCAAACATTCCATTAGTTGATCTTTTGGTAGGGATGCCAAAGTATACAAAGTTTATAAAGGACGCAGTGAGTTCGAAGAAGAAGCTTCAAGAGCTCGAGCACATAGTGTTGAATGAAGAATGCTCCGCAATCGGCCAGACTAAACTTCCTGTGAAGTGTCCTGACCCTGGTAAATTCACGATTTCGTGTACTATCGGGAACAGGGACTTCCACAATGTTTTATGCGATTCGGGAGCATCAGTCAATCTGATGTCTACTTCAATCTTCCAATCTCTTGGATTGGATCAATCTATTACTCTTAGACCCATTTCTCTTCAACTTGCGATAGAAGTGTGAAGTATGCAAGGGGAACCGTAGAAGATGTGTTGGTCAAGGTTGAGAACTTCATATACCCGGCGATTGGGTAATCATGGACATGACCAATGATGAGAAAACCCCTTGATCCTTGGAAGACCTTTTCTTGCAACCGCCCGTGCCTTACTAGATTCCTACAGTGGCGAGATAACCCTACATTTGGAGGATGAGAGTGTAAAGTTCAATGTGGGCAATGCAGTGAAGCACGCATCCAGTGACACTTGTTTAGCTATTGAGGACGATTTCACTGATGAGTATGATGAACAAGTGTTCATGGGTAGTTGGGATGAGGAAGAATTCAATAAACAATCTGCAACTTGGACTGATGAGGAGTGGAAGAAATTTTTAGAAGAGATTGAGAAGGAGGAAAAGGAAAGTTCTGATTACCCGGAGATGGTAAGAAAGAAAATGAGGAAGAGGCATGGTGACATGGCCAGATTTGAAAAAGGAGATGAAACCCCCGTCTGTGGGAGGCCATGATGCTTGAGCCCTTATGATAAGCTTGGAGATCCGGAGCTTAAGGGCGATAAATTAAGACCAAGTGTGGAGGAGCCACCGTCGGATTTAGTGTTGAAACCCTTGCCTCAACACTTGAAATACATTTTTCGAGGGACGGTGATAAGCTCCCTTTGATTATTTCATCTAAGTTGGAACCAAAGGAGGAAGAAAAGCTTATCAATGTGCTTTGCAAGATAATATCCTAGCCTTTGGTTGGCAAGTGGGAGATATCAAGGGGATAAGCCACGATATCGTATGCACAAGATCGGGGCCGTTGAGGGATCGAAGAAAGTGCGACGACTCGAGAGAAGGCTAAACCCTCACATGCGGGAGGTCGTTAAGAAGGAAATCATCAAATTGCTTGACATGGGTATCATCTACCCAATAGCCGATAGTGAATGGGTGAGCCCCACTCGGGTGGTGCCAAAGAAAGGAGGGATCACCATCGAGAAGAATGAAAAGGGGGAAGAGATTGCCCTACGGCAAGTCACTTGGGTACGAGTTTGCATTGATTACGAGAAGACTAAATGAGGTAACTCTAAAAGACCACTTCCCCTTGCCATTCATTGACCGGCTCCTTGAGAGGCTTAGTGGCAAGCAATATTATTGTTTTCTGGATGGCTATTCAGGATACTTTCAGATAGCTATCGACCCCACTGATCAAGAAAAGACTACCTTCACCTGTCCCTCAGGCACCTTCGCTTACCGAAGAATGCCATTTGGTCTCTGCAACGCACCGGCTACATTTCAAAGATGTATGCTGGCTATCTTTGATGGTTTAGTGGAGAAGGTGATGGAGATTTTTATGGATGACTTCTCTGTGTTCGGGGACAGTTTCGACCACTGTTTACACAATCTTGATAAAGTTTTGTCCCGGTGCATAGAGAAGGACTTAGTCTTAAATTGGGAGAAGTGCCACCTGATGGTGGAAGAGGGAATTGTTCTGGGACACAAGGTGTCCAAAGAAGGTATTGAGGTCGACAAAGCGAAGGTAGAAGCTATTGAAAAAATGACATACCCCAAAAATGCAAGAGAGGTAAGAGGATTCTTGGGTCATGTCGGCTTCATAGGCGATTCATCAAAGACTTTTCTAAAATAGCCAAGCCTTTGTCATCTCTCTTAAAAGAAGATGTGAAGTTTATTTTCACCCGTGAGTGTGAAAGAGCGTTTAAAGAATTAAAAGACAAGTTGGTTACCTCGCCAATTCTTATAGCACCCGGCCGGAAAGCTCCCTTCGAGCTTATGTGTGATGCTTCTAATTATGCGATCGGCGCGGTGCTAGGGCGAGAGAGTGGACGGAAGGTTCCGACCCATCTACTACGCTAGTCACACTTTAAACCCAGCGCAAGTAAATTATGCAACAACTGAGAAGGAGTTGTTGGCAGTAGTTTTTGCCATGGATAAATTTAGAAGCTACTTGCTTGGGTCGGAGGTCACGGTCTGGACAGACCATTACTCGCATTGAAATATACGTTGAACAAGGCCGATGCCAAGCCTCGTTTGTTGAGATGGATCTTGATTTTACAAGAGTTTGATGTTCATATCCGGGACAAGAAGGGTAGCGAGAATGTGGTAGGCGACCACATGTCTCGGCGACCGACGATCCTCGGTAGTAGAGTCGGATGAGATTGGAATTGATTTTCCAACTGAGCAACTCATGACCATTGATGTGTGCGAGGTTGCTCCTGCCCATGCTGGAAAAGGTTCTCCTTGGTTTGCACCTTTTGCAAACTTCTTGAGCGGCAGATATCTGGACCCTGACCTGACATATCAGCAAAAGAAGAAATTCTTTTCGGATTTGAACTATTATGTGTGGGACGATCCCATTCTCTTCAAGCGTTGCAAGGATGGATTGCTCCGTAGGTGTGTCCCCGAGTTCGAGCGAGAGGGACATTATGGAGCAATGCCATGGTGGACCCGTGGGAGGTCATTATGGAGTGGGAAGACCGCTCGCGAAGATTTTTCGATCCGGTTTCTACCGGCCAACAATTTTTAAGGATACGAGAGAACTTTGTAAAAGGGTGTGACCGGTGCCAACGCACCGGTAAACTTTCTCGGCGAATGGACATGCCCCTCCACCCCATCCAAGAATGCGAGGTCTTCGACGTATGGGGTATTGATTTCATGGGACCGTTTCCATCCTCGTATGGGAACAAGTACATTCGGTCCGCGTCGACTACGTATCAAAGTGGGTGGAGGCGATAGCAACACCGCGGAACGACCACAAGGTGGTCAAGAACTTCGAAGAAAAATATTTTCACGCGGTTTGGTCGTCCACGAGCCCTCATCGGTGACGAGGAACTCACTTTTGCAATACCCCACTAGACAAGATTTTAGAACGATATGGGGTAAAACACAAAGCTGCTACCCCCTATCACCCTCGACGAGTGGACAAGTTGAAGTGAGTAACCGAAGCCCGAAGAGCATTCTTGAGAAGACGGTGAATTCTAATAGGACGGACCGGAGTCGAAACCGGATGATGTGCTCGGGCCTACGGGACGGCTTTCAAGACTCCTATCGGCACGTCTCCGTTTCGGATGGTTTATGGCAAGGCTGCCACCCGCCAATCGAGCTTGAGCACGAGCGTTACGGGCTATTAAATTCTTGAATTTCGATAGCCGCTTATGCGAGAAAAGCGATTATTGCGGTTGCGGGAGCTTGATGAGTTCGGACTCCGGAGCCTACGAGAGCTCGAGAATCGGTAAGGAAAGGACTAAACTCGCTTCACGACAAGAAAATCAAGATTAGGGAATTCAAAGGCGGCGAGTGGGTTTTATCGTATAATACCGGGTTACATCTCGTTTCCCCGGTAAGCTACGTAGCCGTTGGTCCGGCCCCTTTGAAATCTTTCGGGTATTCCCCGAGTGGAGCGATCGATTTGAAGGATAAGCGGGGCGGGTTGTTCGAGTAAATGGTCATCGGTTAAAACACTATATTGGTCAACAAAAGGAACGACCGGTGGTTTTCTATCCGAACGACGTCCCTAGTCAAACCAGGCTCCGATCCTTCGGCACCCGATGATTTACATCTCTGTGAGTTCTTTGATGATGTTGTGCTCCCGATGTTGCACCTCGGCTTGTGAAACGAAACCTAAGAAGAAGAAGAGAAGAATCATAGGTACGAAGTGGATACGAAGTTTGATGATATGGCCAAGACGTTGGCGAGACTTTGTTCCTGTGGATTCCAGCCTGTTGACCCCGAGAAGGTCGAGAATAATTCCGGGATGAGGCTTCACTGGCCTGACCCCGGTTGAATTTTTATTGGTTAGTCGAGCTCCCGACTATAATTAAGCCCTACTAGGACGGTAACCTAGATATCTTTTCGTTTGTAGTTTATTTTGTTTCTCTTGTTGGTTGCTAATGTTTTCCACCTAGCAGTTTCTGACTATGGATCTGTACTTGGACGATTGCCCACATCATGACCCCTGTTTGTTTCTTTTTATTTCCTCATGTACCCCAGTATCTCTCGATATTACATTTGTGCACTACATTTCACATAGATTCGGTTATCATCAATTTTCGCATTGATTCTGCTTTGTTCCATGATATTGCCTTGTCTATCATCTTTTGTGCCCCTATCCTCGAGGTACGTCTTGTTTTCCCATGTGTGCAGGATATTTGCGATAGCGATTGTGAGCTTTCAGATGATATCAGTTTACCGGTGGATGGTCCACAGTCTCCTGATTTCATCAAGCAATTCTGAATCTGGCTCCGGACCACTTCCAGAATTGCAACTTTCGAATTACAACCAGCTAAGTTTTTCTTATTTTGCACATGCTGAGGACATCATGTAACTTAAGTGTGGGGGAGGTTTTATTGGTTTGTTTTACATGCTATCTAGTTTTGCTCCTTTGAAAAATTTGAAACATTGGATAAAATTTTTGAAAATTTGTGAGTCCCGAGTAACTTCAATGACATGCTAGTTTTGTAATTTGGCACCTTTAATTGTTATCAGTAGTCATATCATGTTCTAAGAATAGGTTTGGTAGATCAGATACTCACTTGAACCTCAGTACATGAACCTGTTAGATGAGGAACCAAAAATATAAAATAGTCTCCGGTTAGTTAAGGGATAGCCAATTCTAGCTGCAGATAACCACTTACTTAGCACTGATGAAAGTTAAGAACTCGTACTATACTCACAGTTAGAATCTAAGTACCTTAGTGTCTTGAGAACCTTAAAAGTCTTGAATGTGTTAGAAATGATACCTGACCGGGAGTTTCCAAAGAGTTTGAAAAAAAGGAAATTTTTGAAAAAATTAAATTGCGGAAGTTGTTTGCGACTATCACCTCGAGTCCATTTGGATACTGCCCCAATTGGGGAGTGTGGTTTACCTTGGACAGTATAGGTTTGAGTGATCTCAGGGTGACTGCCTCTAACGTTTAGGGGAGAGTGTTATACTTTTGAGACGCGACGATAGAGGAAAAATTATAGACCTTTTTGGAACTCTAAAGTCGAGTTGATCTAAACCCAGTAGAGACCTGAAAGGTATTTTCTTGGCACCAAGTAAAGGAATTTAAATGTGAGTTGGTTACTTTGTTCTTGATAAATAGTTTTTGTAGGGTAAGTGCTGTAGACAGAACGAACTTCGTTTATTTAACCGGATGACTGTTAGTGCTTGATTTAATACATCAAGAGAGGATCGGTGGAAGTTTAGCGGGTTCAGCACACACAATCACTGAGTGAGTTCGATTTGCTAGATACTAGCTTGATGTGAGCATGACTACATCTCGTGTCAAATTATGTGGGTTTTTGATAGTTTGTCGTTGTCTGTTTTGCTCGGGGACAAGCAAAAAGCTAAGTGTGGGGGAGTTGTTTAGGGTATATTTTACTATATTTTCGGGCTTAATCCCTAAACAATTTACCTTGTTTTTAAAGGAAATAAATGAGAAAAGCATGTTTTTAACCAATAAATTCATATAATGTTCATTGAGGGTTTATAATTTAATTATGAGGAAATATTGAGTTTAAATGTTATTTCGTTACACATTTTTCTATTATTATTACTCGATGACTTGGTGTAACAATTATTTTGCAGAAAATAAAGAAATGCAAGGGGATATTATTTATGGAGAAGATTAATCTCATTTAATCAAGAGATCAATGTTATTCAATCAAAGGATTTTGAAATAAAGAAGGAAAATCGGACTAGTTTTTGTTTGAATAACTTTCAAATTGTGGAACTTAGTGGAAATTTATTATGGCTATGCACACACTACACGGGTTAACTTCTAAGTTATTGAATATACTTTATATTTGTGTAGATGTTTATTTGTCTCGAGTTTGACTTTATTCTGCTTTGCTCGGGACGAGCAAAAGATAAGTGTGGGGGAGTTGTTAAGGGCTAATTTATAGTGATTTTTATAGATATATTTTATATCAATTTCCCCCGTATATGTATTATTTTCATAGAAGTAGGGCTTTATATCGAAATATTTAGTAAATGATGTTTTTAAGAGGTTAATTGCAAAACGCAACGAATTATGTGCTTAAATGATGATTTTATGTTATTTTAGCACTTTTCATAGAAATATAATAGATTAAGCAAATGAACGTAGATACATAAACCATCTATGAAAAGTGCCAAAATAACATAAAATCATCATTTAAGCACATAATTCGTTGCGTTTTGCAATTAACCTCTTAAAAACATCATTTACTAAATATTTCGATATAAAGCCCTACTTCTATGAAAATAATACATATACGGGGGAAATTGATATAAAATATATCTATAAAAATCACTATAAATTAGCCCTTAACAACTCCCCCACACTTATCTTTTGCTCGTCCCGAGCAAAGCAGAATAAAGTCAAACTCGAGACAAATAAACATCTACACAAATATAAAGTATATTCAATAACTTAGAAGTTAACCCGTGTAGTGTGTGCATAGCCATAATAAATTTCCACTAAGTTCCACAATTTGAAAGTTATTCAAACAAAAACTAGCCCGGTTTCCCATCTAAGTTAGAAATATTCAAAAAACTATAACGAGGCACTTTACAAAACATACATATCCCAAAAAGAAATAGTAGATAATACCTAAGATATTTCGACAAACTCGAGAGGATAATCCCTACAACATATCCTTCGGTTTATACTCTGGGGATAAGATTAACGATAACTAAGTCTTTCAACTTATTTATAATAATATATCTCAATTTTTTCACTTTTTCCTAACACACATCAGAATAAGCTTTTGCCCTCATAGTAGAATAGGACATTTCAAGATAATCCCCTACCTTACTCCAATCATAAGGCAGCTATAAACTGACTGTCGTGAGCTTTTGGTCATCATAGTGGAATAGGACATACGTGGTACACCCTACCTCACTCAAATCATAAACCAGCTTCCGACACACACAATTAATTAAGTGATTACTTAGAGATTTCTGGCTGGCAGTGGAAAAGATTATTTTCTAGTAGCACAGACCACTGAGCATAACACCTCAAGTAAACAATTTATTACTATTGCAAAGACTTAATCACGTTTCACTTATCACATTCAAACCTACGGATATTCACAGTATATCATACTTTAATTCTAGAATACAAACTATTAAACTTTTCAAGAATTGTACATAAGCAAAGAAACATGCTATAATCATCAAAAATCTCCAACTAAAATGGGGTAGGCTTTCAACATTTAGCTCATCATTTACTATGGCATGTGAAAAAGAGTGTCGGGTGAAACAACTAAAATTACTAAATATACAAAATATAGCAAAAATGATATAAACTCAAGCAAAGATATGCCTTTGTCTACTCGGGACTTAACAAAAATTTGAAAAATTTAGCACTTTTCATAGAAATATAATAGATTAAGCAAATGAACGTAGATACATAAACCATCTATCCCTTCCCCCACACTTAGATTGCAACATGTCCTCATGTTGTGCAGAATAAAAGAAAAAGAAAACTTAGGGCGATTGTACGCCGAAAAGGAACAATTACGGAACGGACGCGTTCCGATCCAAAAATGCTCGAAGATATCGATGGCGTGGACCATCCACCCGAAAACCGACACCGTCCGAAACTCACAAACGCTATCAAGACTATCCCGCACACTTGACAAACACGAAAAGTATCTCGGGGACAAGGGGGATAGAACGTACGAGCACAAAATAGAATCGCTTCGAGATGGAAAAATCAAACAAGGAAAGTATAGAACATCTAAGCGTCCAAGTATGGAAGTTTGATATAATCAAAAAGAAATAATAGCTCAGATGGAAAGATCAACACTTAAACTCAGGACATCTAAGAATAAAGCCACAGAAGCTTATAATACAAATAAGACCCAACATGTGCATACAGAAATAATGATACATGGAACATTACAAAGTAGTAGGGCTAGGTGCACTATATGAAAATATATTACAATGCAGCCTACATGATATGCAATCCTAAAAATAAAAAAAATGAATAAAAATAAATTCTGACAGGCTCAGGCTGATCAGGTTTCGAGGACAACCCTACAGTGACTACGGCCTATGCAGAAATTAAAAAAAACGAGGTAGTATTACGGAAACCGACAGTTAACTACACTCAAGAAAAATAAAAGAAAAATAGAAAAACAATGCAACTAGATGATATGCAACTAAATGATATGCATCTATATGATATGCAAAAATAAAAGAAAGAAAACTAGCCCACTCATTTGCAACACGACATGTATAAAATAAACGTCTACCAAATAATGACAGGTTACGATAAACGACAGTGCTGTCCATTACGTGCAGTGTAGACGCGCTTTAAGACTCATTGAAGGTGATAGCATTATGGAAAACCAACAGTTAGCTATACTAAACAGATATAACTCATATGGAAAAGGACGTAGCATACGGAAACCGACAGTAGCTACCCATATGAGTTACATAAACAACAAGAAAGCACATAAGTCTCAAAGCTTAAAAGATTCATCACAGCGGTAAGTAGCATACGGAAACCGACATTAGCTACTAATTAACAATAAGACCAGTTATAGCATACGAGAACCGACAGTAACTATAACTTGCATAGATGAATCAAGTATATAAAAATAAATCAATTATTTAACATGGATTCATAGATGGAAAGGTAAAAACATAAAAGTTCAGGACATCTATGTAAACGCAAACAGCCCCAGAAGCTCTAATGAAAGAAATCCACATCAAATAAAAGCATTGAAAATAAAATCAAGAAAATCGAACACTCGGATCGGCGTTCATTTTATCAGACGAACGTTCTCTGGAAATTTGCGGCTCCGGACGAGCGTTCGGCCAAACCAACGCTCGTTGGACTTGAAAACCAACCGGACGGGCGTTCAGAAAGTATAGACGCTCGTCTGGTCCTTCAAATCAGAACAGAGTCGAAAATATTTGAACGGACGAACGTCCAATACTTTCAAACGCTCGTTTACCTGCAGCTAAAGAACTGGACGGGCGTCCAACAGAGCAGACGCTCGTCCAACAACAAGAAAGCAAAGCAGGAACGCAGAAAATAACACAGCAAAACCCTAATATCCCAATTCTAAACACCAAGAACGAGGCAGCCACATCAAATTCAAGCACAGACGGTTAGATTAGGAAACAACTAAACATATAAACTTCACGTAAAACAAGTTGAGTAAAAAACTTTTGCACATTCTTAACCTAACGGTCATCGAAACACGGCAAAATAAAAACTCTCAACTTGGTATACGCTACTTTTATTAAAAACGAAAAATAAACGTAACAAAATCGAGAACTAACAAGACTATATTCAACATGACACCTATTCCCCGGCAACGGCGCCACTTTTGTTGGGGAGATTTTGCATCATTAAAACAAAAGAAAATTTATAAACCTATACTACCATGCAAAACTACCTCCTAACCGGCCGAATACCGGGTAGTTGCTAGTAAAGTTGGATAAGTACGGGTATCGATCCTCAGGGAAAAGGGATATTGAATCTAATCTAATTAATTCCTCTTTATTAACTATTCCTAAACCTAAACTAAAACGAGAAAAGTAAAACTGGACGAGAGGATTGTTAGTCCAAAGCCGGGAAAGATAGTTGCGATCAACATAAAATAAATCTAAACTACAACAATAAATCTATCTAACGAACATGATAATGATCCGAAGCGATCAAACATGGAACGAACCATAATCCACCATCCCGCAACCCTTAATTTCTTCCCTAGATTATCTTATAGTGATTTAATTCAAGTTGTGGTTTCACCTATCAAACGTATGAATTCCTACTTTCGTAGATGAATTCGCCTATCAATCTCTATCTTTCGATTTACGGAGATTAACGCATCATAAAATAAACCAAGGTGCAAGATTTCTAGATCTAACAACCTAGACATTCAACCTATCAACTTTCGTTTGACATAGATGAAAACGTCTATTCTTTCCTATGGTGATCTCGCGTTTACACCGACTTTCGTCCTACGGTAAACATCAATCGCAAACATCTTTCGATATAAATTTGCAATAACAAATAATCATAGAAAAGATACGAACTTGGAATTTAAACTTACAAGATATCCGGAGAGAAAGAAAGTAAAAACGCTGCGAAAGATATCCATGGCTGCTCCATGTTTATTCAACCTCAAAACATCATCATGGTTCAAGAAACGAAGGAAAAACAAACAAAATAAAAGACCTAATCTAACCCCGATCACCCGAGCACAAGGCTCGGGTGATCGGCCTTGAAAGCTCCCGAAAGCGGCTGCGTCTTGTGTAATTTTCGTATGAAAAATCTGATGTAATTAGGGTTGGAATCGCAGCTGCTTTTATAGACTTTTAAGTCGGCTGCTACAGTAACCGTGGCCGGACGCCCGTTTGAAGATCCGGACGCCCGTCCGCTATTTTCAGCAACAGCATCCAAACTTGTAACGCTCATATCGCGGGCCTCGTTAGTCGGAATGAAGTGATTCAAAATCCTGTAGAATCCTCTCTTCAATCCCTACAAATCTTCTCTTGAGGTCGAGAGTCAAATCAGTTTATATCATATCAAGAACTGCGTCGGAAGGTCGTCACTACCCGGAATCCTGATTTTCCGACATTTATCTTGATCGATTTCTTTCCTTATATCTTTCAATCTTCCATAACTTTGATTGATCCTTTCCAAGCACGAATTTGGCTCTCTAAAATCCTCTCTTTCATCATCAATGAGTATCTACAACAATAGGAAAACATACCAAAGCGTAACGTATTTCCAAAATAACATAAAATCATCATTTAAGCACATAATTCGTTGCGTTTTGCAATTAACCTCTTAAAAACATCATTTACTGGGGAGATTTTGCATCATTTACTGGGGAGCATTGAAGAGAGGATAAAGAAGATCTGATCAAAGGAGTGGAGTAGGGAACACGTTATACGAAGCAAGGTGTGAACGCGTAAAAATGTGAGGTTCGGTCGACCGAGCCATGACACTCGGTCGACCGAGCATGATCTTTCGGTTGACCGAACCCCGAGGCAAAAAAATCGACGCGTTTTCTAGATCCTTCCCTATGTCGGCCACAAACTCCTATATAAGCAGCATCCGTTCGAGCAGGAAGGGTCGTCCAAAAAAATATTCACAAGAATACATTAGCATAAATTAGATTCATAATTAGGTTTTTTATTTTTCTTTCAATTTCGATTCAACAATTATGGTTTCTATTATGAAGATGAGTGGCTAAAGGCCCGAGGCTAGAACCACCAATGTGAAGCCACCATCACCGGAATAAACAAGGATTTTTGCATTTATTCGTTCTAGTAAGTTTCTTGTTCTTCCTTCATGTTTTGAATTGTTTATGTGCAATGTGTATGACTATACTTGTGTTGCATGCTTTGATTGAATTTAGACATACGATAGTTGATAAATTCATAGATTACCGTGGAGAAGAGTGATAATATCTCTTCTAACAAACGATAGTTGAGGAAGGATATTGTTAGATTAGGATTTCGATCCATATCTTTGTTTCGTAGAGCTTTAGTCGAACCGAGAGGTGTACTAATTAAAGGTGTAGAATCGAGAGAGGAAACGCCGCTTTAGTAGATAATAATCCAAGACTTACGAATGAATATGCGATTTTCTTGTTAATTTCAGTGGGGTGGTGGATCAAAGGTGTGTTCTAGTTGTTTTAATCATAGTTGTTAGAAAAAGATTTGATAAGTAGTAGTTGTTCTTCTCGCTTTTGAAACCTTTATTTCGTTCTTTAATCCAAGATCGTATTTATAAACCTTACAAAAGAAATCGAAGGCGGAAACACTATTTTTCGTACAAGTCCCTGTGGATACGACCCGCTTTCATCACTATAGCTGCGAACCTTCGCACTTGGGGTTGACATCGGTTTTATTTATTATATTTTATCACTGCTTTGCATAAAACCGCAAACACACACACATCAATCTAAAGAGTTGTTCATATAGAGAGATGTGGGAAAAGGGGTTCTGGGATCACAGAGTAGACCCATCTTAGTTGTTAAGCCCGGACCCAAAGTGAGGTTACTCGTTTTAACGTTTAATCGGTTTAGAGTTTATCGTGTTGGGGTTTCCGGTTTCCTTCAGGGGGAATTGGTTAGCCTAGCATAGGGTGGTGAAGGAGAGTTGTTCAGATAGCATCACCAGTTTAGAAACTGTTACCCTTGAATATTCGTTAAGCACCTTTGGTTATGGTTGGTCGGTAAATGCACACTCCCGGTTAAGTCACTCGATGGGGCATAAGTCACTAGTGGGATCATGGTTCGTCTATGCTCGTAAGCCTTAATCTAATCCTCTCAGTAGTTTCTTTTCTTCTCTTATCTTTAGACTTGTTAATTGAAATGCTTAATTGTCTTTATAGTTATAAAACACCTTAAAATCTGGATCGCCTAGACTAAGTTTCAAGTTTGCTTTGGTATTCACAACCATATTCCTTTGGGTTCGACCTCGTACTCCTGTAGCTATGCTAGCAAATCGACCCGGTACACTGCCGGTTAGAGAGTTAGTTTGCCCACGGTTTTGAGTCTTTATAAATTGTTTTTGTTGGGGTAAATTTTAGCTCAATCAAAATGGCGCCGTTGCCGGGGAATATGTTTTTGTGATATCTTGTAAGCGAACCGAAAGCTTAGGCCTAGGTTGTTTTCTTTTTATTTTTTTTCTTGATGATGGCTTTTTGTTAAAAAGTCACACCACCTATTGCGGTGGTGGTGGTGACAAGATACCGTGATTGTGTTCTTGTTGTTTTCTGAGATCTTGCAGCTTGAGCTTAAATGGATGGATTTTTCAATCAATACTACTCACCTGAACAACAATACCCCTACCAACCTCAGGCACCTGAACAATGTTATCAACAACAGTTCATGCCTCAGCCTCAGTATCAACAGCAGAGGAACCAAGGTTCATGGGCTTATCAGTGCCCTAGTGCATGCCAAAGTCAAAATTATGGTTATTCAAGTTATGAGCCACAACATTATGAGGGTTGTCCGAACCTTAGTGCTTATCAGGATTACGGTGTTCATACTCAACGCGTTGATAGCTTTGATGGCCGTTTTATAGTATAACCAACTTTGACCGGCAGAGTACCGAATCGGTTGTAGTATAAAACGGCCATCAAATTTATGGCGCCGTTGCCGGGGAATCGGGTTGATAGCTTGTAAGTTAGTTAAGTTCTTAGGATTAGGTCGTTTTTCTTATTTGTTTTTTTTATGTATAGTTTGTTTTATTTTGTTGTTGTTGAAATGTCACACCATTTACTTCGGTAGTGGTAGTGACAAGATACAGTGATTGTGTTCGTGTTGTTTCCTTGATTTGCAGCTAATGAATCCATACTACAATTACGTCTTATTTCCTTACCCATTTGGATATTCTAATTACGGTGCTATGGGTTACGGAACACAACCTTATTATCATTTCAACCCATACGCCGCATCATACGGGAATGCGTGGGATAATGCCCCATGTTACTTTGATCAACAACTCGCTACTCTTCCACCTCCGCCTAAAGAATCAGAGACTTACATGGAGCAAATGATCCAAGAGGAGACTCGAGAGTTTCGTAATGACACTACGGAAACTCTAGCTTCTTTACGGAGAATCGAAATTCTACTAAATCAACTGATCGAGAGGAAGGAGGCTGAGAGGAGAGAACAAGAAAGTATGATTGAAATCACCCCGGAGGAACACTACGAGGATGGTATGACTCTTGTATCTATTGAGTCACCTGTTCCGTCTTCATTTAGCCCTATTGTTATATCTTCGGAGGTGCACCCTATTGAGTTTGTTGTTGATGTTGAGCCTATTTGTTGTTACTTGGAGCTAGAGTCGTTGTTGGTTGGTATATGTTTTAGTTCGGGGAAAGTGAGTTCGTTGTTCTGTGCAACGAATTCATCGAACCAGTCGTGGTGGTGGGGATTGAGCCCCGTGTTTTTAGTATTTTGTTTTCCGGGGGTGCTCAATTCCTACGATTTTGGTAGGGAGATGCAAAGGTTTGCTCTCCTCTGGTACAGCTATCCTTGACCTAGTTGGGGGTAGAAAGTCGAGCTGAGGACTATAAACTCAGAATGTACTTTTATTGCTTTTCTCTCCCCTCGTGTTTCTCTGTGTTTCTTTAGTTTCTATTTTGATACTTCGGGTAAGTTTTGTTGTAATATAACCCGAAGAAGTGTGTTTTGGGGGGCTAGTGTGGTGTGTTTGGTTTTGATGAGTTGTGGTAATCCGGGTAGTTTCATTGTGTTATACTCCATACTTGTACACCTTTGGTGTTGGTTGTGTATATTTTACAAGTACAGGTACCCTGGGAGGACTTTTACGGATGCCACATGATCGTACTCGCGTTTTTTCCGGTTGTAAGCTAACTTTTCTACCTTATCATTCGTGTTTCGTTTTAAAGTAAGGGGTGCTTGGTTTAGCTTCGATGTTTTGTTTTCATGTGGAACGAGTTATTCTTAGAGATTGTTATCCCTTGGGTGTAAATGAGTTGTTTTTAGAAATTTTGATGCCTTTGACATTGTTTGTGATACATTGAGCCTTTAGTATTGTTTTGTTAAACATATAGTGATTATACAAATGCATTTCATTTGAGTTGGGATCTTGTATTGAGGAATGGAATAGTTCTATCACGTTAGCTTCGACTTCATGAATCAGCTTGACTAGTGAACGATTATGGTAGCTATTAATGACCCGGTTACCTAGAACTTATATTAGTAACTTCGAGGCGAAATAGAAAGGTCGTCGTTGTTAGGTACGGGATGACGGTTTTGGCATTTATTTTGACCCGATCAGAGCCAAATGCCAACCTAAACGATTAATCCACTGTTACCCCTCTAAGCCTTTTGTAGGGTGGTTAGACCGCCACCCGAACTAGCCTTTCGTGTTACTAACCCGTGAAAATCGATGTCCCTAACATTATTTCGGTCTACATATCCTTGACTACCTTGCAATTGAGCATGTTCGTTCCGCACATTTTTACGATGTTGCGAGGTATTGTTGAGACATAAGTAATGGTATGGAGTCGTGATTTACGAGTTATTTCGGAACGAGGAGTGTAGCAATGTGTCGGTTTCATTTTGTTCGGAATTTTGATGTATATAAGGAGAAGAGAAAAAAAGAAACAGAAGTGGTAAATGTACATATTTATAGTTTGTTAAGTTCAAAAAGTGGACTAAAGTGTTGTGTAGTATTGTATATTATGAAGTTGAGGTTAGGGCTTGGACTCCGGAGATGTAAATATTTGGAAAGATTGAAGGCGAAGTGATAACCGAGTTTTGTGTATATATCTCAGTTAAAGCTCTTTTGCACTTTCTTCTTTCTATTTTTTATCGTAAATATCCTTTCGTTGCCCGTACCCTTGCCTAACGGTATAACTTTTCAAGTCCTGCTCGACGGTACTAGACTTTGATTGACCTCGATTAGTGGAGATGTTTATGAAGTATAAGCCTATGGTGTAACCTCGGTACATTGTACGTCTATAATCTAAACCGGTCATTGGTGATAAATGTTGGAGAAGCTATACACACACACATTCTTTTCTCAATGCAAGGTAGAACTTAAATCCCATGCATTTGTATCAATTACTTGTGTTTTACCATTTCAATTCTTTTAGACTTGATGTATGATTGAAATGTTGACTCCATCTTTATTTTTGAATCGCTCATCTTTGCTCGAGGGCGAGCAAAAGCTAAGTAGGGGGTAGTTTGATGGGAGTCAAATTGACTATCATTTTCTATGTAATTATACCCCGTTTATACCTCGTTTTATATGTTTCCGGAAACATTTGATTGTATTTTGATGTATTTTACACCTTGGTTATCATTTCGAGACCTAGGACGAAAAGTCCAGAAATCTCATTATTTTTCGTTGTTTTAATACATTCTCGGTCACCCTAGTGTCCTGTAGGGATTACGTGTGGTATTTGTTGTGATCTTGTACAGGTATTAGGTGTTCAAGAAGGCCGGAATGCGAGTTATGAGGATTGGAACGTGTGCCCGAAGCTTAAACGTTCAAACGGATCAAAACGCGGTGGTACTACAACAATACCTTCCATTTATCTGCATTTTGATCCACCTTAGAGGCATTTTCTGGGCTGTACATCTTCCTTAAAGTTTTAGAAAATTTCCTTAGCTTTCCAACGCATTTTGAATCACTCGATTTGGAGGTCTACACACAAAGTTATGGCTGTTTTCTAAAGGTGTATCAGCTTGGCGCGCGCCTGAGAAATTCTAGGCGCACGCCTAGCAGTGAATTTTGGCCAGAAGTTTCAGTACGTGATTTCAACATCTGAGGTGTGCGCCTACACTTTCCTAGGCGCACGCCTAGCGTCCAGAACACATAAAACACTATAAATACCCCTATTTTGGATCTAGATCAAAACTTCCTCTTCCCCAACTCGTTTTTCATCATTTTTCTGCGTTTTTCTTAGCTTAGATTAGATTTACAGATATATTAGCTTAGTTTAGTTGTAGATTGTTGTAATCCGTTGATTCTCGGTGATAGCTTGACACGTTATTGACGGGATTTCGCTCGGAGACTCGATTTTCTACGGCATAATATATTTGGTATTTCGTTTTCATTTCTTGTTCTTGCTTTCAATCTTGTTTATGTTAACTTTATTGTTGATTTCTTGTTGTTTTTGTTGATATAATGAGTAGATAATAGCCGATAGTCACGTTATGTGATAGTCTTTGAAATCGAACCTTAGCATGTTCATGTGGTGTTCCTGATGTTTGATTGTTGATTCTCGATGTTACCATAGTTCTAGAACTTATTCTTATCACGTTTGTTGAATTAGCTACTTAATAAACGTATCACACGTATCGTCTTTACATATGTATTTTGCGAGAGGATACGGGAGACGGGGTTCTAGGATCATTGTGTAAAACCGACTGAGTTGTTCAGACTCGGTTTCGTTGTGAGGTTTTGTATCGACTTGTCAAGCGTTTCATGAATCGTAGACCGTGTGAGGTCAGATAAATCCTTTGAGCGGACTGTTGAACTTGACATAGGAGGGTAGATTATTGAAATAATGTCTATTCTCAGAGCCAAGAAACGACACCCTTTGTGACATCGAGAACGTTTAGGTGAATCAAGAATACATCGGGACTTAGCTAGGGTTTGTGAGTATTAGATTGGATCATAGCTCGGCTATCTCTTTTATATAGTTTTAAATCTCTCTTTGTTGTGCATATTAGTTTGTAGAACCGGTGATCTGACAAATCACCGTCTTCAATATTTGTGTTGACCTAAACTAGGGACGAGACCGACTTTGGTACTCGACCAGATTCCCTGTGGGATACGACCTTGACTCACCAATTCTAGGCTACAGTTGACCCGGTACACTGCCGGTGAGATTGGACACTTAGAAAAGGCCGATCAAGCTTTTTGAGTACCCAGTACAACAAACGGTTCATATGAATGAATAGCCCACTACCCAATTGAATACTTAGTAATTCTAATCGACATGCACAACTCGTTTAAGAATATTCCGAACTCACTGAATATTGAGGATTCGTTTCATACTTAAATCCTAATTAATCATTTTCCAATCGATTTCTTACTACTTTCCAATCGACAAATCCTATCATTGATATCAGTAGGATTTTCTTATACAACCAGAAGTCGATTCAAAATCAAACCCAATTCAATAAAATTCTTAATACTTCCTAGGCGAAAAACCCAATTTAATATGCTCATAAGGATAGTAAAAAAAATCAGATCAGAAGGAATTAAACAACACAATTCACGATTTTTGGCTGTATAGGAAAAAAAATTGACACTTACTCGGTGTTACTGCTTTTCTCAATGCCTTTCGCCATCTTCTCCTGTCACTGCAATTCTTCCTCGTCGGAATCGGATTATTTTGTTGTTGCTGTTGCGAAATTTTGTCCGATTGGGAGGACCCCCAAAATCGCCGGACTATTTTTATTTCTCCTATTTCCAGTTCCACTACCGTAAAATCAAAAGCAATAAGAAATCGTGGATTGATGATACTGCGATTTCCGGTGGTAGTTAATTCTCCTGTCAATTGCCATTTCAAGATCAGCTTATTTCTAGCAAGAATAGATGAATAAAACTCCCCATCTTTCTAAGAATTAAAGGAATAAATTTCAGTGCATTTATTTACCCGATTTTGCTGTGAAAAAATATTAAAAAAAATCTTATATTATCATTAAGGGTGTTTTTGTACATCTCTATTTTTTTGGTCCTTGTCAACCAATTTTTATTTTTTTGTCCTATTTAAACATATTTAATCTTATTTTGTCCTTTAGGCTCACCACCCGTTATTTAGTTTTACTTTATGTGGTAATTTTATTTCAATAAAAAAAAACAAACAAAATAACAAACGCATCATTTATAGAAAATAACCACCATAAAATTTTCCCATAATAGAATACGTTGACTCTGTCTATCTAATAAATACAGAATAAGTGTCTTATGACATGTACATATTTTGGTATTGTACGATAACATAAAGCTGCCGCCTTGAATCTTGTATGCGCCTCCGTTAAAAATATGAAAAAAAGATTAAAAAAATTCTTGTATGCGCCATAGGCTTACAGACGGACCAGATTGACGTTCCCTATCTAAAGCTAATACTGTACTGGTATATAAATGTCTTATTCAGTTATTCTCAATTCTTTCAATAGAAGTATAAAAAAAGAACCTCTATTTATTTGCACCGCAACAAATATATTGATATATCACACTATATGTGTAGCACAATGAAATTGACCATTTAAAAGTCGAAATAATAGCCAACATTCGACATTTCCATTCTCGATCCTAGTCTGACACGTACTGCGGAAAGTCGAATATTAACTATAGATTCGACTTTCATAGGATCGATTATGAGAATATTGTATAATGCACTGGTAGGTGGAAGACAACAGATATAAATCGGTTGTGGTACTAAAAATAACCCAATAAAATAAACCTGCCGATTGAATCTTTTATGCTCCTTCCTGCCAATTGGTAAAAGCATCGGCCGGCCCAAATATATCTTCAGCAATCTTTTTTTTTTCTCTACGAATATGAAAGATATACACACACACACATATTTTTTGTCCTCATCAAGACTCGAATCCTGAATCTCCGGGTTAAGAACTACATCATTAACCGCTGGCCAAAATCGTTATTTGATGAATTGATACACCAGAAAGCAAAGATGAGTTAATGCATTAACTTTTACAATAAAATGACTAGAATGTCTTTGAATATAATTAATGTTATATTCTTTTCTATATCTCCTACGGTAATAAAATAAGGTAAATTAAGTAAAAACATAATAAATGTTTAATTGAAAATTGTACTGTCTCATATAAAATGGAACAAAACATTTTGGCAGCTGCATCAGTTATTTTGGAACGGATGGAGTAATTGTTTCTTTTATATCTATCCAATTGAATGTAAACTTTTTTTTTCAAAAATTCATAAACTTTTAAAGGCACCATATTTATTTTATTTGGATATTCAAATTAAAAGGCACCACACTGTATATCGTACTCCACCTAAGATACCACACTCATTTTAACATATGCCCATTACACCACACTTTTATTATATTGTTATTTCTATTTATGACTTCACATCTGTCAAAAGATTCTATTCCAATAAAATAACTACACATGTAAATCTGATCTACCTTAATTTCCTTCCGGCTTCAACCTCATCAGCCCCCACCAGTCAGGGGCGGACCCATATGAGAAAAGGTGGGGGCCAATGCCCATACATTGGTGGCCATCAAAGGGAATTGGCTGCTACCAGAGCTACTTGGTGGACGCCAAGGGTATGTTGGCGGATGCCAACCTCTGTATGGTGGTTGGTGGTAGATGTCATAATTAAATATATGGCATCGGATCTGATCTTCATAGTTTGCAGGCTCCAGAGTGCACTTGGCGGACGCAAGATGATGTTGGCGGACGCCGACATCACATTTCTTCAGTTTGAACTCTAGATAGGTTTGGTGGTTACCAAGGGCATTTTGGCGGCGGCCAACAGCTTCAAAAAGTGATTTCCCGCTCTTTAATGCATCGAATCGAACCACGATAAAATCTATGCTCTGACACTAAAAAATCTAGGTTCTCGATCTTCGGTATCCATGCTGCAAAACAAAAATACAAGAATACTGCACGTAAACCCAAAACAAAATTTGGCTAATAAGCATAGATAATCGACAAAAGTATTGGTTTTTATTATATTTACTATGCCTGCAAAAGTTACCAAATCATGATAGTAGCTGCTCGAAATGATACGAAAACACCAATAAACGCATGAGAAATAGGGATAAAATATCGTAAAATGTATCATCTAGTTGACATACATCAAGGGTTAGGATAAGGCATTGTACAAATATTTTTCTCATCTTTTATTAAACGGTCTTGTTTATATATTTAAAAAACGCCATGAAAGTAATTTAAGGTTTTTGTACTTTTAATTTATTTATGCATTGATTTATGCATAATGTAGTCATGCTCATGTCATACTTGAGTATGTAAATTTATTGAGAAGATATATTCCAGGATTTTGCGGAGGTTTTGGGCATCGCTAGGTTCGCCGGCATGGCTTGCTCAGTCGTGGCTGTGAGCTGCAGGTTTATTAGAAAGTAGGAGATTCTTCTTCCTCCTTAATAAGAAAAATGTCGAAGAAGAGTGTGATATCCCGTGTTCTCACAAAAATAAATAAGTGTCATTTCGAGGCTTTACGGTGTATTGTAACATTTTTCATTTAAAATAAAAGATAAAGAGAAGATGGGTTAGTAAGGGTATTTTGGGAAAACTAAGTTTCCCACAACACCCTGACGAGAGTCAACTTTGCTTCGTTTCTACATGATTTTATCCCCGTTTAATACTTATTTGATACACTTTTGGGGTAGTTTGAGTGATTTATGATGCACTTTAACAATTACACTCACTTCGAGGTCAAAGACGGCTTAGTCCGAAACTCTCGTCATTTTTGGTGAATTATTGCATATTTAATGTCAATTTTTTATTTTGCGGGAGGTGCGCGGTACTATTGTTGATACTTGCAGGATATAGGTTTATTGTGATCCCAGGATTATAGGAATTGATGATGGAAGGATGATTTTGAAATGTGGAAGCATGTGCCCGAAGTTAAAGAGTTGAAACGGATCAGGAATCATTGATGTTTTCATACATCTATCACTTAATCTGCATTTTGATCACCCTTAACGGCATTTTTTTTGGAACAGTTGTCTTCGTTAGAGTTGTAGGGAATTGAATAATCTTTCCAATGCAACTGGAATCGCTAAAATCGGAGCTTTACAAGCAAAGATATTGTCATATTACTAAAGGTGTACCTCTACTGTGGCAGATCAGCAAGTTCATGCGCACGCATGAACTAGTGCATGCTCACATATGATAGCCCAGATAAAGCACATATACATTCCGAAGTAGCATACGCACGCATGCCTTTCTCCGTGCGCGCGCAGCGAGACGTGAAATATGATTGGTCGACTTATCTATGTCGGATTTTGGCCATATAAAATCCAATTAGGTCGAATTTTAAACCCACTTCTTCAGAATTTAATTTCCTCTTCAGTTTTTATGTTTATTTTCTCCCAAAACCATTAGAAAAAATTATTTCTTGCACCAAACTATTTCAACATTGCTACGATTTGTGATTTCTTCTCGCAATTTCTTCATTGTGGATCGCATCCAAAATATTGGTAACTTAATTTTATTTATTTTCATCATGTTTTCTTCCAATTCTTTTATAGTTTCTTGTTTTGTTATTTCAATTGTGAGTAGCTAAATTTATAATATCTAGATTATGTGATGAAACTATGAAATTGATGCATAAACGATGATCTAGGGATGAGTATGCCTTAAAAATTGAATTGTTTGAATTGTTGTGTCCTAAAACTTGAACTTAATGCTATTAGTGGAGTCATAAACCATTAATTGATCACACACATGAACTCTAAAAATGTATTTTACGAGGGAGTGTGCGATATAGAGTTTTAGGATTGCCATGCACGAACTAGTCGAGTTTTTCACAGCCTGTTCCTTGCTAAGGTTTTTCTAGCTAAGCCATTAACTTAGTTGATGTGGAGCATCTCATAGTTCTTTATCATATTAGTCAATTAAATCCCATAGATGGGACTGTTGAACCGAGTTAATATGGTAACTAGGTTGTGATATCAGCGCCTAGGAACTAGTTTAGGAGGTTGCACCCAAATTACATTCATTAGAAACTATTAGTTGGTTGGTAGGTAGATTAAGGCTCGTCCCTAGTGATTTGGTAAATGTATTAAGATTAGTGTTCTTGACCATAGTTTAGCTATTACATTTATCATATATTTTAAAGTTATCATTTTTATATCTCTAGCTATAGATTACTTCACCCATATTTGTGAACCTAAACTAAATATAGACGTGATTGTGATACTTGACCGATTCCTCGTGGGATACGACATTGCTCACCGTTGTAGTGCAACCGACCCGTTACTCTACCGGTTAAAGTTGGTTTGTTATAATTTGGCCATCACACCTAGTACCCTAAAATGTTAGCCTCCTTTCACGTTGCATCCAAGCTATAAAATACAGTGAGAGTGAAAAGAGCAGAGAAATAAGAGGAGAGAAAAAAGAAGGTTTGGAGAAGAAGATCCAAGTTTGCTAACAATCAAACCGTTGGATTTTCAGATCAATCAAACCAAATCAGTCACGGCCAAGATGTGAACAATTTGGTTTAGTTTGTCTTCGATCAATTAAGGATCTTCAAAACCCGTTTTTGGATCTAGACCCATTTTCTAGATCTAGAATATTTCTTGGATCTTTTCTTTGATTTCAGTTGTTTAAAAGATGGTAGTATGTTGGGACTAATTTCCCACACTCTTAATGTATAAGAAATAAAGTAGCGCCCTTCCTGACACCAATTGGTTTTAGTACAACGGTAAGCGCTTGATCTTAACATGGTATCAGAGCCAGAGGTCACGAGATCGAACCCTGGATGGAACATTATTTAAAAAGAAATTGTGCAATTGTTGGGACAGATTGCCCACACTTGAGGGGGTGTTGGGACAGATTGCCCACACTCTTGAATGAAAATTGTGCAAGTGTTGGACAGATTGCCAATACTTGAGGGGGGTGTTGGATTGCCCACACTCTTGAATGCCTAAAGAAATAAAGTTGCGCCTTTACTGGCACCAATTGGTTTTAGTAGAATGGTAAGCGCTTGATCTTTTTATAGTAACATTAAAACTTCGTTTTTGTTTTTAGATTTGAAGCAAGTTGCTAGATTCTTGGAGGATTTGAGGATTGGCTTTAAATCTCAACTTTTCTCCAAGAAATTGAGGTAAATGGGTGTTCAACGAAATGAAGATGAGTTGAATTTTGTTTTAGATCTTGTATTTTCGTTATGAGCAAGTATGTTATTGTTTGTATGTATATATATATATTATTGTTTGTATATATATATATATATATATATATATATATATATATGTTCTAGCATGTTTTAGGTGCAAATTTGGGTGTTGGAATGATGAAAATCACCATGGAAACGTAGTGGGAAAGTTGTAGATTTTTTGTTTTTCGGGTGCTCAGGCAGACGCTTGATGGAGACAAGCACACACCTGTCCTAGGCAGAGAGCTGGGTAAAATTTATTGGGAGCTTAGATGCACGGCTAGGTGAGGCAGGATGCCTATGTCGAGCAGAAAAGTCAAGCGTACATCTGAGAACAACAAGTGCACACATGTCCATGTTTTGTGTGGAAATTGCATTTTTGGCCATGTTTAAGCATGTTTTAGTGTAAATCCTTATATGTTCTGTGTTGGAAAATGGAATGCATGTGTTCTAGTAGCTTTGGCTCCATACCGTGTTACACGGGAGCATAGGAAAACATTTCATTTGGACTTACGTGATCTATTTGTTATATGACGAAGTTAAGCGTTTGGTTTCCAGTGGATTTGGCTCAGCACCTTTTGGATACCCTCTAAGGAAAGAAACTTGGGATCAGTGGAAACCTTATTCTTTAGCCTCGTTGGTGTTGGATTAGATACCAATATTTTTGTTCAGTGTGCTAAGTAGTATAACTTAAAATGGTCTAAGGTCTGGTAGTCCCTAAGAAGCCTATACGTGCAATGAACATATATAGTTACTGGTAAAAAAATAAATACATACTTGATGAGTCTAAAAGCTAAAACTTGCTGGTTCTTGGTGAGACAGTTTTTACATCGCTTCATGGATTCATTACCCTTACACATGGAGTAAAATCCGAGATCTGGGAATGTTCTACATGGTTAGCTACCATGACTTATAGATGGTAAGGTCATATCATGGTGCATATTCAAAAAAGTGTCCTTGGATCAATGTGTAACAAACATCTTTGTTGGTTATGTCTACTAGTGAGACTATTAGAGGGGAGTGAGCAGTTGAACACTTGTGATTTTACCATTGTTGATATTCCTTGTGTTATATCATGTGTACATTCGGTGCTTCTACCCTTACTAAGCATGTTTGTACTTACCCTTTAATATATTGTTTCTCACCCCGATAAAGTGGTGCATGTGCTGATGTGTACGTACAAGTTTTATGAGGAGGGGCCTCATGGCATCATGAAGAGTTAAATATTTATCTTTTGTAATAGTTAATCTCTGATGAGCTTTTGAGAACTTGAAGTTTTGTAACAGTTTAGACTATTTTTCTACAGCATTAACAACAGAAATCTTGACTTGTTGATCTAAGACATAGATTTCTCTTTGCAACTCAGCTGGCCAATCATTTTCTTGTTCTTGTCCTGCAAAACACACTTGTTAGCAGAAAAACAGTTGCACCTTTGGAAAGGTTAATGAAAGAGGGTTAAGACAAAAGATTAGAGCACTTGCATTAGAATCTGTAAAAAGTGGTAAATCTGTATATACAGCTCCAGATCCAACTAAAATGTGCTGCATCAGAATCTGTATACATGATCTCCATTCAACAGATTCTGGATAAAATTGGACATCATACTCTATATCTACCGCAATCTGAATTTTTTTACAGATTCAAGTTTTTGTTATTTCTAACATTATATATATTTCGAGTCACAAAAAATGCTTTCTACAAATATTTCATTAATAAGTTCTTCTATACATATTTTGAATATCCATACAAGGTAATATTTATCACTATAATATATAATAGACAATAAATTATTTATATGTGTATTTGTTTTTGTAAATATGTCATAATTATTTTGGTTTACAGTTACTTTATTATTGTAGTACGGTAGAGATTCTGGTACATGTGACTATGTGTAGAGATTCTGTAAATGATGTTAGAGTCTGTAAAGTAGAGACTCTATTCAGAGACACTGATGCAAGTGCTCTTATACTTGAAACCAAGAATACAAACACATCATTAAATACTATTTGATAGTTCACTCTCATTTGTCCTATATGTGTGACATAAACATTTTTGCCATTAGGTAATCCCATTTTTATACCAGATGAAGGTTTATGATTACATAATAGGTCTAAGGAACCATAATGTGATCTGTGGCACCAGAATCCAACATCCATTGTATAGGTCTTATTAAATAGTCACATGTCCTTGTAGTAGGCAAAAAATGACTAGTGAATGCATTAGGTTTCCCAACAGCAAACACTGAATGCCTGGGAAGATCAGAACTCAGCAGAGCCACCAACTTCTCAAGTTGCTGTGCAGTAAGATTAGGAACCCTAGTCCAGTATACCTACTCTGGGCTGATCTTCTTCTGTTATGAGTTCTTCTTCCACCAAGTTAACTTTGTTTTTTTTTCAAACCCAGATGGATAACCATGCTTCTTGTAGCAAGTATCTTTAGTATGGCCATTGAAACCACAGAAACTACATCGAACCTTCTTAGGACTCTTAGGCCTAGAGTTGGTAGCAGGTATAGATCATGGTCTGCTGACTGCCTGATGTTGTCCTTGTCCACTCTTCTGAGAAAGCAGAATCGTAAAATCTTGATTCTTGGCCTTATTTTCCATATAACTTCTGTCTCTCAAACTTAATGGCCTTTGCAAAGGCATCAAAGATCTCTGGGAATGGCAGCATTAACATTGCCTGAGAAACCATAGGCTCAAACTCATCTCTCAAACCTTTAATGGTTTTCATGACATGTTCAGTTATCATATGATCCACCAAAGTATTGATTCCATTCCAGTGACATTGGGGATCACAAGAACACACTTGCGTGCATGCTGGTCTTGATTTCTTCCCAGAGAATCATCAATTTTGAAAAATACTTATTAACAAAGTCATTGTGTTGCTTTAGCAGATGTATTTCTTCAAGAAGATCTGCTAGTCTCAATGCATCTACAATAGAAAACCTGCAACATGATTTCCAGACTGCATGTGCACTTTTAAAATACATTAAACTTTGTGCAATGGTATTCTCAACATAATTCAAAATCCATGACCTTACCATTGTATCACACGGTCTCAATGCATGAAAATCGTTGAATCTGCTTCTGGCCTTTTGATTGTGCCGTCTATGAAGCCAATCTTGTTCTTGGTGATTAGCACCATCTCTATGGATATTTTCCATGGATTATAATTGTTGCCATTCATCAATGGCTGTACAAGCACCGATAACGGATTCTCATTAGGATGAACATAAAATGGACTAGACGGATTCAACTCTTGTTTATTAGCTGCCTATCAAGAATCCAAGAAATATACCAATTAACAACAAAAGAAGAGAAGATACGATCAAGAAATGATCAAAACGCAAAGAATAACCGTAGTTGCTCTCTAGAATCCATGGGAAACCAGAAAAGATGAAGAACACTCTCAAGTTTTTCAATAGTCAGAGTAAACACAGAAAAACATTCGAAACTCTAAAGTTTATGCTCTGATACTATGTGGAAATTTGTAGAAAACAAACGAAGGAAAGAAAAATGTGGAAGTCTATTATTCAAAAAATAATCAACAAGTTAAGTTACATTGCTACTGATCATGGGGTATTTATAGCTTCATACTCCTCATTAATTAGTTAAAAGGAAGTTACAATGGTTACAACAAAATCTAACTAAATAACCGTTTTCTAGCTAATTAATCTTCTGACTAAATAACCGGCTGATGAGTTCTGCAGTAGTCTGTTGAGTCTTCATTGCTCATCTGTTTTTCACTCAGAATTCCTTTCATCAAATATATTGTAACACATAGGGGACTCGGTTGTGGTATTAGAGCCTAAGGACCAATTTAGAATATTGCACCCCAAACACATTCTTTAGCATAATTGGTTGGTTGGTCTAGGAAACACGTGTTGCCCAAGTAATGCGGAGAACCAACTCAGCGCATCAGACTAAGCAGTTGATCACTCTGTTGACTCCTCAGCCGAATGCCAGACTCACCAGCAGCACAATGCTTTGCTGACCAAAATGGGCTTCCATACAGATTTAGCTCAACATACCACTCAGCTGACCAACAGACTCAGCATGCATAGTTAATGTCACCATTACAAGTCAAAATGTTCTGGAAATAAAACAATTAGTTTTTTCCAGGTATGGTGTCTTTAGTAGAACTATCATTTTTAAAAAAAAAGGTGTGAGGTGCTTTAGGTAAGCATCAAATCTTAATAGAGTTGTGGTGCCCCAGGTAAAAATTATGTAGTGGCTTTAAAGGTACCAAAAAAAAAAAAAAAATGGAGAATATAAAACGGCATCACTTTATTAGGAGTATGGAAAATTGAATAGTGTAATGGATGTAGTAAACCTATTAACGTGTTACGGTGAAATTTGATTGTGGGTGAATTATGAGATTGAATGGAGATTTCAAAAGCCAAAGGGGGATAATTGTCTATTTAGTATTTTTTTTAACTAATTAGGGAACTAATCGACTCTTTGATAAAAAAAACTAATTCGGGAATAAACAAATATGATTTTTTTTTTTCACGATGGACGATTTTACCTATTATAAACGGTATGGGATATTACCATTATGATCACAACAACTTGGGCCATTTGACGATCTAGAAATGATATCTACTTTAAGATGATCTAAAATTTTATCTCTTGTCAAATCTTTCTCTTTCGGATGAATCACTGTGCTAGAAACTAAAAGTTATTGTTTGTTGTTTCTTATATCTCATGAGTTATGCTCAGTGTATCTTGTTTGTACTATTTCAACCTCTAGCTCCTTGTTAGATGCATTTGAAATAAATTCTTTTGGTGTCAATTTCTTTTCTTTTTTTTAT
Organism: Gentiana straminea; assembly: GCA_036785695.1. Taxonomy (NCBI): domain Eukaryota; kingdom Viridiplantae; phylum Streptophyta; class Magnoliopsida; order Gentianales; family Gentianaceae; genus Gentiana; species Gentiana straminea. The sequence goes on along the minus strand of JAVUPR010000300.1, from coordinate 8,754,682 downwards.
TATTTTTATTTTTTTTATTTTTTTTGAGGAGAAGAAAGATTTATTCTATAAATGGTGCATTTCTAAACCAAAACCATCCTCACCAAAGCATACATTCTCTCCTTTTAGTGATATCTGAATACATGTAAATGATGCATTTCTAAACCAAGCCATCCCCACAAAAAAGCATTCATTTCCCATTAAGTGATTTATAAATATTTAAGGCGGAAGCATGGCCAAGTATTCGTACGCTCTTCTCGTGATTATTTTCGTCATCTCAGGTGATCAGTGATTTTTTATTTTCATATACTATCTCTACCCAGAAACAAAGAAATCTCATGTCCCACCATTTTCGATACTCTTTTGACAAAGTAGTTTTTCTAGTGGAGTGTATCGACGTCGTGTCGGAAACTGTCGACTGCGTATCGGATGTTAAAGTTTTAAATAATATTATTTTAATTATCCGATACGTGTTGCATACATGTCGGTCACGTATCGTGTCAGAAAAGTGTCGAACATGAAGAATGACACCTAAATTGAAGTGTAGGTGGTTCATTTTAGAGGAGGGACGAGGTATATTTGGGTGGAGGGAGGCGGTTATGAGAGTTTGAATAATTGAAAGGTTGGGGTTTCTTATTCAGAGTGCAAAGGGGTTGACGTACGTATCCGGTCACTTCAATCCAGATTTTTATTATTTTTTATTCCCAAGTTGGGGATGGGTCTTCTGGGTATTGATCTAAAACATTTATGAAATATATATTGATAGATGCTCGTAAATAGTAATAAAGGATATATCTTAAGTACTTGTAGCATTAAAAATTGATGAAAACAAATGCACGTCTTGATGATCCTATAATGAACACAGGCACACACATACACGTGTGTATATATATATATATATATATATATATATATATATATATATATATATAAATGTTTGTTGTTGCAGGATGCTGTAGTTGCGTTGTCGTAGGACGCGTAAAGCAAACAAATGGTGAGTTTGTAAAACCATTCGATAGGGCAATGAAGCGAAATCTGAAAGAAATCAACCACGTCACTCTTTCACTTCTTGGATCAAGGAAGCTTGTAGACTGTGGCACCTGGTACTTGTACAAGTTTTAGGTCAAGAACAGATGGAGCGCAAATTGACTCTTGTCTAGAAGACGACATAGGTTGTGGGCCTTGTAACCTAGGGACAAGCACATGTAATGAACCACAAGCGCCCCCTCCTTCTAGTTGTGAAGCTATGCCATGCTATTTAGATGAAACGTGCTTTGACTGGGGTTGTGGAGTGTGTGGTGCTGATTATAATTGCACCCCGGTACTTGAACCAGATGGTTGTGATGAGGAGGTATGCGATTCAGACAATGAATGCTACGAGGAGGGTTGTGGAGACTGTATTAATGGACGTTGTGCAGCTCCTCCTTAAGGGATGAGATTATGATCAGCGGCCAATTCCGAGGCCTTTTCACTTATTTTCCTTTTCCTTTTCCTTTTTGCTTTGGGTTTTTCTAATAAAATTATTCTGTTCAAACTTATACCGCAACTAACATTTACATTATATCATTAGTCATGATGTATATACACGTTCTGTCAGTCCTTGTGACTGAACGATTGTGCTCGTATCATTGCTTTTTCTTTTCCTTTTCCTTTTTCTTTTCCTTTTCCTTTTCCTTTTTCCCCTTTGCTCAGCGTTTACTGTTCTCCGGAGAAGGTATGTATTGCCTAAAAGCTGAGAGGGAAGGGGACTAGGGAGGGTTGTCGCCGACAGATTTTCAGATTTTGTGGAATAAAATAACCTTTTTTTTTCTTTTGATGTTAGACAAGGGTTGGATACTTTGATTGGTTTGGGCCGCTGGGCTGCAATCATCTTTTTCTTTTTTATTGGTAAGCTATGATTAAGAAAAATAATGGCTGGGCAAAGGTTTTTTTTTGGCCCCTGGTATGGACAGGGCACTTTAATTCCTGCCAGGGCAATTATTTACCTTCTTTGTTTTATTCCTTTTTTACCCTTACACGAAGATGTCCCACATTAACAATCAAACAACAGCATTTAATTAAGAAATTGGGTGGACCATGGAAGTACTCTCTCATCCATTTTTTTTTCAGGCACACCTTCATATTTATTATTTTATTTTAATTTTATTTTTTTTTGCCGGAAACAAAAGGAAGGGTGGGGGAATCGAACTCAGGTCTCCAACCACCGGAACCTGGATATTAACCACTAGGGCTCTTGCCCATATTTATTATTTAATTTAACAAACAGTCAGCTATAGTATTACTATTAATTTTAGGAAAGGGCATTATACCCTTTGATATAATTTTAAGTTATCCCTATGCCCTTAATGTAAATTTGCATACTTATACACAGGGGCGACTACACATGATGACAAATGGGTTATCCGACCCGTTAAAAAAACATTACATTGGAAATTATTTTTTAGGTACACATTTTACATGTGTATCGAGCTCCTTATTTTTATATATTGGTCCCTACTGACCCGTATCGAACTATAATATATAACATTAAGCTTAATAATTGTAAAATACGATAAATTTCCAACCCGTATCCATGGGCGGCTACAGAAATTTTGACATGGGTGTCGGAAATTTATCATTTTTTTTTCCGTATCACACATATATTTCTATATTTAGTTATATACATGTAATTATAGAGTAATAGATAAAAAATAGAGGGTCAATGCATAAAAATAAGGGGGTCAATTACACATAGATATGTGTTTATTAAAAAAATTCTACTGTTGTTACATAATTTTTTTATTTTAGGGGTCGACCGCACCTCTAGCTTAAGGGTAAAACCGCCCCTGCCCGTATCATTAAATTTCTGGAGTCGTACCTGCTTATACACCCTTCATATAATAATTAGAAAACTTCCTATACTATATACACAATTTTTCCCTTAATTTTAATGTTTTTTTCTTTGAAATCAAATATTTTTCCAATACTTTAATGATGTATCGGCGACAGATCATTTGAATGCAATTAGTTTTTGGTTATTTATTATTTGAATCCAAAATGTTAAGTTTTAAACATTCAATATTTATAAATGGTCCCTTCAAAAAAAAAAAAAATTTTATAAAAGATACATAAATTTCTATAAACCTCGCTAAAATTTCATAAACAAGTTTATTTTATTTGTTTTATTTATTTATTTATTTATTTTGCTTTTCATAAGGTATTCCCAGACAATTATCGGGGCTCAATCTTCGAACTCGACCGACCGTAGTCCCATCTACTCCGACAAACTTTTATTGGTGTTTTTTTAGGGGCAAATGTCCAAAAGGACACATATTACACTTAATTAAGGAAATAGGATACTAAGGAATCTTATTTGATTATAAGGACACAAGTTGGATAGATAGACTCAAATACTCTTAATAAAGAAAAATTAAAATAGAAATAAAAAAGAATTAGGCGCATTGGGTCAAAAAAAAAAAATAAACAGCCGCATATTTTTATTTTATTATTATTATTATTTTTAAAACGGGGCTGAAAGTTAAGTTTTCATTGTTTTTTTTTTCGCCGATGTATTGACCATCGCGATACAATTACCACCTCCGATACATTGATCACCGCGATTCAGTAACCACCCCGATGCATTCACCACCGCGACGCATTGACCATAACGATGTAGTGATCATCCCGAAGCATTGACCACCGCGACGCCCGATGCAATGACCACCGCGAAGCAGAGACACCGCGATGAAGTGACTCCGTGATGCAGAGACACGGTGATGAAGCGACACCGTGATGCAGAGACACCCCAATGAAGTGACACCGTGATGCAGAGACCACCGTGATACCCTGACAACCGCGATGGATTAACCACCGCGATGCAGTGACGATCACGTTTCATTGACCACCGAGATGCAGAGACATCGTGATGAAGGACATCGTGATGCAGAGACACCGCGATGCAGAGACATCGCGATGAAGCGACACCGCGATGCAGAGACACGGCGATGAAGCGACACCGTGATGCAGAGACACGGCGATGACGCGATGCAACGACACCGCGATGCAGAGGCAGCGCGATGCAGAGACACCGCGAAGCAGTGATCACCCCCGATGCAGAGACACCGTGATGCAGTGACCACGGCTAAATTACAATTTTCGTCCTGTAACTAGACACGTTTTGTAATTTTGGTCCTGGTTTTTCTCCGGCGACATTTCAGTCCAATAAGTGGTCTTTTTTTTTTTGTAAAAATAGTCCTGAAGACGAGAAAATGCTGACTGTACACATTTTCCGTACAAAAAAAATTATCACGTCATCCCAAATTGACACGTCATCCTTCCACGTCAGCACAAAATGCCACATAAGCAAATTTTTTTTTTTTTTTTTTTGCAAAGAATAAAATGTTGCAATTGGGAGGATTCGAACATGCAACCTAAGACTAAAAATATAAACACTTCTCCATCCAAGCTACAACCACATTTGATATTTAAAAGAACAACATATTTTTTAAAGACATGTTCAATATAAAAATATTATAGAAAATCTTATTTTTTTTAAAAAGTATATATATATATATATATATATATATATATATATATATATATATATATATATATATATATATATATATATATATATATAGTATTCGTTAAACGTGGTGATAAATTTATTGAATGTTTATTTTAAGTAATATTGGAGGTTCTTAATTTTTTTTTTTTTTTTATGTATAATATATATTGTACAATGCATGTGACTTAATATATGCTTTTTTTTATATCAAATTTGTTGATTAAGACGGTTATGACAACGAAACAAATGCAGCTAGATCGTATGGTTATCCATCATTGAAGTATTGGGTTCTAGTACCACTACTTAATATATGTTTATTTTATTTTTTTTATCAATTTAGTTTCTCTCTACTAGTACCCAATACGTTAATGTTGCTGTATTTTTTTCGTTGTCTAACCGTCTTAATCAACAAATTTGATATAAAAAAATAAGCATATATTAAGTCACATGCGTTATACAATATATATTATACATAAAAAATAAAAAAAATAAGAACCTCATATATTACTTAGAATAAACATTCAATAAATTTATCACCATGTATAACGAAACTATATATATATTTTTTAAAAAGAATAAAATTGTATGTACTATTAGATTCTCTATAATATTTTTATACTGAATATGTCTTTAAAAAATATATTGTTCCTTAAATAACTTATGTGGTTGTAGCTCGGACGGAGAAGTGTTTTGATTTTCAGTCTTAGGTTGTAGGTTTGAATCCCCCTAATTGCAACATTTTATTCTTTGCAAAAGAAATGCTTATGTGGCATTTTGTGCTGACGTGGAAGGATGACGTGTCAATTTGGAATGACATGGAAATTGTTTTCTCCGTAAAATGTGTACAGTCAGCATTATCAGGCCTTCAGGACTATTTTTGCAAAAAAAAAGACCACTTATAGAACTGAAATTGTCGCCGGAGAAAAACCAGGACCAAAATTGCAAAATGTGTCCAGTTACAGGACGAAAATTGTAATTTAGCCCAGTGACCACCCCTGATGCAGAGACACCGGATGCAGTGACCACCCCCGATGCAAAAACACCGCGATACACTAACTGTTGGATGTAGTGCCCGAAAGGCAATTGTTGCTGGTCTATACGGGCAAGTGGGAGATTGTAGGAAGTAGCGCACGAAAGACTATTTATGTAATTGTTTTTATAATTAATAAATGACATATTTATTCTCATCTTATTATTTGCTTCGTGCTTATATGTAATATACTTAAAACCCCAAGTCGTATCATATGTAGCAATATAATATAGTGTGTGTCACACTTGAGGATTAAGTTTTTGGTGATACACTTGAACTAGTAGTCCGTGGAGAACTTAATCAATGTATGGGGTCTATTGATTAAACCATCATTAATGCGCCTAGAACACTTTATGGTGTAACCGTCTTATCCGGACCATCGACGTTGGTTGTCTAAGTGGGGTATTTATGTATAATGAGAGTCATATAGGATTGGACCGATTTAATTTGCAATTCTCATATAATTCCGTGATTGAGAAATCTTATTAAATCACAAGATGTTCATATATGGATTAACTTTAATCCTGAAGTGATTACATACTCCTACTTGTTTCAAGATAGGGTTTGATGTGTTCGTTAAGGATTGCTAAGAGGTGCGGTCCGAATCACTTTCACGTAGGCACTATTCTGGAATGAGTGAGAAATGTGTGTCTAACAGATATGGAATCCATTCTTTCCTGCGGTAAGTAGAAAGACAATCCCCTTATTTGTTGATCTTAGAAACTGATCGATCGGCCGAGTTCATATTGGTTATGAACTAATTGATCACTAGTGGGTTAATGGTAAATAAGGATAAGATGTAATGAAGAATGTTTACGGAAATAATCCCGCTTCGTCACAGATAGTCTATGGAGGGTTAGTGTGTATGTAATGATTATATCAATGGACACTAATTGACCCGGCGTTTTGAGAATAAGTTATATCTATAATCGATAGAGTTCAGTTTCGGATTTATGGTGGTGTTATTCCGGAATTAATAGGTTGAGTAGAAATATTATGTTCGATGAATGTTTTATTCAATTTATTGTAGCTACTGGTTATAGGTCCATGGTCCCCGGGTTGACTCCTAACACGCGAGTGTTTTCTCGTTTTGTGGAACCTCGAGAATAAATTAAATAGTTGGTCTATTTAATGAATATACGAATATTATTTATTTGGTAAATAATATGTAAAATAGAAAAGACATTTTCTATTAATTATAATGGCAAAAATGGCGCCACTTTGTGAGGAAATTAGAAAAAGAAATTTTCCTATATTATGTCACATTGTAATTATTAATTATTTATTTGTTAGATAATTAATGAAAAACAAGTGATTGATTTTATAATCATTATCTCATTTATGGAGATTATCTCTTATTTTATGGCAAATAATTTTTCCTTATGGAAAATGGTAATTGTATTGCGAAAATGATAACTCTCTCTTGACTAGTTAATTTCCTATATAAAGAGAGTTCCTCCAAACACAATAGACAATCTAAATCTGCGCCACTTTTACTCAAAAAGAAGAGAATAATTAGTTTCTTGTTCTAGCCATTCGGAGAAGAAAAACCTAGGGTTTTTTTGAGCATATTCGATGAGGTTTTACTACGAGGTTCGACGTCTCCCAGTCATCGTTTGGAGATACAATCCGAAAGACTATGGATTCTCTTTGGTCTATTGCGGCTCCTTCTTCATTTGGGTAAATCTTTAACTATCTTGTAGTTATGTTAATTAATCATGCAAATTAAATCATGGTAAAAATCGCATGTGAATTTAATTCGTAGCTTCCGTTGTGCATGATCGAGTGCCTCGATCGGTGCTGTGAACAGATCTGACGATCGAATCATTGATCGGATCCGGATTCGGGTTTCTATATATCCAGCATGTGGTATCGGAGCGAGGTTAAAGCAATTTTGCGATCTTGATTGCATAATTAATTAATAAGTAGTGGAATTGAATAAAAATTGTATCTTTTATATGTTTATTATATATATATGCGTGATTGAATGATATGGTTGATGAGATGGATAGGGGTTGGTACTTGTTTACCGTTCGATCTATTGTAAACCCAAATTTTTCTGGGTATAGAAAATTATGTAAATTATTTGTTGTAATTTAATTTCCTAGTAATTAGAATTTATATATTTCGGCGGCACTGTTGGTTTTAAACATTTTCGTGGAGTATTATCACAATATACACATTGGCGTGGTGGTGAAGATGCGAGCTTTACATCATGGAGGCCCAGGTTCAATTCTCTATGGATGTATATTTTTGGATTATTTTTCCCAGAAAAGTTGTTGTTTTGATTAAATTAGAAGAAAAAAAAGGTTGTCGAACCCACGTGCTGCCGGTGGAAGAGGAAGCACCATGACAAGTTCGGCTACAAGGATATTGGTGAAGATTTCAGAAAGCAAATTAATATACAGATCGGCCACAGATTCTTTTAAGGGGCCAGAGGCCAGAAGGAAAATAAGATACAAAATGAGAAAAAAAAAAGAGGTTGAGAAAGACAAAAACGCGTCTGTTACTACATGTGGTTGTAGCAACATGTAGTAACACATATAGTAATATAAGCGTTTTTGTCCTTCTCAACCACTATTTTTTTCTTCTTGTCCATTTCCTCATTTTAGATCAAAAAACAGTCCTTTACAACCTTTAACCTTTCTTTTAATTAGAAATTAGTAAATCCATTAAACTGGGTTTAAAGTTTTTGTTCTATTTAATAGATTAGATACGGCGAATTTATTTTCTTATGTGATTATTTATGTGATATAACCATGCCATGCATCATATTCATGAATTCCACTCCTAACATATGTGTACATGGAGAAAATTAATTTTGGCATTAATTGGTCATGTATGAAAATGATAATTAATTTAGATTAATGATAAATTAAATTAATTAAAGGAAACGGAATTTTATCGGGATATAAAATTCACATTATAAACTTGATTTAGGATTATGAATCCTTTGGGGTTTTGGTTATGTAGTGTCTACATAAATTGGAATTCTGATAATAAAAAATTGGAAAATCATGAAATTTTGACACCAACTAGACGGTATTTGGAACCGATAAGTTGGTGGTTGTTTTTCTTGATTTATTGTTTTTCGAATTATTGGAATATTCTATAATCCTACTTTTATCATGACCAATTACGAGCATAAAATTCTTTGGTGAATTTTAGTTGTGCAGTGTCTACAAAACAAATTTCTAAATATTCGAAAAATTGGAAAATCATGAATATAGTGTCACTAGTTAGACGGTATTTAGAACCGATAAACTAGTGGGAGCTTTAATTTTGTGATTTATTGTTTTTCGATTTTATGGGAAAATTCATAAGTCCTAATAGATAGGATTATAAAGTCTTGGTGAATTAATTGTGTATTGTCTACACAAAGAATTTAATAAATCCGAGAAATTGGAAAGTCGTGAATAAGTGACACTAATTAGATGGTATTTGGAACCGATGAACTAGTGGGAGGATGAAAATTTAAATATTCATGATTTATTGTCTTTCTTGTAAAGAAATTCTGAAAATCCTAATAAGACTACCTAATTTCAAATTAACGAGTGGGAGCGGGGAAGGTGACAACCGACCCCACGGCCTCTATTGATGACACAAGCAAGTGAGAGAATGGTGACGCCTAGTGCCGCTTTGAATTCGCCCCCCTAAGAATGGCATTCACCGCTATTAAAATGCATGGCTTGGTCTCCGAATTAAGGCTCTGATCTTTAACACTTAAATGCCAAGATTATCTTCTAAAACTAAGGGATAATTACGGTTTAGTTGTACTTGCGAGACAAGAGAGAAATGTCCATGATGGACACGGCCCATGAAATCCTAGGGCACAAGGGTTCCCTATAAAAACGCTCATAAGAACTACGTCAGTCTTGATTCAAGTTCATACTTTGGATACGTAGGCAACTTGGGAGAAATCTCAGGCTCAGTCTAAATCATACCCCTAAAAAATCCTTTCCCCGGTCATACTCTTTTTTTCTTCACCCTTAATTCAATTACCTTTAGATTAAACAACCCGGATTTTATACCCGACGGAATAAACTTCGTTAAGTACTATTTTGGACAAAATTCTTCTAATGTTGCGTGTACGTGTTGCGTGTATCGTGTTGCTTTGTGTTCTTTGCATCATGCTGCAGCCTGCAGCTTTGTGGGTTGAAGAAACGCATTTTTTCTTACAGATCAGAACAAGACAATTATTTTGGCCTCACACTATGGAAAATATAGGCCCAAGCCCATATAAGAGGAGGGGCCTCATCCCGAAAACCTAGGTTGTGAAGTGAGGGAAGTCCATCTCTTAATATGGTGGGTGAAACAACCACAAGTTCCCAATGTGGGACACTTTAACACGCCCCCTCAAGTGTGGGCTAGGCTCAACACTTGCACAATAAAGGGTGGCTCCGATACCATGTTAAAGATCAAGCGCTTACCGTTTTACTACACCTTCAATGATTTCTTCCACATTTTTCCTTCTTTCAGCTTCAGTTTCTTGATGCTGAGATTCTTCAGTTGCCAATTTTCTTGTAGATGCCTCATGAACTTGTGATGAGGAACCGGCTTCAGCATAATAAAATTGAGTATCATGAACTGTCAGTTCCTATTCATACTCAGCTTCGCAAAATTCAGCGTCTTCCACAGCTTCTCTCTGCTTTTCAGTGTACTCCCCATACAACTCAGTTGGAGATTCACTATCTTCAGTATCATCAACATCATCATCTTCTTTAATTTCTTCATTTTCTTCGCCACTTTCCTCATCTTCATTCTCGTTCACTCTCTTCGCTTTCATCCTCAATCTGGATTATATTCTCGGTTTCAGTTTTCTTTGACTGAAGCTTGTTCCACATCCTCTTCTGCCTTCTCAGGATTCTTTCGTCTAGATTCACAGTTCCACTTGAACTGGAGTCTGAAACTTCACTCCATTCTTCTTCTTCAATGATTTTTCTTTTCTTTGTCCCAGTGAACACTGATTTGAGTTTTGCTTTGGTTTTTGTGACTTTTGAGATGGAGAAATGATCTAGTATCCTTGCACTGGATAAGTAAATCCCTTTTTTAGTGAGAACATTTCTCCAGTATCCTTTCTTCCTTTGACTTTCTCCTTCTCTTCTGAAATTTGTTTTATCAACTGATTGAGAACAAACTTGTTCCAATCCAGTTTCTCTCCAAACCAAATAGCATAAATCATCTTCACTTTATCTGATGAGAGAGTGTAGAAGTTCCTGGCATGAACAATGACATTTTTGGTCAAAAGAATCGTCAGGAATGCGAATTCTTGTTTTTGCTGATAGATGAATCCGGTGAAATTTTTCTCCTTCTTGTTGATTGCAGTGACACTCCAAAGTTTGCCTTTTTCTTCATTCCCAAAATTGAAAGATGAAGGTCCTCTGATTATGTCTAACCCGAAGACAAGTGATAGCAAATGTTCATCAATAGTAAAGCTTTTATCTTGAACAGTCGTTTTGAAGCTTTTTCCATTGTTGATGATTTCGGCATTCCTGTAGAAATCCCTGATGCCAACTGGACACAAGGTAGTGACCTTTGTATCAATCAGGTTCTCCAATCCTCGAATCTTTTTGATCTTCTGTGCAATTTGGATTGAAAGAGTGGAGTTTGAGAATTTTTGACAAAATTTGTCCAGGCTTGTAGTGATTCCTTCATCAATGTTGTAACGATCCATGGATTTTTGAATTAGGGATTCTTGAATGCTTTGATTTTGGATGAGCAGAATTTCGTCATGATTTTGTTTTGCAATCGTTTTCAAATAAGAGTCGTGTCACAATCAATGGGATTTTGTAGGGATGTACATCTACTTTTTCTCTCAGATTGACACGTGGCTTCGAGTGATTTGTTATGTCAGCCCAAGAGTCAGATGATAGCTGGAAAGTTTTTTGTTTTTGACCAATTTGTCCTCCACCAGCTTTGTATAGAAGTCAGTTTTCTGAAGATTATGTAAACTGACTTTTCCTGCAAAATAGTTTAAGTTTTCTTTGGTACCCATATCTTTTTGGGTCCGGCTGAGTTAGTTACTGAACTATTACTTTCAGTTTCTTTGTTGAGAGAATTAAACCTTCTCAACTCTTTTCTAGATAAACCATTTCGCTCAACCTTAGTTGATTTCACAAGGATTCTTTTAGATTTAACATTTTTATTTTCTTTGTGTGATCTACTAGGTCTTCCAGTATCTTGATTTCTAAAGTTTATACTTTTTGAAGTCTCAAGACTGGGTAGGGGTGGGGGATTATCATTGCTTTTGTCAAATTTACTAGACATTAATCTTTCAGCTAGATTTGACACCTCAGTTTCAAGAAACTCATTCCAATCTTTTGCTTTGTCAAGTTCTCTGTCTTTTAATTTTAGTTCCAACGTAAGTTTTTCAGTTAACTTGACAAGATCAGAGCTTCTCAGACTGAGTTCAGCATATGATACCTTTTGAAGAATGTACCTTTCCTTGATGATTTGATGCAGTTTTAGGATTCGAATGTACATTCTTTTGTTGCTGTGATGAATCTTCTATATCAACAACCACTTGCAACAACTTCTTTCCTTCTTCTTTTGAGAGGTCTCTTAGTGATGGAACTCCTCTGGATTCGTTAATATGAACATTAAAGTTTGTATCCACATCATCACTGAGTTGAGGTTCTGGAATTGTATGTAAATTTGCCGCACTGAACCTTCCAAACATTTGATCCTGCAAATTAGATACATTTTGCAAGCAATTAGTCAGGGGGTGAGTAAGCCAACTTCTAACTCTAGATGTAGACATTGAAACTAAGTGTTTTACAACTGATACAGTGAAGGGTCTTCAACAACTGGTTTCTTTGAACAAATATCTGATGCATAGTTATCTTCTTGAGCAGTAACAACTCGGATCTTCTCCAAAAGGAAGATTTGCTCCAATACCAATTGTTGGTCCCTTGGAAAGGCTAACACAAGTTTAGAGGGGGGGGGGGTGAATAAACTTGTCACCAAAAACTTATCCTGAGCTGGAAAAGCCCCAGGAACTGAGTTTCTCCGAAACTCAAACTGATATCCAGTTCAGTTTTGTTCCTATCCCTTAACTTGTGCGGAGTTCAGTTAGCTCAACTGAGTATAAGTCAATGCTGACTTGTATTCAGTCTTGTTAACTGGCAGTGGATAAATATTAGCCTTTAAAGCAATAGATGTGTGAATAGAAATCTAGTCCTTCTATGTATCAGTTCTGTGCTGACTCAGTGTCTGGTGTTTGCTGAGTGATAATGCAATAAATAAAACAAACACAAATGCATAAAGTAAATTAACACAAGATTTGTTTATGGAAGTTCCGGGTGGTGTAATCCCGTACGTCTCCCCTTCTCCTGTGGTGTAGGAGGTAACACTAGAATCTTGAGATAACCGTTACAAAATCCTAGCACTATGACAGTCCTTCACGACACCCTAGTTTCACTGTCTACACATAATGAAGAAAGGTAAGATTGCTCCCTTCATTCTGCACACTGATCTTTCGGAGGTGGAATTGCTCATTCACCAGCTCACCACTAACACCAACACACAGTCCGCAGACTGCACCAACAGCTGTGGCAACCAAGTTGCAACCGTATAAAGAAAGGTAGAATTGCTCTCTTCAAACTATGCATAGCCAACCCTTTTTCACAAAGGTTAGGTTTAGAATTAATCAATGATTAATTCAGTGAGCTGTCTGATTCTTCTGGATCTGGCTTTGTAGCTCCATGATGCCTTCTTTCCCCCTCAATAGGTTACTGGATCTTTCTTTGAAATCTTCAAGGCAATTCCGTTGGCTTCCCCTTTTTCTAGATATATATAATGTGATTTTATGGATCTGGATTTGGATATTTGAATATGTGCTTGTAAAGCTCTTTTTCCGATCCGCCTCTCTCTCTCCTTCCTTGTTTTTCAAGTGATTCTCTTGTGTATTTATAGGGGTGATGTAACGGTCACTAGCTCATGTAGCCGTTACACTTGTCGTTTAGCCAACGTTCACATGTACGATCTTTTGTCGTATTATCAGTTTAAATTCAACAAGGCCTTAACTCAGTTTTCTACTCTTCTTCAAAACTGGAGTACCTTAACATCTGACTTTAATGACTAAGTCAGAGTACACCATTCAGTTTCTTCTTTCCTGTTAACTGATAATCTTTGTCCTTAAGATTATTCAGTTTTACATGATCTATAACTCAGTTTCAAGTCACCACGACTTGCTCGAATCCCGACTTATAGTCACGACTTAATCGCCTTCTAACCGAGTTTTTCACCTCGCTTCTTCGCCTCTTCAGTAATCGAGTCCGTGTCCCTCGCTCTTCTTCGCCTTCTAGATAAGCCAACGAGTCCGTGTCCCTCGCCGAACTTATTTTCTTCGGTTCTTGCATAACCGAGTTTGAACCCTCGCCTTTATGTGCATATTCGCTTTTCTTGCTATAACTCGCTTTTCTTGTTGTGACTCGGTTGTTCGCCTAGTTCCTATTATATTACAATGCTTGTCTGAAACAACCTATACAAAGTTCAGACTCTAGATAGAACTTATACATTTATCTCTAGACCATTTCTTGCTTCTTCTTTCATTAAGCACTATAACAGTTAGTTACGACTTCATCATCATGGGTTGTAAGTGATTTGTCTAATTACGTGACGAATCATCATCAAAACACAAATAATATTTCCAACATTTTTCTTCTTCTAAAACCCTAGACAAGAAAAAAAAAACAAATTTTCTCTCTTTTTATGTGGTGTGGTCGAATTTTTTTGCATTGCCAATACACTTGGAATAACTCTCCTTTTATAGGAGAGTAAATCCTTGGTCTCCATGTTTTAATTAATTGAATAAATAATTAAATAAACAAAGGATATTTTCCTTAATGACTAATTGTGACATGTATTGACCAATAGGAAATTAAATAACAAGTCATCCAACCAATCATATAACAAGAATATCTTTTATTTTCCATAACACAAGAAAATTAATTCTTGTGCTAAATGAAGACCGAATTGGCGCCACCTACTAGGGTTTCTAAGCCCACATAAAATGTCTGTTATGTGTATTATATTATTTAGCCCAACTAAATAATATCCATGCATATCAATTAATTAGCCCAGCCATTAATTATCACTGAGGCCCAAATAACAAGAATATCAGCCCGAATTATAGAAGCCACATTGGGGACCATGGACCTATAACCAGTAGCTCCAATAATTAATTATTTATCGAACAGAATAAGTACATTAATTATTAATTCGGGGATTACGCCACCATAAACCCGAAACTGAATTCTACCGATTATAGATGTATACTTATACTCAACCCATAGGGTGAATAAGCGTCCATTGATATAATCATTACATACGGATGAACCCTTCCATAGACTGTCCATTATGAGTGGGAAGTTTTCGTGAACCAGACTCAAAATATCATTCTGAGTGGGAAGTTTCCGTGAACCCGACTCAGAATATTTTATCCTTATTTACCATTAACCCCCTGATGATCAATTAGTTCACATATCTGACTAGTGATCAATTAGTCTAATATGAACTCGGCCGATCGATCACTTTCTTAAGGTTAACAAACAAGGGATCGTCTCTCTACTTCCCGCGGGAAGGAATGGATTCCATGTCTGTGAAAATCAGAACTACTCACTCATCAGGAGATAGTGCCAAAAAGAAGTGGCTTGGAACACATATTTAAGTGAACCGTAACTAACACATCAAACACTACCCCGAGACAAGCAGCACCTGTGATCACCTCAGGATTAAGGTTGATCCATATATGATCATCTAATGATTTAATAAGATTCCTCGATTACGGAATTATATCTAGAAATTCAGATTAAATCGGTCCAGTCCTATATGAATGCCATCATATATATAAATGCCCCACATAGGTACCCTCTACCGATAGTCCGGATAAGACTATCACACCCTGAGGTGTTCTGGGCGCATTATTGGTGTTTTAATCAAGAGACCCTAAACTCTGATTAAGTTCACCATGGACTTACAGTTTAAGTATATCACCACTAACTCAATCCTCACGTGCATGCCATACACTGAGTTAAGCGGTTACATACTGATATACTTAGGGTTTGCAGCAGTGTATTACTTACAAGCACAAAGCAAGTAATAAGGTGAGATAAATTCTGTTATAAAAAACAATTACACAAATTGTCTTTCGGCCACTACACCTAACACTTCCTACAGGAAGTAGAAAGACAATCCCCTTATTTATTGATCTTAGAAAGTGATCGGTCCGTGGAGTTTGTATTGGTTATGAACTAATTGATCACTAGTGGGTTAATGGTAAATAAGGATAAGATGTAATGAAGAAGGTTTACGGAAATAATCCCGCTTCATTACGGATAGTCTATGGAGGGTTAGTCTGTACGTAATGATTGTATCAGTGGACACTTATCGACTCGACGTTTTGAGAATAGTTATATCTATAATCGATAGAGTACAGTTTTGGATTTATGGTGGCGTAATTCCGGAATTAATAAGTTAAGTAGAAATATTCTGTTTGATGAATATTGTATTTAATTTATTATAGCTACTGGTTATAGGTCCATGGTCCCCGGGTTGGCTCCTAACACGCGAGTGTTTTCTCGTTTTGTGGAACCTCGAGAATAAATTAAATAGTTGGTATATTTAATGAATATGCAATATTATTTATTTGGTAAATAATATATAAAATAGAAAAGACATTTTCTATTATCCCAAATGGCATTAAAGTGGCGCCATATTATTTTGATTTTGGGAAAAGAAATTTTCTCCTAATTAATTATAATGTGGATAATATAATTATTTATGTGTTATATAATTATAAATAAGAAATTAGTTTTGTTATTGGATAAATAGGAAATTTGTTTTCCTATTGGATAAAGGTTTTATTTTCCTAAAAGGAAAAGATAAATTTGTGTGTAAAAGATAAACTCTCAAATTATTTGGTTATTTTCCTATTAAAAAAAGTGTTTCTCCCAACACAAAAGAGACCTAGACAAAACACACCATATTGGAAAAATAAAAGGAGGGACGCATTTTTTCTAAGAAGAGAGAAATTTGTTTTCTTGTCTTAGCCATTAAAAGAAGAAAAACCTAGGGTTTTTCTTGTACATATTCGAGGAGGTTCTATGGCGAGGATCGACATCCACCAATTGTCGCTAGGAGATACAATCAGGAAGATTGTGGCTTCTCTTTCTGTCAATTTATTATTCCTCTCTGTTAGGGTAAATATTCAATCTTCTCATAGTTAGATTAATTATTTATGTAGATCATATCATGGTATAATCGCATATGAATTTATTCGTAGCTTCCGCTGTGCTAGATCGAGTGTCTCGATCGGTGCTGAAAATCAGATCTGACGATCCAATTATGGATCGGATCCGGATTTGAGTTTCTGTATATCCAGAACCGGCCCCCAAAGAAGATCGGTTATGCCTAGGGGCTCATGGTGGTAGGGCATAGGGAGGAATGTGGAGATGCGCCATCATATGCGTTAGCATGCCTCGCATTTCTGCCAACTCCCTAGTCACTTCATCCTGAAACTTGTGTTGTGGTCTAGCACATCCTTGTGCTAGTATCGCAGCCCGTCTTCTCCGCCTTCCTATTACTGTGACTGCCTCTCTATCAAGGATCGGCAGTGGCTTGACTCTCTCATCGCCGCTAGAACTGGGCACTCTACTGCCATCGCCAATGCATCAATCAGGCTGGCATATGGCGAAAGCTCTCTCCTAGTCCCGGCAACCTGGCGAATCCTATCATGCATCAATAGACCAATGTTCACGTCATTCCCAGTATCGAGATAGTACATGAGCTCAGCCCACCGACAAGTCATTGTGTCTGCGTGAGCATTGGGCAGAAGATGGGTAATGACAAATCTATGCAGCATACGAGCATCCCATGCCAGCTAGTTTGAGTAGAAGGTGGTCGAGAAATTGTTGGCTCCGAATTCCCTCTGCATATCATAGTATTTAGCAATACGCATCAAGCGCTCCAAATCGTGCTTACTAGTGGCAGCGATGAACTCCTCATCAAGAAGTAGGGCAATTTTTATGCCATAGCGGACATTGATATTATCAATAGAGAAATCAATGTGGACCCCTCAAGCAATAGCAACGTGAGACTTGGGGTTTGCCGCTACGTAGGCATAGAATTTTCGGATGATGGTGGCATTGAATGTAGGAGGGATTAAGGCCATGTCCACGATATCATGGTGCTCCTGAACACGGGGTATGATGTCACCACAATCATTGAGGTCGGTGCCTCTTTCCCTAGCAACCGGTCTTCTATTCCAATGAGTCTGAATGACTCATAGACGGTAACAGAAGCAAACTGGTTGACACAATTTATAGTGATCATGGCATCGCCCTGAAGCCTCTGTTGACCTACTCTACGTCTCGGAACAGGGTTGCTTCTACCAGCCATGAAGCTCTCTGAACTGGACTATGTATCTGCTAAGAAAGTGTATGCCGCTGTTGCGGGAGGTGTTCTCGCCACTCCCTGAGAATCGGTTTTCTGGACTGTAAATTTCTAGGAGTTTTCTGCAACTCTAGATGAATGGAATGTGAAATAGTGTCCTAAACCCAATCGGGTTGGACAAGATCTGACCGGGTCGGATCATTTCTATTATTTCTTTATGTTTATACATATAATAAATGGTTTTTTCTGTTGTTATATATTTGTTCAATTTATATGAACCAATTTGGGATTGTATATATGATAACGTCCTTAGTGTCAAACTTTGAAAGAGAAACCATGATAGTGATTATGGTTGATGAGATCTCGAATCATTTTAATAAGTTTGATACTTAAAATGTCTCTAGTCGTATGTGCTGGATATACAGAAACCCGAATCCAGATCCGATCCATAATTGAATTGTCAAATCCGATTCACAGCACCGATTGAGACACTCAATCTTGCACAGCGGAAGCTACGATTAAATTCGCATGCAATTTTACCACGATTTGATACGCATAATTAATAATCTAACAATGAGAAGATTGAAGATTTACCTTACTTAAAGAGGAATAGTAAATCGACAGAAGGAGAAGCCACAGTCTTCCGGATTGCATCTCCAAGTGACGACTGGTGGACGTAGATCCCCGCCGTAGAATATCCTCGAATATGCACAAGAAAAACCCTAGATTTTCTCCTCTTAATGACTAGAACAAGAATCTAATTTTTTTCTTCTTTTATTTGATATGTGGGGCAAATTGTGATGATTAATTGTGTTGGGAGGAACTTTCTTTATATAGGAAAATAACTAGTCAAGAGAGAGTTATCCTTTTCACACTATAATTACCTATTCCATCAAGGAAAAGATATTTGTCAAAAGATAAGAGATAATTCCCAAAAAAATCAGTCTCTTTATTTCTTTTCCATTAATTATCCAACAAATAGATAATTAATTAATTACACATATGAGATAATCTAGGAAAATTTCTTCTCTCAATTTATCCATAATGTGGTGCCAATTTCATCATTAATTTAATAGAAAATGGCTTTTCTATTTTACATATTATTTACCAAATAAATAATATTGCATGTTCATTAAATAGACCAACTATTTAATTTATCCTCGAGGTTCCATAAAACGAGAAAACACTCGCGTGTTAGGAGCCAACCGGGGGACCATGAACCTATAACCAGAAGCTACAATAAATTGAATAAAATATTCATCGAACAAAATATTTCTACTCAACTCATTAATTTCAGAATTACGCCACCATAAATCCGAAACTAAACTCTATCGATTATAGATATAACTTATTCTCAAAACCTCGAGTCGAGTTGATAAGTGTCCATTGATATAATCTTTACATATAAACTAACCCTCCATAGACTATCCGTAATGAAGTAGGAATATTTCCGTAAACCTTCTGCAATACATCTCATCCTTATTTACCATTAACCCACTAGTGATCAATTAGTTCATAACTAATACGAACTCCGTGGATCGATCAGTTTCTAGGATTAACAAATAAGGGGATTGTCCTTCTACTTCCGCCAAGAAGGAATGGATTCCATATCTGTGAGACACACACTTCTCACTCATCCCAGAATAGTGCCAACATGAAAGTGATTCGGACCGCACCTCTTAGCGATCCTTAGCGAACACATCAAACCCTATCCTGATATAAGTAGGAGTCTGTAATCACTTCAGGATTAAGGTTAATCCATTTATGATCATCTTGTGATTCAATAAGATTTCTCAATCATGGAATTATACGAGAAAATCAGATTAAATCGGTCCAGTCCTATATGACTCTCATCATATATAAATGCCCCACTTAGACAACTGAAGAGAGTTTGAGAAAGCAATAATACTTGAGTAAACTCAACTTGTTTTATTCATGATAAAAGTATGAGTATAAATAGATACAAGCAAGAGTAGAGTAATGAATGCTATTAAATGCTAGAGTCGGCTAGAGCATAATAAGACAAAATAGAGTTACTTTATGACATATTAATTGTTTATACACTACAATTAATATGTCATGTTACAAATAAGTAACGTGTTATAAGTAATGTAATATTTCAACAGCCCCCCTCAAACTGGGTTGTATATGTCAATACATCCAAGTTTGCTACTCAGTCTGCTGAACATAAGCGGTGGAATGGCCTTGGTGAGAATATCAGCATTCTGGTCTGCTTGAGGGAACATATTGAAGTTTAATGATCTTGGCATCAATCTTCTCTTTAAGGAAATGTCTGTCAATGTCCACATGTTTTGTCTTATCATGATGAACTGGATCCTCTGCCATGCATAATGCTGAATTATTGTCACAACAGAGTATGATAGGTTGTTTGAAGGGTCTGTTGAAGGTCAGTAAGGACTCTTTTCAGCAACAGTGCTTCACAAATGCCCAAAACAAGTGCCCTGAGTTCAGCTTTAGCACTGCTTCTAGAGACAGTAGGTTGTTTCTTGCTTCTCCAAGTGACAAGGTTACCCCACACATATGAGCAATAGCCTATGGTAGATCTTCTGTCTATGTGGCAACCAGCCCAGTCGGCATCAGTATAGACTTTCACTGATATTTCAGTAGACTTAGTGAAGTGCAAGCCTTGGCCAGGAGTGGACCTTAACTATCGTAGTATTCTGTAGACAGCATCCCAATGGTGCTCAGTAGGGCAATGCATGAACTGACTGACAAGACTAACTGCATATGCAATATCAGGTCTTGTATGAGAGAGATAAATGAGTTTCCCTACAAGTCTCTGATATTGTTCCTTTCTTACATAAATACTACCATGCACTAGTGGATCACTGGGGTCTACAGGAAAGATAGCTGGTTTGCACCCTAGCATGCCAGTTTCCTTCAACAGGTCCAGCACATACTTCCTCTGTGAGACCGAGATACCCCGGCTGTTTCTTGCTATTTCCTTGCCAAGGAAGTACTTGAGGTAGCCCAAATCTTTAACTTGAAATACCTTTGCCAGTAGGGTCTTCAAGTGTTGGATCTCAGCAGGGTCATCACCAGTAAGGATGATATCATCCACATAGACAATAAGGATGGATCTTTTCTTATTGGTTGTTTTAATAAACATCGTGTGATCTGAGTTGCACTAACGATATCCAGCAGCTTTAACCACAGTAGTCAGTTTGCCAAACCATGCTCTTGGGGACTGCTTCAGGCCATACAGAGATTTTCTCAATTTACAAACCTTCCCTTTAGTGTGAGTATTGGTGAAACCAGGAGGTACAGTCATATATACTTCCTCAGTGAGGTCACCATTTAGGAACGCATTCTTGATGTCCAATTGGTGGAGTGGCCAGTCAAGTTGGACAGCAAGGGAGATCGTACCCTGACTGTGTTGAGCTTTGCCACGGGTGCAAATGTCTCCTTGTAGTCAAGTCCATATGTTTGAGTGAAGCCCCTTGCAACCAGTCTAGCTTTGTACTTGTCAATAGTA
Organism: Gentiana straminea; assembly: GCA_036785695.1. NCBI lineage: Eukaryota > Viridiplantae > Streptophyta > Magnoliopsida > Gentianales > Gentianaceae > Gentiana > Gentiana straminea. The sequence goes on along the minus strand of JAVUPR010000300.1, from coordinate 8,733,238 downwards.
CCATCAACATTGTACTTGATGGTGAATAGCCATTTACAGCTGACTGTCTTCTTTCCTTGTAGGAGAGTGGTGAGATCCCAAGTATGGTTGTCAATGAGTGTAGTCATTTCAGTTTTGACGGCAGCCTTCCACCTGTCATGTTTGAGAGCTTCCTGTATATTCTTAGGAATGGAATGAGTATCCAAATCCTATGTAAACATAGAAAAACCAGGTGACAAGTGATCATATGACACATAATTATTAATAGAGTGGTCAGTACATGATCTCTTTCCCTTTCGGACAGCAATGGGTCTGTTATCAATATCAGTAGGTTCAGGACTATCAGTAGGTTGCTGAGGTATATCGGCAGGTTCAGGAGGTTGTGGAGTATCAGCAGGTTGCTAAGGTTCAGTAGATGTAGGGAGCTTAGAGTCAGCAGGCTGATGGGTCTCATGAGGTTGCTGAATAGTAGGAATTGGTATAGGGATTGGCACGGCCTCAATATTCTCAGCAGAGGGTGCATTTGGAGTTAGAGGACTATGAGAGGAGGGAAGAGTTATTGTTTCAATTAGGTTTCCATCTGTGACAGTCTCAGTAGGGTTGCTGTAGTAAGGAGTTTTTTCAAAGAATTTCACACCCATAGAGTTGTAGAATCTTTTGTCAGTGGGAGAATAACACTTGTAGCCCTTCTTGTCTTTGGCATACCCAAGGAAAATGCACTTATGAGCTTTGGGGTCAAGTTTGCTTCTATGTTGGGCATGGATATAGACAAACACAGTACATCCAAAGATTTTTGGAGGTAAGTCAGCAATGAGATGAGGATAGGGATGAGTTGTCAGCAGGGTTTGGATGGGAGTCTTGAATCCTAACCCTCTGCTGGGTAACCTGTTGATCAGGTATGTGGCAGTTAATAGAGCTTCACCCCACATATATTTAGGCACATGTGTGGTGAACATGACTGATCTAGCCATCTCCAGTAATGCCTATTCTTCCTCTCAGCACCCTGTTAAGGGTGATTTTATTTGAGTTATATCGTTATATTTTGTAACAATTCTCTCCATATTCGTATAATTTGCATAGAAATTAAGTGTTTAATTGAGTTATTGAGCAAATGAGTTTTTAAACGGTTTATTCGCAAAATTGGTTAATTTATGTGTTTTAATGCTGATTTTATGTTTATTTGGATATTATTGCATTTTGCGATGTTTTTAATGACTTGTAGATGTGTAATTACGGCTCAAAAGATGATTCAATAAAGATAAATGTCGGATTTAATTGATGAAAAAGAGATAAGGAAGATTTGAATAGAAGGAAAGAGATAGAGATGGAGAAATCGAAAATCCAGTCCACTGAACGCACGTCCTAAGTCCCGTCCAGTGGACGGGCGTCTAAGCAAGTGAACGGGGGTCCAGGGAGAAGAATTTGATTCAGAGTTTTGAAGATTTTAGTGGACGAGCGTCTGATTTAAAGAAGGACGGGCGTCTGATCATGACTCGGCCCGATTCGAAGTTGATGTTGAAGACCGGACGAGCGTCCAGAAGGAGTGGACGGGCGTCCTTCGACCGACTCCGCCAAACCGACCTTAGAATATATAAATACCAGCGTTTTCTCACACATAAAGCAGAGATATTCGAACCCTAAACCCTAGGGGCGGCCTAGTGCGATTTTTATCGCTTTTTACTCAAAGTTTATGCTTTTTAATCTCTAGTTTAGATCAACACTTTTATGTCTTTTTATTCAAGTAATTCGAATTTCAAGAGGATGCTAAGAGGCTAGACCTCTATTGAACAAGCATTGTGAAGCCGTCCGATCAACAATTCAGTTTCGATTCTCGTTTGTCTTGTGAGTTTTTCAATTCAAGTTGTTTCTTTATTATGTTTATCATGTTTTATGCAATTTATATCGAAAGATCCTTGCATGTTGATTGTTTATATTGATGAAAATCTTGTTAAACCCTAGATCACCATAGTAAAGATTAGATCTTCAATCTAAAATTAACGAGAGTTATTAGGTTGAATTTCTAGGTTAGAAATTGAGAGATTTCACATCTTTGATTTGAAAGCGTTAATCTTTAGGATCGAAAGATAGAAGATTAATAGGCGAACTTGTCTAAGAAATTAGGAGTTCATACCTTGGCTAGGTGAATCACAACTTGGTTAGAAATCACGAAATAATCGAGATAGAGATTGATTGTTGTAGGATAGGTGGATCAATAGCTTGTTCGTTCGTAAACCACTGATTAAACCACTTGAACTTGAATTGCTTAGTAAATTTACAATCTTTATTTCATAGTAGATTTAGAATAGATTTAGTTTAGATAATTTTGTTCGCAACCATATTTCCCCGGCTTTAGATCTCGATCTTCTGTCCAGTTATTCTTATTGTTAGTTTCGTTTTCCGCTTTATTTTCGTATCTTTTTAGTAGTACTCGTGACATAGTTAGGTTAGATAATAAAAACTAGATCAAATAACCCTGATTCCCCGTAAGATCGACCCGGTATCAACCTCTATACTACGATCCCTGCACTTGGGGTATACCGGATTTATAAATTTATTACTTGTTATTTTTCATTAGATAAAATCCGTGACAAGTTTTTGGCGCCGTTGCCGGGGAACCGGACGGTTGTCTAGTTTTTATTTCCGTTATTAATTTTAATTCAGATATTTTGTTTTTAGTCTTTATTTTCGTTTCTGTTCCGTCAAACGGGCGTCTAGGGTAGTGGACGCCCGTCCAGTCAATTTTTTCTAACTTTTCATAGTTTACCCAGTCAGACGAGCGTCCGGTCAACCGAACGCCCGTCCTGTTCATTCTCCAGGCAGACGCCCGTCCAGTAACCTGGACGCCCGTCTGTCCTGTCTGATATCACTTTCTTTCTCTTTTTCGTTCTCGTTAAATAACTAGATTTTGGTTTCGGTTTATGCAAACTCGAAGTCAAAAGGGGCCACTACTCTATACCCCTGACCTCGAGCGGACCATAGTCCGACCAAACAGGAGAAGGCTCCGTTTTGCGGACCTCCCTGACGAAGAGAACATAGTCGATCGAGATATCGAGCAAGATCTAGCTCAAGAGATCTAAAACATAGTCATTATGGCTGCTGAAAATAGACGTACGTTGGCTGACTACGCCATGCCTGGCGAAGTCAGGGTCAACCCGGCTATCGTTCTGCCAACCATCAATGCACCCACCTTTGAACTGAAACCTGGGCTTATCCAGATGATGCATCATGCATCGATTTTTCACGGTTATCAGTCAGAAAATCCTCATACTCACTTACACACATTTCTAGAGATATGCGGTACAACTCGCATCCAAGGAGTAAGTGAGGATGCTATAAAGCTCAAATTGTTTCCATTCTCCTTACGAGGGGAGGCAAAAGAGTGGTACCACTCTCTTCCCTCTGAAACCATCACTACCTGGGCGGAACTCGAGCAAGAGTTCCTGAGTCAATACTTCCCACCTTCTAAGACAGCCCAATGTTTAAGTGATATTTTCACATTCTGCCACAAGGAAAATGAGTCATTTTTCGAGTGTTGGAAGAGGTTTAAGTCTCTCCTGAGAATATGTCCCCATCATGGCTTGCCGTTACAAAGGCAAGTCAATACTTTTTTCAGTGGATTGACCGAGCTCACGAAGGGAATGGTCAATAGTTCTTCTGGTGGGGTATTTTTAAAGAAAATACCTGAAGAGGGGTGGGCATTATTCGAGGATATCGCCAAATAAAATTATGCCCCCTCATATCAAGCTATCCAAGCACCTCCTCCTCCCAAGATTGAGGAGGTGAATATGCGAAGCCTGATCGCCATGCTGCAAAAGCAGATGGCAGCTTCTCAAATTTCTCCAAATCCGATCAATCAGAATTCTTCTTTTCAACAGAACTCTCAAGTTCTGTACTGTGAAAATTGTTGTCAGACTGGCCATATGGTTGGCCAGTGTCAATTTGTCTCCCCCTCTGCTTATCAAGTTAATACTGTTCATGACAATGGACGGTATAATCCGATCACATGTCGAACCGTGACGACGATCCGGGGCATACATCTCGTTTCTGTCCTATGAACGGACAGAATGCTGAAGTAAACGCTTTCTCTGGCCAGTCCAATCAGAGGTTTAATAATCAATTCTCTGGCCAGAGTAATCCTCAAAACCAAGGTTTTAGTCAGAATCAAAATTTCAGTCCAAATTCGAGTTTTAATCAAAATCAAAACTTCAATCGAAACCCTACTTACAACCAAAACCAGAACTCCAATTTTTCTAATCAGAATCAAAGGTTCAATCAGAATTGGCCTAACAATTCTAATCCTACATTTCAGAATCGGTCCAGCCAGCCTTATCCGCAGAACTTCCAGAACTCTCAAGGCCCCTCACACTCGAATGATATCCAAGCTGAATGGAGCTCCTTTCGGGAGGAGCAAAATAGAACAATGAAGAATCTTGAGAGGCAACTCGGGCAATTGGCTGAACAGTTAGCTTCTAGACCCCCAGGGCAGTTGCCCTGCTTCACAGAAAAGAATCCAAAGGGTGGTCAAGTTGCTCAGACCGATCTAAATAATAGCCAATGCACTGACCTGGTACCTTCCATTCCATACGGTAGAGAAGAGGCCAGTGCGATGAACTTACGGTCAGGTACTCAACTAAGTGGTCCCCCTCACCAGGGAAACCACTAACCCCTCCTGCCAGCGATAAGGCAGGAGGGGAAGTCGAGCACCTACGTTCCCCTTGGCTGCAAGAGAATACTCAGGTGGCTGATCCCCTGAGAGGTGAAAGAGTTGGAAGTCCTCAAGTGGCTGAACCCCTGAGGAATGAAGAATCAAGTGAGAGTCAGGAGGCTGATCCCCCGACTAGTAAGAAGAATGAAAAGGTAGTAAGGTGGAAGGACTTGGAAGACAAAGCTGTCAGTTCATCCTCGAAGAAAGCCTTTTCTGAGAGTGACTTGAAAAAACTTCCATTTCTACCTAGAAAAAGCAACATCTCCTTGAATGAGTACAAAAAGTATGAAAAAGTGCTAAACCTTCTGAAAAATACTCAGGTTAATCTTCCACTATCCGAGGTCTTGGTTGAGATGCCTAAGTATACCAAATTCATCAAGGATGTTGTTTCTTCTAAAAAGAAGTCAGCGGACATGGATCGGTTGATTGGTGAGGATTGCTCTATGATCAATTATGAAGATCTACCAATCAAGAGGAGTGACCCTGGGAAATTTGTTCTCACCTTGCTAATGGGAGGCTTAGTCTTCCCAAACTCTTTATGTGACCTGGGTGCATCCATAAGCCTGATGCCATTGTCTGTCTGCAAACAGCTTGGGTTAGACAATCTTCTAGAACCCACCACCATGAATCTTCAATTCGCGGATAAATCTTCCAAGAAAGCTGCGGGAATATTAAAGGACGTGTTAGTTCAAATTGATAGATTTACCTTCCCGGTGGACTGGTACGTTCTGGACATAGAAAAGGATGAGCATGTCCCTCTAATTCTTGGGAAACCTTTTCTGTCTACAGCCAGAGCCCTCATTGACTGTGATGGTGGGCAAGTGACGATACGAGTTGGTGATCAAGAGGTGAGTTACAATGTTTCCAAAGCTAGCCAGAAACCCTCTGAAAGACCAACCGGCTTCTCCATTGACGATATGTCTGATGACTTCAATGATTTCATGGAAAAGCAAGTCATGGTCATTGCAACGAGAATACGAGCGACTGATTGAAAAGCCGAATAATCATGGTGTGGTGAATCTGGAACAGTTAGAAGCTGAATTTGAGGATGAGTTGTTGAAAGGAGAAGCTTTTGGCGGTGGGACCACTAAGTAAACTCACTTATGTTGAGTGAAAAGTGGAGATCTTAAATCAAGTTTGGAAGACCCCCCTGCAGATCTGGTACTGAAGCCGTTGCCTAAACATCTAAAGTATGTGTTTTTAAGAGAAGGTGACAAGCTTCCATTAATTATTTCTGCCAAGCTGTCTCGATTAGAAGAAATGAAGCTGGTAAACGTCTTGAGGAAAAATGAGAAAGCCTTTGGTTGGCAAGTAGGAGACATCAGAGGGATATCTCCTGACATCTGTATGCATAAAATCAAGACTGAAGAGGGTGCGAAATGTGTTAGACAACCCCAGAGGAGGCTCAACCCTCATATGCAAGAGGTGGTCAAGAAGGAAATCATCAAGCTTTTAGATATGGGTATCATATACGCAATCGCTAACAGTGAATGGGTATCCCCGACTCAAGTAGTTCCAAAAAAAGGAGGAATTACTATTGAGAAGAATGAGAAGGGAGAAGAAATAGCATTGAGGCTTGTTACTGGCTACAGAGTCTGCATCGACTATAGAAAGCTCAACGAGGTTACAATGAAAGATCATTTCCCCCTTCCATTCATCGACCAGATGCTAGAGCGCCTGGCGGGACATGTATTCTACTGTTTCCTGGATGGATACTCAGGATATTTTCAGATACCCATCGATCCAGTTGACCAAGAGAAGACCACTTTCACCTGCCCTTATGGTACATTCGCGTACAGGCGGATGCCATTTGGTCTTTGTAATGCCCCAGCTACATTTCAACGATGTATGCTGGCTATCTTTGACGGGCTAGTTGAAAAGTGTATTGAAATTTTCATGGATGACTTTTCGGTCTTTGGTCGATCCTTCGATGATTGTCTCGACAATCTTGACCAGGTCTTATCCAGATGCGTGGAGAAGAACTTAGTCCTAAACTGGGAAAAATGCCATTTCATGGTAGATGAGGGAATAGTTCTTGGCCACAAGATCTCCGCCAAAGGCATTGAGGTAGACAGGGCCAAAGTAGAAGCTATCGAGAAGATGAGTTATCCTAAGAATGTGCGTGAAGTCAGAGGTTTTCTTGGACATGTCGGTTTCTATAGGAGATTCATTCAAGACTTTTCCAAGATAGCCAAGCCCCTGTATACACTACTCAAAGAAGACGTTGTATTCAATTTTGATGAAAGTTGCAAGCAAGCGTTTGAGGAGCTTAAAAGTCAATTAATCTCTGCGCCGATCATTATCTCGCCCGACTGGAATCTACCTTTCGAGCTTATGTGCGATGCATCAAACTATGCTGTTGGTGCAGTCTTAGGACAGAGAATAAAAGGGAAATTCCAACCAATCTATTACGCCAGTCACACACTAAATCCATCTCAAGTAAACTACACGACGACTGAAAAGAAATTATTGGCCGTAGTCTTCGCTATGGACAAATTTTGTAGTTACTTGCTGGGTGCTCAAGTGGTTGTGTGGACTGATCACGCTGCTTTGCGATACTTGATGACAAAGAAAGAGGCTAAACCGCGCTTACTACGTTGGATACTGACCCTACAAGAGTTTGATGTCCAGATTAAAGACAAAAAGGGCAGTGAAAACGTAGTGGCTGATCACGTTTCAAGAATGTTGAGTGAGGAAAAGGATGACCCTGACGATATAGATCTTTACTTTCCTCTGGAGAATATCATGCTTATCGACGGTTGTGCTCCAGATGTTCCATGGTATTCTTCCATCGTAAACTACCTTCTTTCCCAATATTTTGACCCAGAATTATCCTATCAAGAGAAGAAGAAATTCTTCTCTGATGTGAAAACATTCATTTGGGATGAACCTTACCTTTTCAAGATTTGTAAAGACGGTTTGCTGAGAAGATGTGTTCCTGAATCTGAGCAACGTGATATCATTGAGCAATGCCACAGTGGACCCACTGGCGGTCACTCTAGTCCTTGGAAAACCGTTGCTAAGATCTTTCAATCCGGCTTTTATTGGCCCACGATCTTTAAAGATACAGAAGCTTTCTGTAAAGCTTGTGATAGGTGTCAAAGAACCGGAACTTTAACAAGGCGTTTCGACATGCCATTGAAACCCATCCTAGAATGTGAAGTCTTTGATGTATGGGGCATCGATTTTATGGGACCATTCCCATCATCTTGTGGAAATAAATACATCTTAGTCTGCGTGGATTACATATCAAAATGGATGGAGGCTCAAGCCACGACTCATAATGATCATAAGACGGTCATGAAGTTTCTAAAGAAAAACATCTTCGTGAGATTCGGGTGTCCACGCGCCTTGATAAGTGATGAAGGTACACACTTTTGCAACCGACCTCTGGAGAAAGTGCTTGAGAAATATGGTGTCCAGCACAAAATTGGCACACCATATCATCCAATGACTAGTGGTCAAGTTGAAAGAAGCAACCAAAGTTCAAAGAAGATCCTGGAGAAAACAGTTAACAGTCATAGAAAAGACTGGAGTCTAAAGTTGGATGATGTACTGTGGGCATATCGAACTGCCTATAAGACCCCCATGGGTACATCACCCTATCAAATGGTTTATGGTAAACCATGCCACTTGCCAGTTGAGTTAGAGCATAGAGCGTATTGGGCCACGAAGTTTTTAAACTTTGATACCCAATCTTGTGGAAAACATCGATTGCAGTTGCATGAGTTAGACGAATTTAGACTTCAGGCCTACGAAAGCGCCAGGATAAGTAAGGAAAAGACAAAACTCCTTCACGATGCCAAAATCAAGAAGCGAGAATTCCATGTTGGGGAACAAGTTTTATTGTACAATTCCAGGTTACATCTGTTCCCTGGTAAGCTGAGGACACGATGGTCCGGTCCCTTTGAGATTCTCCAAATCATTCCTGGAGGTGTTTTAGAACTACGAGGTTATGGTGACCAGCCGTACCGAGTGAATGGTCAAAGGTGCAAGCATTACATTGGTCAAGCCAAGGAACAACCTTTGATTGTTCGATTCCTCGATATCCTCGGGTGTGGTACTTCAGAAGTCAATGAATTTGACGAGTTTTTGCCCGATTTGTTTTCTGAGGATGACGGTAGTGGTCCTTCTGAAGAAGTTCTAGCAGGTAGTTGGGACATCGAAGAGTTTGAAAAATAGCAACAGTTGAAACGTCGTCAGAAGAAGAAGAGATCAACCATGGGGAGGTTTAAACAAGTGTGGAAGGCAATTAAGGAATTAACCCCATGTGTTAGATACTGTTTCTGCAGCCACACTACTGATCAAAGCCTACACGAGGTAGTGGCTGGCAGAAAAGTTAAATGGCCTGATCCAGGCTGAGCTAAAAGAGTGTCGAGCTAACGACATTAACCAAAAGCGCCACTAGGAGGCATCCTAGATATCCTTTATTATATTAAGTCTCTCTTTTATGTTGTTTCTTTTCGTTGATTTAGTTTTTATCTTAAGTCTAATTAAGATTTTGTTTGAATATGTTCAGTTTAGCTGTGTTTTTAGATATGGATTACGGAGTTCTACCAGAGGAGTTTCCTTTCATTAGTAGGATCCCACTTATCACTCTAGGTGACGGACCCGGAGGGACTATCATTTTGGACTTAGACTTTGATATTAGTACTCGCATCAGGACCGTTACGTATGTTCTCATTGTACCCTGATCTTCGAGGGGTGGAGATTTTAGTTCAGAGGACCTGCAGGAGACTTTAGGACGACCGTATACAATCCTCAATGATCCGATGCTGACTGACTTGGCGCTAGTGCTGCAAGCTGAGCATTTCCGAGGAGTGGATGTTGCTGGCGAGGACTGGGCTTTACAAGACGAGTATGATTTTCCCCCTGCTATTGACATGCTCCGCCGTCTGATCCGGATTGTGGATTGGGTGGAGAAATTCCCTCCAACTCTGTTCTTAATTTGAACATCTGGACGAGCATCTGATTATTTGAACGCCCGTCCAGTTCATAGGATCTCCAGCTGAACGCCCGTCCACTATACTGGACGCCCGTTCAGACCTGCATCTATATATACCCCTGCTTCCCAATTTTTATTCGAATCAGAATTTTCAAAAAACCAACCTGACTTTTGTGTACTTTCATTTGACATTACTATGATTTTGATTTTCATTGTATTGGATGTTTTCTCTTTTGATCTAATCATTTCATTATCTCTCATCATGGTATACTTTCCCCGTTTTCCCCGAGATTTTTCCGTGTTTGTCGAGTGATGCAGGAGTATTTCTAGCTGTATTTTCGAGCTAGCTTTTACATCGTGCTGATACGAGTTCTATTTGTCACTACGAAGGCTACGGCCTGACCAACGATTCGAGTATCTGTTACGATCAGCTAAGTATTTTGTCTCTTTTTAACTTCTGCACAACCTGAGGACACGTTGTGGTTTAAGTGTGGGGGGGGAATAGTTTATGTGTATCTATTCGTTTGCTTAATTCGTTTCGATTCTATGCAAAATGAGCTGAATTTTTCAAAATTTTTGTTTTTATTTTGTCCCGAGTAAGCAATGCATAATTTTTGTTCGATTTTTATATAGTCATCGATGATGTATACTGTATGTCCAGTAAGTTAGTTGTTTCACCCGATATAAATTTTTCATGAGCCATAGTGAATGATGAGCTATAATATAAAGCTATACCCCTTTTGATTAGTGATTTTTGTTATCTTATAAGTCATGTGCTTAGTGCTAACGTATGTATCGTGAGAATTATAATAGTTTGTGTTTATAGCCAGAGTATGATATACTGTGAATATCTGAGGTTTGAATGTGATAAGTAAAGCGTAACTAATGTTGTTGAAAAAGTTGAATTTTAAATGAATTATTGGGTGTGTCGAAAGCTGGTCGATGATTGGAGTGCGGTAGGTCATATCACGAATGTCCTATTCCACTATGATGACCAAAAGCTCACGACAGTCAGAAAAAACTGCCTGATGATTTGAGTAAGGTAGGGTATATCTCGAATATCCTATTCTGCTATGACAGGGCAAGAGCTCATTCTGATGTGCGTTTGAAAGTGAAATAGTTAAATCAACTTATATAAGAAGTGGTATGAAATGAACAAAAGACTTAGTTATCGTATACCTTATCCCAGTATAAACTGACAGATATGTTGTAGGGATTATCCTCTGAGTATATCAAAAAGGCCCTAGATGTATTCTATCCTCTTTTTCGGGATATGTTACGTTTTGTAGGGTGCATCTTATAAGTGTCATTTATCTCTAGTTTGAAGGGGGTATTAGCTAGTTTGCTTGACATTTTCAAGTTTGGACTTAGTGGAAGTTTGCTATGGCTTTGCACACACACAGGGGTGAGCATATGATTTATTGTATATACTTTGTACTTGCTGAAGTGTCTATCTTTTCTCGAGCCTTTATTCTGTTTTGTTTTGCTCGGGACGAGCAAGAGCTAAGTGTGGGGGAGTTGTTAAGGGTGATTTTATATGAGTTATATCGTTATATTTTGTAACAATTCTCTCCATATTCGTATAATTTGCATAGAAATTAAGTGTTTAATTGAGTTATTGAGCAAATGAGTTTTTAAACGGTTTATTCGCAAAATTGGTTAATTTATGTGTTTTAATGCTGATTTTATGTTTATTTGGATATTATTGCATTTTGCGATGTTTTTAATGACTTGTAGATGTGTAATTGCGGCTCAAAAGATGATTCAATAAAGATAAATGTCGGATTTAATTGATGAAAAAGAGATAAGGAAGATTTGAATAGAAGGAAAGAGATAGAGATGGAGAAATCGAAAATCCAGTCCACTGAACGCACGTCCTAAGTCCCGTCTAGTGAACGGGCGTCTAAGCAAGTGAACGGGCGTCCAGGGAGAAGAATTTGATTCAGAGTTTTGAAGATTTTAGTGGACGAGCGTCTGATTTAAAGAAGGACGGGCGTCTGATCATGACTCGGCCCGATTCGAAGTTGATGTTGAAGACCGGACGAGCGTCCAGAAGGAGTGGACGGGCGTCCTTTGACCGACTCAGCCAAACCGACCTTAGAATCTATAAATACCAGCGTTTTCTCACACAAAAGCAGAGATATTCGAACCCTAAACCCTAGGGGCGGCCTAGCTGCGATTTTTATCAGTTTTTACTCAAAGTTTATGCTTTTTAATCTCTAGTTTAGATCAACACTTTTATGTCTTTTTATTCAAGTAATTCGAATTTCAAGAGGATGCTAAGAGGCTAGACCTCTATTGAACAAGCATTGTGAAGCCGTCCGATCAACAATTCAGTTTCGATTCTCGTTTGTCTTGTGAGTTTTTCAATTCAAGTTGTTTCTTTATTATGTTTATCATGTTTTATGCAATTTATATCGAAAGATCCTTGCATGTTGATTGTTTATATTGATGAAAATCTTGTTAAACCCTAGATCGCCATAGTAAAGATTAGATCTTCAATCTAAAATTAACGAGAGTTATTAGGTTGAATTTCTAGGTTAGAAATTGAGAGATTTCACATCTTTGATTTGAAAGCGTTAATCTTTAGGATCGAAAGATAGAAGATTAATAGGCGAACTTGTCTAAGAAATTAGGAGTTCATACCTTGGCTAGGTGAATCACAACTTGGTTAGAAATCACGAAATAATCGAGATAGAGATTGATTGTTGTAGGATAGGTGGATCAATAGCTTGTTCGTTCGTAAACCACTGATTAAACCACTTGAACTTGAATTGCTTAGTAAATTTACAATCTTTATTTCATAGTAGATTTAGAATAGATTTAGTTTAGATAATTTTGTTCGCAACCATATTTCCCTGGCTTTAGATCTCGATCTTCTGTCCAGTTATTCTTATTGTTAGTTTCGTTTTCCGCTTTATTTTCGTATCTTTTTAGTAGTACTCGTGACATAGGTAGGTTAGATAATAAAAACTAGATCAAACAACCCCGATTCCCCGTAAGATCGACCCGGTATCAACCTCTATACTACGATCCCTGCACTTGGGGTATACCGGATTTATAAATTTATTACTTGTTATTTTTCATTAGATAAAATCCGTGACACACCCCCATTTTGCTGAGGTGTCTCTACACAGCTACTGGTGTGAACAATTCCCTTATCATTCGGAAGGTGCCGAGGTTGGACTCATAGTATTCCAGGGCATTATCTTGTTTTTAAGATTTTAATCTTAGTGTCAAATTGAGTGGATACCATGTTATAGAACTCTTGGAAGATGGTTCCAACTTCAGATTTATCTTTCATTAAAAACAGCCATGTGATCCTGGTGTGGTCATCTATGAAGGTGACAAACCACCTCTTTCCTATTATTATTTTAACTCTTGAAGGTCCCCATACATCACTATGTATTATAGTGAAAGGTGTGGAGGGTAAGTAAGATATTTTAGTATACACAGACTTAGTAAGTTTAGCAAACTGACAAATATCACATTGAAGGTCACTAAGGTTACATCCTTTAAACACTTCAGGAAGTAAAGACTTTAAATAACCAAAACTTGGATGACCTAGTCTATAATGCCATAACATGATATTGTCTAAGGTTTGGTTGCAGGCTGCTGAGGCAGTTTCAGTCTTCAATCTTCTGTCTTCAGCAGGGTTGACCATAAACAGTCCTGAGCAGGCTTTAGCTCTCCCAATCACTTCATGTGAAGAAGGATCCTGGAATATACACTGATTGTTATTAAACAAGACTATCCAATTTAGGTCTTTAGTGAGTCTACTGACAGATATAAGGTTACAGTCTAATTTTGGAACAAATAGGACATCCTGAAGGTAGATCTTATCAGTAAGTTTAACATTTCCAAAACCTTGTGCACATGAAATAGATCCATCAGCAATCCTAATATTGTGGGTCTGATGACAGGGCTTAAAATGAGATATGAGACTCTTGTTACCAGTCATATGGGATGAAGCCCCAAAATCAACAATCCAAGTATCATTACTGAGAGGTGAGTGGAATATACCTGTTTTAGCGTAAGTAGCTATGTCAGTGATAGAACTAACTTCCTTTTGTTGAGCAATGAAGGCTTTGAAGGCAGCAAACTGAGCATCCAACGTGGTATCTTTGTTTCCTTCTTCACTGACATGCCTGCCCTGACTCTCCCTGGTTGGTTTGGAGGGTTTAAAGGAATTAGGCTTACCATGTAGTTTCCAGCAAGTGTCCTTGGTGTGATTTGTGCGTTTGCAGTGGTCACATAACAACTTTCCTATCTTCTCAGTAGGTTTCCTGTAAGTCTCAGTAACCTCAGTAGGCTTCCTGACCACCAACATTGCTGAGCTATCAGTAGAGTGATCAGCAAGGTTGCTTTGCATCATTACTTTTCTCCTGCTTTCCTCATGTTTGACTTCAGCAAACACAGATTTGAGGTTGGGGAGAGGTTTAGTAGCAAGAACTCTACCTCTAACATCATCAAGGGATGAGTTCAGTCCTGTAAGGAACTTGAATACCCTCTTCTTCTCAATGATATCTGTAACACCCCGATTTCCAATCCCGTCGGCCGCCGGTATTGGTCACCGTAGTGCCACTCATCACGACACACAGTCGTGGTAGTAATATCCAACATTCCACAACGGAGAAAAAAACGTCCACCATTCTTTATTTAAAACGTTAAAATAAGTTCAATCTCCGATAGAAAAGTGAAAACATGCGGAAATGTCAATATGTTTCAAAGTTTCAAAATCCAATAAAGTGAAAACACGTGACTGCGACTACGTGGCTCTCAAAACCCGCGACATCCCGGCAACAAGCAATCATCCGTAGAAATACCTGCTAAGAATCTGCTCCCCATAAATGGATCATAGCAGGGCCCACCAAAAGTAGAAACCGTCAACTATAAAGTTGAGTAAGAATAAATCCAGTATATGCAAAATAAGATCGTGCACTTGTTCGACGTATTCGAAACACCACTAACATTCAAAAACCCAAGCTACAGGGAAAGTAAAACTTTCAAACCATATGTCAAAACCAACCCACTCAGGTTAACCGAGGACTAAACTAACCCATGAAAGGTGCAACCAATTTATGAAAATTACCAACAATCCATAAGGATACAACCAAACTATAAAAGACACAACCAACCCATACCGGACACAATACATCACAACTATCCATACCTAAAGGTCCCGAATGTGCACATCCCTCAAAAAGGGTAAACCCTAAAGAGGAAGATCCTAAAGGTCAACCAATGGTACCATTATTAAAATGGACCATCACGTACTTGGGTGCAAGGAAACCTTCCCGGGTTCCCGGCTTCGGGTGCTACCCTATCCGGCCCGACCACACCACTGTCTGCAACTCCCCAAATATGTTAAGGTCATTGAAGTCGTAAGGAAACCTTCCCGGGTGCCCGGCTTCGGGAGCTACCCTATCCGGCCCAACCACTACGGATCTACGGACTTCGATGCCCATAATCTGAATCTCACCAAGACACCAAAATTCTTGACTCATCAAAACGTAACTTACCAAAACATGTTCATAAGACTGGACAACAACCCACAAAGGAAGAAAGACAAAATAAGCTAGACATCCGTTTGGAAGCCTAGACGCACGTTTGAACCCCACTGGACGCCCGTCCAAAACTGGACGCCCGTCCATAGAAGCCAGACGCTCGTCCACCAAAAGTTTCTACATCCTGAATCAAATTTCTCTACTGGACGCCCGTCCCCAAACACCCAGACGCCCGTCCACCCTGAAACCACTACAACCTGAATCAATTTTAACACCCAGACGCCCGTCCGGTGAGCCAAACGTCCGTCTGAAGTGTACCCCAGGGCGGACTCCCGTCCACATGAATCGGACGCTCGTCCAGCCTAGGTTTCAACTAGAACCCTAAAAATGCTCAATACGATTTTCAAGTCGTTTTTCAATAAAACAGCATCAAAAGCAACATATTAAGCATAGAAACCTTCATATGAAAGTACCATATCATCTATCGACTCTAACCAAAGTAACAACACACTACTACCGGTGTTTAACATACCAAAACACGACAACCAAGTGTAAACGTCTTGGATTAAAAGTGGCAGCATTACAATCTTCGTTTCAAAACATGATTACAGTCCCTTAAACACTCTAAGACACACTAAATAGCCCCAAATTACACCTAATAAACCTTGAACAACAATACCAAGCATCTAAAAACCATACACAACCCTATACGATACTCAAGACTTCATCTTTCAAGCCAAACGAAAACGCACTATAGAATTATTCTTACCGGTAACGTTGCACCTCTTGAAAGCCTTTGCTAACAAGCTAGAATTGATCTTTTACGAAACCCGAAACGATGACGACGACGGCGAATTCTTCAAACACCAAGAAGAAGTTTTTTTTTTTTTCTCCTCCTTCCACACAAGGGGCGACGGCAAGGGGGTTGGTTCTTAGGGTTTCCATATGCTTTTGGAGAAAATAAGGAAGGAAAAGGGATAAAAGATCCTTTTAATCGCTCATTAATAAATAAGTTACTAATTTACTTAATTAGGAGATTTAAAAAAAAAAAAGGGATTAAAAATCTTTTAATTGTCAAAATAAGGGATCTTGGAGAACCTTCTCATTTCTAAATCAAATAATCAAATAATCTCCCAAAATAAATGGACCCTTTACCGATTAAATAGAAAGTCAAAAATTTCGGGATGTTACAATATCCTTGTATAAGGTAGCATCCTCTACATCCTTCCATGGGTGAGTTTCCAACATATCTAGGTGTTGCCATGCCTTAGATAGTTGGTTGTAGTACTGAGTTATAGACAGGTCTCCTTGTCTGCAATTTTGGATTTGGGCTTCAAGTTCATAGACCTCAGATGTATTGTCCTTTTTTGAGTAAAGATCTCTGGCATTATCCCAGATATCCTTAGCAGTGTAATACATCATGAAGTTCTCACTGATCTCTTTTGTCATTGACCTCGTGAGGATGGTCATGACTTGGTTATTTTCTGTATCCCATGCTTCAAACTTGGGGGTCAGTTTTAGCAGGGGCAGGTTTGGAGCCAGACAAGTATCCCATCTTGCTCTGGCCAGAGATATACATTTTCATAGATCTTGACCACAGCAGGTAGTTGTTGCCATCAAGTTTGTGATTTGTAAAAGAATAGTTTTCAGTGACCCCAGCCTGCTGAGGCTGCTGGGACTCAACTGAGGATGAAGAGGCGTCGGACAATGAAGACATTCTTGAAGAAAAGGGGAGATTTTGCAGCGGATTAGAACGATTATGGCTCTGATACCATGAAGAGAGTTTGAGAAAGCAATAATACTTGAGTAAACTCAACTTGTTTTATTCATGATAAAAGTATGAGTATAAATAGATACAAGCAAAAGTAGAGTAATGAATGCTATTAAATGCTAGAGTTGGCTAGTATGAAGTTCTAGAGTCGGCTAGAGCATAATAAGACAAAATAGATTTACTCTATGACATATTAATTGTTTATACACTACAATTAATATGTCATGTTACAAATAAGTAACGTGTTATAAGTAATGTAATATTCCCACAACAACCAATGTCGACGGTCCGGATAAGACGGTCACACCATAAAGTGTTCTGGGAGCATTAATGTTGGTTTACTCAATAGACCCCATACTTTGAATAAGTTCACCACGGACTAATAGTTCAAGTGTATCACCATAAACTTAATCCTCAAGTATGTCACACACTAAGTTATATGGCTACATATGATACGACTTGGGGTTTTCAGCAGTGTATAAAATATAAGCACAAAGCAAATAATAAGATGAGAATAAATCTGTCATTTATTAATTATAAAAACAATTACATAAATTGTCTTTCAGACGCTACTTCCAACAATCTCCCACTTGCCCATAAGGACAAAAACAATTGCCTTTCGGGCACTATATCTAACATTCTCCCACTTGCCCGTAAAGACAAGCAACAATTGTTTTTAGAGCACCACACCCTTATTCTTTCTATCCACAACATTCTCCCACTTGCTCTAAAGCAGATGAGACATATCTCCTGATTTTATACCCACCAAGCACTTATCAGTGACAATATATGCCACGAGACTTGGTAAACTGATCGGCTAGGTTGTCGGCTCAAGGCGATCTTTAGGACCGAAAACGTTGCCTCTCTGCACGGTCTTGTCTGAGAAGCTGGTACTTTCTCTCAATATACTTTTGACCTCTTGTGACTGCGAAGAACTTTTGCATGAGCTACCTCTCAACTGTTTTCACTGAAAAAATGGTATCGGCTCATCGAGACCTGGAATCACTTCCCGGTCCAACAAAGAACTTCTTAATCCATACTGCCTCTTTAGCTGCTATGAAAGCTGCTATATATTCGAATAATATAGTCAAATTGGCAGTGATGGATTGCTCCAGACTATAGCTCCATCACTATGAGTAAACACTGAACCTGAGATCGATTCACGATCATCCTTAATCCGAAAAAATAATCAAAATTAGTGTAGTCAACAACACTCAGGTATGCACCTGAATATAGACGCATATTACTCCTCGTTCTCCGAAGGTACTTGAGGATGCACTATACTACTACTGAACGTTCGAATCCAAGATTTGACTTTAATTGACTTTTAGTAACTGACTTTCTCTATCCAAAAGAGAACTTTTTCCATTTTCTCTATATTCGAAGATTTGAGGGGTTGGGTAGGAAACCTCTTGTTGAATCAAGCATTCGAAAAAGCATCATCATCTTAACAATATGATGGATGGGATACGGCAAACAACTTGTTCTCATGAATTTGACCGAATCGATTTCTAAGAATATAGTCCACTACTCTAATTCAAAGAATCTTTGGCAGGTCAGTTTCTGACTTCAGACAACACACCCATGTTGTTTCCAACTGTTGCAGTGTTATCTTTTATTTACACTAACGTTTACTACTTTACCAATATTGATTCTCTGGTCTACAAAAGACTCATCAATATTCTGGTCCAGCCTACAAATGTCAAACATGTGGCTTTCAATGACCTAGAGGTTTGCTTTAATCCACCAATAGATATAAGCATAGGCAATCAATCTGCCATTGGATTTAAGCTAAAACCCTTCTGTTCCGAATGAGATCAGACTCCGTTGTTTGGAAAGAAAATATTCAGGGCATCACCCCTATTGAACTTTCTGCTTTCCAAAAAGTCAAGCAAGGCTGAGTGGCGAGAGAGTTTCAAGGTATCACCCCTGGTTAACTCTCCACTTCTCAAGGAATTATCCTTAGACCACTTAGTCTTGCATTGAAAAGATAAACTTTCCTATTTGTTCGACTCTTTTCCATGTAGATCCAATTACTCCCACTGGGCCTGAGACACTCAAGTGGTTCTACAAGATTGTTAACAGAACTGGAGTACCAAAACTCCATTTACAGGTTTATTGTTTTAAACCAACCTCCTATTGTCAGAATCCTATATAGTCCTTCTAGAAGGACCATAGGTGATCGATCACCTAAAGCAGTCTGTCAAGACTGCATAAGCACACCGGGTCAATGGTTAGACCATACTCTCACTGCATTTAGGTGGTGGATTGATATTCTGATCTAGTTTAGTAGTGTTAATCAGCATAATCCCCAACAACCAATGTTGGATGTGGTCTGATTAAATCAAATAGTAACTCCTTGAGTAACTGTACTTCAAGGTCTAAGGTTGTTTTTCTAACATTCTTTCAGAAAGGCTGTGACAGTTCAACCGTCATTATCCGATCTTAGGAATTTTATAACCAACCTTTACTCAATGCATTAAGATATTTCATTATCAGTCACCATCTGAATGTGTATGCAAAATCTCCAGTCCTACCTTCAAGCATGAATGCTAAATGCCTCCATTTGCGGAAGTGGAGTAAATTTACTTCACTCCTTTAACCACAAATTCATAAGCATCTTCTAGGTATACTTCTCGGTATTACATAATAATGTAAACCGTTATTTTGCAACCAATATTTTAATCGAGTTAAGCAGTGTAATGTAGCATATCAATAACTATACAAGACAATACATGGTTTATCCTTTCAGTGAAATCGTTTCACTCGGAGGTAGGCCGGGCATCAGTGCCAAAACTGTGCTACAGCCTATATATGTGCATGGAATACTCTCTTCTCTGGTAATATCAGAGATTCCTCCAAATATTTATATAAACTAATCGGCGTTCGAGTAGTCATTAGACAAAAAGGTCTATTACTCAAAAGCTCCCACTAGCTTGTATCCTTCATAAGACCCCGAAGGTCAATATGAACAAGTTGTGATATTTCTTCAGCTTTATTACCTTTTCCTAATTGAAAGGTTACTTAGTCATTTTTCCTTTGAGATAGTTTTCTTAGACTGGGAGATAGGAATCACCCAGAGCCAGTCTTCAGATCTTATCTCTAGGATATATGCACTAATTAATAGTTGTTGAAGAATCGTTTATCTAAATACGGAAACCATTTGTCTAAATAGTTTATGATGTGTTACATATACCTTTACAGTATTACATAGTGGTTTTGACTTTATCAGACAAAAGTCCGAGTCTCAAAATCGTATACAAATGTCATATTCACTTTCTTTAAGGTCAATTTCTCTATTCTTTCTAGATTCAAAAACTAACCAAAAAATCCTAAACCAAATAACTAAATAAAAGAGATTCCTAGGTTCCATACCTTGTATAGAATATAGAACTCATAAGTGAAACAAACATTTAATCACATAAAGTGGACGAATGGGGTTGGTTGATTAACAATTCACAGAGGAAAAAATGGCAAAAAGGAAAGTATTTCCGCCTCTGGTATATCTTGCATCTATAGTATTTTTGCCCTGGTGGCTTTCTCTCTCATTTAAAAAAAAGTCCGGAATATTGGGTTACTAATTGGTGGCATACCGGTCAATCCGAAATTTGTTTGAATGAGATTCAAGAAAAGAATATTATAGAAAAATTCATAGAATTGGAGGAACTGTTCGTCTTCGACGAATTGATCGAAGAATACTCGAAATACGTCTACACAAGCTTCGTATAGGAATCCAACAAGAAACGATCCAACTAATTAAGATACACAATGAGGATCGTATTCGACGATTTTGAACTTCTCGACAAATATAATATGTTTTGTTATTCTAAGCGAGTATTCTATCATTGGTAATGAAGAACTTGCTATTCTTAACTCGTGGTCCCAGAAATTCCTATATAACTTAAGCGATACAGTCAAAGCTTTTTCTATTCTATTATTAACTGACTTATGTATCGGATTTCATTCAATTATATTATCGATGTGAAAGTGAATCCATTTGTTCCAACGAATCTGAAAACGGAAATTAGATTTCTGCGATATTCAAGGATTAAAATCCGAAATTTATTTCCTTATATCACTCCCACTATCTTAGCTGAAATAACTGTCCGTTGTCTACTCTTTTATCATGAATGCTCAGCTACCTTGTTCTTGTAAAAGAACTTTAGCTGTCGAGTCAAATTACTCCGTTAAGAAAGTCTCTAAGGATTCATAGATTAGTGATCTGAAATCACTTTCCTTATCCGATATTTTCTTCGATTAATAATCCGGTTTAGTCCTTAACTTATTTAGTTTAGATGACTTACATTTGTAGACATTTACCTTCCCATTCTTGGCTTTCTTTAAGGGAAATGGCCGTGAACTTAGCAGTTCATTTGAGTAAGCACTACTCGTGAACTGTGGGATGCCTAGTGAGATTGATACCACATCATTCTCGTCATCTTTGAACTATTTTTTTTGTCTCTCACTTATCACGAGTGACAGCAGTGACATACTTATCAATGTCACTTAAGTTTGTAGACTCAAGAGGGGAATCCTCTTCCGAAAATTAATTGCATTCTCGATTGACAAGTTCAACGTTCTTGTTATTTTTCCACTTTTATGGAGTCATCATCAGTCAATTTATTGTATTTAGCAGTTTAGATACCTTGAGATGATACGTAGTTGCGAAAATAAATTTTGACAGAAATATAAATCAAATCATACGCCACAACTAAATATGATTTTAGGAATAATAAACGTGATGTCATGCCTGCAGTTTATCCTACCATTCCAGGGATTTAATCTCACGCCTATAGTGCCGCCTCAGGGTAGATCAAAGAGGTGATGATTAAATTGAAACAATCTCTCTCAACAACTAACTGAGAAGACATCTCTGTTTAATTACTGATTACCTTCCTTTTTCAGCCAAGATATTTCCTAAAATATCCTTTAGCTATTACCTACTGTTTCAGATCTCAAAGTACGCCCCGAGTATGCCGTCTCAGGGTTGGTCAGTGACTTGACGAGTACCCAAAATCCAATCCTTTCGGAGACCAAGCCTTGAATTTTGATAGCGGTGAAAGCCACCCTCAGAGGGCCGAAATCAAAGCGGCACGAGGCGTCACCATTCTCTCACGTGCTTGCGTCAACAGTAGAGGCCGAGGGGTCGGTTGTCACCTTCCCCTCTCCCACTCGTTATTTTGAAATTTTTGTAGTCTTATTAGGATTTTAGAATTTTCTAACAATCCAAAAACAATAGATCATGAATATTTAATTCAATCATCTCCCTAGTTTATCGGTTCCAAATACCGTCTAACTAGTGCCACTATATTCACGATTTTCCAATTTTATGGATTTATAAATTCTTTGTGTAGACACTACATAATTAAAATTCACCTGAGAATTTATTATCCTAATATATTAGGACTTTTGAATTTCCCACCAAATCGAAAAACAATAAATCATAAATTTAAAGCTCTCACAAGTTTATCGGTTCCAAATACCATTTAACTAGTGACACTATATTCATGATTTTCCAATTTGTCGATTTGGAAATCTCTTCTGTAGTCACTACACAACAAAAAATTCACCAATGAATTTTAAAGTCCTAATTTTATCTTGATAAAAAATTTAGGATCTCAGAATTTTCCAATAATCGAAAAAACAATAAATCATGAAAAGCAATCACCAACTTATCGGTTCCAAATACCGTCTAGTTGGGTGTCCACTTTTTCATGATTTTCCAATTTTTGATTATCAAAATTATAATTTATCTAGACACTACATAATTAAATCCTCAAAGAATTTTAGATCCAAAATTAAATTTACCCCGTAAATTTTATTTCTATCATGTGAATTTTATATCCCGATAAAATTTTGTTTCCTTTAATTAATTTAATTTATTTTTTATTTTTTTAATCTAAATTAATTATCGTTTTCATACATGTCTAATTAATGCCAAAATTAATTTTCTACATGTATGCATATGCTAGGAATGAAATTCATGAATATGATGCATGACATGGTTATATCACATAAATAATCATACAAGAAAATAAATGCAAAAAATAAACCACTGAGATGGACCGTTGGTACCCCGTATCTAATCTATAAATTAAATTAAAACATTCAATCACATAAATTAAATTAAAATATGCAATTTTTATTATTCTACTCCACTCCTTATTAATTGATTATGCAATCATGATCGCAAAATCGCTTTAACCTAGCTCTGCTACCACATGCTAGATATACAGAAACGCCAATCCAGATCAGATCCATAATTGGATCGTCAGATCTGATTCACAGCACCGATCGGGACACTCGATCTTGCACAGCGGAAGCTACGAATAAATTCGCATGCGATTTTACCACGATTTGATACGCATAAATAATTAATCTAACTATGAGAAGGTTGAAGATTTACCTTACTTAAAAGGAATAGTAAATTGACAGATGGAGTAGCCACAGTCTTCTGGATTGTATCTCCAAGCGACGACTGGTGGACGTCGATGCCCGCCGTAGAACCTCCACGAATATGCACAAGAAAAACCCTAGTTTTTCTCCTCTTAATGACTAGAAAAAGAAATTAATTTTTCTCTTCTTTTATTTGATATGTGGCGCAAATTGTGATGATTAATTGTGTTGGGAGGAACTCTCTTTATATAGGAAAATAACTAGTCAAGAGAGAGTTATCCTTTTCACACCACAATTACCTATTCCCTCAAGGAAAAGATATTTGTCAAAAGATAAGAGATAATTCCCAAAAAATCAATCTCTTTATCTCTTTTCCATTAATTATCCAACAAATAGATAATTAATTAATTACACATATGAGATAATCTAGGAAAATTTCTTCTCCCAATTTATCCATAATGTGGCGCCAATTTCATCATTAATTTAATAGAATATGTCTTTTCTATTTTACATATTATTTACCAAATAAATAATATTGCATAATCATTAAATAGACCAACTATTTAATTATTCTCGAAGTTCCATAAAACAAGAAAACACTCATGTGTTAGGAGCCAACCCTGGGACCATGGACCTATAACTAGTAACTACAATAAATTGAATAATATATTCATCGAACAGAATATTTCTACTCAACTCATTAATTTCGGAATTACTCCACCATAAATCCGAAACTGAACTCTATCGATTATAGATATAACTTATTCTCAAAACGTCGAGTTGAGTCGATAAGTGTCCATTGATAATCATTACATATAAACTAACCCTCCATAGACTATCCGTAATGAAGTGGGAATATTTCCGTAAATGTTCTTCAATACATCTCATCCTTATTTACCATTTACCCACTAGTGATCAATTAGTTCATAACCAATACGAACTCCGCGGATTGATCATTTTCTAGGATTAACAAATAAGGGATTGTCTTTCTACTTCCCGCAAGAAGGAATGAGTTCCATATCTGTGAGACACACACTTCTCACTCATCCCAGAATAGTGCCAACGTGAAAGTGATTCGGACCGCGCCTCTTAGCAATCCTTAACGAACACATCAAACCCTATCCTGAAATAAGTAGGAGTCTGTAATCACTTCAGGATTAAGGTTAATCCACATATGATCATCTTATGATTCGATAAGATTTCTCAATCATGGAATTATATGAGAAAATCAGATTAAATCGGTCCAGTCCTATATGACTCTCATCATAGATAAATGCCCTACTTAGACAACCAATGTCGACGGTCCGGATAAGACGGTCACACCATAAAGTGTTCTGGGCGCATTAATTTTGGTTTAATCAGTAGACCCCATACTTTGATTAAGTTCAGCACAAACTAATAGTTCAAGTGTATCACCATAAACTTAATCCTCATGTATATCACACACTAAGTTATATGGCTACATATGATACGACTTGGGGTTTTCAGCAGTGTATTAAACATAAGCATAAAGCAAATAATAAGATGGGAATAAATCTGTCATTTATTAATCATAAACAATTACATAAATTGACTTTCGGGCGCTACTTCCAACAGTATGTACTATCAAATGGGAGATTGATGGTACGATCAGACTAGCACGTATTAGATGTCTTCTATCTTATTGAAGGTAGGGATAGATCTCGTGTATATCAAAGTGTTGACACTTGGACTATACGTGGACATGTTTTAGAGAATGCGTATGTTAGACTGACTCGCTTAATTTATTAAGTGTCGCACTATGTGGCGGTTGTGTAATTATTCTGAGACCGAAGTCTTCATGACATCGCAGTGTGGATTGTCATACTTTTGACACTATTGAGGTTTCCCTTAGCCATAGGGTGATCATACGGTAGTGATTGAGTGTGATGTTGAAGCATGCGTTGGATTCATGTTGCTCGTCCGGAAATCGCGTATCCTATGATTAGGAGTAAATACCCGAAATAACCTTCTTATAAGGAACGCCCGATTCTTGAAAGTCTTTGCAAAGCGGAAGTAATATGTTACTTCGAGAGAGTAGGATATCCATATTATAAGATACGTTGATTGATGTTTGACACTCGATGTACGACCATATGGATATGGTAACAACGATAGGGTTCTATTTACACAGTAACCATCACTACAAAAAAAATGATATTTTGGTGACAAACTTTTGGTGACAAACAATATATTTCTCACAAAAGTAACTTCTAGTGACAATAATTTTGTTTCTCACAAAAACTTGTATTAATTAGTGACAAAAGGAAATATGTTCTCACGAAAGGCCTAGTGTGTTGTCACAAAATGGATGATCTCAACTTCACATTGTGTGATAAACTATAAGATAGGCTTTGGTGACAACTATCTTTATCATAATGAGCCGAGTCAGGTTATATCATGTATTGAACGAATCGAGTTCAATTTTGTCTTTGTATGACTCGTTCAAGCTTGAAACGTTTTTATAATCGAGGTAAACTCGAGTCCTAGAAAATATCGGCTCGGCTCGGCTCGGCTCGGCTCGGCTCGGCTCGGCTCGGCTCGGCTCGATACCCGTAAAAACATCTGAAGTAGAACACGTATATGTTAGCTCCAGCTGCAAATAAAATACTACCAATGCCTCAAAATAAAAATAAAGAAAAATGAAACTTCTGAAGGTGCGTTTCATTTTTTCTCTGAATTCGAACCCTAAATTGCTTCCATCATCGTGAAATCGTGGTGAGGTGAAATCATGGTGAGATCAGAAATCTACTTCCGTCTGCGCGAATGTTCGATGATGAGGTGAAATCGTGGTGAGATCGGAAATCGATTATGACTTCAAAACGCCGGCGATGAGCAATACATCAGAACGGAAATCGATTCTAACTGCAGGTATCATTCACTTCAGTTTCTGATTTAATTGAATTGAATTTTTTTTATTTCTGGTGAAATCGTGATGAGATGGCCTTGATTTCATCGCCGGCGACATGTCATACTTAGTGTTGACCTGAGGAAGAGGAGAGCGCCTTTAATGAGCTTTGTCTCGTTCAATTCCTGAAATCTTTTTTATTTTCTAGGAACTTGAAAAAAATGTCAAATAGAAACTTTCACGATTTTGTCATGTTCCTGTAAGAATTTGGCAAATATATTACATTTTTCCTGTTAAATTTGTGATGCATGTCCTAATATGTTTACTCTTGCCTTTATGATGCATCAAATATTTGGCACGTGCCTTTGGTTCTACGAGTAAGTTAAATTTATATATGTAGCATTATGAGTTTTTGTCTTGTTAACTGTCTGCTAAGGTTTTTTTTTGTGTCCCTTCAGAAGCAGAGGGCTCATGAAGTAATATTGGAAGTCCTTGATCTGAAAGGTTGGTCTGGTTCATTGCCTCAGTGTGCCTTTAAATTTTTTTATATGGAATACTGTCGACCTTCTTTTTGACATCATGTAATCTCTTAAATATCTTCTTATTGGTGTTTCAACCGCAAAGTATTCCTTGTGAACCCGCTTTGGGTGAGTGGGACATCTAGGGGCCGAGCTCTATGATCCGTTGCATGAACCGGTCCGTGTGATTATTTCACTTTTATGCTTTGTCCGTTTTTGCTTTTCGGTGGAAGATTTGCTCAATACCTACAATGTTGATAAACAGTCGAGTTGCAATGGCCGGGAAGTATAATGGGCTTTCTGATTTGTATCTCTGTGTGCTCAAGGTATATCAATCCGATCTTCTAGCTTGAAATCCTTTGGTTATGCTACATTAGTGGATATCTCTTTGTTTGTGTAATCTTTTGGGCTGCATATTCTTAGCTTTATAGTTTTTATAGTGTGGATAATTTTGCGGACGTAAAATTGTCTAGTTATTATAGAAGACTACTCTGTGTTTTGTATAATCATGTCATTCATATCCATGATAATTACATATGAATTGTATTATCTTTGTCACTGTGGCTTTGATTATGCTAGTACTTGGTTTTTGATGCACCAGTACTGCAGCAAAGCCTTTCTTGTAACTTGCTATATTCTGTTGAAAGATTACCAAATTCTATTGGGTTCTCGATTACATCGTTATAGAAGATTTTCT
Organism: Gentiana straminea; assembly: GCA_036785695.1. NCBI lineage: Eukaryota > Viridiplantae > Streptophyta > Magnoliopsida > Gentianales > Gentianaceae > Gentiana > Gentiana straminea. Next base: position 8,705,854 of record JAVUPR010000300.1, on the reverse strand, counting down.
TCTATTTTTGTAGCAAGACGACTTTACAAGCTTGTCATTGTAGGATTGAACAACCGATATCTCGTTTAGTATGCGCTTTCTCTTTATTAAAAAGTGTAGACTCAGTTGGATTTGCTTTGTCCTTGGTATTGTTAAATTAGGAAGCAACATGTTTGCTATAGAACCTGCCTTAAGGCCTACTTAGTTCTATAGCAATTTCTTGCTTGGTACTACATTGCTACTTATTTTTTTGGATTTTTTGGAAAAACTCCTTTGATCATGTTTTTTAACAAGACTTGGGAAGGTTTCATTGGAGCATCTATTTCCACTTCATTGGCTCAACTATAGGCGTTTCTAACATTTCAAACTTCTATATTAGCAAGAAAGCATATTGTGTGAAGTGTTCATGTAATTAGGTTTGGTTGAACACTTTTTGGCACTTTAGAGAAGTGATATACTCATGTTTTAGAGTATTACTGTCTGGCTGAGCTTTATCAATTGCCTTGCATGACTCTGTTAACAGGTTGCTTAACTAAGTTTAGAGTCTTTATTTGTATGTTGCTGTATGGACCAAAGTCCATGTCTTTACTCTATTCAGATCTGTCTGTTAAGTCTAAGTCTGTCTGCTCTCTGTTAGCTTTATAATCTGTTCAGAGTCATATTGCGTATGTCATGTATGTTGTCTGTTATTCCTGCTACATGTACAGCTAAGTGTCCTTGTTTGCTCTATTGTTAAGAGTAGTCAATCTGATCTGCTCTCTCTTATAGTTACAAAGTTATTACTTCAAGCAATTAACATATTGTATTATATCACCAGCTCTGCTTACTACCTATTGTTTTTTGTCACAAGGCTATAATGGAATGGTGTTGAGGTCCGGCTAGCCAATTTAGTTGGTCCATCATCAACGTTTATTGCCAAGTAAAGATCATTGTCATATTCAATTTTGAACTATATTCTGCAAATTCTTGAATATATCTTTGTAATTTAGGCACTGTAATGATGGACAATTATATTGTAGGTTCTTAATGTGGTCACTTGTTTTGATTTTACTTTCTCCAAAATTCACAGCCTTTAAGAATCATATGGCATTTTCTGTTTTCAGGTGAACAATCCTGAGTTTCAGTCCCAAACATGTCCAGGTGTGTCCACACATGTCCAGGCGCGCCCAGACATGCCTAGCTCTGTCTGGTGCATGTCCAGCTGAAAATTATCCTTTGTTTGCTTCCAGTTTGTATGTAGATGCTATTGTCTAGAATAATTTTCAGTTGTTAAAAGGGCCAAATGTGGATATGTTAATTTTACCGAAGAGAGGTAATGTTTCCTTTTACCGCGACACCATTCAGTATTTACCGTGGCACCATTATCAACTAGCTTGCATATGTTGCAGATTGAAGTGCTAAGCCATATGAGGCATCCAAACATGGTTCTCCTTTTAGGTGCATGCCCTGGATATGGCTGCCTAGTCTATGAATACATGGACAGAGGAAGCTTAGAAGACCGTCTCTTCTGTCGTAAATGCATGAAAGTATTTTCATACTGCCTTTCCTATGGTAAGAATTCAGGGACTAGAAAAGTTGTTTTTCCTTCGATCAAAATCTGTTATTTCATGTTTGGTGACTTAAGAGCATGTGTGTTTTTTAAGAAGGTTTGGCTGGATGTCATGTTGGCTAGAAGGTTTCTTTGACTAAGGTTGTCGGTGGGTCTTGTATTGTTGATTTAATGGATTTGATTCATGCTCCTCTTTGACTCTGTTCTTGGTATGAACTGTTTTTATGCGAGAGAGTAGTTGATAGATTGTTGTGTTTAGTTAAAGATAACTCGTTAAAGAATTTTGATTTGTGAACTAGTCCTTGTGTCCTTTGATGCCCTTTAAGAAGCCGGTTTTATGAAATTTGTGTCGGTTTGTGGTGTGTGAATGTATGGGGGCGTGTGGCTTTAATGTAGTGAAGGTGATTCGATGTGTGTATAGGATTCCTCTTCATGTGAACGATGTTCAAGTTAATATCCCGCTACGCTTTTGTGAAGATATGATGCTCGAGTATATTGATGACTAACACTAATGAGCTGGCTGCTTACTTCCAAGAACATACTTTGTGTATATCTGATTCGTGCCTTGAACGGGATGAAGTTTGCTGCAGCTGAAAGCAATAACATCTCTTTGTTCCTGGATCGAGCATTTACCAAGGTACTCTATTTTTCTATTTCCCTATTCATTGACCAATGGGGAAACACGATGCACTGACATAAGTTTGCACATTTCAAACCTTTTTTTTTTGAATTTTAACTGATGCTTTCCAGGGTGATTGGAGTATTTCCCGAGGATGAGGTATATTATGCTACGATCCAAATCTGATTCTTTTGTCCATGTATTCTAGTTATATTTACTACTGGCTCCTTTCATCTTCATTTTTTTTTATTTTCTCCCAGAAAATTGTAGATGCAAACGTGAATTACAATGCTCGAGAAGGGAAAAGTACATTGGAGGTATGTACATGCACTATTTTTTGTTTTTATTTGCTAAGCTAAATGTTAGGATTGTCAACCACACCCTCTAACTACCAGATTGGGTGTAAATCTATCTGGAAAATGCAGATTGTGTTGAATAGGCAAATCTTAATTCTCTGTCATTATGTTGGTAGAGAATTCCTTTGGATACTTTGTTGCTGCTCTATGCGAGATTCGGCTCCTGTGTGTAAATCTTTATTAATCTTTCCTCCTATTCAATCATTGGACATTCTGTAATTGGGTTTATTCTGGGATTTATCTTGGATTTAGCTAAACCCGAAAAAGGTTCTAACTTTCCATCATTGAAGAAGAAGAATTCTCAGCCACAAAGATTAACCTCGACTAGCTCCGAGGAAAACTTCAAAATGGTATGAATGACTTATCATTTATTTATTTATATTTTTTTTCACTTTGCTGATGTATTCAATTTATGGTGGATAGGTCATGTAATTTGAATGATTGTGCTGATTTTAATAGTTGGTTTTGTTTGCTAAAAATTGTCTTTTTTTTACTAACGTTTCTATAATTACTGAAGGACCAGGTGATTATTGTGTAGTGGTTGTAGAATGAAGTTGGATAATTTGAAACGGTTATGTGAAATTGTTTGTGAAAATAGTTGTTTTAAGAAGTGAAAATGGCCTTAAAGAAATTTGAGTTTTAATAAATGGCAGAGAAGTTTGGAAAATCTTTGAAGTGTGTAAATCTTTATTAATCTTTCTGTTTTGCGTTACGAAATCTTTGCGTCACAAGTGAGAATGAGATGATATGTGGAAGAACGAAACTCGGTATTTTTATACACAAACTAAAAGTTTAATACGACATTTTTAAAGTCGCTCGTTCTCATTTCTTTACTCAAACTTATTCTTATTGCTTGAATATTTTCAAGCCTTTTTTGAAGTATCCGTATGAATCATCGGTTGTGGATGATCGGATCCCGAATAGTTCTCGTTTTATGCCTTGGAACCTGGTTCATTTGACAGATCATTTTGTCTTGTCAGTTTGTCTTTGATCTGCCTAGCTAGCCTTGCTTTATTTTTTAGGATGAGGTATGTATATACAGTCCTTGCACCTGCTTGAATAGATTCATGAAGTTCTGCGTATTCTGTGTATATTATGCATCTGGTCTGAATTTTACTTACCTGCTTGTCCATATTTAGTCTTGTTTTGGAGTTTCGGTCAAGTTCATGAGCAACTTTTTAGCTTAAGCGCCGTGTTAATGAGTCGGATCTTAGTTGAGCGTTAGTTTGCTATATCTCGCTATGTTATGTCTGCTATTTAGTGAAATCGGAAGATTCTTTGGTCCTTGTTTCGCACCCACCTGAGGAAAAAGTTTCCAAGATGCATATACATGAATCTCTGTACAAGAGTTGTTAAGTATCACTATTTTTGAATCTCTGTACAAGATTTCTTTTGTCCCATTTTCTTTTATTTTTTTCTTTTTTCTTTTTTTTCTATAATTATATTTGAATATTTATTATTTATTATTGTTATTTTCTATTTTTATATTTCGAATATTTATTATTTATTACTATTATTATTATTTTCTATTTTTCTATTATTTTATTTCGAATATTTATTATTTATAATTATTATTATTATTAATATTATTAGAATATGACTTCTAGTGACAAAACGTTTGTCAATATTAACCATTAATGTAAAAATGTGTTTGTACCCTTTGGTGACAACACTTAATTAGTGATAAAATGTTCATTATTTTGTGACAAAATTTTGTTGCATGAAAAACGATCTAGTGAGAAATTTAGCGTTTTGTCATGAAAAGCTTTGGTGACAAAAGTAAGAGATTCGTCGCGACTGAATTTCTTTAGTGACTAATACTCTGGTTTGTCACAATAGGCACCTTTAGCGTCACTGTTTACACAACAAACGCCGCGACAAAAAATTTTTGTCACGAAATCTTTTAATGACGAAAATCAGCACTTTTCGCGACGAATTTTTTTGTCACGAAAAGGTCTATTTTTCGTAGTGCATAAGGATTCAGTATTACGCTTGCAATAATGTGAAATAGTGGAATTAATGTTATTTATTATAAATAAATAACGTCATAATAGTAATGTTAGAAATTATTATATGGTAGTATTAATTAGAAGCATACGTTATCAAAAAAACCTATCTTGACTAATAGTATTCCAATCCTTTTGTTTTAAGCACCAAGCATGGAGTGCCTGGACATGGATCTCTGTGCCATTGTTTGGTCTTAAACACGTACGCATTTCCAAAATGATAATAAAACATTTTAACAAAGTCACAATAAAAATATACTACCTCCATCTCATAAAAAATATTCACACTTTTTATAGTACAGATTAATAAAACAATTAATATGTTTTTTGAATTGCAACAATTAATGTATTGTATTTAATTAATGATAGACATAATAAATGCAATTTTAGAAAATGAAATTAATATATAAATATTAAATATTTTTTTCTTAACAAAACATTAAACGTATGATAAGGGTATGTTAGAAAAAATTACAATAAATGATGTATTGGTTTTCTAAATAAACCTTTTAGGGGACAATATATTCTAGAAAAATAAACATTTTTTGTGAGACGGTGTAGTATAAAACTAACTCTTTTGACAAAAGACTCGTTCACACCGATTTCTTAATACAATTTTCCAGCAAATTATGTGCTTCTACGAATTATTGTTTGTTATTGTTTTAGCTATAGGTATCTCATTTGTACTCTTTCCGCATTTAGCTAGATCCTTGTTAGAGGCCTTTTAAATAAATTCTATTTTGCATCCCGATGGTCACTGCATTTATTGGTACCGCATCATCAAATGTCACTGCATCCTGATAGTCACTGCATCGTTGTGGTCAATGCATCGCGGTGGTAACTGCATCTGGGTGGTCATGTCATCGGGGTGGTCACTGCATAGCGGTGGTCAAAGCATCGCGGTAGTCACCATTTCGGGGTGGTCACTACATCACGGTGGTTAATGCATCGTGGTGGTCATTGCATCGCAGTGGTGAATGCATCGCGGTGGTCAATGAATTGGGGTGTTCAATGCATCGCGGTGGTCAATGCATCGCGGTGGTCGAAGCATCCCGATGAAGAAAATTTCAATTAAACGAGTTTTATCGACTATGAAACGAGTCAACCCGAGTTTTATTGAATTTTGAACGAGTCGATTTTGAACTTTTCTATTTATAACTCGATCGGCTTCGAGTTGGTTTTTTCTAGTCGAGACGAGCTTGAGCCTTACGGAGTAACGACTCGGCTAGGCTCGGCTCGGTTACACCCTATTAACTCTATTCACATCATTGAGGACGGAAATATGGTGAAAAATTTACGATTATCGAGTTTATATAAAAAAATATAGTCGTTTGAAAATTGATTAAAAGGGAGATTTTTTTTTATTTTCTTATTTATTTTGGCACATCTAGTTTTTTTTTTTTTTTTTTCCCAAATCGATCGTTTCTCAAATCTAATGTTTCACTGTTCCACTATTTATGTGTTTTTACAAAAATGAGCTCGAAAATAAAATTGAAAAAATATCAAATGAGATGTTTAAATAAAGAGGACGTGAAGAGGAAAAATATGATGAAAGAATTATTATCTTTCGACAATCAGATCAAAAGATATATTCGTTTTTGTAGTTGAATACGAAAGAATATAAATCACAGTGGAATAAAGATATGTTTTTTTACCAAAAAAAATATTCCATTGTCCTCTATGCATATTTTTAGAGTGATTTTATGGTGCAACGGTTGTAGCAAGGTTATACCAAGTGGCATACATTAGAGCCTCTCATTTTTACTCTCTTTCACATAATACACTTTTATCGTATGTGAGAGGATAGAAATGTGTGGTTGTAATATATGCCACTTGGTATAACCTTCCTACAACGGTTGTATTTTAAAATTTCAGATATTTTTATATTCAAATTGTCTTTTTTTTTTTACTATAAACCCTTTGTCAATCTATGGATTATTTGTTTTTATAAATAATGAAAAGTTAAGTGTGTTATATTTGTCTAATTAAGTTAATTATGTGTTCTTTTGAACTTTTTCCTTATAAATGATCTACTGCATTAAATTGTAATTATGAGATTATCAAATAAAGATTAAGTATTATGTTTACAATAATGTGAAATAGTGGAATTAATGTTTAAGTTATTTATTATAAATAAATAACGTAAGAATAGTAACTATCTTGACTAATATTCTAATCCTATTGTTTTACTAAGAGCACCAAGCATGGAGCGCCTGCACATGGATTTCTGGAAAAATACTTGGTGAGAGAATTTAAGGTGAATTGACGGGTTAAATAATCAGAACTATATAGTTAAATACAGAATAAAATTGTGTGGCTTGTACGATGCCACACGATATCTCCACATCATGTAGACACACCACATAAGTATTTCACGGATTTCTATGCCATTGTTTGGTCTCAAACACGTACGCATTATGTAACATTTGAAAAATCTACAATTCCAAAATGATCCAAAAAATTTTTTTTTGAGAAACCAAACATTTTATTAAGCAATATCGCGAACAAGCGGCCTAATACATCACCCGGGGGCGAGGAGCCCCAAAAGGTGCGGGAAGCAACAAACAAACCATGTCTAGCTAAAAGATGCGCCGGGATATTTCCTACGCGCCGAACAAATGAAAACGAGACAGACACAAAGCTAGCCAGAAGGGCCAAACAATCCTGAAGAAGGCAACCCTGAGCTGTGAGGTCCTCTCCTGGCCTCCGAAGTCGCGAGACGCAAGCCAAACAATCACTCTCCACCTCGAGCCGCCGGATACCTAGATGCACCGCCTCCTCCAAAGCCAAGAAAATAGCCTTAAGCTCTAAAAACTCCACTGGGTCACCTGGATCAAAATGATACGCAAAGGAGTGAAGTACTGTTCCACCCGAGTCTCGGAAGATAACTCCAACACCCGCACCCGTCTCAGTGACTGATGCATCCACATTACCTTTCACCACGTCGGTGAGAGGTTTCATCCACCTGTCCGGTAACTGGCGATCCGATGTCCGTACCGAAAGGCCGCGCCGGTGCCTCCATATACTCGCCGAGGCCGCCAGAGATCGCGTACATAATGCAGAGACATAAACCGCCTGATCGTCAAAAACCGCAGAACATCGCGCCTTCCAAATCCCCCACATCAGCCACACAAACCTTGCCGTATCCTGGGTGCCATGTTCTTCAATCATCCTCATAAAAAACTCCGCAAAATGATCCAAAATTTAACAACGTCACAGTAACGATATACTACATCCGTCTCATAAAAAATATACATTTTTTGTCGTATACACAGATTAATAAAATAATTAATATGTTTTTTAAACAGCAACAATTAATGTGTTGTATTTTAATTAATAAAGACATATATATCTCTATCACATAATAAATACACTTTTAAAACATGAAATGAATATATAAACATTAAATGTTTTTTTCTTAGCAAAACATTAAACGTATGACAGGGGCATGTTAGGAAAAATTGTAATAAATGATGTATTGATTTTCTAAATAAACTTTTTAATAGACAATTTATTTTAGAAAAATAAACATTTTTTTTTTGTAGAACGGAGGTAGTATAAAACTAACTCTTTTGACAAAAGACTCGTTCACCCCTATTTCTTAATACAATTTTCCAGCAAATTATGTGCTTCTACGAATTATTGTTTGTTATTGTTTTAGTTGTAGTTATCTCATTTGTACTCTTTCCGCATCTAGCTAGATCCTTGATAGAGGCCTTTTAAATAAATTCTGTTTTAGTGTCAAAACAAATACAAGAAATTGCATAGGATAAGAAAGGTCTATTCTATAAATGATGCATTTCTAAACCAAAACCATCCTCACAAAAGCATTCATTCTCTCCGTTTTAATGATATCTGAATGCATTTAAATTGTGCATTTCTAAACCAAGCCATCCACACAAAAGCATTCATTTCCCATTAAAAGATATATAAAAACTTAAGACGGAAGCATGGCCACGCATTCATACGCTCTTCTCCTGGTTATTTTCGTCATCTCAAGTGAGTGATTTCTCAAGTCTCTCTAGTTACATATTTTTACCCATTTCATATACTATCACCATTCACCAATTTAGATGCACATTTATGTTGTATATAACAAGAAGTTGCACATTCATTCATTATTCATGGTATACCATTAAACATGGCCGTCTTTGGGCACGGGCCAACAAGGCCACTGCATAGCGGGGTGGTCACTGCATAGCGGTGGTCACTGCATAGCGGTGGTCAAAGCATCGCGGTAGTCACCATTTCGGGGTGGTCACTACATCACGGTGGTTAATGCATCGTGGTGGTCATTGCATCGCAGTGGTGAATGCATCGGGGTGGTCAATGCATCGCGGTGGTCAATGCATCGTTGTGGTCGAAGCATCCCGATGAAGAAAATTTCAATTAAACGTGTTTTATCGACTATGAAACGAGTCAACCCGAGTTTTATTGAATTTTGAACGAGTCGATTTTGAACTTTTCTATTTATAACTCGATCGGCTTCGAGTTGGTTTTTTCTAGTCGAGACGAGCTTGAGCCTTACGGGGTAACGACTCGGCTGGGCTCGGCTCGGTTACACCCTATTAACTCTATTCACATCATTGAGGACGGAAATATGGTGAAAAATTTACGATTATCAGAGTTTATATAAAAAAATATAGTCGTTTGAAAATTGATTAAAAGGGAGATTTTTTTTTATTTTCTTATTTATTTTGGCACATCTAGTTTTTTTTTTTTTTTTTTAAATTCCCTCACAAAAAATGGTTACACGTTGTTTCCAAAAAAAATAAAATAAATAAATAAAATGGTTGCACAACATGGTTAGACACGGGATGTTTCTGTTAACCCAATTTAATGGAAAATAGGAGTTACACGTATTTGTTTCCCTTTTTTTTTTTTTTTTTTTATTTTAAGGTTGAATGGTTTAAAAGGACAAAAAAATGTGGAAAAATAAGAATCAGGATAATAGAAAGGTAAATTGGATGATAAGAGCAAATATATTGTTCATAACCCCAAATCGACTGTTTCTCAAATCTAATGTTTCACTGTTCCACTATTTATGTGTTTTTACAAAAATGAGCTCGAAAATAAAATTGAAAAAATATCAAATGAGATGTTTAAATAAAGAGGACGTGAAGAGGAAAAATATGATGAAAGAATTATTATCTTTCGACAATCAGATCAAAAGATATATTCGTTTTTGTAGTTGAATACGAAAGAATATAAATCACAGTGGAATAAAGATATGTTTTTTTACCAAAAAAAATATTCCATTGTCATCTATGCATATTTTTAGAGTGATTTTATGGTGCGACGGTTGTAGAAGAGTTATACGAGTGGCATACATTAGAGCCTCTCATTTTTACTCTCTTTCACATAATACACTTTTATCGTATGTGAGAGGATAGAAATGTGTGGTTGTAATATATGCCACTTGGTATAACCTTCCTACAACGGTTGTATTTTAAAATTTCAGATATTTTTATATTCAAATTGTCTTTTTTTTTTTACTATAAACCCTTTGTCAATCTATGGATTATTTGTTTTTATAAATAATGAAAAGTTAAGTGTGTTATATTTGTCTAATTAAGTTAATTATGTGTTCTTTTGAACTTTTACCTTATAAATGATCTACTGCATTAAATTGTAATTATGAGATTATCAAATAAAGATTAAGTATTATGTTTACAATAATGTGAAATAGTGGAATTAATGTTTAAGTTATTTATTATAAATAAATAACGTAAGAATAGTAACTATCTTGACTAATATTCTAATCCTATTGTTTTACTAAGAGCACCAAGCATGGAGCGCCTGCACATGGATTTCTGGAAAAATACTTGGTGAGAGAATTTAAGGTGAATTGACGGGTTAAATAATCAGAACTATATAGTTAAATACAGAATAAAATTGTGTGGCTTGTACGATGCCACACGATGTCTCCACATCATGTAGACACACCACATAAGTATTTCACGGATTTCTGTGCCATTGTTTGGTCTCAAACACGTACGCATTATGTAACATTTGAAAAATCTACAATTCCAAAATGATCCAAAATTTTTTTTTTTGAGAAACCAAACATTTTATTAAGCAATATCTGCAGAACAAGCAGCTAATACATCACCCGGGGGCGAGGAGCCCCAAAAGGTGCGGGAAGCAACAAACAAACCATGTCTAGCTAAAAGATGCGCCGGGATATTTCCTACGCGCCGAACAAATGAAAACGAGACAGACACAAAGCTAGCCAGAAGGGCCAAACAATCCTGAAGAAGGCAACCCTGAGCTGTGAGGTCCTCTCCTGGCCTCCGAAGTCGCGAGACGCAAGCCAAACAATCACTCTCCACCTCGAGCCGCCGGATACCTAGATGCACCGCCTCCTCCAAAGCCAAGAAAATAGCCTTAAGCTCTAAAAACTCCACTGGGTCACCTGGATCAAAATGATACGCAAAGGAGTGAAGTACTGTTCCACCCGAGTCTCGGAAGATAACTCCAACACCCGCACCCGTCTCAGTGACTGATGCATCCACATTACCTTTCACCACGTCGGTGAGAGGTTTCATCCACCTGTCCGGTAACTGGCGATCTGATGTCTGTACCTGAAAGGCTGCCAGTGCCTCCATATACTCTGCCGAGGCCGCCAGAGATCGCGTACATAATGCAGAGACATAAACCGCCTGATCGTCAAAAACCGCAGAACATCGCGCCTTCCAAATCCCCCACATCAGCCACACAAACCTTGCCGTATCCTGGGTGCCATGTTCTTCAATCATCCTCATAAAAAACTCCGCAAAATGATCCAAAATTTAACAACGTCACAGTAACGATATACTACATCCGTCTCATAAAAAATATACATTTTTTGTCGTATACACAGATTAATAAAATAATTAATATGTTTTTTAAACGGCAACAATTAATGTGTTGTATTTTAATTAATAAAGACATATATATCTCTATCACATAATAAATACACTTTTAAAACATGAAATGAATATATAAACATTAAATGTTTTTTTTCTTAGCAAAACATTAAACGTATGACAGGGGCATGTTAGGAAAAATTGTAATAAATGATGTATTGATTTTCTAAATAAACTTTTTAATAGACAATTTATTTTAGAAAAATAAACATTTTTTTTTTGTAGAACGGAGGTAGTATAAAACTAACTCTTTTGACAAAAGACTCGTTCACCCCTATTTCTTAATACAATTTTCCAGCAAATTATGTGCTTCTACGAATTATTGTTTGTTATTGTTTTAGTTGTAGTTATCTCATTTGTACTCTTTCCGCATCTAGCTAGATCCTTGATAGAGGCCTTTTAAATAAATTCTGTTTTAGTGTCAAAACAAATACAAGAAATTGCATAGGATAAGAAAGGTCTATTCTATAAATGATGCATTTCTAAACCAAAACCATCCTCACAAAAGCATTCATTCTCTCCGTTTTAATGATATCTGAATGCATTTAAATTGTGCATTTCTAAACCAAGCCATCCACACAAAAGCATTCATTTCCCATTAAAAGATATATAAAAACTTAAGACGGAAGCATGGCCACGCATTCATTATTACGCTAAAAAAATTATTCTACTTCTAATTACGGACCCCCCCCGAAAAATATTTCGAAAGAAAAACTCTACATTTTACCTATATTATTTTACCCCCCGAAAATTATTTCTGTCCGCCACCGAGCATGTGCCACGCATTCATACGCTCTTCTCCTGGTTATTTTCGTCATCTCAAGTGAGTGATTTCTCAAGTCTCTCTAGTTACATATTTTTACCCATTTCATATACTATCACCATTCACCAATTTAGATGCACATTTATGTTGTATATAACAAGAAGTTGCACATTCATTCATTATTCATGGTATACCATTAAACATGGCCGTCTTTGGGCACGGGCCAACAAGGCCACGGCCCAGGCACCTCCTAAAAAATTGATATTTTTAGGGGTCGGTTTTTTATATTTATAGTGTATTGTAGATATATTTTTATTTTACTTAAATTAAAAAAAACTTAAAAAGAGTCAAATCAATACACATATTGATACGCCAAACCCGCAAAAGAGCCCGCAGATTAACATTGAGCCTGAACTACGCCCAATACCCAATAGGGTCATCGGCTCAACAAGTTCGCACCGACATAAGCCGGACTGTTGGGAAAACAAATAACCGCAATACCACACGTATCACAAATACCCACAAAGTCTTCTCAATGACACGCAACGGAATTAAACGAGGCAGCTCCAACGAAAATCAAATCACAAATAAAGCGTAACAAAAATACAAGAAAATCAACACCACAATTTTAACGTGAAAAACTCATCTCGATGTGAGAGAGTAAAAACCACGAGGCCGAGGCCCACAAAACTCCACTAATCAACAAAAGATGACACAAAAATGTTACAAATACATTAACCAACTCAACTACACCAAAGCATCAACTAGGAATGCAAAATACAAGAGTTGTTGAAAAATATCACCGAAAATGCAGCAGAAACGCAGCAGTCAGGTCGCGGACGATTCTCGGAGATTGAACCTTTAAAACACAATTTCACCGTTCAGATTGAAGAATAATAAGAGACGAACAAGCCCTCAAAATTTCGTGCCAATCGGGGTCCGTTAAGATGTCCGGTCGTCGCCGTAAAGTTGCTTCTACAACACCAAAGGCACCAGCGAATTTTGACTCTCTTTTTTTGCCTCTTAAAATTGTAAAGATTAGGGAAAAATTAACCTAATTTGTTCACTAAAATACTACTTGACATATTATTAATTTTTCTTATTTATTTAGTGGGCTTGGGCTCCACAAAGGAGTGATTACCCAACAAATATCCCCCTCACGACATTGTGGAGGAATTATCGTTCCCACAATAGAACGACATATCTCAAAATTCTCCCTTGTTAATGCTTTTGTCAACATATCCGCACCATTATCATCCGTGTGCACTTTTTCAAGTGCTAGCAACTTCAACTCCAATGATAACGAACATCAATGTGCTTGGTCCTAAAATGAAAAGCCACATTCTTACCAAGATGAATAGCACTCTGGCTATCACAAAGCAACACATACTGATCTTGCTTCAAACCAAGCTCTCGGAGAAACTTCTTCATCCACAGCAACTCTTTAGTTGCTGCAATATACTCAGCTTCAGTAGTTGAAAGTGCAACACATTTTTGCAACCTCGACTGCCATGACAGAGCTCCCCCTGCAAATTTAACCAAATATCTTGAAGTAGACTTGTAAGAATCAACATCTCCAGCCATATCAGAATTAGTAAAACCAACCAACATGGGCTTTTCACCACCAAAAGTAAGGCATCAATATGTAGTATCCCTGAGATATCTCGTAACCCATTTCACAGCATTCCAATGTTCTCTACCAGGATTAGAAAGAAAACGTCTAACGTTACCAATTGCATAAGCTATGTCTGGTCTAGTACATACCATTGCATACATCAAACTACCCACTGCTGAAGCATACGGGACCTTCTGCATCTTTTCCTTTTCATCATCGCTATAAGGACACTGTTTGATACTCAACTCGAAATGAGATGCAAGTGGATTGGACATTGCATTAGCATCACTCATGCTTAATCTCTGAAGCACCTTCTTTATGTACTTCTCTTGTGACAAATAAATTTTCCCGGCCTCTCTGTCACGAGTAATCTGTATCCCTAAAATATGCTTTGCATGGCCCAAGTCTTTCATGGCAAAAGACTTGCTTAACTACTGCTTCAACCTGTCAATCATTGAAGAATTCTTGCCAACAATCAAAATATCATCAAGAAACACACATTGATCTGAAGTAGTCTTCCAGTAATCCTGCTCCTTCATGACCGACTCAAACTTCTTATACCACTGTCTAGGCCCTTGCTTCAACCCATAAAGCCTCTTCTTCAACTTGCACACAAGATCCTCTTTTCCTTTCACCTGAAAACCCTATGGCTGCTTCATGTAGATGTCTTCTTCCAAACACCATGAAGAAAAGCTGTTTTAACATCCATCTGGCCAACCTCCAAATCATGACTAGCTGCCAAGCCAAGAACAGTCCGGATAGAAGACATTTTCACAACAGGAGAGAATATCTCACCAAAATCAATGCCCTTTCTCGACCAAAACCCTTGACTACTAATCTTGCCTTATACCGAGGTGTAGAATCACCGTCATTGTTTTTAATTCTGAAGACCCACTTATTCTTGAAAGCTTTCTTCCCTTTATGCAATTTCACCAACTCAAATGTGTGATTGTCATGAAAATACTCCATCTCGTCTTTCATGGAATCAAGCCATTTATCTTTATTTTCATCATCCATGGCCTCTTCAAAACATTCAGGCTCTCCATTATCTGAGAGCAAAACATACTCAGTCACTGGATATCAAGTAGAAGGGTGTCTCTCTTTAGTAGATCTCCTGGGAATAACTGGTGGAGCCTCATCTGGTATTGGTTCCTCAATCATATCATCGTCAATGTTCTGATCGAAATCAACTGCATCATCCTGCAGATTACCCTGGTCATCAACTGCACAATGCTCCTCTATAGGTGTAGGAAAAATTATCTCCAAGTCAGTTGAACCATCACTAGCCTGAGGTGTTGAACTCTGATTTTTATCAACATCCTGCAAAGTCTCATTCTCTACAAACACAACATCTCGGCTTCCGATCACTTTCTTGTCAACGGGATCATAATTTATACCCAAACTCATTATGACCATAACCCAGAAAAATACATTGTTTAGTCTTAGCATGAAGCTTAGACCTCTCATCTTTAGGAATGTGAACATAAGCTTTATAACCAAAAACTCATAAATAATGGTAAGATACATCCTTACCTGACCAAACCTTCTGAGAAACATCATTCTACAAAGGAACATATGGAGATGGATTTAGTACATGAACCATTATACTCAAAGCTTCACCCGAAAAGGATTTAGGCAATCCGGCTTGTGAAAGAAAACATCTAACTCTCTCCATTAATGTTTTGTTCATCCTCTCGGCCAAGCCATTCAACTACGGAGTCTTTGGCAGAGTTCTCTCATATTTGATACCCTGCTGCTTACAGTAATAATGAAATGGACCTTTGTATTCACCTTCATTGTCAGTCCGAACACACTTCAACTTCTTTCTAGTTTCCCTTTCAACTGAAACTTGAAACTTCTTGAACATGTCTAACACTTGATCTTTTGTCTTCAAAGTGTAGATCCAAATTTTTCTTGAGTGATCATCAATAAAACTCACAAAATAGCGGGAACCACCAAGCGTCCTTGTCTTTATAGGACCCAAAACATCAGAATGAACAAGCTCAAGTACTTCTGACTTTCTTGAAGGTGGATTTGATTTAAAAGAAACTCTAGATTGCTTCCCTGCAAGACAATGAGCACACTTTTCCAAATGCAAACTATTAGAACAAGACAATAAATTTTTCTTAGATAAGACGATCATTCATTTCAAGCTCATATGACATAACCTCTTATGCCATAACTCGGTCTCATCACGTGACTCCACTTAATGAGCCTCATCAACAATAACTTTGGCTTGAATCAAGAAAAGTGTAGGTGTCTTTGTACCTTTAGCCACAACTGAAGCCCCTTCTGTGAGCTTCCACTTATCACAAGAAAATGAGCTATTATAACCATCATCACATAGTCTGCCAACGTAGATCAAATTCAACCTCGATCCCCGGAACATGTTTAACCCGTTTAAGAAACATTTTGGTACCATTAGACGTCTCCAAACTAATACCTCCAACACCTACACACTTTAAGATAGAATCCTGAGCCGTTCTCACATCACCAAAGTCACCTGGAGTGTATGATGTGAAAAACTCTATTCTTGAAGTAGCATGAATTGAAGCACCACTGTCAACAACCCAACTAGTCATATCATCAGCAAGAATAACATCATCAACCTCTTGAAACACAAGGAAATCATCATAAGAAGCTGCATTAACTATATCTTCCTTCTTCTCATCAACTTTCTTATCACCGTTTTCCTTTTTCTCCTGTTTCAGTGTAAAGCAAAATTTCTTGATGTGTCCATTCTTGCCACAGTGATTGCATTTATAATTTTTGTACTTGCCCTTGGATTTACTTCTACTTCGACCTCTATCTTTAGAAGCTCTACTTTGACTTCTCCCCCGTGACTTAGTAACCAAGACATCCGACTGTGAAAAAACACCATATGCCTTCCTCCTTGTCTCTTCATCCAACACACTAGTCTTAGCAAGACAATGGTCATAGCACCATCTGGGGTAAAATTAGATAGAGAACTTCAGAAATTTTCCCACGATTCCGGTAAAGAGCCAAGAAGCATCCATCCATGCACTTCATCGTCAAACTTAATACCCATAGCATTAAGTTGGTTCATAATACCCAAGAAAGTATTCAAATGATCAGCCATAGAAGTTACATCATGATATCTCAAATTCATCAATTTTTACATCAAAAGCATCTAAATGATTTCAGTTTTCCGGGCATACAAGTCTTCAAGCTTTTTCCACAAAGACCTAGCATGTTTCTCCTCACTAATGTGATTTAAAACATTGTCATCAACCCATTGTCTAATATAACCACAAACTAGTCTATGCAACAAATTCCACTCTTCATATGTTTTATCATCAGGTTTTTCCACACTAAAGACCGGCAAGAAATAATTTTTCACATACAAAAGATCCTCCATTTTATTTTTCCAAATGGCATAGTTAGACCCATTTAAACTGATCGTTCTATTCAAGTTGTCTTCCATTTCACCAATAAAAAAGTTCACCAAAAATACTTCAGAACCAAATCAACTAACCGGGGCTCCGATACCACTTGTTGGGAAAAAAACAACCGCAAGACCACACGTATCACAAATACCCACAAAGTCTTCCCAGTGACACGCAACGGAATTAAACGAGGCAGCTACAACGAAAATCAAATCAGAAATAAATCGTAACAAAAACACAAGAAAATCAACACCACAATCTTAACACGGAAAACCCCTCTCGATGTGAGAGAGTAAAAACCACGAGGTCGAGGCCCACAAAACTCCACTAATCAACAAAATATGATACAAAAGTGTTTCAAACACATCAACCAACTCAACTACACCGAAGCATCAACTAAGAATGCAAAATACAAGAGTTGTTGAAAAATATCACCGAAAACGCAGCAGAAACGCAGCAGTCAGGTCACAGACAATTTCCCGGAGACTGAATCATTGAAACGCGAATTCCACAGTTCAGATTGAAGAATAACAAGAGATGAACAAGCCCTCAAAATTTTGTGGCGATCGGGGTTTTTTGAGATGTTCGATCGTCGACGTAAATTTGCTGCTGCAACACCAAAGGCACCAGCGAATTTTGACTCTCTTTTTGCCTCTTAAAATTGTGAAGATTAGGGGAAAATGAACCTAATTTGTTCCCTTAAATACTACTTGACACATTATTATTTTTCCTTATTTATTAGTGGGCTTGGGCTCCACAAAGGAGTGATCCACCCAACACGGACTGGGGTGGGTATAATCTAGCCTACCTTAGGCCTTTACGATCTTTATCATTGGCTAGGCTACGGACGTCGATCAGCAAAGCCTTCAAATCGTCACCTATAGGGCAAAATGAAGCACCGG
Organism: Gentiana straminea; assembly: GCA_036785695.1. Classification (NCBI taxonomy): domain Eukaryota; kingdom Viridiplantae; phylum Streptophyta; class Magnoliopsida; order Gentianales; family Gentianaceae; genus Gentiana; species Gentiana straminea. Next base: position 8,687,750 of record JAVUPR010000300.1, on the reverse strand, counting down.
GGGCCGGCAAGTCCGACCTTCGGCTCGCAATCCGCCAGCTTGGACCAAGCCCGCTTGACTAGGCATACAGAGTTCAGACAGGATGGCCACAATGCGAAGAACTTACAATGCTTAAGTGCCAAGCTCGCCCTCTCACATGCCACCTCGCCAGCTTTGTAGTTAATCATGTTTCATTACTTTTTTTTGCTTAAAGCCCCCGATATCCAAAACCCATTGGTCCACAACTAAACCGGAGTTTGGCCCGGGTCATGCTTGCAGAGTCTGACTCTTACTCAGGGATAAGGCCTGACAAGAGCTCTTTCAACATGGCGCCTCAGAGCAGAATTGAACCGGTGACCCCTCCAGGCATTCTCAAGTCACTTACCACTTGAGTAACACTACTTTTAATTATGTCTAATTGTATCTTAATACCGTCATTAGTCACCGCATGCTTATAATTAGTGGCACATGTAACTCAAAAGGGACAACTCATTAATACACAAAGAAGATACACTCCACCAATTTGTCGATATTCAGCTCGCCATTTTACATCCCAGCTCGCATTCAAACTTTTCTTGAGCACCGACATGCACCACCGGAAAAATCACATATTTTTTAGCTAAATATCCACCGTCATATTACTCAAAACCCGTTTGTGATATTTTCGACAATATCAATTGGCTTCGTTACTGGGAATCTACACTATTTAACATTTTTCCGGTCAGATCCGCCGCCAATAAACGATTTTACGACTCCTTTGGAGGAGGAAAGCAACCGACTTTTGGCTTTCCGGCGGGCACATCGTCCAACTTTTGGGTTTCCGGCCGGGAAAACATCAACCTCTTGGTATTCCGGCCGAAAATCCCCAGGTTCACCTAGAAATTTGCGGATATGGCACAGATTCTTCAAGGTTGTAACGGATTTCACGAATTTGGCATAAAAACTTTGGATTTTGTTCGAATCACCACCAAATTCTTTGAATCTTCATAAAGTTATTATCATATTCTTCAGCAGCTTCATCAATGTTTTCCAAGCCTACATTTTCCAGATTTGCAAGCTCTGATTTGCATTGTCAACTTGAGTGTTTTACAAGCTTCATGTCACCTCAACATGACTGGCACAAAGTCTGCAAACCGGCTACACCAGGTGGCTTACCTTATATGGCAAAAAGGGCCGGTCAGACTCCATTTCAAATTACCGATAGGGCGGATCCCGCCCTAGGGGACGCACGGATATTTCTTAATGACAAGGCTAGATCCAAGGATGCACTTGAGGCTGCCACAGGCCACGGAGATAGAAATGAGGTTTAGGGAACTTCCCGGCATATGCGACCATACGAGCTGTCTCTAGACATGGAGGCGGTTACGTGTCGGGACCCAAACGCAGCTGCTTCTTTGGCCTATGCCGAATATGTGGATAGAATGTGGGAGGCCAACCAACAGCATATCTCCATGGGGTTACCCCTTATGCCGATCAAGGATCTACCTCTACCAAACATTGGCACACCGGTTAAGCTCCCAGCACAGCCCCGCAAAGCTCATACTCAATGCTCTAGCAAAGAAGGGAGTGTTCGTTCATCCGCTAAGCGAGGTCTAGAAATAAGATCATCCTTTTTATCACCTCCGGCCTGGGAACGGCAAACGTGTCGTAGCCCCGGGACGAGAGGGAAATGAACACCAATCTGCATATCGAAACATCATAGCCATATTGGGAGAGCAACATGGTTAATCTAACTATCTCTCTGTGAGCTCGCGATCGGTAAATGTCTCCAGACACTCCGCCGCACCCACATTAGAAACTAGGTCGCCGGGCTTCAACGGCAGTTTGAAAACATGCAAAAGTTGAAATCTGGTAGATAAAGCGACACTCTCCATTTTGAAAACATTGTCGGAGAGGGTTTCATTATCCCACATTTTAACCACATCAGAGCCAAATTGGTAGAGCAATATGATGAATCTAACTATCGCTCTAGGAGGTCATGGTCGGTAAACGTCTCTAGACACTACGCCGCCCCCACACTAGAAAACTAGGTGCTAAAATTCAAAGGTAGGTTGACAACATGTTCCCACATTTTAACGACTCCCCAGTTGAAATTAGATTCTGAAAACATTGTCGGAAGGGTTTCATTATCCCACATTTTAGAACTACATGGGTACAACCTATCCATACGACTGGCTCTCAACATTTCAGATCAAGATCTCGCTTGCAACAAGGATGATTCCGCATGGTGCATCACCTTCGTAGGCGCCATGCATAATAGGGCAGCTACATGGATTCGCATCCTACCTCCAATGTCTATACACTCATGGGATGATCTTCAGACAAAGTTTATTTTGGAGTTCAGGTCGACATGTCGGCAAAAGATGACTCAGGACCATGTCTACGAGATTCTTTAGGAAGAAAACAAATCGGATTGGAGCTACTATGAGCGATTCAACAAGTTATACAAGACATGCTCTACGCATCCAGGAAATATGGGGCATCCGAGCCCACCTCATCATCAAACAGAGAAAAGGCTAAGGTTTATTTCAAGGTATACCAGGGGCTTGAAAGATGATACGGTTATGACCAACTTCCAAAGCGGCCTGTCAAAGGGCTACCTAGAAATGAATTTGCTCTACGCCGCCATGTGATTTATAAGACATGCTCAACGCGGCCAGGAAATATGGGGCATATGAGCCCGCCTCATCGTCAAACAGAGGCAAGGCTAAGGTTGATTCCAACCATTCCAAGGAGGGCACGAACAGAAATCAGGACTTCAAGAATTCCGTAAGGTTCAAGGAGGAAATTACACTCCCCTCAATGAGCATATCGAGCAGATCATGAATGAGGTGATGGATGAGTTACCGAATCCATGTATGATGAAGGCTGACCCACGGAATGTACATGATATGTATCAATACAGTGACTATCACAAGGATCACGGCCACATGACTGATGCTTGCCATATCGTGAAAAAAGTGATTGAGAAGTTGGTTGCCTCTGAGGCTCCAGACAGATTTAGGCAGGACAGGGATAATGGTAAAGAGGCAACCCCGAAGCCCGCCAGTATAGAAGGGAGATCCATGTCATCACAGAGACACTTTCCGGCAACAACCAACTTAAGAGTCAGATCAACTCTTTGAATAAGAGCTTTGGAAATCCAGTTGTCCAGCACGGGACTGAGCAACCTCTCTCGTTCACCCGTAGCAAACTAGTGGACCTACTTGTCGCTCTTGATATACCTATCATCGTGTCAGCCATTATTGATGATGCTTGGGTGGATCAAGTTTTGGTTGACACGTGAGCCTACCGAGATATTTTATACTATGATTGCTTCAAGAAACTTGGTTTCGGTGATTTGCGTCTAAAACCGCACAATGGCACCCTTGAGTAATTTACTAACGACATGGTACAAGTCAATGGCGCCATCGACTGAATGTGCAGATAGGCGACTACAAGCCTAACCGAACGGAAAAGTTTACTTTCCTTGTAGTCGAGCTCACTCAAATTATAACATGATCTTTGGGATCTCGGCCCTCAGACAGTTCCAAATGACTGTCCCGATGCCACACCAGAGAGCCATGTTTTACGTCGGCAATAGGGTTAGAGTGGTAGTATGTCTGCCCCAGAAACTGCTTAAGCACATCCAGGAATCACACATAGAAAGCAATAGGGCCCGTCCTGAACAGTCAGAACTTTTGGTAGGCCCCAATCATGTTAATACGGTCACCTAGATTGTTCCCGCTGAGATTGAATGCAAGACATTGCAAGTCAGGGAAGAACCGGATTTTAGTACGGAAGACGAGCTGGTCGAGGTTGTCATAAACGAGACCTATCTTGATCAGAAGGTTAAAACGGGAGCTAAGCTATCCAGTCAAGAAAAAGAGAAACTTATTTCCCAACTTAAGGCCAATCCAGATACATTCATACGGGTTGTAATAGATATGAGGGGGTTGAGCCTGACATCGCTTTGCACCACCTGGATGTTGACCCAACTTATAAGCCAATTCAGCAAAAGGCCCGACAGTTCTCGTACGAGAAACATGCCGCAATCAAAGTTGAGGTCGAAAAGCTCTTGCAAGCCGGCATCATCAAAGAACTCTCTTATCCGACCTGGCTGGCTAATATAGTCATGGTCAAAAATCACAACGGGAAATAGCGGATGTGCGTCGACTTTATTGATTTCAACAAGGCATGCCCCAAAGATCCTTACCATTTCACAAGGATTAATCGTGTGGTAGACGGCATGCTGTGATCGAAATGCTTAGCTTTCTCGATGCATATTCTGGCTACCATCAAGTCTAGATGGCAGATTGTGAAAAATAAATGATATCTTTCACAGCCTCTATGGGCCTATATTATTATGAAATAATTTCGTTCGGGCTGAAGAATGCTGGCTCGACATACCAGATGATGGTTAATCGCATCATCATTCCACAAATTGGCAGAAACTTGGAAGCCTATAATGATTATATGGTCGTCAAGTTATCCCACCACGGGCCACAAGGACGATCTCCAAAAGACATTCGAGAATGTTCGAAGGCACTCAATGAAGCCTAATCCGTCCAAATGTACAGTTGGTGTCCAGGCAGGCAAATTTCTTGGATTTATGGCTAGCCATTGATCGCACTTTTCTAGGTGTCCAATATTACCGGAAGGTGTACTAGGTCAACTGTAGTCTAGTAAGTGGTCAAGGTCATATCCCACAGGGATTGTGAGTTTAAGTACCGAAAAGCTATATTATTCTTGTCTAAGTTCACAAAAGACAAGTATTTAAAGTTTATGAAGATCAAGCTAGTAAGCGCAATCAATTGAAACTAAAAACGGGTGTTCAAATGATAAAAAGCATACCCAAGACAATGCAATGATTAAGTATATCTCGACTATTATCATAGGAATAAACAACCTACCAACCTTCCAATGGTGTTCAATGGTGTGTTATCGGTGCACCCTTAAGCTGATAATTCCCCCTCATATGAGTGTGTGGAATTACTCTATGTCTCCTCCTTGGTCTAAAAATCCAAGACCTAATGATTCAACATGATGAAGTTCTTGGATGCAATGAATGAGTTATAATCCCTGGAGAAGAAACCAAGTTCCACTTAGGGTCGGTTTTACCTTCCGGTTTTCGTATCTCTTATCCACACCAAGTATCTCCTTTCAGACTCTACTAAGTGTGTGTGTGCAAGTGTTAGGTCATGAATCTAACACAAAAAAGATATACAATGCAAATAGGGGAGGCTTTCATTACGCCTATAGGAGTTGAAACCCTCCTACGGCAACCTACTTTGACAAAAACGGAAAAATTTAAGCCTAACCAGATGTGAAATCAGGGTATCGGCATGTTTATTCACAAGAGACGGGGAAAACTTGCATATTCGGGTGGTCTAGGAAAAATTGGGTGTTCGTTCTTCACAAAACTCAAAAATCACGTATGACCAGGCATTCATAGCAATAAAAACATGTTTATGGAGTATAATCAAAACAAATCTGGAAATTACCTCTTGTTGTTTGAAGAAACGGTGATGGAAGCTTGGATTTTTTTCTCGAAAACTCGCCGGATACCTCTTGCAGATGATCGGAACCTTCTTGCTGCTAGCCGGAATTCTTTGCTTAATAAAACTCAAAGTTGCAAAAGTGTGCAAGTGTTGGACCTCCCGTCCTTATATAAGGTCGAGAAATAATGGTCGTGTCAATTCAAAATTTGAAGTATTAACTGTGGAATGGTTATCGAGACACACCAACCAATCAGAGAATGCGACATTTTGAATCATTAGTCATGTTAGTTACGTAATCGAGGCAATGCTTCACAGGCCGCACGTGACTTTTAACATTGGAAAAAATCAGGTCGCCCTCATCACAATATGATCTCGACACGGCTAAATCGACCAGGTCGCTTCAAAGCACTACGTTGAACGGCCTTCTCTTCGTCAGAGGTCAACAAGCATACGTCCGGTCATTTTGGCACGGTAACCAAGCATGTCTTCTTCATAGCTAGCGCGACATCTAAGCCCGCCTGCTTCATAGCACGGAAACTACGCCTGTCCGCTTCGAAGAGCGGCACCTAAGACCGTCCGTTTTATAGCACAGCACCTTGCGGCTATGCGCGGATGCTTCACAGCCCGGAATATCTCGGAAAGATGCTTTCGAACGACAAACGTTGATTAAGCTCGATCGCTCTCTAGCACGGAACCTTGACTATGCTCACAAGCCTTACACTAACATAGTAGGTCACCCTACAACAGTCATCTCGGCATACGGTAAATCAAGCCGCCAACAAATTTACTCCCTTCCTTTCATTTGTACAATGAATGGGTCAAGGAGTAGGGGGATTGATATGCCAAGCCCGTAAATGATCCTACAGATACACATTGAACCTAAAGGTAGTCCTAATAACGAATAGGGTCATCGGCGCAACAAGTTCGCACCAACATAAGCCGGACTGGGCCGAGTATAATCCAGCCCGCCTTATGCCATTACGATTGTTATATTTTGCTAGGGAACTGGCATCGATAGCAAAGCCTTCAACTCTCCACCAACGGGGCGACACGAACCATTGGGGGCCGGCAAGTCCGACCTCCAGCTCGCAATCCACTAAGGTAAGGTAATTAAATTTATATTTTTTTGTCTACTTATAAGTAGACACATATTCAAGTTCATCATTTCTTACTCACTTAACATTCCTTTATGGCTTAAGACCATGTCATGTTTAGTATAGCCCAACAAGAAGAGCCTGATCATGTTTTGTATAACCCATCATGAAGTGTCTATCTATGTTTAGTATAGCCCAACATAGAGAGTCTGTTTATGTTCCATAGAGCCTTACATAATGAGTATAATATTCATGTTTAGTATAGCCCAATATGAAGATCGTGTCTATTTTTAGTATATCCCACCATAGAGAGCATGTTTATGTTTAGTATAGCCCAACATAAAGAGCCTGATATTCATGTTTAGTATAGCCAACATGAAGAGCTACTTATGTTTAGTATAGCCCAACATAGAGAGTCTATTTATGTTTTGTATAGCCCAACATAAAGAGCCTGGTATTTATGTTTAGTATAGCTTAACATAGAGAGCATGTCTGTGTTTAGTATAGCTTAACATAGAGAGACTGTTATTCATGTTCTATTCCCTTTAATAACTTCATGACTTTATCATGCCTAATTTACATTCCATTATAGTATTCATAAAACAATAACATCAAGTAACCACATAATCATATAACATTTATCCTAGATAACATAACTTGTATAGATCATAAATGCTTAGATCCACTTAAAACATGTTTTCCAACCTCGCATTACAAATTTCTCCTTTGTAAGATATATAAAAGTACATGTGCATATGTGCATTGTGTAATTCCTAAAACATTGCTTCTAATTCATGGCATAACAAGAATATAGCAATTTACATATTGCATACCCATCTGTTAATTTAACATGTTCGTTTCCAACCAATTAGAGTTTCTAATTGGTTTACACATGGATTTTTCTTCTTTATAAAATTACCATATATGATCAAACCTATGAATGTGATTGATATCCCATAGAACATAATCAGATTACCACACAAGGTCATCCTAGGTACATGCTTACAACCATCACAAATTAGTCTTATAATACCGTTACAAGGTTAATAAATCATTTTTCATAAAAACCTTGCTGCCAAGGGCTCGGTAGCCTATTACTTCCAAGGGTTCGGTAGCACTAAAGCCTTCAACTTAAAGACAAATACATTGAAAACCTTTCAACATACATATTAAAGCACCTACCCAATGTATACTTGTTTAGAATGTAGATTAGAAGCATATAGATTTGAAAACACCAAAAACACATTTTACAAATAAAGTGCTATAAAGTACTTTGATGCTTGATACCTTACTTGATACGAGAGATTTCCATCCAAACTATCCTCGTTTCCACCTAGCAATACTTCTCTTCTAAATGGATCCACCACATTAATCTAAACCATACTGAAACCCTAACTTTAAGCATATGAAAACCATACTTGAATTTAAGAATAACTAAACCAGTACTTATAAATATTTGAAGGGATGAAACTTAGATGATATAGGGCTGAATTGTTGCAGAGTTTCCCTTCAAAAACTTGAAAGAAGAGGAGGAAAATGAGGTCTAGAAATGTGCGCTTTTATATGCTTGAAGTTGAAGGTTTCCATGAATGCTTTTGTTGTTTTGGATCGACTATAAAGACAAGAGTTTGATCATAATGGTGATGTTAGCACCAGGAGTTAAAAAACTCAGATTTAAAATTTTCAAGTTGTCGAACTATCTATTGGAATCCCATCGATAGTTCCACTAAAGTTTTTCCCTCTGAGGTCCACTTAACAAAACTCAAGAATTTCTATGATATTTTTTATGTAAAAACGGGTACACTTATTGCGATAATATACTTTATGATGTCACCGAAATCTGAAAGTGATGTAGGCGTCAAATTATGTTGGGATAGTGTATCGTGTGTGGAGTGATTTACGGAATAGATCCGTAATTCACGGATGAAATTACGGATAATTAAATGCACAAAATAAAACTCGAAATTAAAATTTAGTTTTATAATGTAGATCTAACACATTAAAGCAACTATGGTATAGATCTAATAAATCAACACAAGTAAATGATGGATCTAATGAAACAAAGATATGACAATTAAGATCTAACAATTAAAACTATCACAATACAGATCTGACTTGAAAGTAAAGCAATATAAAGTGCAATGCATAAATAAATGACAAACCGAGGCGAATATGGAACTTTTTCCTTAAGACAAATTGCTCCGGTATGGTGCCCACGGTAGTCGCAACTGTCTCAGAAGATACAACGCCTTTCGTCTCGGATTTAGAGGCACTTCAAAAACCCGAGCTCCAACGAACTTACAGAGTGCTCCAACTTCTCTTCGACTCAAAAACTAGATCTATATGCTAGACTTTTTGTGGTGGAAAAGACTACAGAAAATTCGATGCTTCAACTTTCATCCATGGGGTTCTTTATATAGTGGAGAGGAGAAGCCAATGCTCAAATATGATTGGCCGAAACACATCATCAAGCTTTTCCCCTTGGAAAAGTAATGGCCGACTTTTCCCTCAAGAAAGGAAAGCCATAGGGGCGTGTTGACCATGCTTTCCCTGAATTCTGATTGGTCAGATGACTCAATGAATTCTGATTGGTCGAATGACACAATCACATTCCAAAATTAATTTTATGGTTAATTTCATAAAGAAATTTTGTCCAAAAAAGTAATAGTAACAACCGAACCGAACCGGGCCGAGCTCGAGCACGAGCCGAGCCGAGCCGGCGGCGGCGCGCGCACGCGTGTGGAATAATCTAAGTCCTCCCTCCTGCACAAAAGTGCCTTGCCCCTTGGGGCACATCTATATGAGTATACACTAGCTCTTATTACTTGAGCTCACAAGCCTCAAGTTACTTATGTGGCAGAATGGGGTGAGGCCCTTCAACTCCCATCTCCTACATATTTTCTACCAACTTTAGCCATTAATTTTTCATTCACCCGATATCCGAATCGAGTGATTAAAAAGCCCATCATCAACTACTCCGTATGGAGTATTTAATGATATCATTAACTCTCAATGACATACATCGGAGTCTATCCGTAATTAGCACTAAAGTTGACCATTCAACCCTTCAAAAAGGGGTTTTTCTCCAACAAATTAGACTCTGGGTGTCACAAAATCATTCGGTATCTGGCTCAAAATTTGGTGGATGTTAGGACACGCTTAAATCCACATCAGGTTTATTAGAGTTAAAATAATTGTTTTCATTTTCATTAATCAAAAAGTATTACCGATGGTGGGGAATGAAACAAAAGACCATAAAAATAGTGTGCTTCAAATAACGGAGGATGCGCTTAACCGCAACCCAATGAGTGTCTCGGGGAGCATACATAAACTTCATCACTTTATGAACGGCGAAGGCTATATCGGGACGTGTAAAACCAAGATATTGTAGGCCACCGACAATACTGCGGTAGTGAGAGGGGTCGTCAAAGGGGCAACCATCATTTCGACTGAGGCGAAGATTAGCCATAGGAGTCACACAAGGCTTCAAATGAAGCATGACAGTACGAGTCAATAAATTATAAATATACTTGCATTGAGATAATAATAAGCCATCCGGTGTTCGCAAGGCTTCAATGCCAAGAAAATAAGAAAGATCACCAAGGTCTTTGACAAGAAATTGAGAAGATAAGTGAGTAATGACCGCATGAACAAGAGCCTCAGAGGTACCTATAATATGAACATCATCAACATAGATCAAAACATATACAGAAGCCGAGCCACGAGTGTAGATATATAATGAAGAACCCGCCTTGGACGGAGAGAAGCCAAAACTGTGAAGAACATCAGTAAATCAAGAAAACCAAGCATGAGGTGCCTGCTTTAGGCCAAAAAGACCCCGCTTAAGCTTGTAGACATGAGAGGGATAGTCTGGGTGAATAAAGCCTTGAGGCTGCTGCATATACACATCTCCGGAAAGAAATCCATGGAGAAACGCATTTTGAATATCCACCTGTCGAATAACCTAATTATAAGAAATATCAAGAGATAATAAAGTGCGTATCGTGACCGGTTTCACAACCGGACTGAAAGTATCCAAAAAATCCACTCCAGCTTCGGGATGATATCCTTCTGCAACCAAACGCGCTTTGTAGTGCTCAATATTACCATTCGCATGACGTTTGATGCGAAAAAACCCATTTGTTACAAAGAAGATTATATGTAGGAGAGAATACAGAACAAGGTCCAACGTGTCATTTTGGACCAAAGCATTAAACTCATCTCGCATGGAATCCCTCCACTCACGGTGTTTTAAGGCTTCCGTAACCGAGGTGAGTTCAAGGGAATCGACTTGGACCGTAAAGGCCCTAGGAGGTGGGTGATGGATGAAATCGGATGGGAGCTCTTTCGGCTTTAAAGTATTGGTCTTAGAGCGTGTAACCATTTGATGGGGGTGGAGGAGAAGGTGGCGGGGATGGTGACGAGGAGGGTGAGGAGGCGCACGAAGAGGGGGATGAAACCGCATCAGAAGAAATCAAAGGGGAAGGAGACTCAAACGATGAGAGGGGAGAGAAAGCCGGAGAAGGAGGACCAGGAGGTGAGGAGATGTTAATAGTCAAAGGAAGGGTGATTTGAGAGTAGTCATAAGTGGGGGAATCGGAAGGAGAGGCACTGTATGGAAAGGAGCAGTGACCAAGACGTTGGTGCCATCGAGAGACATCAAGGCGGCTAGAGACCAAAGCTTAAGCAGGGTTCTGATTGAAAGAGTTGGAGATGTGGTAGAGGCCATCTTTGAGAAAGCCTCGATTATGGATGCCGCCCGAGAAATCCTTCACAAAAAAATAGTTATGATGAAATTCAAAGAAGACAGAGTTATCCTTGGCAAATTGAGAGACAGAAAGTAAATTTGTGTGAAGTGAAGGTTCAACAAGAATATTTTTAAGCACATAAGAATAATTATGAGTGGAAATAATAGAGAAACCGTAATGGGTGATAGGAAAACCTGTACCATCACAAATGTGGATTTGATCGGGACAATCATATAAGTCAGCCAAAAGATTTAAGTTGTGAGGACCGTTTGTAGTATGATGGGTGGCACCGGTGTCGGGTATCCAGTTGGTGTAATGAGGAGGTTGAGACGCAGCAAGGTTAGCTTGAAGAAACGGACGAGGTGGGGTGGGAACGAATGTCGAGTCAAAATGATACCAACAATCATGAACTATACGTCCATATCACTCACATAATTGGCACTGAACTGAGGTGGAACGCTGCTGGGATTGGGGGTATGAACCTGACTGTTGTTATTGCTGATAATGGCTGGACTGAGGTGGATCACGGCCACGTCCACCATTTGAATTACGTCCCCATGCTCTATTTTGTTGCAAACTTGATTGACTCGGCCCCGGTAATTATTCTGGAAGTTGTAGGCTGTAACGTTGGCTGCTGGGATGGAGGATGCATTCATCGGAAGAGTAAGCGAGATCAGTGGGGGTTGGTTGTGCAAGATGCAGGCTTCGATGGCAAGAAGCATTGAGAAAACTTCATCAAGGGTGACCTCAGATCGACTCGACATAACAGTTACCAAAGAATCGTAATCGGATCCCAATCCATCAAGTATGTACGCAATAAGATCGCGGTTTTAATGGGGTGTCCCGCCAAATTTAATTCATCCGAAAGTCCTTTCACCTGCATTAAATAGTCAGAGGCCGAGAGGGTGCCTTTGCCCATGGATGCTAATTAGTACGGAGGTGCATGAGTTGGGCTTGAGATTAGGACGCAAAACTCGTCTGAAGTGCTTTCCAAATCGATGCTGATGTCTCACAGCTGTACACCTACACAAGAACATCATCAGTAAGAGAGGATGTGATTGTAGAGAGGATAAGGCTGTCTTGTTTAACCCAATGGTCATAGGCTGGATTCGGTTTTTGTATGCCATCTTCAGTGATCGTCTTTGGCGGGGTTTTGTGGGAGCCATCGACATCTCCTAGAACACCCTGGCCACGTAAATAAGGAACTAATTGTGCCCGCCATAGAGGAAAGTTTTGGCGATTGAGTTTTGTTAAATGCAGAGAATGAGAAGGAGAAGGAATAAAGGAGGTATATTTAGACAGAAAGGGGGATGCTTCCGTTGTGGAAGAAGTCGGAGTAGTAGATCCGTCGACCATTGATTCCGGCGTGGGAGAGCTAGCGCGGAAGATTGGGGTTTGGGGAAGGAGAGGGAGTTCATGAGAGAAGAGTTGTAAGGCTCTGATACCGTATTAGAGTTAAAATAATTGTTTGCTTTTTCATCATCAAAGAGTATTACAATGGTTTGTTTATATAGATGAATACAAGAAGGATAAAATTGGAATAACAGTATAATAAAAATGGTAAACCCTACCATTAAGGGTCCCCTCACCCCCAATCCCACAGGTAAGTGAGGAGAGGTTAATCAGGTAACCTAGTAGCTCCAACATGGGTTGCCTTTTCGACCACTGCACTGAAGGGTGTTATCAATTAGAAATCAACCCCATTACGGGAATCGAACCGCTGACCTCCAGCTTATAGTCCAGGCTGCACTACACACTCATGCCGCCACCACTAGGCCATATCTAGGGGATGGAATAACAGTATAATAAACCCTAAGACTCCATGCCCAAGTTATGCTCAGCTACTTATGCTTCAATAAGGTGGTTATTCATTCTGGTAGGAGGATCAATTTCTAGAAAGGCGTTGTGCGGACACTTATAATCAATGATGCAAAACCAAATTGTGTCATACTTCCATTGTGATCGTAGATTACCCTTTATGAAACACCTTTTGCAAAATCTACCTCGGCATATTGGCAATTAAACTAAGTGCCTGAGAGATGGTAAGTTTTGTGATACTTGTTGAAGAAAACAAAATATTACTCTAGCACTCATTGCAAAAATCAAAAGTTATTAGACTATCTCTAACAATAATAATCTACATTACCTTTTAACTACATCGTTTTTCGTTCCAGTTACACATTTTTAATATTATATAAATCAATCTACTCCAAGAAACATCGTTTATATAATCCTCTTAAATATTTTTTTCCTTTTCATCTTATTTTATTTAACAAACAAAATTATACAATCAACATCTAATATTTTTTACTCAATTTTTTCTTTTCTTTTTTTTATTTTTTTATTTTCATCATGTTCAGGTATTCACATGAACTGTTGAAAATATTTTTGCCAGCTATAAACAACAATTAAAAAAAGCGGATGTTATTTTTTTCTTTTTCTTTTTTTAACAATAGAATCATATGCATGATACATTTTATTTATGATTAATATTATTATTATTATTATTGTTGTTGTTGTTGTTGTTGTTGAACAACTCCTCTGATCATTTCAACATTCTGCGTTTTGCAAATGTTTTTATTTTTATGAATTATAAAGGACTTTCTGGATTAAAAATATGTATCATCACCATAATATTTTTTGCACATTTTTTGTTTTTCATTGTTTCAATTTTAAAAAGAAAAAGGCACTGAAACTAAAAGGGTCGGGGAAGAAAAAGGGGAAGAGAGGAAAGAGACTGTGAATGCTTTTTGCTACCGTTCATACTAAATGCTTAGACGGTCTCCAATGGCAACTTAATTAGAGCTCTAAAAATTATGTTTCAAGTATATTAACCATACTAGAAGATGCAGTGGGTACCTTTATTTCTACTCCATCTAGAAAAAATGCTACTTAAATCTCCAGATATGGAATATCACCTAAAGTGAATAGTGTGTCACTTTTCCTGCATTTTGTGTCCCACCATGTGGTGGATGAATATTAAATAAAATGAAAATATATTGCGGTTAGGTATGTTAGTTGAAGGAAAAGGTGTTTGAAGGATTGTATAAATAAAAGGTATTTATTGAAGTGAATGTTTTTAAAAAGTGTTAAAAATGTATAATTGGAACGGGAAACGATGTGTTTGAAGTGTTATTTAAAGATGAACCATTGGAGACAATCTTACTCCAGTTTACCAGTTGGAACTAGAGGAATTTGAAGTTAAGATAATGTATCAAGTAACCATTGTAGAATTTAAGTTAATAAAGTAAACTCTAAAAGAGCTTTGGAGTGGCTTAACAAGTATCCATTGGAGCCAGTCTTAGACTATCTCCGGTAGTGTTACTCCAAACATCACTCCAAATACATCATTTTTCACTCCAGTTACATATTTTCAACACTTTAAAAAAACATTCACTCCATAAGCACACTTAAACAACACTTCAAAATCCATTTTCTTTTATTATCAACCTAAACACCAATTCATTTTCCATCTTGGTACCTTCTATTTTCTCACAGTAATTCAAATAAAAATAATTATATTTTGTACAGTATTACAAAAATATTATATATTTGAAACATAAAAATATCATATGTGATTAAAAAAAAAATGGATGTTATTTATGGAAACACATGTCATTTTTTACAATATATTCCTTACTCTTTTCAAAATAAAAAAAATGGATGTTATTTATGGAAACTCAATCAATGTGTTGCGTTTTAGTAATAATAGACATTAAAACCTCTATCTTATTATTAATATTTGTTTTGGAATATGAAATTAATATACAACAATAAATGTTAAGTTGGGGGTATGTTTAGAAAAAAATATTAAATGATGTATTTGTTTTCTAAATGGACAGTTTTTATGGAACAATATTATTTGCGAAAATGGTCAATTTTTATGAGACTAAGATAGTGTTTTTTTTTTTTTTTTTTTTTGATGTTGCAATAAATCAACATCACAATTTTGAAAATATCTATTTTGTCTGAAAATATTGTATAAATGAAACACAATTTGTTAAATTGAAACAAATACCGTTGGTCCTTTGGAAAGGCTAACACAAGTTTAGAGGGGGGGTGAATAAACTTGTCCCTAAAAACTGGATTTAAAACAAATTAAGGTTCAGTTAAAACTTGTGTGGAGTTAAGCTGACTAAGCTGAGTTCAAGTCAAACTGACTTAAGCTTAAAACTGAGTCAACCGGCAGCGGATATAATTCTAGCCTTTTTCTTGATCTTGTTATTCTATGTGAAAGCTGAGTGTGTTAAACTGAATTCTGAAGAATGTCAGTTTGTAAACTGTGAAGTGTATAACAATCATTTTATATATATATATATATATATATATATATATATATATATATATATATATATATATATATATATATATATATATATTATATTTTAACGCAACTTTATTTTATTGAGAAACCAAATAAAGAGCTACAAAGTTAAGTGCCATATCCCGGCCCGCCCCAAGTTTACGTGATAGAGCATGGCCTCCTTAAACCCTATGTGTGGCAAACCCAGAGTAGGAAAATCCATCACATAGGGAAGAGTACTCGCTCTATGCACTCCCAATAAAATCCCTGCCCCATAAATAATTACATCAGTGGAAATCAAAGTGGAATAGATGTTGTAATTCTGTCTTCTGCCCTGTGTATACGATCTAAGGAAAGTAAGCCGAAGATTTCTTTGCACCCTCGTCTGAACTTGCGTGAGCAACAGAGGATTGTGGTCCTTCCTGGTGAAATTTCGACATGTCCGGTCCGTAAAGTGATCAGCCACACCCATGTCAGACGCTGTACCAATTATATAAAGGGGTGTATCAAATACTAAAAAAAGTATGAGCATATCGTTTGACGGAAAAAGCAACAAAAACACCTGGATTGCACCCCTAGCATTGCGGTAGGGGTGTGTCCAAAGGTAGGCGCGATCCTGTAGGCCATGTCCGTGATGAAACGTCAGGCAGACTGCATGGCTATATTCTTTGGGGAGCTTCATCGATCTGCACAAAGTGTGATACGCAGGTATATGGATACGACTTGGTAAAAACAAAAAAGTATGTGAAATGAACAATACGACCTGGTTTGCACCCTTCACAAGTGAAGAGTGCTTCCCGGATTATCAGTGACGTAACGGATATGAGCTGGACCATGTAAATCATCATGGAGTATATTCAGAATGTGCGGTGGGACATCCCTCTGGTGAGTGAAAATCTGGTCATCTCCTTCCAACGATGCAAGGGCATCAGCGACCCTGTTGCACTCCCTATAGACGTGAGAAATAGTATATTGCAGCGTTCTCAGGATAGCACAAATCTGAGTGATGGAGAGACACAGGGGCCAACCCCCATCATTTGCTCCAGACACCATACGATACACATAAAGAGAGTCCGATTCGATATCCATAGCCTGTGCATAGGTCTGTATAACAATCAATTATCAAAATGCTGTAGATAAATGCTGAGTAAGTAAATAAATGCGTAAAGTAAATAAGGGAAGTATTATAGAGGTTCCAGGTGGTGTAATCATGTACGTCCTCTCTTCCCCTATGGTGCGGAGGAAAATTCCACTAGAACTTCTTGAGGTGAACTGTTACAAAAAGTCCTAAACAATAGTCCTTAGCTAATCCCTAGCTTCACTATCTAAACAGTTGTAGAACAGGTAGAATTGCTTCTCTTCAATTGCTTGAACACTGGTCCTTGAAGGGTTACGTATGCCTCTTCACCAGCTACCACCACAAACACAGTCTACCCGACTGCTTGTAACAACTGTCCTTAGCGAAACCTTCCCGGTTTGCTTCACAGTCTAAACCTTTGATGTGGAATCAAAGTTGGGCTGTTGATTCTCGTTTGTGGTTCTTCAAAGTGTCTGATTCTTGATAAATTCTGTGTAGCTTGAACACTTGAAAAATTTCTAGATATGATCTTGTTATAGCACTGAGATGACAGCAATTCGAATAAAAAGACTAATGCACAAAAATGCTTGTTGATTCTTGTTAAATCTCTGTATTGTATTATATTTGTTCCTTGGTGCAAAGTCCTCTATTTATAGTGTGAGGTCCAACGTTCATCTGGCTTGAATTCGAATTGTATCAACGTCTATCTTGTAATGGCTATATTTTCTGACCGTTCTGATGTGTCAGTAACTCATCCAATAAAATCGCTTCCTTTGTAACGTTCGACTGTACTATCAGTTTGTTGGATGGCTGACATATAAAACTGAGTTCCTGATCAGTTTTATACTGAGAATGTCAGTTGTCAGTTTCTTGACTGACTTGGAGCATTAACTGAGTTTTTTTTTTTACTCTTATTCAAATATCAGTACTCCATTTTCATCTGATTATAATTGACTTAATCAGAGTACACCATAAGCAAATAACTTCTAAGAATTAATTGTCCTTATCAATCTTAGGTCTTCATACAAGATCCATAAAGTCAGTTCAGGTCACCACAATCTTACCTGAAGTCTAACTTCATAGTCTCGACTTGTAATCTTCATAACTGAGTTTGAATCATCAGTTCTTCAATCTTCTATAACCGAGTCTGTGATCCTCAGTTCTTCAATCTTCTAGATAAGTCAACTGAGTCTGTGTCCCTCAGCGAACTTATTTTCTTCAGTTCAATACTGGTGTATTCTAAGTTAGTTTATCTGTCTTAGTGATTTCCAATTTTCTAGATGACTTCCAGTTTTTTAGTTTTACGACATACTAACTATTACATTGCTTGTCTGATGTAACTTATACAAATATCAGACTCTAGTAAAACCTAAACATTCAGTTCTAGACATCTTTTAGCTTTTCACTATAACAGCTAGCTTCGGCACTTCATCAATTCCGTTAAAATAATAATTTGAATAAATATGATGAATTATCATCAAAACATAAATTTTATTTCCAACAATTTCCCCCTTTTTGATGATGCCAAAACTCTCCCTAAAAGAAAAACTTAAAGATCAAAACAATGTAAAACTGGAAACTGGATTTCATTAGAATAAGCAAAAACTGGAATAGTTACATTTAGTCCAAATAGTAGTGATTAAAGACTAAGCTTTTTCTTTGCTTTTTGTTGCACTGAGATAAACTTCATCTCTTTGTCATACATACGATAGACGTTATACCAAAAAGACGTTGACGAAACGTAGCCCTGCTCCCTTAAACCTATGATTGGCAAACCCAGTTTTAGAAAATTCATCTCATAAAATAATGCACGCCTTGATGATCTTATAATGAACATATATATACATTATGAATGTTTTTTGTTGCAGGATGTTGTAGTTGCGTTGTCACAGCAGGAGTAAAGCAAACAAATGGTGAGTTTGTAAAACCAATCCACAAGGTAATGGAACAAAATGTGAAGAGAATCAACCACGTCAGACTATCACTTCTTGGAAAGCCAAAGGTTGTACAATGGGTTGAAGACTGTGGCAGCTGGGCATGTACATCTTCTGAGTCAAGAGTAGATGGAGAGATAACTGACAGTTGTATAGAAGACGGCACAGATTGCGGACCTTGTAATACCAAGACAAGCAAATGTACTGAACCACCACTTTCTCCTCCTCCTCTGGATTGTGGAACATTGCCATGCTATTTAGATGAAACGTGCTCTGACTGGGGTTGCGGAAAATGTGGTGATGATTTTCATTGCGAAGATGATGTACCACCAGCGCCCACCCTCCTACCAGATGGTTGTGATGAGGAGCCATGCGATACACATGATGAATGCTATGAACAGGGTTGTGGAGACTGTATTGACGAACGTTGTGAAGCTCCTCCTCCTTAATTAGCGGATGAGAATTGTGGTCACAGCTGGTCAGCTGCCAGTTCGAAGGTCTAAAAACCCCGGACCTTGATCCCTTCCAATACATTAAACGGTCAATTGCAACAAAACACACAAAACATCATCGTTTTGTGAGTAAACTATAAATAAAACGTCGTCGTTTTGTGTGTTATGTTGCACTTGGACGTCGTCAAGTGCTTTGGAGGGAATCTTTTTCCCTAAAACCCCTTTCGTTCATGTAGCCCTTTCACTTATTTTCCTTTTGCTATGCTTTTTGGAATTTTTTTCTTTTGGTTAATTATACGGGCACAACCGTTTACCTACAACGAGTGGCACAACGTTTATTTACACAATTCATCATGATGTATATACACGTTTTGCTAGTCACTCGTTGTGGTTGAACGGTGTTGCCGTATCATTACTCCTTTTCTTTTTCCTCTTTTTTTTTTCCTTCGCTCAAACTTATCTATGTTTTATCTTTTATTTCTTTACTGCTTTTCTATGGACATCGATGTATTGTATTGCATAAGCTTTCTGCAATTTGATGTTTACTCTATAACGGTATGTACGTGCACAACAAAACCATAACAACCTTTTTCATCAATGATTTTTTCGGGACCTAAAAGTTATTACAAAAAAGTACTCAAAACTCGAAAAAGTTATTCACAATGCTTCCATACAATAGTATACATAAAAAACGCAGAACCAGAGTAAAAGGTCAACTTTGAAATAAAAAGTAGGGGGAATGAGGGAGAATGACAGAAATATTTCATCAATTGAGTAGAAGTACAATCTTTTGAAACTTTTGCATAAAGGACAAAACTATTTATTCACAGTCGAAATTCACTTGTGTTCGAAATCCACTGTTTAAATTCACTGCCGAAATTCACTGTCGAAATTCACTTCAAAATTCATTGTTGAAATTCACTGATTTCGGGATTCACTGTCAAAATTCACTGTCGAAATTCACTGATTTTCGGGATTCACTGATTTTCGGGATTCACTGTTTGTCCTTCTCGCTATAAAAATTATGCAGTTGTCCTTCTCCCTATAAAAAATATGTAATTGTCCCGTTATTCTTAAAATATTCCGATTGTTGTCCTAATTTCCTATAAAAAGTAAAAAGAACTTGTGTGACTCTTTCTCATTAATGAATATATATATATATATATATATATATATATATATATATATATATATATATATATATATATAAAAAAACCCCGTGCATAATGCACGGGTAAAGCTAAGAATATGCGTTTTATTTAGGACGTGAATATGTATAAAAATTTAATAAGTGCAATATTCGTGACATATGGAGTTTTATGTAAAATAATGCAATGATTTAACATAATACATCATTGCTCATCGAAAATACATATTGAATGTAAATTGACTTTCTAAGAAAATATTAACACAACGTGAATGAATATCTAACAATGTAAATGATACTATGAAAACCGTATTCAAATAAATATTTTGCATTAGCGTAGTACAATCCCTTTTCTATATCGAAGATACAACGCAGATGGAAATGCATCTCTTTGCAATTTTTTTATGCTCCTTCTACAATAGTTGTGTCACAAAAAAAAGACATAGCACACCCTTTGATTGCGCTGATCATACATCATCATCGATCAAACACTTGGTGTCTGCAACACGTGAATTCATGTTCAAATAGGCTAATAGATCTTCTACACAACAAATAGTTTATGGATATCTAATGTGACTTTCATTTCTTCATATGTTCTTGCAATAATCAGTGAAATTACATTACTTCCTATTTCCAGCTGACTAATTGAAACTACTGAGCTTCAATCATAATCTACCCTAACGGAAAACAATTAGATAAACTAAATGCAGTCGTGTAAATTCCTTAAGTGCATATACATTCGTACACTTTCAATGGATTAAATCCAAAGGATGACCAACTGTTAAAAAAAAAAATCTGAGAGGTGTCTCGGTGACCTTAGCGGATCAATATTTGAATCAAACTCTTGTATAAAAGCTAAGCCCAACATACATAAAACCTTCCTGCGGGGAGAGGTTCTTCTTCAGGTGTCTCCTCCACACTTTTCTACCTCATTTATATAACTTTCTTGCAGGTATTGGAGTGCAATAACATAGTAGAAGTCGGACTTGCTGCCGTCTTGTACTCCAACAACAATATTCTAGACTTCTAACAAACGCCACATGCATTGCATAATGTTTTTTTTTTTTTTTTTTTTTGGTCCGTAAGGCCCTTCTCTCAATTGTAGAGTCTTGGTCACTTAATAATGGAAGCATTTTCTTCTTGAAACTAAGCCATCAAATGATAACTTTTTTATGGCAAGTTGCCCATTAGCAATTTAGTATGTGGTGGTAGATGCATTTTGTCTTTGTTTTTGTCTATGCAAAAAGATTAGCAGATGTAAACTAAGTAGAAATAAGAAACCACAGAATGTCTTGATTACTTTTTTTGACGTGTCTGCTCGTATCTCTTAAAATACATATACATAGAATGCAAAAGACTTATGCTGGTTACTAAACAATACTTTGAATTGTCCTGAGAAAATGAAATGCATTGGCTAGGCCTAGGCTAAAACTCCAATTAAGCACATTGGAGTGAGAATGAGACATTAAAAAGGGGAAGTACTTGAGCCATCAAGTTTCAAGTATAATTTTTTTAAATGCCTAATTTTCTAGCAATTGCAAAAACATAAAGTTGTTGATGTTTAAAAAGATCTTATAGTGGATATGACTATTTTCCTTCACCCACTTTTTTTCTCGCACACAAAATCAGAACTCAAAGAAATAATTATTTTATACATTGAAGCATCACTAATATTTTTCATGTCACTTCAAATGTAACAGTTGTTTCTTCCAAGCATCAAACTTGGGCATTGAACACATTCATCATTGTCTAAAAGAGAACTTGATTGTTGATATACATAACTACTTACCTGACTTAGAGTTGGATATCCATTTTGTAGCAGATTATCCGAATACTGAAGCTCCTTTGTACACACTTTAACACTGTCAAGCAAAAATTGCAACCCAACAAATATTAACATCGTGGTTTTTTGACATATTTTATCCCCACAAATACAGTGTAAAACTAAAAAGATATCATCATTTACGTTTTATTTTCCAAGTAAATACAAAAAAATAAAACTCAAAAGGGACAAAATAACAGTAAATCATGAGTGCTATCCATTTTGCCAATTTCTTACCTTCTTTCTACCTTTCATGAAGCTGGATGGAGGAGATGGCAGTAAATTTAACTCACAATTTCCTACCTTCTTTTCTCTCGTTCACAAAAGTACAGACGCAGAGGAGGTGACATTATATTTAACTCTAAATTTGTTACCTTATATGGCTCTCTTTCACGAAAGAGCATAGATCGAGGAGATGGCAATAAATTTAACGCTAACTTTTTCGTTGATAAAATTTGTTATATTTGCAATTAGAAAAGATCAAGAAAGATTTTAAATGATGAGGGCGTGGATGAAATTTGTCACAACTACTTAGGTGGTTGGAGAAGAAGCCGGAGATAATATTCGGCGATGAGATTTTAAGACATGTATTAGTTGAGTATTAAAAAAATTAACAGAAAAAAGATCAAAGTTAAGATATCAGGATCACTTGTGTGGAAGGTATGAGTCGGATAAATCACAGGTGAGAAATATCCTATAACTTTGCTAACAGGTATGCAACTAACCACACAAAGACTCCTTCATGAAATTCGATGTAGCCCTTCACCCTGTTACAATATATAGTCAAACCAATTCTTCCTAGCTTTGCTATCTTCATGTCATTTTTACAAAATTGATTATATAGAGTAGCTAGGTTAGCATCAATGTATGCCTATAAACAGTTGAATTAGACAGATTAGCATACAAATAGTGATTGAAGAAAAGCATCACAAACCTGATGCTACTGGAACATGATTCTCTTGTAGTTAGCTGCATGTGCATGGAAATCGGACTTCCTTAGTCTTTTTCAAGCTCAGTCCTAGAATGATATACATCACATGTCATTAGAGGGGTTAAATAACCATTATAAACGACGATACAATGTTATGAGAAATAGATGAAATAAAATAATCAGAAAACGTATGCATAGTTTACTACTAAAAAAAATAAAAAAATTGGGGTGGGCTTAGCCCCCCAAGCCCTGTGTACAGCTCCGTCGGCCATGAGAGTAGACGTTGATTGGAAAGGGAATGTTTGAGTTCGAAAGAGGGGTGAAAAAAAAAACTGTCATGCAAAAATGCCAAGTACCTGCATAAATGATAAGTTAAATGGTAAAAGAATACCGAGTGCATAATGAAAGCCAAAGATAAAAATAATATTTGTCGTGAAAGATTAAAAAGGGAAACGAAACATGTATTAAAATCAAGTAATGAAATAAAGTTAGCAATATTGCTTAGTCTTTACCAAAGGAACCAAGCAATATCATTAAACATAACCAAATTCCAGGCAGAACCATAATAAATAGATCAATTTATCTTTTTCAGAACATTTTTAGAAGAGATCAATGGACTATCATCAGAGTATAAAAAGGGTAACGTACCTGTAAATATCCAATGTATTTTATACACCCTTGAATTCCTTCAACTCATGGTTGTTGTAAGCATGATGTTTGGCTCAAACTCTTCATGCAACTGCCACTTTCTACATTTGTAGATATTAAAAAAAACATGAGCTCAGGGGAGAGTACACCACTTAAATAGACAAAGTACAAACGAATTCGGATCATGCAATGCAGTGAAAATAAATCGAATCGTATTAGCAAACAGATCAATAAAGGAACATGAGAATAATGAACACCAAAAATACTCATTGATGCCATCTTAGACCTAAGATGGCACAACACAAAGTTTCTATTTGTCAACCAACTTAAAGAATTGAGAATTGGCATTCTGCTGCCTCAACTTAATTATCCACATCACATATTAGATGGTGTGCCGAATTCGGTTTCGCTAAGGCACAATACTTCTAAATGTAAAACAATATGATAGTAAAGAAGAATCATATTTTAAAACTGACATGTCTTGCAATGACTTTCCGGTTCCAGAAAGGTGTTTAACCGGGTGCAAGCTCTAAAATTTGAAAGGCAATTTTTCGATCACTGGAATAGGTTTATAATAGCTGAAGGATCTTCTATCTCTCCCAAAACTACCACAGAATCAGCAATATCAGATAACATAATATAAGAAAATTGTGGCCCTAAAAAACATATAATTAAAATAAAATAAAGAAAATTGTGCTCAATTAAAAGAAAATTAGGTGTTTAAACTTGGAGATGTATATAGAACACAATAAAGTTTCAAGAAGATCAGAGCAGAGGCAATACCAAGAGCGCAAAAAGAAAACCCTCTTCCAGAAAAGAAATTCATAGGTAGAGTCTCTAAACCTGTCCATCACGAAAAAAAATCCTTCCCATTAAGTAGATAAGCAATAACAAAATACAACCTGATCACGTTAATGACCAAAAAACAAATATGAATAAAATCAAAGTGTACGTACGGTGAAAAAAATGCAGATATATGGATAGCAATCTTTTGCGAAAGTACCTTTCCAATCGGAGACTCATAGAGAGGTGATGCGTGAATATAATGAGTTGGGGCGTTTTTTAATTGAAGAGATAAGATAAATTTGTTGAAAATCGGAGGAGATGATGTAGATTTGTTGAGGTGGTTAGCGAAATTGGATAAGAAGAATCTGATACTCTTTTTCTTGATGATAGGCGAGGAAGGAGTCTGTGTGTTTTCATCCGGGTATAAGCCGGGTCGAAAGCGGGTTAAATGGGTAAAATTGGATAAACGGGTTAAATTGCTTCGTCTATATATTATTTAGGGACAATTATCTAAAAGGACACATATTAGACATAATTAGGTAAAAAAGACACCCAAAACAAACACTTAATTATAAGGACACAAATTAGATAGATAGACAAAAATACCTTTAATGAAGAAGGAAGAAGGAAAAAAAAAAAAAAAAAAAAAAAAAAAACAGGCGGCAATGGCCGAATGTTTATTTATTTATTTTATTTATTATTGAAACTAACCGTTGTTGTTGTTATATTTTGCTTTATTATTATTTTTTTTATATTTTCCCTGTGCGCTGAAGTTTGGTTTTTTTTTTTTTTTTTTTTTTTTTCTATTTCTAGACGGTGAAAGTTTATTTTTTTCATTTACCACCCCGATGTATTGATCATCCTGATGCATTGACCATCCCGATGTATTGACCACCCCGCTGTATTTACCACCGCGATGCAGTGACCACCTCGATTCATTGAGCACTGCGATGGAGTCACCACTCCAATGCACTAAATACCGCGATGCAGTGACCACCCCGATCATTGAGCACCGTGATGCAGAGACACCGCGATGAAATGACACCGCAATACATTAACCACCGCGATGCATTGACCACCCCCGATCCATTGACCACCCCCGATCCATCGACCATCCTATGCAGTGACATTTTATGAAGCAACACCCGCGATGCATTGACCACCCTATGCAGTGACCATCGCGATGCATTGACTACCCCCGATCCATTGACCACCGCAATGCAGGGGGCAACCCCGATGCAGTAGCCACTCCCGATGGAGAGACACCGTGATACAGTGACCACCCCCGATGAAGAGACACCGCGATGTACTAACAACCGCGATGCATTTACATCGGCTATCATATATGCAGTGACATCGACAATCATATATGCAGTGACATCGTCAATCATATATGCTTGACATCAATAATTTATGCAGTGACATCGATAATCAGATATTCAGTGACATCAACATTTTATGCAGTGACATTAGCAATCATATATGAATGACATCAACAGTTTATGTAGTGACATCGGCAATCATATATGCAGAGACATCGCGATGAAGTGAGACTGCGATGCAGTGGCCACCCCCGATGCAGAGACACGGCGATGAAGTGGCCTCCCCCGATACAGAGACACCGCGATGCAGACACCATCGGGATGTAATGATCACTGGGATGCAGTGACATTCGATGAAGCAACACCGTGATGACATTTGATATTTTTCCTACTTAATTTCATGAAATCGATTTCTTTTCTTCATTAAATCAACTTCAAATGGCTATATCTTTTGACATAAAGCTACGATCAACATAAATCTTTCACCTTAATTCATATTTTTATGCAGTGACATCACCAATCATATATGCAGTGATATCAACATTTTATGCAGTGACATCGGCAATCATATATGCGTGACATCGGCAATCAGATATGTAGTGACATCAATATTTTATGCAGTGACATCAACAATCATATATGAATGACATCAATAATTTATGTAGTGACATCGACAATCATATATGCAGAGACATCGTGATGAAGCGCCACCCCCGATGCAGAGACACCGCGATGAAGTGGCCTCCACCGATGCAGTGATCATCGGGATGCAGTGATATTTGATGAAGCAACACCGTGATGACATTTGATATTTTTCCGACTTAATTTCATAAAATCGATTTATTTTCTTAATAAAATCGACTTCAAATGGCTACATCGTTTGATATAAAACTACGATCAACATAAATCTTTCACCTTAATTCATATTTTTATGCAGTGACATCAGCAATCATATATGCAGTGATATCAACATTTTATGCAGTGACATCGGCAATCATATATGCATAACATCAACAATTTATGCAGTGACATCGGCAATCATATATACGTGACATCAACAATTTATGCAGTGACATCGGCAATCAGATATGCAGTGACATCAACATTTTATGCAGTGACATCAACATTTTATGCAGTGACATCAGCAATCATATATAAAGGACATCAACAATTTATGTTATAACATCGGCAATCATATATGCAGAGACATCGCGGTGAAGTGACACCGAGATGCAGTGGCCACCCCCGATGCAGAGACACCGCGATGAAGTGGCCTCCCCGATGCAGAGACCATCGGGATATAGTGATCACCGGGATGTAGTGACATTTGATGAAGCAACACCGTGATGACATTTGATATTTTTCCGACTTAATTTCATAAAATCGATTTCTTTTCTTCATAAAATCGACTTCAAATGGCTATATCTTTTGATATAAAACTACGATCAACATAAACTTTCACATTAATTCATATTTTATGCAGTGACATTGGCAATTATATATGCGAGACATCAACAATTTATACAGTGACATCGGCAATTATATATGCGTGACATCAACAATTAATTCAGTGACATCGGCAATCAGATATGCAGTGACATCAACATTTTATACAGTGACATCAACAATCGTATATGAATGACATCAACAATTTATGCAGTGACATCGACATTCAAATATGCAGTGACATCAACATTTTATACGGTGACACCCAAAACTGAATTATTGATTTTCAAAATCATCAAAATGAGATTACAAATATAAGGTAAAATTATTACTTTGTTGGTACTACACAAAAATTAATACAATACCAAGAGTGAAACTACACTTATTTTATAAATCTACCAAATTTGGGTATCAAATTGTGTATGTAGTGACATCAATGTCAATGCATCAATTCTCTAATTGTAAATGCAGTGACATCAATGTCAATGCATCAATTCTGTAATGAAGCTGGCAAAAAACCATGAGCTACGGAAAGAGTGTAGGACAAAACAAAAAAGCTAAATGAACTTATTTTAGGATGGAGGTAGTAAGTAAATAAAGAAATGACAACTAAACACAAAGACTTACAATGTAATAATCAACAACGTTAAGAAAAAAAAAACTCAATTTTATTCCAAATCATACACAACCCCACTATCAAATTCATGTCACTACACCAATTTTCTTCCAAATATGCTATGCGGTGACATCAATGTCACTCCATCAATTTTATTCCAAATCATACACAACCCCACTATCAAATTCATGTCACTACACCAATTTTCTTCCAAATATGCTATCCACGTGTGATGAAAGGAATGAAGACAGAAATTGGACAAACTGAAGCTAGAATTGTTATCCCAATCCCAGGGAACATGAAGCCAGAAAATGACTTCAAAGATCCACCAACAAGCACTACCACAAAAACAATGTCCAATCATCATGGGGCCAAAAAACCAAAATACATTCATAAAAGAAATCATCATAAAAATCATTTAGATTTTTCCTTTTTTAAACACCTTGCTCTGCAAAACAGATTCATCATCCAAAGCAGAAGTACCACTCAAAGCAGCACCATTAGAAACCTGAGCAGCAGCATTACTTGGAATCAAAACAGGGGACTGAAAACCCAATTTCCTGTTACACAATTGGCAAATGGCTCTGAAAACCATCATCAGTGCTTCAAGGACTGAGGTTTAAAGTCATTACAACAACAAAAAAATCGCAACCTAAATGGTCCTTATTACGTAAATTGAACAACAATTACTAACTCTTGCAATAGAACTTCATACGTAATATCAAAAAAGAAGACTGAAACAATGTCTAAAGCAAATAAAAAGCATAATTAACATTGTAATTCCCATCTCGCTAAAGAAACGAACAATAAAAATGAATAAATAAACAAGTGCTTGGAAATTTACATGAGCCATCAAACTCAATTTCTCAAACACAAAGCTTCCCAGGAGTAGTATACAAACAACTAATTCAATAAAGACACTAGAAATTTTCGGGGTCGTAATTTGATTTTGGTTTTCATTTTGATTTGGGGGGATTGGAAATTTGGAAGGAATTCTACTCGCAAAATCAGAAAATTTTCCAGGTAGAGGAAATCTGACATCCAAGAGTTGGTCGATTGCTGATCTCACCGCATTGCCGTCTCCGAAAGTCTTCCGTATGCCTCTCAAAGTCGCTATATAATAAACAACGAATTTGTTTTCCCCATTTACAGGGTAGAGATTTTCGAAGAAGCAAATGAATAAGGGGAAAAAAAGATTCGAAGACAGAAGGGAAAGAAATGAATAGTGCTGGGTTTGTAACAGAGGGGTAATTTAGGAAACATAAATTAAATCCGTCCTTATAACTAATGATCTTTTAAATGTGTTTAAGTGCCTAATTAAGTCTCAAAACACGTCCTTTATAAACAAATAACACTATTATTTATATATATATATATATATATATATATATATATATATATATATATATATATATATATATGAGTTTGTTCAAGTAAGTTGAACGTTGGTCCTAGTCAATTGAAAATGGCTAATAGTTGTTCTTATTCATGGCGGAACATCATTTGGCATTTAGCAAATTATATATATGAGTTTGTTCAAGTAAGTTGAACGTTGGTCCTAGTCAATTGAAAATGGCTAATAGTTGTTCTTATTCATGGCGGAACATCATTTGGCATTTAGCAAATTATCTCAAGGCCAGAACGCGCGTTGGAGAAATAAGTTAATAAAGGGCTTTTGCTATTAGGGGTGAAAATGATGTAGAATGATAAAATTAAGTTAAAACGATACACAAAAGCTAATCTGAACACTAGGGTGATTTTCACTCATAAAGAAAATTCAAAATTCAAGATTACCTAATGAGCTAGCCAATGGAACATAGGATACTTTTATTGGCTAAAAATTTCATTTAGGTAAAACTCACACCTAAAAGCCCATATGACTATTAATCAAACCATCAATAAAAGATTATTAATTAACTCGGATGTGCTACGTCATTTCCACCCCAATTCAGAAAGCTCGTCCTCGAGCTAAAAAATGAAAAGATGATAATAACACTTAATTAGCTTAGCCATAACGAAAGTGCATTCTGTATATATTGGAGTTGTTTCCATCGATCGTATGGCCAATACATGAAGAGGCATGCTGCATCAATTCCAACCCCCTCCAAAGAATAGCTCGTCCACAAGCTAAACTGCAGCTGTAGGATAATCATGAGATAATTCCAACGAAAGGATGCCACACAAATTAAATTCAAAAGGCTGAACTCCTACGACGCAACAAGGTTGAATATTGTGTCATATTTATGTGCCCCAAAAGCATATGTAAATATCGTGGTCCCTTGTGCAAATGTAAGAGTCGATGAACACTTCCTTCCGAATTCCTCTCTGCAGATGACCATGACCATTAATCCTTCAATATGACCCACAAGCTGCAACAGGGGCGGATCCACGTGACCCGGGGGGGGGGGGTCACGTGACCCCACTGAATTTTTATAAAAAAAAAAAATTTTTTTTTAGTATTAAAATTATGTAGTTTTGTTGTTAAAAAGTGTTGTTTTGCCGATAAAAATTGATGTTTTAGGCTCACGGTGGCCACCCCACTGAAATTTTTTTTGGATAAAAGATATAGTTTTAGATTAACACCACCTAATAAATTCCTGGATCCGTCAGTGAGCTGCAAGGACCTAATTTCCAATGTGAACACCATGTTATATATCTTTCCATTCACTATGCAAGTATTCATTTCAAGGTTCAGTTCACATACCAAAGACTTTCCATCAATGCTTTTCTCTAAAGAATTATTGCATTAATAGTCATAAAAAGCTCTAAAGGATACTTTAATTCTTCCGAATAGTTTTGGTCCATGAAAGACTCAATTATCTTTGGTATACCTTTTGCACAATCACTTGAAATCATGCTTTTGTCCTGCTCCTCAAGGATGTTCAGTAGAATTATTTACCTTTGCTCCTTGGTCCGTGAGGCCAAACTCAACATGTGAATGATAAATTATTGTCGTAGACAAAACAATCTGCCCATCTATTAATGAATGATAAATTATTGTCGTAGACTCTTCCGTCGTCCCTTGTCAAACACCAAAACACATGAAGCAATTGATACTAATTTCATTGGAAGATTGTGATAGGTGTAGTATCTGAAAGACTAGTTATATTATTGTAACTGTTTTTTAATTAAAAAACGACATTTTTATTTATTATTTCATTATTTGCTCCGTGCTTATAAATAACAGACTGTTGAAGGCCCCATGTCAAATCATATGTAACCATACAAATTAGTGTACATGTGTCACACGTGAGGATTAATTTAACATATGGCGATGCACTTAAATTGCTAGTCCGTAGTGAACTTAATCAAAGTATGAGGTCTATTGATTAAACCACCATTAAAGCGACCAGAACACTTTATGGTGTGACCGTCTTATCCGGAATTCCGATATTAGTTATCAAAATAGGTCATTTATGTATGATGTAGTCATATATGACTAGACCGCCGATTTAATAATCATTTCTCATATAATTTTATGATTGAGAAATATTATTAAATAATAAGATGGTCATATATAGATTAACCTTAATCCTGAAGTGATTGCAGGCTCTTTCTTGTTTCAAGATAGGGTTTGTTGTGTTCGTTAAAGATTGTTAAGTGTCGTGGTCTAAACACTTTCACATTGGCACTATTCGAGAATAAGCAGCTGAATGTGTTTCAAATAAGCGGAACCAATTCCTTACAGTGGGAAGTAGAAAGACGATCCTCTTATTTGTTAATCCTAGAAATATATCGATCTGCGGAGTTCGTTTGCGTTATCAACTAATTGGTTGATGGTAGTGGATAATGTGAAGGTTGATTTCGAAATAGTACAATGTATATTGAGCATATAGGTACAGACTGCATGATGGTGGATTCGCTAGTAAAGCATTGACACCCATGGTCTTTCACGTACTTGTTACTAATATGGTATGGATGTTATATTATATACTATGATAATGAGGTTCAATGTGAGTAATGCTCGTACGGTTTGCAATAGACAAATTTGAACTCATAATGTTAATTTTTTGTGATTTCTACATGGAGACCAGTTGAAAATAGACACGTACCAGTCACATTGCATGTAATTTTCATGCTACACTTTCATACACGATCCATGTCATTTAGTGAGGTTGATGCATGTGACAATTGTTGGTTTAGTTGCAGTTCTTGCGGCGAAAGCTGGTTTGATCCTATGTAAGGTAGTGTCTCGTGTGAAAAAAGACGCAGACGCATGTAAACTGTTTAATGATTTTGATGTGCGAAACTAGTATAGCCTACCACGCCGTCAAGGTCTCTCGTCCGCAAATAATCTTTGTGTCTGCCACTAACATGAGTAATGCCCTGCCAAACGAAAGTGTGAGGTATCCAAGCATCTCACCAGCCAGGTGGGAAGAGTATGAGTATGGAACAAAGCACCTGTATTGCACCCGCACGCTAGAAACATTGAAAGGCGCCTCGAGGAAGATATGCAATAGCTTTCTCCATGAAGCATTCGGTCTATATCCCTAGAAATGATCTCCTGACTTGCATTCAGCATTCCTATTGTGATAGTGAACAACCGATACCGGTGGGAAAAGGCCTGCATGAGAAACGTTCATTGAGCCACCGCAAGTAAAACAAAACATGAAGTAGTAAAGGTAACGTAACTCAAAGTATATAAATTAATGCTTAGAATAAAATAACATAATAGAATATATTGAGTCAATCTATCTATCTATCTAATAAATATAGAATAAGTATATAAATCTTGTACAAATTTTGGCATTAAAATAAAATGAAGCTGCCTATTGAATCTTCTATGCCCCTTCCTGCCAATTGGTGAAAGAAAACATAAACAATTAACCAGAAGAAAAGAAAACAACATAATAGGAAAATAAATATAACTGTTAGAATATATTTGGTAGTATATCTATTCCAATTGAATGTAATTAATTCTTTTAGAAGATTAAATACATATTTTTTAGACATTACTTAAGCTCAGACAAATTTAAGCGTACAACAAATTTAGACTTGGGTCATTTGGCGCGCTAGAAATGATAATAACTCTTTTTGCCCTTTTGCCTCCTCTATCTGGAGAAAAGTTTCGAGTTCCTTGTTAGATGCCTTTTAAATGAGTTCTCTTGGTGTCAAAATAAAATTATTTTTTTTTTTTTTTTGTTGAAAGAGTTTTTGGTCCGACTTCACCTTGAGTAAGAGTCAAACACTGCAGAGACAACCCGGGCCTTACTTCGGATTAGTCGAACCAGTGAGTTTCGGATACCGGAGGCTTTAAGCCAAAAAAAAAAATATAAAAGAATAAATTCTTTTGGTGCCATTTTTTTTTTTTTTTTTTTTTTTTTTTTTTTTTTTGCATATAGGATAAGAAATGTTTACTCTATAAATGGTGCATTTCTAAACCAACAATCCTCACAAAAGCATATATACATTCTCTCCTTTTAGTGATATCTGAATGTATGTAAATGCTGCATTAATTCTAAACCAACCCTCCACACAAGAGCATTCATCAAGGGATATATGAAACCCTCCCCATACGGCGGAAGCATGGCCAAGCATTCGTACACTCTTCTCGTGAGCATTTTCGTCATCACAGGTGAGTGATCTCTCAAATACCTCCCTAGTTACATATTGCACGCGTTCAGTAATGTTATATAACTAGCTTGAAACCCGCGCATATGCATGAATTTTCGTCATCTCAGGTGAGTGATAGATTTCTCAAGTCCCTCCTTTAGTTACGTCTTTCTACCCATTTTATATAGACAGTTGACTTGATTGATAAGTTGGATATTTATTTGGGGAGATTCAAATAGGGGGAATGAGGGAGAAGGACAAAAATATTTCATCAATTGAGTAGAAGGACAGTTTTTTGAAACTTTTGCATAAAGGACAAAACTATTTATTCACTGTCGAAATTCACTTGTGTTCGAAATTCACCGTTTAAATTCACCGACGAAATTTACTTGTCGAAATTCACTAATTTTCAAAATTCATCGTCAAAATTCACTAATTTTCGGGATTCACTTGTCGAAATTCACCGTCGAAATTTACGATTTCGGGATTCACTCGGGAGATTCACCGATTTTCGGGATTCACTGTTTGTCCTTCTCGCTATAAAAATTATGCAGTTGTCCTTCTCCCTATAAAAAATATGTAGTTGTCCTGTTACTTAAAAATATTTCAGATTGTGTCCTTATCCCTAATTTTCCAATTCAAATAATACCCTGTTGGGTAAACATATTTTTTTTCCATACCCATTTTTACATAATTTGAACAGTTTCTCCGTCTTCCATTTCGACTTATTCATTATTTCTCCATTGTTCTTCATGCTTATTTATTCTCAACGAGATTCATTATACATTTTCCACATTAGTATTATACCTTTCTTACACGAGATATTAATACCCTTGAAATCCCAATTGTTTTCAAAATCGTGTAAAGGTTACTTTGTTAACAATTATGGTTTATTCTTTTTTTTTTTTTTTTTTTGGACAAAAATATTTCAAATTAATATTTTAAAATATGAATTGACATGAAGAGCTGAAAAATAATGCAATTGTACATATCATGATAATTATTTTTTACCTATATACTTCATCATTGTTACCAAAAATTAAAATAAAACATTAATTTTATCCCTATAAACAGATTAGAAAAAGATGTAAACACAATAATGGATTTTGATTGCAAAAAAATTATTATGTTCTCACACTCAGTTTTTTTAATATCAAAAGGAGACTGATTTTATATAAATATAAAAGCACAATGTGCAAAGATGTCAGACATCGGGTGGTCCGCCTAAATGTTTCGATTTTACCGTTAAACCCCTTATTCTTTCTCATCGGGTGGTCCGCCCGCAGCCATCTAAGATGTCAGACATATTTAGTCTTACTCTCTAACCGTACCGAAGGTGTTTCGTCGTTGCAAGTTAGACATGCTTTATATCCTTGACCAGTCCAACCTGAGAGATAACTACGAGCGGGAAAATCGTTCACCGTAAACATAACTGCAACTCGCATTCTGAAGGTAGTATTCGTAGCAGCATCAAGCACAAATACCCCTTGTGACCACAATTCTTACAAATCATCAATCAATGGCCTCAAATAAACGTCCAAGTCCTTGCCTGGGGAGTTTGGTCCTGGGATAAGTAAACACATGTGTTTATACAGTTCATTGTTGCAAACCCCTGGTGCTGGATTCAACACTTGTGTTAGAACAGGCCACATGTTGTATGTTTGACTCGAATTACCAAACATGCAAAAACCATATGTAGCCAGACTGAGACGTACATTTATAGGTTCGATAGCAAAGTTAGGTTGTTGCTCATCGAGTTCTTTCCATTCTTTACCATCAGTTGGAAGCCTCATCACATCCTCACCCATAGAACGCCCCGTCTTATGCCATGTCATTGCATGAGCTGTGTGACGGGAAGCATACAAACGTCTAAAACGATGCTTTAACGGAAAATAACGTAGCATTTTCTGAGCTACCTTTTTTCTTTTAGACTCCTTATAACGGCTCGTTTTGTACACTGGACATGATTGTAAGTCACCATTCTCCTTATAGTAAATGCAACAGTCGTACATGCAAGCATCGATCAGCATTCTCCTTCAAAAGAGTTTTTGCCTTGTAGAATGAATCGGGTAAATTTGACCCTTCCGGAAAAACTTCTTTCACTTTCGCTAAAAGAACGTCGAAGCTTTCATTTGGCCACTTATACAACACTTTTATATGCATTAAATCCACTAAGAACTTCAAGGCGATGAGCTTTTGCATCCCGGATAAACATGTTCGTGCAATTTGGAGAGGAGTTCATCAATGTTGTCATCCTTCTCTGTCTGTAAAACTTCTTCTTCTGGGGCTCTACCAAGGAAATCATTTATAACTGGAGCTATTTCGTCTCCGGATTCAACTACCAATTGAGTTATTCGTGCACGTTTACGGGATACACTGTATTCACCGTGGTGAAACCCTGTTGTATACCCAGCTGCCCATCCCCAAATGAAACAGTGATCATACACGTCCTCCAAAGTTTCGAAACAGATGTTGAAACACTTTTTGCATGGGCAACGAATCTTACCTTCATTGTTAAGAAATTGTTGTGCGTATTTAATGAATTCACTCAACCCTTTATCAAACTCGGGTTTCATTATGTCAATATACAACCATGACTTGTCTTGTTCCATTTGAAATCATTGATACACAATAACTTGACATACCACAATAACTTAAGTTAGTATCTCACTTAAGGCACAAGAAAAAGTTATTAGTGTTAGGTGTTAAGTTATTCATCATCTTGAGTATACTTTTTTTCATTAAAAACTAATATAGTATACTTAGTTTCATTAGTATACTTTTTTATTAATCGCTTAATACATTATACTTTTTTTCATTAAAAACTAATACTATTACATTGAACACATTGATTACACTTTCACACGAAGACATAAAACTATGTCTTTAACACTTACCACTCCTAGTTCTTCAATGTTAGTTTATTTTCTAATTTTGATTTATAACAAATTAGAACAAGAACACCTTCAATGCTAGACTTTCTTCATCATGTTCAACCACATACATACATAACGGTTTTCCAACACTTTTCCAAAACCAATACATGCTAGAGAAAACTAGTTTATGTTCTTCATCATCATGCTAGACATATCATCATGTTCTTCAACACTTTTCCAACACATACATGGCCAAGATTCATACACTACTTAATACACTACTACTTGACGAAATAAAATTTCAAGTCGATCACACACATATACTAGTCAATCACACGCTTTATACACTAATATTGTGAAGTAAATCAATTATATAGTACATCTACTACCAAAAAAGCAAGCCTTAGTTTCATAACTCTAAGTAGCTTTTTTTCAAACAAGTTTCATACTACACTCACTACACACCATTCACCATTCACCATTCACCACTCACTACACACACACACTACAAAATTATCACACACACACACACACACACACACACACAATACTATCCCTTTTTCCATCAAAAACACTACCATCCCTTTATCCATCATAAACACTACTATCCTTCATTTCAACACACACTACAATCCCTTTATCCATAAAAAACTACAAAATTACTACATTATCACTACACTACTCACTACACACCATTCACTACACTACACTACAATCACTACACACCATTCACCATTCACTACACACACACTACACTATCACTACACTACACTCACTGCATACCATTCACCATTCACTACACACACACACACTACAAAATTATCACTACACTACACTCACTACACACTCACTACACACCATTCACCAATCACACACACACACACACACACACACACTACAAATACTTGGTATAACTTAGACTCCTTAAAACTCAATATACCCGACTCATTTAATTCTCGATGTAACTCATTAAAATTCATCTACTTTTATTGATTACATATACATAATACAACATAATATATTAATAAATTATAAATAAAATAAACTAAATTAAATTACTAGTTATAAAAAAATACTTGTTAATTATCAAAATAAATAAATAAATAAAATGTACGTACCCGGAGCTGTGACGGCGGAGAGGTGTTGTTGCTGCTGTTGCGGCTTGCCGGGAAGGAGTGGTGCTCATTGCTGCTGCTTTCCGGAGGAAGAGTGGGGGTAGGGGTGGTGCCGGAGGAGGGGATGGGCTGGTGGTTGAGTTGCTTAAATCGCAGAAAGGGGCGGCGGAGGCGGAGGCTGAAGAAATGATGAAATGAAGAAGGAGAAGGAGGCTGCCCGATTTAGGTTTACCTGGAACATTTAATGGGACATCATAGGCTTTTTTGGGACGACATTGTCGTCCCATTAAATTTATTAAAATTATTAAATTTTGAGATAACTAACGATCATCGGGTTTGAAATCATCAATCGACTAATTAACGAGCCCCGTGTTTAAAATCACTACTCAATATAATTATATAAATTACATATTATATAAATTATTAAAATTATATAAAAAGGCTTGAAATCGCTTAATCGATATTGGATCGGGATTGAGATCAATCGCTCGTTAACGAACCGCGAGATTCAAATCAATCGCTCGATAACGAACTGACGATCTATAGTAGAGAGTACTATCAGAATGATCTATAAAGAAAGATATCGGTTAGAAATCACTTAATCAATAACGGATCTCGGGATTGAGATCAATCGCTCGGTGACAAACCTCGAGATTCAAATCAATCGCTCGATAACGAACTGACGATCTATAATAGATAGTACTATTACAATGATCTGTAAGGAAAGATATCGGTTTGAAATCACTTAATCGATAACGGATGTCGGGATTGAGATCAATCGCTCGGTGAATAAACCCTGAGATTCAAATCAATCGCTCGATAACGAACTCACGATCTATAGTAGAATGATCTGTAAAGAAAGATATCTGTTTTATTCACTTAATCGATAACGGATGTCAGGATTGAGATCAATCGCTCGGTGAATAAACCCCGAGATTCAAGTCAATTGCTCCATAACGAAATGACGATCTATAGTAGAGAGTACTATCATAATGATCTATAAGGAAAGATATCGGTTTGAAATCGCTTAATCGATAACGGATGTCGGGATTGAGATCAATCACTCGGTGAATAAACCCCGAGATCAATTCATATCAATCGCTCGATAACAAACTGACGATCTATAGTAGAGAGTACTATTAGAATGATCTATAAGGAAATATATCGGTTCGAAATCGCTTAATCGATAACGGATGTCGGGATTGAGATCAATTGCTCGGTGAATAAACCCTGAGATTCAAGTCAATCGCTCGATAACAAACTGACGATCTATAGTAGAGGGTACTACCAGAATGATCTATAAAGAAAGATATTAGTTTGAAATCGCTTAATCGATAATGGATGTCGGGATTGAGTTCAATCGCTCGGTGAATAAACCCCGAGATTCAAGTCAATCGCTCGATAACGAACTGACGATCTATAGTAGAGAGTACTATCAGAATGATGTATAATGAAAGATATCGGTTTGAGATCACTTAATCAATAACGGATTTCGGGATTGAG
Source organism: Gentiana straminea (assembly GCA_036785695.1). Classification (NCBI taxonomy): domain Eukaryota; kingdom Viridiplantae; phylum Streptophyta; class Magnoliopsida; order Gentianales; family Gentianaceae; genus Gentiana; species Gentiana straminea. Next base: position 8,648,917 of record JAVUPR010000300.1, on the reverse strand, counting down.
ATCAATCGCTCGGTGACAAACCCGGAGATTCAAATCAATCACTCGATAACGAAGTGACGATCTATAGTAGATAGTACTATTAGATTTACCTGTAAGGAAAGATATCGGTTTGAAATCACTTAATCAGTAACGGATCTCGGGATTGAGATCAATAGCTCGGTGAATAAACCCCGAGATTCAAATCAATCGCTCGCTAACGAACTGACGATCTATAGTAGAGAGTGCTATAACATTGATTTACAAAGAAAGATAAAGGCTTGAAATCGCTTAATCGATATCGGATCTCAGGATTGAGATCAATCGCTCATTAACGAACCCCGAGATTCAAATCAATCCCTCGATAACGAACTGACAATCTATAGTAGAGAGTATTATCAGAATCACCTGTATTATCGTTCGATAAAGGAATTTTTATAAAATATAATGTATTTTATATTTTAATGGAATGTCTATTAGAATATGTATTTTAAAAAAAGGGGTCAGAGTCCATAATGACAGGTTTTAATCTAAAATGGTTGAGAAGGACAGCTACTACATGTGTTACTACATTTTTGTACATGTGTTACTACATGTTTGTCCTTCTTAATCATTTTAGATTAAAACTGTCATTTACGACATTTAACCTTTAAAAAAATTGTTATGTCGTCCCTTCAAACAACAATTTTATAAAAAAACTGAATCTTATGTATTAACACAACGTTTATATTATAAAAAAATTAATTTCCTTTAAAAGGACGGCAATTGTCGCCCTACAAACCCAAATTTTATAATTTCTTTTATATAACATATTATTTTCTGAAAAATGTTTAATGGGACGACATTGTCGTCCCTTAACATGAGAATTTTATAAAAAAAACTGAATTTTATTTATTAACACAACGTTTTATATTTAACAAAAAATTTAACTGTCTTTAAAGGGACGACAATTGTCGTCCCTACAAACCTAAATTTTATAATACATTTTATATAACATATTATTTTCTGAAAAATGTTTATTGGGACGACAATGTCGTCCCTTTAAATAGTTCTGTCCACATGGAAATCCAAGCTGGCACGGTGGGGTTAATATTTTATTTATTGGGACGATATTGTCGTCCCTTTAAAGTTTCCCTCCAGAAAATTCGCCCAAAACTTTGACAAATTTTGAATTCATTTAAAGGTACGTCGACATTGTCGTCTCAATAAATATATTTAAAGGGACGACAACGTCGTCCCTTTAAAGGTTGTCTCCTTCGGCTTGCAATTCTTGTAGTGTAATATTTTAATCCAAAAAAAATATTTTATGTACTTCAACACAATATTGATCCACGCGCGTCGTATCAATCCGGATTATTTTACAGGTTTTGGGAGGGTCTTTTGGGTAATTGATTTAAAGCAATTTCTAAACATATAATGACAGATGCTCAGAGCCATAAAAAATGATATATCTTAATTACTTGCTAGCATAAAAAACTGATGAAAACAGCACGCCTTAATCAAACATACATATGAGTAATGTAAATCCAACCCATCAATCTTTTTTAGGATGGAATGAATAATAAACACAACACCAACAAACGACCGTATAACAAACTTGTTTGAGCAAAAACCATAATGTAGGTAGCCAAAAACTAAAGAATTATTAAAAAAATCCTAGTTCAAGTATCTTAGAAATCTTGGCCATTGTAATCCTCATTGTTTTTGTTGAATCTCCTCACATTGGTTCAAAACACTACTTTAAGGAAAAGTTTAACTCCTGATAAAGAGGACATCAAAGAAACAATTCAAATCTGATACAATATACAGAAACTAAAAAATGAAGAAAAGGTGATGGAAAAAATTATTTGAAATAAATACTTTAATCTGAAAAATTATTTGAAATAAATACTTTAATCTGAAAAATTATTTGAAATAAATACTTTAATCTGATCCTATAATGTACATATGCATGTATGCAGGATGTTGTAATTGTGTAGTCACAGGACGCGAAAAGCAAACAAATGGTGAGTTTGTAAAACCATTCCATAAGACAATGAAACAAAATCTGATGGGAATCAACCACGTCAGTCTATCACTTCTTCTATCAAGGAAGGTTGAAAACTGTGGCGCCTGATACTGTACACGTTTTACGTCAGGCATAGATGGATTGGTAAGTGATAGTTGTATTTTAGACGGCACAGGTTGCGGACCTTGTAATCTCGAGACAAACACTTGTAATGAACCACAAGCACCGCCTCCTCCGGGTTGTGGAACTATGCCATGCTATTTAGATGAAACGTGCTTTGACTGGGGTTGCGTAGTATGTTGTAACGCCCCGTTCCCGGACACCGAGTCCTTATCCGGAAAGAGCGCTCGGCACATATATTATCAAATAAAACTCAATAATACATGCAAGCCTTACGTCATACATCAGAATCCAAACGACGCGGAAGATAAAACAACTCAACAACTCGGGAACCCAAACGATCGCAACAACGGTAATCAATGCTGTGAAAAACTAAAATCCATTCAAAGAACTAATCATCCAAAATTAAATCCCAAAAGGAAGAACAACATTATTCAAATCTTGAAACAACTGTTTTAAAAGAACAAACTAAAAGATCTAAGTCTTCGAGCTCCAACTCAAACTTCGTCATCAAAGAACTCATCAGCGGTAACCACCTGTTCATCTTCTTTGGGGAAAAGGAAAGACAAACACAACGTAACGGGGTAAGTACAAAAGTACTTAGTAACGTGTAGAAGATCGTATAACTATGCCCTCATAAAGAAATAAAAGCAATACCGTCTTTTATTAATTCATTTTCCGTTATTAGCTCTAACTATCTATCACATTATGTTCATTGCATAACATGAGGTTCCAAGGGTATCTATCTTAGCTCAAGTTTGTTACATCATGAATAACAAGGGCACTACGCCTAGTAATAGGATGTACTAGGACAATCGGGTGCAACCTACTTAGAGACTTGCTCTAGTAGCCCCGGGAATATCCGAGTCCCGATGGTGTGATGACCGGCGAATGCACCAAACGCTTTATCCGGCCAATCGATTGACCGGCGTGGGTACGATCTACTTTGTCCGGTCGAGGACACATCGCGATATTGTACTATGCCTTACCAAGCATTGCATGATGTTTAAGATTTTAATCTAGCACATACGTTTGATTAGGTATTTAACTAGCCACCTAAGTGTTTTCAAGTAAGCTCCCTCAAATCTCCTACTCTCATACTTAGACCACTAGACACGGACAAGTCCTAGCAGTTACACAGACATCGATAAACTCTAGCTTATCGAAGCACAAGGCAAATCCAAAGCTTTCGGTGGTCCCACACTTCATCTTTTTAGGGAATCCATGTGGTGCCGGAACTAAACTGTCCCGGATTTATCTAATGCGAATAAACAAGTAATAATATTTATAAACCGGTTAACCTCAAGTATAAGGATCGTAGTACAGAGGTTAATGCCGGGTCGATCCTACGGGGAACTCGACGAATGTGAATCCTAGTTTTTGCTTTAAACTAACTATGTCACGAATCTAACCTAAACAAATATGCGAAAAAGTAACTAGACGAGAGGATTGCTCCAATGCTAGGCAAGATTGAAAGCGATAAAAACTAAACTAAAGTGCAGAAAAGTAAACTAAAGCTAAACAATTCAAGTTTTAAGGATTAAATCAAATTATAACGAACGAACAAGCAATTGATCCACCTATCCTATCAACATTCAATTCTAACTCGGATTAATTCGTGATCTCTACTCAAGTCGTGATTCACCTAATCAAAGGCATAAACTCCTACTCTCGTAGACGAGTTCGTTTTCTAATCTTTTATCTTTCGATGTTAAAGATTACGTCTTTCTAACCTAGGCGTGAAATCTTTCAATTTCTAATCTAGAGATTTAATCTAATAACTTTCGTTTTGATTAGATTAAAGGTCTAAACTTTTATCATGGTGATCTAACATTAACATGACTCTCATCAAGTTAAAACAATCATAAAAGCAACGATCTTTCGATGTAATTGCAATACACAATAATAAACAATGATAAAAGAAACAACTTCGAAGTAGAAACTCACGAATTAATCACGAACAAAAGCGAATTGTTGAATTGGACGGCTTCACAACGCTTGTTCAAAGAGGGATTAGCCTCTTAGCATCCTTTGAAAGCTTGAAATTGATGAAATAAAGAACATAAATCTAACTATCTAATCTAGATGTTTTATTGCATAAAAACTGGAAAATAAAGGAGTAAAAACGCAGCCAAGCCGCTCCCAGGGTTTAGGGATCGAATTGTGTGTTTTGGGTTTGGTGAAACGCGCCTATTTATAGATTTTTAGGTCGGTTTCGCCGAGTCGGTGCCGTGGACGCCCGTCCACTATCTTGGACGCTCGTCCAGCCTCTATGAACGGAGAATGAACGCTCGTTCGAACGCGTCCGAACTCTCGAATGTAAAATACGATTCGGACGCCGCTTCACTTTTATGGACGCCCGTCCACTACTCAGCTCCAGTATTTTGCTCATAACTTCACTTCTAGGGCTCCAAATGAGGTGATTCAACATGCGTTGGAAAGCTATTTCAAACCTCTACAACTTTCATCAAGACAACTTTCCCTGAAAGTGCCTACAAGTGTGGACAAAATCCCCATGAAGTGCCTGGTTCCGGTTTCTTCAATGATTCTTCACTTAAACATCTTCCAACTCTTCCATCTTCATGTGATCATCGTTTAAGCTCCTTACTCATCATGAAAACGTATCTACCAACATGATAGAAACATGCAAAATGTAACATCATACGAATGAACATAAAACACCGATAAAATCACGTAAATATCTCGATTTTGCATTTAAACACATTTAAAACTCGTTTACTCAATAATTCGATAAAACCAACACTTTTCTATAAAAAGTACTAAAATACCAAGGATATTGTTATGGGAATAACGTCATATAAATCATAAATTTCACCCTTAACAACTCCCCCACACTTAAACTTTGCTCGTCCCGAGCAAAACAAAACAAGATAAAGGCTCGGAAGGAATATAGACATCTCAACACATATACCACATGGTCAATAAGTTAGAAGTTCACCGTCGTGTGTGTGCATAGCCATAGAAAACTTCCACTAAATCCAAACTTGAGGAACTCAAAGCAAAACTAGCTAATACCCCCTCGTGGACTAGTAATAAATGACACTCATAAGATGCACCCTACAAACGTGACATATCCCGAAAAGAATGATCGAATGAATCTAGGGCCTTTCTGAAATACTCAGAGGACAATCCCTACAACATATCCATCGGTTTATACTGGGGATAAGATTAACGAAAACTAAGCCTTATATTCAATTTCGTACCGATTCTTTAGTTGATTTAACTATTTCACTTTAAACACACATTAGAAGAAGCTATTGCCCTCATAGCGAGAATAGGACATTTCGAGATAATACCCTACCTTACTCCAATCATAAGGCGCTTTTTTTCTAACCGTCGTGAGCTTTTAGTCATCATAGTGATATAGGACATACGTGGTATACCCTACCTCACTCAAATCATCGACTAGCTTCCGACACACCCAATAATTCATTTAATTCAACTTCTTCAATTTGACAATAGCTACGTGTTACTTATCACATTCAAACGTCTAGATATTCACAGTATATCATACTTCGGAACTAAATACAAACTATCATAAATCCCAAGATATATACGTAGCACTAAGCACATGACTTATAAGAAAATCAAAAACTACTAATCCAAAACGGGGTATAACTTTATAAAAATAGCTCATCATTCACTATGGCTCGTGAAAAATAGATCGGTGAAACAACTAACTTATCAAACATATGACATAAAGCATCGATGAATATAACAAACCGAACAAAAACATGCATTGCTCACTCGAGACAAAACAAAAATTTCAAAAATTCGGCTTTTTTAGCATAGAAAATAATAATATCATGTAATAAGCAAATGGTCGATACATAGCGACCATTCCCCTCCCCCACACTTAAATGACAACATGTCCTCATGGTGTGCAAAATAAAAGAAAAGAGAACTTAGCCGATTGTAGTTCTAAAGAGGGCAACACGGAAGTGGCGTACGTCCAATCCGAAATGCTCGAAGACGTCGAGATCGTGGACCATCCACCGGGAACTTCTTCATCTAAAAGCTCGCAATTGCTATCACAAATATCCCGCACACTTGAAAACAAGACAAGATCTCGGGGGACAAAGGGGGAATATAACATGGCAAAATAGAGATAAAGAGAAGGATAAGGTGAAATCGAATCAACCGACAAGGCAAAATCCACAATTACCCTAGTTAGACTTAAACAAAACAAATAAATCAAAGAAAAGAAATAACATAATAGAGAGTTCTAATATAATAAGGGATATCTAGGATGCCTCCTAGTAGCGCTAATGGTTATTGTCGTTAGCTCGACACATTTGAAGCTCGGCTGGATCGGGCCATTTAACCTTTACGCCGCCCACTACCTCGTGTAAGCTTTGGTCAGTAGTGTGGCCGCAGAAACAGCACTTAACACATGGGGTTAAATCCTTTATAGCTTTCCAAATACGTTTAAACTTCCCCATGGTTGACCTCTTCGTCTTCTGAAGCTTTTGATGACATCTGCGTTGACGATCCTTCCAATACTCTTCCATATTCCAACTACCAGCTAGAACCTCCTCAGATTGATCACAACCGTCATCCTTAGAAAACAAGTCGGGCGAAAACTCGTCGGACTCGTCGACTTTAGGGGTGCTACACCCGAGGATATCGAGAAATCGAACGGTCAAAGGCTTTACCTTGGGTTCACCAATGTAATGCTTGCATCGTTGACCATTCACTCGGAACGGTTGATCGCCATAACCGCGCGGCTCTAGAACGCCTCCGGGAATAATTTGGAGAATCTCAAATGGACCGGACCAACGTGTTCTCAATTTCCCGGGAAACAAATGTAACCTAGAATTGTATAAGAGAACTTGCTCGCCGACCCGGAATTCTCTCTTCTTTATCTTGGCGTCATGGAGGAGTTTCATCTTTTCCTTACTAATCCTGGCGCTTTCATAAGCACGGAGTCTAAATTCATCCAGCTCATGCAACCGCTAACTTTGCAATCGATGGTTGCCACAGGATTGGGAATCGAAGTTAAGAAACTTTGTAGCCCAATAAGCTCTGTGCTCTAGCTCAACTGGCAGATGGCATGGCTTACCGTAAACCATTTGATATGGCGATGTACCCATAGGGGTCTTATAGGCGATCCTATAAGCCCAAAGTACATCGTCCAACTTCGACTCCGGTCTTTTCTATGACTATTCACCGTCTTCTCCAGGATTTTCTTAAGACTCGGTTTGCTTCGCTCAACGACCACTAGTCATCGGATGATATGGTGTGCCGCTTTATGGCGAACACCATACTTCTCGAGGACTTTTTCCAAAGGTCGGTTGCGAAGTGTGTCCCTTCATCACCGATCAAGGCACGTGGACATCCAAACCTCACAAAGATGTTCTTCTTCGAAATTTCATGACCGTTTTATGATCATTGTGAGGAGTGGCTACGCCTCCCACCCATTTCGAAACATAGTCAACGCGAGACTAAGATGTATTTGTTGCCACAAGATGATGGGAATGGTCCCATAAAATCGATGCCCCAAACATCAAAGACTTCGCATTCAAGGATGGGTTTCAAAGGCATGTCAAATCGCCTTGTCAAAGCTCCGGTTCTTTGACAACGATCACAAGCTTTACAGAAAGCTTCTGTGTCTTTAAAGATCGTTGGCCAATAAAAACCGGATTGAAAGATCTTCGCAACCGTTTTCCAAGGACCAAAGTGACCACCTGTGGGTCCACTATGGCATTGCTCGATTATATCGCGTTGCTCAGATTCGGGAACACACCTCCTCAGCAAACCATCTTTGCAAATCTTGAAAAGGTAAGGTTCATCCCAAACGAAATATTTCATATCAGAGAAGAACTTCTTCTTCTCTTGATAAGACATTTCAGGATCAAGGTATTTGGCATGAAGGTAGTTTACAATGGAGGAGTACCAAGGAACATCAGGAGAACGGCCATCGATCAACATGATGTTTTCTAGAGGAAAGTAAAGATCTATATCATCTGGTTCATTCTTTTCCTCATTTAACATCCTAGAGACATGATCCGCCACTACATTCTCACTGCCCTTCTTATCTTTGATTTGAACGTCAAATTCTTGGAGGGTCAGTATCCAACGCAGTAAGCGCGGTTTAGCTTCCTTTTTGGTCATGAGATATCGCAAAGCAGCGTGGTCAGTCCACACAATCACTTGAGCACCTAGCAAGTAACTACGAAACTTATCCATAGCAAAGACTACGGCTAATAATTCCTTTTCGGTGGTTGTGTAGTTAACTTGAGAAGGATTCGGTGTGTGATCGGCATAATAGATAGGTCGGAACTTTCCATTAAGCTTTTGCCCTAAGACCGCGCACCAACAAGATAGTTGGATGCATCGCACATAAGCTCAAAGGGTAGGTTCCGGTCGGCGATATAAGAATTGGAGCAGAGATCAGTCTACTCTTAAGCTCCTCAAACGCGCGCTTGCAATTCTCATCAAAATCAAAAGTAACGTCTTCTTTGAGTAAAGTAGACAGGGGTTTGGCAATCTTGGAAAAGTCCTGGATGAACCTCCTATAGAAGCCGACATGTCCGAGAAAACCTCGGACTTCCCGAACATTCTTAGGATAACTCATCTTCTCAATAGCTTCAACCTTGGCCCTATCTACTTCTATACCTTTGGCTGAGATCTTGTGGCCAAGAACTATTCCTTCATCTACCATGAAATGGCATTTTTCCCAATTAAGTACTAAGTTCTTTTCCACACATCTGGATAACACCTGATCAAGATTATCGAGGCAAGCGATCATCGAAGGATTGACCAAAGGCGAGAAATCATCCATAAAAATCTCCATGCACTTTTCAACTAGCCCGTCAAAGATTGCCATCATACACCTCGAAAGGTAGCGGGGCATTGCATAGACCAAATGGCATCCGCCTATAGGCGAATGTACCATAAGGGCAAGTGAAAGTGGTCTTCTCTTGGTCAACGGGATCGATGGGTATCTCGGAAGTATCCCGAATATCCATCCAGAAGCGATAGAATGCGTGCCTGCTAGACGCTCAAGCATTTGATCAATGAATGGAAGGGGGAAATGATCTTTCGGTGTGACCTCATTGAGCTTTCGATAATCGATACATACTCGTATCCCGTAACGAGCCTCAATGCTATCTCTTCGCCCTTCTCATTCTTTTCAATAGTAATTCCACCTTTCTTGGGGACCACCCGAGTCGGGGACACCCACTCACTATCGCAATGGCGTATATGATACCCATATCTAGAAGCTTAATGATTTCCTTCTTGACTACTTCTTGCATGTGAGGGTTGAGCCTTCTCTCGAGGCCGTCTAACTCGTTTTGCACCCTCCTCGGTCTTGATCTTGTGCATACGATGTTGGGAGATATCCCTCGGATATCTCCCACCCGCCATCCAAAGGCTTTTTCATTTTTGCGCAAGACGTTTAACAATTTAAGCTCTTCTATACGAGATAGCTTGGCGAGAGATGATCAAAGGAAGCTTGTCACCTTCTCTTAAAAACACATACTTAAGATGTTTAGGCAACGGCTTTCGAGAACCAAGTCTACGGGGGTTCCTCTAGACTTGATTTAAGATCACCACTCTTCAACTCAACATCGCCGAGCTTACTTAGTGGTCCTACGCCAAGGCTTCTTCTCTTAGCTCATCCTCAAAATCAGGTACGCTAACCGGTCTAGATTGACCACACCATGATTATTCGATTATCAATCAATCGCTCATATTCTCGCTTCTACACCAAGACTTGCTTATCCATGAAGTCATTGAAGTCATCGGACGTCTCCTCAATGGAACGACCGGTTGGAGAACCGGAGGGTACTTGAATAGATTTAGAAACACTATAGCTCACCTCTTGGTCACCAACTCGGATAGTTACTTTCCCACCATCACAATCGATGAGGGCTCTAGTTGTAGATAGGAAAGGTCTTCCAAGAATCGGAGGGACATTTTCATTTTTCTCCATATCTAAGACATACCGGTCAACGGGAAAGGTAAACCTACCAACTTGAACCAATACGTCCTTTAGGACCCCGAGGCTTTCTTTGAAGATCTATCGTGAACCGCAAGTTCATGGTAGTGGGTTCTAGAAGACTTTGTAAACCCGATTGCTTGCAAATAGATAATGGCATCAAGCTTATGGATGCACCCGAGGTCACATAAAGAATTTGGAAAGACTAGGCCTCCCATCCGCAATGTGAGCACGAATTTCCCGGGGTCACCTCTTTTGATTGGTAAGTCCGGATAATTGATCATTGAACAATCCTCACCAATTGCACGATCCATTTCTCGCTAACTTCTTTTTCGAAGAAACAACATCCTTTATGAATTTGGTGTACTTAGGCATCTCTACCAAGACATCGACAATGGAAGATTTACCTGAGTATTTTTCAACAAATTAAGCACCTTTTCATACTTCTTATCTTCGCTCAATGGGATGTTGCTCTTTCTAGGTGGAAAGGGAAGCTTTTTCAAATCCTCCTCGGAAAATACTTTCTTCGAGGGCGAACTAACGGCCTTGTCTTCCAAATCTTTCCATCGAACCGTCTTTTCATTCTTTTTGTTAGTCAGGGGATCAGCCACCTGACTATCATTTAACTTATCATTCCTCAGGGGATCAGCCACCTGATTTTCTATCGATTCTTTATTCCTCGGGGATCGGCCACTTGAGGAATCTCAACTCTTTCTTCTATCGGGGATCGGCCACCGATTTGCCTTCTGCCCAAGGGGACGATGGGTGCTCAACTTCCCCTCCCGCCTTACCAATGGCGGGGAGGGGCTAGTGGTTTCCCCGGAAGCCGGGGGACCACCAACTTGAGAACCACTTCTCAAATTCATTGCACCGGCCTCTTCTCTACCGTATGGAGGTGAAGGTACCGAGTCGGTGCATTGACTTTGCTTAAATCGGCTCGAGCGACGTGCCCGCCTCTTGGATTCTTTTCCGTGAAGCCGGGAAACGCCCGACGGTCTAGAGGCTAACCGCTCGGCCAATTGCCCGATTTGCCTCTCAAGACTTTTCATCGTCCCGCTTTGCTCCTCCCGAAATGAATTCCATTCGGCTTTTATATCGTCCCGGTGGGAGGTGCCTTGAGAGTTTTGGAAGTTCTGGGAAATGGGCGGCTTGGCCGACTTTGGAATGCGAAATTAGAATTGGCGGGCCAATTCGATTGAACCTTTGATGTGGATTGGAAGAATTATAGCTTGGGTTCGATTAATACCGGGGTTTCTATTGAAGTTCGAATTAGGATTAAATCCCGAAGATTGATTAAACCCTTGGTTTTGGAAACTGATTCGGCCGCAGAATTGGTTATTGAATCTCGATTTGTCCGGCCGAGAAAGCATTGACTTCCGCATTCGCCCAATCATGGGACGAAGCGAGCGATATGCCCCATGCTATCACATACTTGGCATGCGATTGGATTATGCTTGTCCATAGTCATGAACAACATTGACTTGCGAGCGAGAGGGGGAAGAAAATTGACATTGGCCGGTCATATGGCCGGTCCTGACAAAGCAAGCTTCACGGTACGTAACTTGAGAGTTCTGTGAAGGTGAAGGAGCCGGAGAACTCGGATTTGAGAAGCTTTGAGCAAATTTGTCATTTGAGAGGTTGCCATTTGCTTCGCAACATGGCAACGAGATTTTGCATAGTCACCTCTTCGACCTTGGGAGGGGAGGAGGTGCTTGAATGGCTTGATAAGAGGGGGCATAATTGTACTTGGCAATGTCCTCGAACGGCGCCCACCCCTCATCGTGTGTTTTCTTGAGAAATGCCCCACCGGAGGAACTATTGACCATGCCCTTGGTGAGCTCGGTCAATCCACCGAAGAAAGTATGGACTTGCCTTTGCTTTGGCAAGCCATGATGGGGACACTTGCGCGGGAGAGACTTAAACCTTTTCCATGCCTCAAAGAATGACTCATTTTCCAAACTCGACGGAATGTGAAGATTTCGTTCGGACGGTGGGCTCGTTTTTGAAGGAGGAAAGTATTGACTTAGAAATTCCTTCTCGAGCTCCGCCCACGTAGTGATGGATTCAAAGGGGAGAGAGTGATACCACTCGAGTGCCTCCCCCGTAAGGAAAATGGAAATAGTTTAAGCTTGATGGCGTCCTCACTTACACCTTGGATACGGGTAGTACCGCATATTTGCAAGAATGTGTGTAAGTGAGTGTGGGGGTTTTCAGATGGAAAACCATGGAAAATTGATGCATGCTGCATCATCTGAATAAGTCCGGGTTTAAGCTCGAAGTTTGGAGCAGTAATGGTAGGCATGACGATAGCCGGGTTGATGGTGACTGTGCCGGGCATGGCATAGTCGGCCAACGTCCGTCTATCTTCCGCTGCCATTATTACTATTCTTTCGATTTCTCCTGAAAGATATTGCTCAAATTCTTGATCTAGAGCGTTTCCTTCGTCGAAACGAAGTCTCCGCCTATTGGGTCGGACTATGGTCCGCTCGGGGTCAGGGGAATAGATTAGTGATCCCTTATGACTACGAGTTTGCATAAACCGAACACCAACTCAAGGTGTTGAGCAAGAAAGGATAGAAAGTGACGAAAGGACAGATCGGACGGAGGGAAAGGATAACTAAACCTAGAGGAATCAAAAACTACGAAACTTAACTACGAAAAATTTAAAAACGAGAAAAACAGGAAACACTAAAAACGTGTTGAAATCTTCTGAGCCCAAAATGGAAGGGAAAACAGTGGATTTTGACCTCGAAAACGGTGTCGGACGGCCTCCGGCGGTTTGCCACGTCGTCGGCGTCGGAACGAGCTTTCCGAATTGGGGTCCTGCGCGCCAATCCGACACTCGAGCCGAAAGTTATGGCCAAAATACTATCAAGTGTTAAAACGGACCCTTTTTCCCTAAAATTTGATCGTGAAAGGTGTGGAGTCAGATGATTCAACCTAAGAAACCTACCTACGACACTTACCTACGAAAAAACAGAAAACCTAATTGAAATAAAAATAAATAAAAAAAAAAAAAAAACTGAAGGCAGACAGGACAGACGGGCGTCCAATTAACTGGACGGGCGTCTTCCTGGAGGAAGAACTGGACGGGCGTTCAGACTAACTGGACGCTCGTTCAGGAGAGCAGATAGATAACAGAATAGAGCAGACTTGATTTGGACGAGCGTTCAGTGATACTGGACGTCCGTCCGGATCAATCTGAGACAGAAAGAACGCAAAACAGAGTATGAAAACAGAAAACAGAGTATCAAACTAATTACCTAACTTAATTTCAAAAGGGAAAGATTTACTACAGGATCAGATTTCTAACAACTAATCTAACTACTAACTAACTAATTATGAACGCAAACAAATAAAATAAATTCTACAAATTAACTATAAAAAAAAAAAAAACAAAAACAAAAACAAAAACTAGGCAACCGTCCGGTTCCCCGGCAACGGCGCCAAAAACTTGTCCCGGATTTATCTAATGCGAATAAACAAGTAATAATATTTATAAACCGGTTAACCTCAAGTATAAGGATCGTAGTACAGAGGTTAATGCCGGGTCGATCCTACGGGGAACTGACGAATGTGAATCCTAGTTTTTGCTTTAAACTAACTATGTCACGAATCTAACCTAAACAAATATGCGAAAAAAGTAACTAGACGGAGAGGATTGCTCCAATGCTAGGCAAGATTGAAAGCGATAAAAACTAAACTAAAGTGCGAAAAAGTAAACTAAAGCTAAACAATTCAAGTTTTAAGGATTAAATCAAATTATAACGAACGAACAAGCAATTGATCCACCTATCCTATCAACATTCAATTCTAACTCGGATTAATTCGTGATCTCTACTCAAGTCGTGATTCACCTAATCAAAGGCATAAACTCCTACTCTCGTAGACGAGTTCGTTTTCTAATCTTTTATCTTTCGATGTTAAAGATTACGTCTTTCTAACCTAGGCGTGAAATCTTTCAATTTCTAATCTAGAGATTTAATCTAATAACTTTCGTTTTGATTAGATTAAAGGTCTAAACTTTTATCATGGTGATCTAACATTAACATGACTCTCATCAAGTTAAAACAATCATAAAAGCAACGATCTTTCGATGTAATTGCAATACACAATAATAAACAATGATAAAAGAAACAACTTCGAAGTAGAAACTCACGAATTAATCACGAACAAAACTGAATTGTTGAATTGGACGGCTTCACAACGCTTGTTCAAAGAGGGATTAGCCTCTTAGCATCCTTTGAAAGCTTGAAATTGATGAAATAAAGAACATAAATCTAACTATCTAATCTAGATGTTTTATTGCATAAAAACTGGAAAATAAAGGAGTAAAAACGCAGCCAAGCTGCTCCCTAGGGTTTAGGGATCGAATTGTGTGTTTTGGGTTTGGTGAAACGCACCTATTTATAGATTTTTAGGTCGGTTTCGCTGAGTCGGTGCCGTGGACGCCCGTCCACTATCTTGGACGCTCGTCCAGCCTCTATGAACGGAGAATGAACGCTCGTTCAGAACGCGTCTGAACTCTCTGAATGTAAAATACGATTCTGGACGCCAGTTCACTTTTATGGACGCCCGTCCACTACTCAGCTCCAGTATTTTGCTCATAACTTCACTTCTAGGGCTCCAAATGAGGTGATTCAACATGCGTTGGAAAGCTATTTCAAACCTCTACAACTTTCATCAAGACAACTTTCCCTGAAAGTGCCTACAAGTGTGGACAAAATCCCCATGAAGTGCCTGGTTCCGGTTTCTTCAATGATTCTTCACTTAAACATCTTCCAACTCTTCCATCTTCATGTGATCATCGTTTAAGCTCCTTACTCATCATGAAAACGTATCTACCAACATGATAGAAACATGCAAAATGTAACATCATACGAATGAACATAAAACACCGATAAAATCACGTAAATATCTCGATTTTGCATTTAAACACATTTAAAACTCGTTTACTCAATAATTCGATAAAACCAACACTTTTCTATAAAAAGTACTAAAATACCAAGGATATTGTTATGGGAATAACGTCATATAAATCATAAATTTCACCCTTAACATAAACGCACCAAAAGCTAATTCAGAGCTTTGTCACGTAAGGTTATGCAGTAAGAAATCATGTTATAGAGCCTGAAATCAAGCTGACATCACAAAACGAAAGCAAACTAGAGCCCCCAAGCCAAACGCCCGTCTGCCCCTTTTGCAGACGCTCGTCTGGACCTGGACGCCCGTCCAAAAGACTGAACGCCCGTCCACCTTTAAGCCATCACATCCTGTATCAAAACTAGCCCTTTGGACGCCCGTCCAAATTATCAGACGCCCGTCCACCCAAACTCAGCTACAACCAGTATCCAAAACTCCACCCTAAACGCCCGTCCAAGCATACGGGACGCTCGTTTAAACCGCGAGAGGATCGAACGCCCGTCCAAAAGTCCGGACGCCCGTCCACCGGGTTTTAACCCGTAAAATCTGCAATCTTTTCTCTCTCGCGATTTCCAACCCATAACACTCCAAATTCGACTTTAACAGATTGTAAACAAAGCAGGGAAAAACATACACATTGCCCTATAACTTTACGAGAACTAAATCATACGATAAGAAAACCATGTTACCTTGATTTTGCGAGCTACAACGATCCACGCAACCAAAGCTTTGAAAAAAGTTAAACCTTTAACCTCAAACCTAAAACGATCGAACCCAAAACCGGTCACTACGAAGCTTAAACTCGAAAAACGCCGTTAAACCATGAAGAACGACCCTAAATCAAAACGATGAGTAAAACTTACGTTAACGGTTCTAGGGATTGTTGGTATCCAAACGATCCTCTTGTAGCGGTGATCCTTTTTCTCTTGATGAATCTGTTTCAAACGAACGACGGATTAACCTTGGGATTCAAAAGCTTCTCCTCTCTCTTTTTTTTTGAAACTTGCGGCCTCCCCTCAAAATAGATGCGCCCCTTCTCTTTTTTTTTTTTGACAAAAGTGATTATGTTAATTTAGGATTATTTCCTTTTTATACATCCCAAATTTCCTAATTACCTTATAATTCCTCAATTATCCCCTTTTCTTTTATAAAACCTTTAAAAACCAAAAGAACATAATATTCCGATTTATTAAAAGACCGAATTGCCCTTTATTCGAAAATCGGGATATTACATTCCTCCCCCCTTAAGAGGAGTTTCGTCCTCGAAACTAGAACATACCTGGAAGATGAGGGAACTCTGGGAACTCGTCTATCATGTCCGCTTCCACTTCCCAAGTGGCTTCCGTCGGTGCATGGTTGCTCCACTGCACTAACACTAACGGGATCATTCGCCTCTTGATCATTCTTTCCTTCCCCGTCCGAATCTTGATCGGCTTTTCCACGTATGATAGGTTGTCTTGTAACACTTCCGGGTCAATCTCAGATTCCACATCCCCTTTTGATAAACACTTTTTAAGCATTGATACGTGGAAGACATTGTGGACTCTAGACATCGATTCTGGCAACCGTAGTCTATAAGCCAACTTCCCAACTCTTTCGATGATATCAAAAGGTCCTACGTATCTTGGACTTAGCTTTCCTTTCTGACCAAACCTCTTGACACCCTTCATTGGAGATGCTCGAAGGTAAACTCTATCCCCGACCTCGAACTCTAGCGGTCTTCTTCTAACATCGGCCCAACTCTTCTGACGGTCTCGCGCGGCTTTCGCATTCTTCCGTATCAACTCGATCTTCTCCTTGGCTTGCCGAACCATCTCCGGCCCGGTGATGTGTTTCTCTCCCACTTCATCCCAATAAAGTGGAGTCCTGCACTTCCTACCATACAAGGCCTCAAAAGGTGGCATTCCCAAACTTGCGTGGTAACTGTTATTGTAAGCAAACTCCGCCAAGTTGAGGTAATCTATCCATGAACCTCCGGCATCCAAAACACAAGCTCTAAGCATATCCTCGAGAGTCTGAATCGTTCTCTCGGACTGCCCATCCGTCTGAGGATGAAACGCTGTACTCAAATCAGTCTTCGTGCCAAAAGCTTTCTGCAGACCTTTCCAAAAGCGACTGATGAATCTACTATCCCTGTCGGATACAATAGATAAAGGCACACCATGAAGCTTTACTATATTGTCGATGTACATAGTAGCGAACTTCTTAATAGGCATGTCTACCTTACACGGCAAGAAATGGGCTGATTTGGTAAGTCTATCCACAATCACCCAAATCATGTCATGACCGCCCTTCGTCTTAGGCAAACCGGTGATGAAATCCATCGTGATATTCTCCCATTTCCATTCCGGTATCTCCAAAGGTTTCAACAAACCTCCCGGCCTCTTATGTTCTCGCTTTCACCCTCGACATGTATCGCATCTCGCCACGAACTCGCGATCCCTAACTTCATACCAGGCCACCGATATCTTTCCTTGAGATCTCTATACATCTTAGTGGCTCCGGGGTGAACCGCAAAAGCAATCTTGTGAGCCTCATCCATAACCTTCTCTCTTAGACCATCCACATCTGGTACACACAAACGGTCTCCATACCAAAGATAACCACTCTTGTCCAACTGATAACCCACTGTAGGTTTTTCTCGGGCCACACGCTTCAAATTAACCATCACTTTGGGTCCTTATCTTGTTTAAACCGTATCTCATCTAGCGAGATCCGACCTCGCCATCAATGGCGCCATAAACCGGGTCTTCATCCTTCGCTCAACCACTTCAATCCGCATTCTATCCAACCGATCCACAACTTCTTGTAAGATGGTGATAGCATTAACCGCTCTCCGGCTAAGTGCATCGCCTACGACATTCGCCTTACCCGGGTGGTATTGAATGTCCAAGTCGTAGTCTTTCACAAACTCTAACCATCTTCTTTGTCTCATGTTCAGATTCTCCTGAGTAAAGAAGAACTTAAGACTCTTATGATCCGTGAAGATCCTTGTCTTGACACCATACAAATAGTGTCTCCAAAGCTTCAGAGCAAACACCATTGCTGCCAACTCTAGGTAGTGTGTAGGGTAATTCTTCTCATGCACCTTTAGCTGCCTAGATGCATAAGCAATCACCTTTCCTGACTGCATCAATACACATCCCAAACCTTGACCCGATGCATCTGTATACACGTCGTAGTTACCAAAAACTTCCGGTAAAGCCAACACTGGAGCTGTGGTCAACTTTTCTTTCAAAGTCTGAAAGGCCTCCTCACATTCATCGGTCCACTCATACTTAACGTTCTTCTGAGTAAGTCTCGTGAGAGGTGTAGCTATCTTCGAGAAATCCTTTACAAACTTCCGGTAATACCCTGCTAGACCCAAGAAACTCCTTATCTCTGTCACTGATGTCGGTCTAGGCCACTTAGAAACAGCTTCTATCTTTGCTGGGTCCACCTTAATACCTTCTCCTGAAACTATATGTCCAAGAAAACTGACTTGATCCAACCAAAACTCGCACTTGGAAAACTTGGCATACAGCTTGTTCTCTTTTAAGGTTTGTAGCGCTATCCTTAGGTGTTCTTCATGCTCTTCCTCGTCTTTAGAGTATACCAAAATGTCGTCTATGAAGACAATCACAAACTTGTCGAGATAAGGCATGAAAACTCTTTGCATTAGGTCCATGAACTTTGAGGGAGCATTAGTGAGTCCAAACGGCATGACCAAAAACTCATAATGTCCATACCTCGTACTGAAGGCCGTCTTAGGTATATCGACACCTTGATTTTCAACGATGGTAACCGGACCTAAGATCAATCTTAGAGAACACCTTCTTACCCCGCAACCGGTGAACGGATCGTCAATCCTTGGTAAAGGATACTTATTCTTGATTGTCGGTTTATTCAACTCTCGTAGTCGATGCAACAAGCGCATACTCCCATCTTTCTTCTTCACAAACAAGACCGGTGCTCCCCACGGTGATGTACTTGGTTGGATGATGTTTTTCTCTAACATGTCCTTAAGCCGAATTTTCAACTCCTTCAACTCGGTGGTGCCATCCCGTAGGGGCGCTTTAGCTACTGGTGCAGCTCCTGCAATTAACTCGATCTCAAACTCTATGGCCCTATCAGGCATATGTCCTGGCAAATCTTCTGGGAAGACTTCAGGAAATTCTTTAACCACACGAGTCTCTCCTAACTCGGGTTTGAGCTTTTCCTTATCTAGCGCGTACACCACAAAACCTTGGCAACCCTGCCTCAAGGCTTTTAAAGCTTTAACTGCTGAGATGATCGGATGCTGTTTCTTGCTGGGCTTGTATACGATACCCTGAAAAGTCTTAGCTGATTTTCCTGGAACTTTAAAGATTACTCTCTTGCCTTTACAATCCAAAAAGACATGGTTCTTAGACAACCAGTCCATGCCTAGGATAACATCAAAGTCTGAGAAATCCAACACCGTCAAAGCATGCGCACTTGGTGAGTCCCGACTCTAATATCAACTTGGGGTGTGACTTGAGCACATCTAGTAACTCGGCCCAACGGGGTGGTTATACTCAAAGGTCTCTCCAACTCCTTAAGGGGTGGGTTCAACTTCTTAACTATCCTTGGAGAAACAAAGGTTCTGAAGCTCCGGTATCAAACGGAAATTTGAAACTGCTAGATTATCTATGATTATGGTACCTAACAAGTGAATCAATTTACGTACAAATATGTAATATCATATGCGCGCTATATCATATTAAATATTTATAAGAAACACAAACACCGAAAAGTACCCGTCACCACAAAGTCATCTAACTCCTCTCGGCTCCACATCGCCTGCAAAAACACGAACGGTCTCGCTACCCGTAGGGCGATTGCCCCGCCGGTTACCTCGTCCTCCCGTCGATTTCCTTGAGAGATCTTCTTAGGACATGCCCTCGAGTAATGTCCCACTTCCCCACAAGGGAAACAACTCGTGCTACACCGCCATGCAATCACCCGAGTGTGCCTTGTTGCACTTGACACAAGTTGGTGGTGTTCCACTAGTCGAACTCTTCATTGCTGAACTCCCTGTCTTCTTTACATTCTGTTGTGGCGCCCCTCTATTACCTCCTTGAAAATTTGAGAATGGCCTCTTGTCCCCAACTACAACGGTCGGCTCCGTTGGCAAACCTTTCCGCCGTCAATGCTCTATCCATGACGCTTGCCATACTCGTCGGTCTATCTCCAAGCATACCTTTCGCCACATCATGTGACAACCCTTCCATAAACTTGTCTATCTTCTTTTCCTCACTTTTCATAATCTCGGGATAGAACCTGCCCAACTCATGAAACTTCTGCGAGTACTGTGTCACTGTAGTATTTCTTCCCTGTTTTAAACTCAGAAACTCGTTGGCCTTTGCATTTTGTGCCGTTCTAGGGAAGTATTCCTGATAGAACAAATCCTTGAATACCGCCCAATTTGTGATTCTAGGATTAGCTTGCTCATAAGACTCCATCAAACTCTCTGCATTACCTGCCAACAAAGATACTGCCAACTGAGCCCATTCAGATTCTGGGGCCCTCATGTTTCTACAAGACTTTTCAAACTGACGTAGCCATAAGTCTGCTGCTGCTGGCTCAACATTACCGAAGAACTCTGGTACCCTATGCTTCTTCACTTTCTCATACCAGTCTATTGGTCTATCATAACCCCCAAACTGCTGCTGTATCGGTGGGGCATTCTGATAACTCTGCTGCGGCTGGGTGTAGCCAGGTGCTACGAAATAACTCGATCTAGGTGGTGGTGGAGGTCGAACTGTCGGCTGAGGGGTGAAACTCAAAGGTGTAGGTGGAAACATGGATACCTGTGGATAACTGAAGAACTGACTGGCCGGTGGATTAGAAAGTCCCAATCCGGTCCAAGTGGTGGTCCTTGGAGCGATGTAGAAAGCCGGTACGCGAGTGCTAAACCTTGAAGGACCCGCTTGTTCCACTCGACCTCTAACGAATTACTTGGTCCTTGATTTCCACCATGACCGGGGTTGCTCACTTGAGTGACCGGAGGAACTGAGTAGGCGGTCCACTCCTCCTTCTTCTCGGAACCACAACTTCAAAAAAATCCATCTCTCGCGTTACTTGTCCGGGTATTAGCCGCATCGGCGTTATACGAACTAGCTCCTCCTCTAGTAAGAACCATCCCGTAGCCAAGAAAAGAGGAGGGGTTACTAAAGCTCTAAACTTATCTTAAAGGAAACCAAGTCCTACACAGCAAAGAAAACCTTTCTCTCTGATACCAACTGTAACGCCCCGTTCCCGGACACCGAGTCCTTATCCGGAAAGAGCGCTCGGCACATATATTATCAAATAAAACTCAATAATACATGCAAGCCTTACGTCATACATCAGAATCCAAACGACGCGGAAGATAAAACAACTCAACAACTCGGGAACCCAAACGATCGCAACAACGGTAATCAATGCTGTGAAAAACTAAAATCCATTCAAAGAACTAATCATCCAAAATTAAATCCCAAAAGGAAGAACAACATTATTCAAATCTTGAAACAAGCTGTTTTAAAAGAACAAACTAAAAGATCTAAGTCTTCGAGCTCCAACTCAAACTTCGTCATCAAAGAACTCATCAGCGGTAACCACCTGTTCATCTTCTTTGGGGAAAAGGAAAGACAAACACAACGTAACGGGGTAAGTACAAAAGTACTTAGTAACGTGTAGAAGATCGTATAACTATGCCCTCATAAAGAAATAAAAGCAATACCGTCTTTTATTAATTCATTTTCCGTTATTAGCTCTAACTATCTATCACATTATGTTCATTGCATAACATGAGGTTCCAAGGGTATCTATCTTAGCTCAAGTTTGTTACATCATGAATAACAAGGGCACTACGCCTAGTAATAGGATGTACTAGGACAACTGGGTGCAACCTACTTAGAGACTTGCTCTAGTAGCCCCGGGAATATCTGAGTCCCGATGGTGTGATGACCGGCAGAATGCACCAAACGCTTTATCTGGCCAATCGATTGACCAGCGTGGGTACAGTCTACTTTGTCTGGTCAGAGGACACATCGCGATATTGTACTATGCCTTACCAAGCATTGCATGATGTTTAAGATTTTAATCTAGCACATACGTTTGATTAGGTATTTAACTAGCCACCTAAGTGTTTTCAAGTAAGCTCCCTCAAATCTCCTACTCTCATACTTAGACCACTTAGACACGGACAAGTCCTAGCGAGTTACACGTACATCGATAAACTCTAGCTTATCGAAGCACAAGGCAAATCCAAAGCTTTCGGTGGTCCCACACTTCATCTTTTTAGGGAATCCATGTGGTGCCGGAACTAAACGCACCAAAAGCTAATTCAGAGCTTTGTCACGTAAGGTTATGCAGTAAGAAATCATGTTATAGAGCCTGAAATCAAGCTGACATCACAAAACGAAAGCAAACTAGAGCCCCCAAGCCAAACGCCCGTCTGCCCCTTTTGCAGACGCTCGTCTGGACCTGGACGCCCGTCCAAAAGACTGAACGCCCGTCCACCTTTAAGCCATCACATCCTGTATCAAAACTAGCCCTTTGGACGCCCGTCCAAATTATCAGACGCCCGTCCACCCAAACTCAGCTACAACCAGTATCCAAAACTCCACCCTAAACGCCCGTCCAAGCATACTGGACGCTCGTTTAAACTGCAGAGGGATCGAACGCCCGTCCAAAAGTCTGGACGCCCGTCCACTGGGTTTTAACCCAGAAAATCTGCAATCTTTTCTCTCGCGATTTCCAACCCATAACACTCCAAATTCGACTTTAACGTTGTAAACGACGGGAAAAACATACACATTGCCCTATAACTTTACGAGAACTAAATCATACGATAAGAAAACCACGTTACCTTGATTTTGCGAGCTACAACGATCCACGCAACCAAAGCTTTGAAAAAAGTTAAACCTTTAACCTCAAACCTAAAACGATCGAACCCAAAACCGGTCACTACGAAGCTTAAACTCGAAAAACGCCGTTAAACCATGAAGAACGACCCTAAATCAAAACGATGAGTAAAACTTACGTTAACGGTTCTAGGGATTGTTGGTATCCAAACGATCCTCTTGTACGACGGATTAACCTTGGGATTCAAAAGCTTCTCCTCTCTCTTTTTTTGAAACTTGCGGCCTCCCCTCAAAATAGATGCGCCCCTTCTCTTTTTTTTTGACAAAAGTGATTATGTTAATTTAGGATTATTTCCTTTTTATACATCCCAAATTTCCTAATTACCTTATAATTCCTCAATTATCCCCTTTTCTTTTATAAAACCTTTAAAAACCAAAAGAACATAATATTCCGATTTATTAAAAGACCGAATTGCCCTTTATTCGAAAATCGGGATATTACATATGTAGTAATGATTATTATTGCACAGAGCGACAACCGCCTCCTCCTCCTAGTTGTAATACTATGCCGTGCTATTTAGATGAAACGTGCTTTGACTGGGGTTGCGGAGTATGTAGTAATGATTATTATTGCACAGAGCGACAACCGCCTCCTCCTCCTAGTTGTAATACTATGCCGTGCTATTTAGATGAAACGTGCTTTGACTGGGGTTGCGGAGTATGTAGTAACGATTATTATTGCACAGAGCCACAACCGCCTCCTCCTCTTAGTTGTAATACTATGCCGTGCTATTTAAATGAAACGTGCTTTGACTGGGGTTGCGGAGTATGTAGTAACGATTATTATTGCACAGAGCCACAACCGACTCCTCCTCCTAGTTGTAATACTATGCCGTGCGATTCAGATGAAACGTGCTTTGATGGGGGTTGTGGAGTATGTGGTGATGATTATAATTGCACCTGATGATTGTGATGAGGGTTGTGGAGACTGTATTAACGGACGTTGAGCACTTCCTCCTTAGTGGATGAGATTGTGGTCGACGGCCAATTTCAAGGTCAAAACCCCTTGCGTAGCCTTTTGTCTTATTTTCCTTTTGCTATGTTTTTGCTTTATCTTTTGTGTAATCATAAAGGCATAATCGTTCAATCACAATGAATAACATAACTTGTACTTACACAATTGATCATGATGCATGTATATACATGTTATGTCATTCATTGCAATTGAACGGTGTTGTCCGTACCATTGTTTTTTTTTTTTTTTTAAACTCCCTTTTTTCTTTTTCTTTGCTTAGGGTATTTATGTTTTATCCATAAAAAAATTAAATAAATAATTACTCAAAACTCTAAAAAGTTCTTCACAAAGAACTCACGAGTGGATTGCTTCCGCGCAATAGCATAAATAAAAAACACAGAACCAGCGTATAACTTCAACTTTGCAATAAAAAGCTAGTAAAAAGAACATCATTTGACAGAACAACATTCCGCATTCTGAATATTAAACGTTGGAGAAATACGTTAATTGAGGGCTTTAGCTTATTTTGAACCAGTGGCGGATGCATGTACATCAAGGGGGGTCACGTGACCCCACTGAGATCCGAGGATATTTTTTAAGTATTAAAACTGAAAGTTGGGGATGTTCCCTGTCTATTTCTTCCATTAATCACTATACAGTAATATACAATGAGAGAGCTTGAGTTTAGGCTACAATTGTGTGAGCAATTACTACAAATCATTGACTAATCTACTATATATGGAATGTACAATTAATAATTAGTAGAATATACAATAAATGTAAATTATTTACAGAATATATATTTATATTCTATCACACCCCCGCAGTCGAAACGGGTGGTTCCCGCACGCTGAGACTGGCTCGAAAATCTTCAAATAAAACACGTGGAAGCCCTTTGGTAAAGATATCCGCAATTTGGTAGCGAGAGGGACATGAAGGGCTTGGTCTGCAGGCTGGATATTTTGGAGGATAAGGGGATGCAGGCCATCAGTGAGAAATTTATAGTGAGTTGAGGGTGGAGAGTGGAGTTTGGTGAAGGGAAATTGCGACTCGTTAAAAATGACATGACGCGATATAATTATTTTGTGGCTCGATAAATCGTAACATTTATATCCGCGATGATTAGAGGGATAACCTAAGAACACATGTACATGGGGTGGAGCGAGGTTGAAGTTTGTGGACGGTGGTGGATGGATGTAGAGGATAACATAGACACCCAAAAACACGCAAGTGTGTGTAAGAGGGATCGCGATGAAATAAAATTTGAGTTGGAGACTTGTAAACGAGGTATTTTTGTGGGAGAATGTTTAAGAGGTAGGTGGCCATGTCAAGGGCATGATGCCAAAATGACAGAGGGACGGAGGCATGAGAAAGGAGACTGCGAATTAAATTATTGATGGTGCGTAGTTTTCTTTCAGCTTTGCCATTTTGTGGTGAAGTGTGTGGACATGGGAATCGAAAGGTAAGGCCGAAATGGGTGCAAAAGGACTTAAAAGAGCCGTTATCGAATTCTTTTCCATTGTCACATTGGAAACATTTTATATGTACGGCAAATTGAGTTTTAATGAAGGCACTGAATGTGGAAAAAATAGAAAAAAAAAACTTGAGATTTTTTAGCAATTGGAAAACTCCACAAATAATTAGAATAATCATCAAGAAAAATAAGATAACATCTATGTCCCGCATAACTCAAAATTGGAGATTTCAACAAATCATTGTGTATAATGTCAAATGGCATCAAAGTACTAGTAACTGAAGCAGTGGTAGTTTAATATGTTTGTCCATCACACAAGACTCGCAAACAGACTAGGGAGAGGGATGACGGAGATCGATAAATTTATTATTAATAAGAGTGCGTAGAATTGGTACGCCTGGATGACCTAAACGATCATGCCACAAATTAGGTGAAATAGCTGCAAATGTAGATGGTAAAGTCGTAGGAGTTCTTAAAGTGGAAATGAGGGGATACAACGCCTCGGTGCTGTTACATCTCATGAGAGGCATCCCCGTCAGCAAGTCCTTCACAGAAAAGCCAAATGGGTCAAATTCAATAGAAACCTGATTATCAATGATAAAGCGTACCACGGAAATTAAATTTTTAATAAGTTTCGGGGCAGGGAGAACATCATTTAAACGAAGTGGTAGGTGGGGTGGTGGAAGGGATCTAACCGTGAATCAGAATGCCTTGACCACTACCGACAATTATATGATTATTTAATTTGCTCAAATTAAAATAGGACGAGAGATTACCATGCGAGCCCGACATGTGAGAAGTAGCACCGTTATCGAAATACCAATTACCATCTGGGACATTGAGAGCATCGTGTGCATAGCCGCTTCGATATCTATGGGGGCAAAATTGAGAGGGGCTGTATGTGTGTGATAGGCTTGAGGGGGACAGGCTCCTAAAATACCGGGCTGCTGAGTGGGCCGAGTCCAGTTGGAGGTGGGATAAGGGCAAGGTGGAATAGCCCATGGCTGCCCCTAGTTCATCCACGGCAGGTATGTGCATGGAGTCCATGGCCGCCGCTGCTGCTGTTGATAGCTGGAGGTGGAGTTACTCTGCTGCTACTGCTGTTGATTTCTATAAAAAACCGATGTAGTTTTGTTGTTAAAAAACGTCATTTTGTTGTTAAAAGTGTAGTTTTATGCTCTGGTGACCCCACTGGAACAAATATTTAGATAAAAATGTAGTTTTACGGTCCGGTGACCCATCTGAAAAAAATTCTGGATCCGCCACTGTTTTGAACATCTTTTTTATTCTATTAATAGAGCATTGTCTCTTGTTTGAAGTAGAAAAAATACTAAACAATCCTCTCTGATAATTTACATATTCCCTTCGTTTCTATTTAACTGTCGTAGTTGCAAAAAGCACACATATTAAGGAGAGTAGTTAATGCATTGACTTAACATCAAAATGACAATAACACCCCTTGAATATAAATAATGCAATGTTGTTTTCAATCTCACACGTACCTCTTAATAAATATGGGAAATTAGAGATAATGACACAATCTGGAATATTTTTAATTAAAAGGACAGCTACATAGTTTTTATAAGGAGAATGACAACTGCATAATTTTTATAGCGAGAAGGACAAACAGTGAATCCCTAAAATCAGTGAATCCCTAAAATCAGTGAATCTCCTCAGTGAATCCGGAAATCAGTGAATTTCGACAATGAATTTTGAAAATTAGTGAATTTCGACAGTGAATTTCGGCAGTGAATTTAAACAGTGAATTTCGAACACAAGTGAATTTCGACAGTGGATAAATAGTTTTGTCCTTTATGTAAAAGTTTCAAAAGACTGTCATTCTATTCAATTGATGAAATATTTCTGTCATTCTCCCTCATTCCCCCTAATAAATAATGGTAGATGTAGAAAAATACAATAAATAATGTTTTGAAAATATAATTACGACAGGTAAAAAGAAATTTTTACTTTTTAAACTACGACGATCAAATAGAAACGGAGAGAATATATATATATATATATATATATATATATATATATATATATATATATATATATATATATATATATATAGTGTTTTTACGGGGAACAGAATGGTCAACGTTGTTCGGAATTTAAAGTGATACCATATTCCGAAGGGTAAACCGTTGTATGTTAGGAGGCGTTTGTGTTAATTCGTCAGTAAATTGCAGAGTAATTCATCCTAAGGACAAAGTGATATATCGCTCATTTCGGTTTGTTTGTTCTAATAATTTGATGCGTATCATTTTTGTTTCTCTTATTGTGTTTGCTCTAGCTACACTCATCCTGCAATATTAGAAAGTAATTTTTTGTTTCAAAGTAATTTATTATTTTTTATTGAGGAAAGGTGAAAGAGAAAGTAAAAAAAAAAAAGGACCCAGCCAACTTTAATTAGGGATGACAATGAGTATGGGTGGGTACGGGTTTTGCTAAATCCATACCCTACCCATCAAAAAATTTCCTTATCCATACCCTACCCATTACCCATACGGGTAGAGAATTTCAAATCCATACCCTCCCTATACGGATATCCACGGGTTTGCGGATATCCATGGATATCTAATTTTATTCACAAGTAAGTACACAACTCTATATATACGATCAATTTCTCAGGAGCAACGAAACACGAGTGGCAAAAATGCAAGATCAACAATGACTATGTAAAGTTTAACAAAAAAAAAGGTATTAAAATACATAGTAACCAAACCGACAAATGTAATATTTTTTAAGAAAAAATATAAGCAATCATTCAAAAAAAAAGTATAAAAAAAAATATGAATAAAATACTCGCATTCCGCAGTTCGGTAGGGTTGGCAGACAATAGGAATTAGGAAGAGAAGAATAGACAACAATAACTTTGATAATTAATATGTTTGTAAAATACTAAAAATTGGGGGCACGTGTCTTAAATCATAACCGCATTAATATTTATTTGCTTTGTTTCTAAATGACACTTTTTCCTTGTAAAAAGTGACATTTCAATTTTCCTTCAGATTATTATTTTTTACAAATAATACAATATAAAAAATATATTGTATGGTGGGTCGGGTGGGTATTATGACGGGTAGAGAATACATATCCATACCCTACCCTACCCACGGCGGGTTTTGAAAAATCAAATCCATACCCTACCCTACCCTTAAAAATACCCTACCCTAACGGGTAGGGTCGGGTGGATATCCACCGGGTTGGATCGAAATTGTCATCCCTAACTTTAATACAGTTGATCGAAAATTACGTAAAATGAACATTTTGAAATAATTTTAAATATTAGGACACCCAAATATTTATGAGGGAATGAGGGAGAAGAGCAGAAATATTTCATCAATTGAGTAGAAGGACAGTCTTTTGAAACTTTTGCATAAAGGACAAAACTATTTGTCCACTGTCGAAATTCACGGTTGAAATTCACTGCCGAAATTCACTGTCGAAATTCACTAATTTTCAAAATTCATTGTCGAAATTCACTAATTTTCAAAATTCACTGCCGAAATTCACTGTCGAAATTCACTAATTTTCAAAATTCATTGTCGAAATTTACTGATTTTCGGGATTCACTGTCGAAATTCACTGATTTCGGGATTCACTGATTTTCGGGATTCACTGTTTGTCCTTCTCGCTATAAAAATTATGCAGTTGTCCTTCTCTCTATAAAAAATATGTAGTTGTCCTGTTACTTAAAAATATTTCAGATTGTGTCATTATCCCTAATTTTCCATATATTTATTTTAACGAGGAGAGCAACTTCAATAATTTTTATAGCCTAAAAAACAAAAAACAAAAAGAGAATAAAAATTTAAAAAATCCGACGCCTGCTGCATTGCTCGTTTTTTTTTTTTCTCTCTTTCCACTTTAATTTTCAAACACCCATATCTTTAGATCTAGATCTCCATACGTGATGAAAATTTTACTGGAATTTTTTATTTTTTTCATGCTTTTCGTTTTGAGAAATGCTTTGATATCAATACATCGCTTTTCGTGAGATTCACCGTCGAAATTCACTCATTAAATATTGCCAATGAATTTCGATAAACCGTGAATTTCGACAGCGGTTTTTCGGAAATTAAGTCGGAATATGGTGAATTAGGTCTCAAAATAAAAAGAATGAAAAAATAAAAAATTTGGTGATTTTTTTTTCTTTTCAAATTCGGAGTTCTAGATTGAGAGATATAAATGTTTAAAAAATATAGATGAGATTTAATGTTTTTTTTTTTTGAAGGAAATAGCGTGCGGCATTCAATTTTTTTTATTTTTTTTTGCAAAAGTTATAAAAAGTTGTCAAATTCTCTAATTGATGTAAATTTTTTTGTCCTTATCCCCAACTTCCCCCAACATTTATAATACCCAACACCTAATCCCGCCTCAATAATATCTCTTAGCGGCAAAACTCGAAGGAAATAAAACCATTAAGAGGAAAACTTATGGAAAACCCAACACCAGCAACACCTAATATCTCAAAATTTGTTTTGCAGTGAATTTCTTGAATTCTTCCCCACAAGGATTCCTTTTTTCGCATTGACTTCCCAGAGCATTGCTCGTAGCGTTGGGTTTTTCTCGATTTCCCATGGGTTTGAGCTTGGTGACATTTGTTGCATATTCATTCCTATTTCTATTTCGAATTCTTATCTTTTTGGATTTATGGTTGTAATGCTATGTTTATCTCGCACTGACACAATTTATTACAAGTTTCTTTTTTCTAGACTTCAAGAGAAACGGGGGAACTACGAGAGAAAAAGACATTTTGGGCAGTCATGCAAATTAAGCCTTAGATATAAAGGCCCTTACATCAGGGGCGGACTTATAGAACGAGCCCCCCCCTTAAATTTTCTGAGAAATTACTGAAATAACCTTCCTATTCGGTAATATGTTGCAATTGATGTAATACATATGAGGGAGAAGGACACCAACATTTCATCAATTAGAGAAGAATGACAGTTTTTTGAAACTTTTGCATAAAATACAAAACTATTTTTATTTTACTTTTTTAATTCAGGCGGCCCTTATTCCTAAAAAAAAACCAATAAACTTTCTCTCTCATCCATATTTTTTAAACACTCATATATTTCAATCACGAACTCCAAATTTTAAAATCCTTTCACCATTTTTTTTTCATGCTCTTTATTTTGAGAAGACATTCAACATATTCCGGCGTGATTTCAGAAAATCCGCTGTCAAATTTCTCTATTGTTCGAAATTCACTGTCGATATTCACAGATTTTTGAGATTCATTGGGGATATTCACCGAGTGAATTTTGACAGTGAATTTAAAGAAAAACGATGTAATTATATCGAACCAATTCTCAAAACGAAGAGCATCAAAAAAATAAAAAAAATTCAGTGAAATTTTTATCGCGTTTGAATATATATATATATATATATATATATATATATATATATATATATATATATATATATATATATATATATATATATATATATATATATATAATATATATATATATAAAAGATATGGGCGTTTGAAAATGGGGGAGAAAAGAGAAGGAAAAAAAGGGGGTCCCAGGTACGATGCTTAGCACAGGCGCGCGATTTTCTTTTTGGGTTTTTTTTTCAGACTATAAAAAATATAAAAGTTGTCATTCTCCCTATAAAAAATATGTGGTTGTCCTGTTGCTCAAAAATATTCCAAATATTGTCCTTATCCCTAGTTATCCTTGTATATTATATGTTCCTATTAAATAGAAATTGCGCGTTTGGTTTAGTGGTCTGGCGTTGAGACTTTATATGATGGGGTAGGGATGACAATAGGCACGGGTGGGCATGGGTTTGACAGTATCCATACTCTACCCATCATAAATTTTTCATACTCATACCCTACCTAATTTTTCATACTCATACCCTACCCATTACCTGTGCGGGTAGACATTTTTAAATCTATACCCTACCTTTGCGGATATCCATGGGTTTATGGATATACATGGATATTTGATTTCATTTAAAATGAATGGACTCGATTGGCGCCATAAAAATGCGTCTTATGCCACTTTTCGATTAATTTTTTTACTGCATACACTACGAAATTACTTTCAACACACTTGTACTGGATTTTATTTTGGTTTGGCCTACTTCTTATTATTAAAGTTAATTCAGAAGCCATAGTAGTCACGAGCATAGAAAATTTAGGGAGAAGGGGCTACAAGGACAAAAAAAATGATAAATGGGTCCAGAAGGACAAATATCAAAATCAGAGATTAGTAAGGACAAATTGCTAATATAGTGACAAAAATGCCCCTTTATAATTTTAATAGTAACAGTCAAGGAACAAGTAGTAACAACCCATAAAATATCGTAAAATCCAATGAAAAAGTAGTAACAGCCCATAAAATGTCGTAACAGCCAAGAAACAAATAGTAACATCCCATAAACAAGTAGTAACAACATAAAAACAAGTAGTAACAGCCCGTAGAATATAGTAACGGCCAATAAACAAGTCGTAACATCCCATAAACAAGTCGTAACAGTCAAAAAAACAAGTCGTAACAGCCCAAAAATGTAGTAACAATCTAAAAACAAGTACTAACAGCTTAAAAGCAAGCAGTAACAGCCCGTAAAATATAGTAACGGCCCCAACTCCAAACTTTTTCAAAATAAAAAATTAAAAAAAGGTCCACAATTCAGCATTAAAAGTGTCTTTCATTCTCAATTCAGTTTCTTCTTCTTTCAGCATTAGAGTGTCTTTCAGCATTGAGAATTGAAAATCTTTCGGAGCTTCTTCTTCAACCTGCTGTGACGAACGAGATTGGGCATATGCCTCCAAGAATCATCATTTAATGATGCAAATCTTTGTCTTTAAATTTGAATCAACACCAGCACTCAATAATCGGAGAATATGCTCCGATTCAGTAGACACTCGAATCGAAAGAGAAAGAACGAAGGAAATATGACTTTCAAAGCAGCCACCGGAGGCCAAAATCCGGCGATAATGCACCGGAGTTGGAAATACGTACAACAAACCTCCCTCCTTCTCCTCTTCTTACCTTCTTCTTCTCCAAATTCGCAGCATCAACAAAAAAGAAAAATTACAAAGAAAGCTCAGCCGGCGAAAATCAGGCAGCCGCTGCTCCTCCCCAAATCCTTCTCTTCCCCAAATAGCCGTCGTCACCCCTCCTTCTCCTCCCAAATCGTTCAATTTGGTGCGCCGCTGTTGCTGATGCACCACTGCTACCACACCATCACTCAGCCGGCGATGAAATCAACGCCTCCCCCTCAACCGACGTACAACCCCAAAATTTTCAGGCGTGGCTGTCAAAAAAAAGCGTCCATCATTCAGAGTCGAAATCAGAATGGACGAGGGATGTATTAATTAATTTAATTAGGTTAAATTAGAAAAGGGTATCTTGGTAAGTTTAATTAAGTTTTGTCCTTTCTAATCATCCATATCCTTGTAGCCTTATAAATGTATTATTTTGTCCTTTTGGACAAAAACCTAGAAAATTTATGTCTAAAAATTGCTTGTAATAACGAGTACTTGATCTAGTCTATTTTCTATAATTCAAGAAAACAGAAGCTAAGAGATTTCGAAAAAACATCATCATTTATGTTGTGATTTAACTCAAGCAAAAATAACGTTCGCCTAGTCTTTTGACAACTAACAAAAGTGGTGAACTTAGCTGACCGTTAGTAGCATTGTCTTTATGTGATATTGAACTATTATATTCACCTCTGCTTGATTTTTTTTCATTGATGAGTTCAATCATCAGCTAATGATCAAAAAAGAATTGTTTGCTTCTCTCCGTGATTTTGAGATAGAATGAGAAATTGTTATATATATATATATATATATATATATATATATATATATATATATATATATATATATATATATATATATATATATATATACATATATATATAGAGTTTAAGAAAAATATATCATATGGTGGGTCGGGTGGGTAATACGCCGGGTAGAAAATATATATCCATACCCTACCCTACCCAAGACGGGTTTTGAGAAATCAAATCCATACCCTACCCTTAAAAATTCCTTTCCCTAATGGGTAGGGTATGGCGGATATCCACCGCGTTGGATCAAAATTGACATCCCTGGGATGGGTTCGAACCCCTATAGTTGCAATATTTTTGGTAAATTTATTTACTATAAACTAAAGATATTTGTTGTTAGCTCTTTTACAATAAACTTCAGATTTTTTTAATTCTTTTTTACTCAAAATTTCAACACTTCTTTTCTGAAGGTTTCTTAATATTTAAAAACTTATTTACTATATTAAACTTCAGATTTTTTTATAGTCAGTTATTAATATTCATGTCAATTATCAATTCGAAAAACAATATTGTCAACATGTTTTTATAATATAAGCCCGTGTCAATTTTCTTATTTGTATAGAATTTTTTTAAACAATATATTAATTTTTAGTATCCAACCCCCCCCCCCCCCAAACCACAATCCTGGTTCCGTGGTGGGTCGTCAAGCCACTAAAAATAATTCACCTACAACCTCTATAGCTAGTATAGTAGAAGTAGGGGGTCGAACCCACAAGGAACAGTGAACTTATTTCTTCTAAAATTTATAAAATAAAAAATATTTTGTTTTTATCTAATTTCCTATGAAGAAAAGAAATATAAATGAAGAAAGGTTCAGGCTAATTAATCGTTTCCCCGTCAATTCTTATGACTGATTATCGATTCAAGAATGACTCGTTAATTTATCAATAAATTCGTTATAGTTGACCACAACCGTGAATCAACAAATCTCTCCTAAATTGGTTAATTAGGACAACCGCCACTAATTACACCCTAATTATGGCACACCCGCAACGACCGCCCGGAGTTTGGTGACATAACAGCCTAAAATTTTTTAGAGACCCAATTACTAGGTATTAATCCAACCGGTTTAATTTAAACCATAGTATTATCTATTTTCACAAAAGGGAATCCTACGGGCTACGAATCGGTAGAAAATGTGTTGTTTACCACTAAAAATCCAATCTTTTATAGCAACCGCCTAAGATGGATTTTGGTGCTAGATTAGAAAATCAATTCAACTATCGTGCACAAATAACCAAATCAATATTCTAATCATATACATCAATGAGTGCAGAAAATAAATAAATTATAAAATAACAAGAAGTAGGAACTATTTGATCTCACAATAATCAAGAAATCAAGGGTTCAATAGTCAATTAACCAGAATTAAAGAATTAACTATTCATTCAAATGATAAAATCACAAGAAGAAGAAAGAGAATACCTTAATTTATTGAAAATAACAAGAAACAATCACCAATCCATGGAGAGAGTAGGAAGAAAATATGAAAATGGGTGGAATTAGGTATTGGGAATTATTTTTATCTAAATACTAATAATAAATAAAGTTGGACTCATCCATGGGGTTAAAATAACATAAAATAGTGTTTAAAAGGTAATAAAACGTATGTAAATTCGCTGCTGATGTGTTTTAAATCTGCCAAGCTCGGCCATGGAATGGTAAGAAACCTACCATAACTGGTATTAGCTTTCCAGCACTGTTTTCTTTTTCTAAATTGACTGCTCCGATTCAAATTTGTCCAAACCGCTCCAAATGACTTCAAAATGCCTCTAAACATCCAAAATCATGCTTCCATCATATAGATCCCCCAAAACATAAAAAAAAAAACAACCATCCGACCTATATCTTTTCACACAATTTGCATCAAAAATACATTCTATACCGCACCAATTGTGGACTCTCAACCCGAAAAAAAAAATTAAAAAAAAAATGCATGAAACTTTGTCCTAAATGAATGATCTAAAACTACATGAATGCAAAGTACCACAAGAATTCCAAAAATGACGCCCGTTCAACTGTCTCATCACCTATGTTCCATAATGCAACCAAATGGTAATCAAACAATATACTCACACACTAGTGTTCATATGACTCAATTTCACTCACTTGGTCACAAGCTTTAAAGTGGTAAAATAAAAGAGTCTCAATTTGTCCTCATGGGTAAAACTCTCAATATAAAGCATAGGGACAATTCACACTCTCTCAAAAATCAACACACAACCAAGCATTACCATAAGTTTGAATATCAATCAAATCTTCACCACTATGCATTCAAACTCCAATGCACAAATCATGAGGTCTTTATCAAGGTTATAACGGGGCTAGAGGCTGAAAACAAGGTAGGTAAATGTTATGACGGATAGATCAAGAAGTGATGGTGATTGTTGATAGGTGAGGTGCCCGAAAGACAATTATCTAATTGTTTTTATGACAGAATTAATAATTCATCTAATTATATGAATGTATGCTTATAATTAAGACACTATTGAAAACCCTAAGTACCTCGTTTATGTAATCACATAACTCAGTGTATGGCTATACACAAGAGGATTGAGTTAGTGAGATGTACTTAAAATTAACTTAGTCCGTAGCGTTTACTAATCTGAGTACAGGTCTCAAGATTAATTTGCTAATAATGCGCCCAGAACACTTTAGGTGTGACAGTCTTATCCGGACTGTCGGTAATAGGGTACCTAGTGGGGCATTTATATATGATGATAATCATATAGGGCTGGACCGATTTGGTTTGAGTTCTCGATATAATTCTGTTATCGAGAAGTCTTATCGAATCACAAGATGATCATATATGGATTAATCTCAATCCTGACGTGATCACATACAACTGCTTAGACTAGGGTAGAGTTTGATGTGTTAGTAAGGATCACTTCGAAGTATATGGTCCAACACTTCTCGTTGGCTCTATTCTGGAATGAGTAGTAGTCTGTGCTATCACAGATATGGAATCCATTCCTTCCCTCGGGAAGTAGACAGACAGTTCCCTTATTTGTTAATCCTAAACCGACCGATGCGCGCGGCTCATATTATATTAGTTATGAACTATTTGGTCACTAGGGGGTTAATGGTAAATAAGGATAAGAGGTTTCGAGAAGGGTTTACGGAGATATCCCGAATCGTAACGAACGGTCTATGGAGGATTTATCCGTATGTAATGATTATATCAATGGACGCTTATCGACTCAAAGTTGAGTGTAAGTTTATATCTATATTCAACAGAGTTCACTTTCGGGTTTATGGTGGTGTAATCCCGGAATTAATAGATTGAATATAATTGTTCGGTCTGACGAATAATTTTATTTAATTTATTGTAGCTACTGAATATGGGTCCATGGTCCCCGACGTGGGTCCTAACATGCATATGTTTTCTCGTCGTTTCACCTCAAATTAATATTAAATAGTTGGATTGGACTGTTTAATAGATATGTGGATTAATTGTTTAGTTGGACTAAATGATTAAATAAATGGAAAAGACTTTTTTCGTGGACTCGGCCCAATTATGTGTAAAATGCGTGTGGACCTATTTATCTAGGGTTTAGGGCGCATTTTGTAAGTATTATTTAATTATTGGGAAATTAATTTTCTTGATAATTATATAATACAAGTAATTAATTGTTTATTTGTTAAATAATTAATTAAGGAAAATATTAGATTGATCCTTAAATATTCTAGATTGGTTCTAGATTATTCTAAGAGTATCTTTTATTTAATAGGATTATTATAATTGATTTTGTATTAATTACAAAATCCTTGGAGGACAAGGATTACTCTCCTATATAAAGAGAGTTCTCCCAAGCCTTTTTGATAATCACAATTTTCGACATACATATGCAAAAGCTTAGAATTTTCGGCTTTTTCAAGGGTTTGAGTTTTTAGGAAAACTTCGGGTTTTCTAAGGTAGCATATCGAGGAGGTCAAGCGGCTTGGATCACCATCCACCTGGTGTTGCTTGGAGATACACATCGGAAGACGGTGGCATCTCAATTTTCTTGGATCTTGGATTGAAGATAGTTCTTGGAGTTTATTCACCATAAACTGGTAAGCAATCTAACCCCCTCGTAGGTTAGATCTTTTATTTATGTATTTTTATTGTTTAGATCTAGATCTTGTACTTTCCGCTGCGTAATCGGGTAGATCTTCGATCCATATGGCGATATTACATCCAACAATTGTGAGTAAAGATAAACAATTAACAAGTAAACAAACACAAAAACAAGAAGAACACAGATTTAACGTGGTTTCCGGCAATGCGCCTACTACTCCACGGAAAACGAGGATATTTTATTGTCACGAGAAAGTTACAAGTAACAACAGATACATATGGTATTTATAGCCTTGGGAATGCAACCCTAACCGACTAAACAGACTAACCAAACAATGACCGAAATACCCCAGAAGTAACCTTATCCAAAACGGAAAACTATGCAGACGTGTTCTCCAAGTAATGCTGAGAACCAACTCAGCAGGCTTCAACAGATGATCAGTCTACTGACCTCCTTCAACAGAACACCAGATTCAGCAATCACCTTAATGCTCTGCTGACCACCACAGTTTCCCCAAACTCTGCTGAGTATCACACTCAAAAGACCAAACTCAGCAGCATAGTTTAAGTCACCATTACAAATCTCCACCTTGACTTTAACTTCATGCAAACTGACCAGATGCACAACCAAGAGCCAGAAATCCTCTTTGTCTTCAGATTTGAATACCACACCAGACCCTCACATTTAGTTGAGTATTCCTAGATTCAGATTAACAGCTTTGGATATTTAGCAAGTCCAGACACAACTGAAAATTGCCTCTTGGAACTGGTTTAGTGAACATATCAGTAGGATTAACATCAGTGCTGATCTTCTGCACTTTGACACTCCTCTCATGTCTTAGAAAGTGATACCTAACATCAATGTGCTTGGTTCTCTCATGATGAACCTGATCCTTAGCCAAACATATTGCACTGAGACTTTAACAATACACGCTGGTTTGATTTTGATGCAGACTCAAATCATTGACTAGCCCTTTAACTAGATTGCTTCCTTTGCTGCTTCTGTTAGTGCCATGTATTCTGCTTCACTAGTAGATAATGTAACTGTACTCTGTAAAGTTGCCTTCCAACTTACCACAGAACCACCCAAAGTAAACACATACCCAGTCATAGATCTCATGTTCGCATTTGCAGCATAATCAGAATCACAGTACCCTGTGACAAAATATTGACTACCACCTCTATAAATGAGTCCAACATAATATGTACCCCTAAGGTACCTAAATATCATTTTCACTGCTTTCTAGTGTTCCTTTCCAGGTTGAGCCATAAACCCGCTGACAACATTGGCTGCATGAGCCAAATCAGGCCTAGTACAGACCATGACATACATTAAACTGCCCAATGCACTAGCATATGGAACCCTTGACATGTATTCTTCCTCTTCAGCTGACTGTGGAGCAAACACATCAGATAGATGTAGATTTGGTGTCATAGGAGTATCTATAAGTTTGGCTGCTGAGATGCCAAACATGGATAATATCTTTTCAATATACCCCTGATGAGACAAGAACAACTTCCACTACTTCTTATCTCTATAGATCTCAATCCCCAGAATTTTCTTTGCATTCCCCAAATCCTTCATCTCAAATTCATCCTTGAGCATATTCTTCAGATCTTGAATATCAGACATGTTCATAGCAGCTATCAGCATATCATCCACATGCAGAACCAGACAGATGATTGAACCATCTAACTTGTTATGATAAACACAGCAATCATATGGACTCCTGCTATAACCCTATTGAATAATATAACTGTCAAACTTTTTATACCACTGTCTTGGGACCTGCTTAAGTCCATACAAGGACTTCTTCAACTTTCAAACATATCCTTCCTTGCCAGGAACTTGGAAACCCTATTGCTGAGTCATATAAATTTTCTTATCTACATCTCTATGTAGAAAGGCTGTCTTCATATCTAATTGCTCAAGTTCAAGATTCTGATGTGTCACTATTGCTAACATGCTTTGAGTTCGTTTGTAATGTTAGTGGCACTCTCAACAGGCCTCAAGTGCTGAGTTTGATGCCGACAAAGCCAGTTTGAACAGCGATTCAGCTTTCACCTTCGATAAAACTGTACTGGTAAATGGAATCAACAAAACTTAGGTAATTTTTTTAGCTTGTTAAAGGTTATTTTACCTTAATACGAATGCAACCATTTTAAAGTTGGGTATGATCCTGAATTCAACTTATCATACAATCAATAGCTTTATCTTGGATTCTGGTTCAGTGTTCTGATAATTATTTTAATTATTATATTATGGCAGACAACGTTTTCGGCTTTTCAACATTTGTTCCCCCAGAAGTTAGAAAAGTTCGAAGCTGATGAGATTCGGGTATGGTTTTGGGGAGTGACTATGTTCATTCCACTTCTTTTTAATCGTTTCATCAATCCGTTAAGAAAATGATGATCATTAGTACACTTTTGTATTTATGGTTTGTATGCATGGTTTCTAAACATTATGGTTTTTATGTATTATGTATTATTGTTTTGATTAAGAAAAACAGGTACAAGATTATGAAATTAGTATGTGAGGCCATGCAGAAACAAAACAAATTTAAAAAAAAAAAAAAGTTTTTTTGGGACGACATGTCGCCACAAAAAAGTATTATTTATTTATCAATTGAAATTTTTTATTTTAAAAAAATGTTAAAAAAGTCATACCAAAAGATGTTTTCTAATATTTAATATTTTTAAATAAATAAAAAATATGCTTTTGAGACGACTATGTTGTCCCAAAAAACATATGCCACGTCAGACAGGTTTTGCCATGTTAGCTTACTTGAAAAATAACGCCACGTCATCACAAGTGACGACATTGTTGTCACAAGCAATCTCACCTGGTTTTTTGGTACGAAGTATATGGGACGACACATTTGGGATGACCCGTCGTCCTATTAAACTTTTTTTGAGACGACGTTCGGTTTTTTGGGACGACTTTTCTTTTAGTCGTCCCAAAAAACAAGTTGTCCCAAAAAAAAAAGAATTTTCTAGTAGTTCCTATTGTGATAGTGAACAACCGGTAACAGTGAGAAATGGCCTGCATGAGTAAAACAAAATATGAAGTAGTAAAGATCACGCAACTCAAAGTATATAAATTAATGCTTAGAATACAATAACATAATATAATATATTGAGTCAATCTATCTGTCTAATAATTACAGAATAAGTGTCTTATTCAAATTTTTGGCATTACATTGAAATGAAGCTGCCGATTAATGTTATGCGTTATCTGTATGATCGACTTATGCAAAGGGACCAAGATCCTCTCAAGTAACTTTACCCTTAAGTTAGTGTTTTTACATATAATGAACTAAACTACGTAGTAGTTTTGGAAAAAGTTAATCGATTCTGTAGATGTTTTACATTTTGAGAGCGTGTGGTTGGATCATGCATACTTGAGAGAATATTCTCTCAAGTTACTTGAGAGGATCCTATCCCTATGCAAAGTGTATCTTGTTTGTACTCTTTCCACATCTAGATCCTTGTTAGATGCCTTTTAAATATATTCTTGTAGGTATAAACAAAAAAAAAAACAAAAAATAGAAATATTGAATAGGATAACAAAGATCCTTTTAGATGTCTTTTAAATAAATTGTTTTGGTGTCAAAAACAAAATGCATAGGATAAGAAAAGATCCTTTTTAGATTCCTTTTAGATACTACATCCGTCCCAAAATGTAAATCTCTATGTGTTTTTTCAAACAAGTTAAAGAAAGTTAGAATTGGTTATATGTTATTAATTTTAATGAAAAAATCTAAAATGACATTTGCCTGTTATTAATACGAAGTAATAAAAAGTGAGTGGGTAATAATAAAATGGAGTAAGATTATGGGACAAAATCAAAAAACTAAATAGACTTAATTACATTTTTGGACGGAGGTAGTAAATTCTTTTGGTGTCAAATTTCCTTTTTTTTTGTGTGTGTGTGTGTGTGTTTTTTTTGGTTTTTGTTTTTTGCGTAGGATAAGAAATTTTTACTCTATAAATGGTGCATTTTTAAACCAACCACCCTCACAAAAGCATACACACTCTCCTTTTAGTGATATCTGAATGTATGTAAATGGTGCAGTATTTCTAAACCATCCCTCCACAAAAAAAAACATTCATTAGGTGGTATATACATACTTAGGGCAGAAGCATGGCCACGCATTTGTACGCTCTTCTCGTAATTATTTTCGTCATCTCAGGTGAGTGATTTCTCAGGTCCCCGGGCGGACCCATCCATTAGGCGGGTTAGGCGACCGTCGTAGGCCTACCATCATGGCGGCCCTCCTTGACATGCTTTACTTAAAAAAAATTCGTATAAACACAATCCCAACCAACCCAATATAATGTGTTTATCGAAAGAACAAAAATTACTGAATTGATTTGTATAGTATAATGTGTGATACTTGAAAAAAAAATTAAAAGCCCAATTTCACAATGAAACACATGTAATTCAATTGAAAAATGGAAACATATATAAAATTTGTAAAAGATGCGGCGCATTACGAGTGGAAATTAATATTATTTTTGTGACTTGTTTTATTTTTTGTTTTTATTATATATCTATATATAGAAAGCGGTATGACCTCACAGACCAACCGATATCACATTACCAAACAACCGGTCGCGTCTGATCGATCAACTAACAAAGGGTCCGTCCAACCAATCTGCCTTAGGGCCAGCCCTGCATCCCTCTCTTGTTACATATTGCACGCGTTCAGTTAATTACATAACTAACTTGAAATCCATGCATATGCACATGAATCTGGAGTGCTTTCTCAAGTCCCTCTTTAGTTAGGTTTTTTTTTTTTTTTTTTTTTTTAACAGCAATAATAATTTTTATTGAAGGTAGCAAAATGCTACAAAAAACAAGGTTACAGGGTCTAAAAAAATAAAGGAACAAAATAGGACGCCAATCTATTTTTAATTATATATATATATATATATATATATATATATATATATATAATTTAATTTAGGAAGTCTCCTACTATAAAAACCCCCACACACAACTAAACAATATCCAAACAAGAACGACCACTCGGAATAATGATGTTTGTCTCAACAAAATAAAAAAAGACAAAGAAGTGTCCGGCTAATTATGAGCATCCAAGGGGTAAAAAACCGACACCTTCCATCTAAAAAAATTCCAATCCGTCCAAACGATTTTTGTCGCATCTAGTATTAATCCACGAAAAGCTAAGTGCTTGAATCTCAACGAATAAATCCTCCATCGACACGTTTTTTGAATTGAAGATAAAATTTATAGTTGACTTGACTGATAACTGTTGGATATTCATATGTGCAAATTCAAATAATACACTGTTGGGTAAAAAATATTATTTTCCATACACTTTTTTTACATAATTTTAAATGTTTCTCTCTCTCTTCTATCTCGACTTATTCATTATTTATTTCTGCATTGTTCTTCATGCTTATTTTTCTGAAATAGATTTATTATTTTCTATAACATTAGTGGTCACATTAGTATTATACCTTTTTTTACACGAAATATTAATATCCTTGTAATCCCAAGTGTTTTCGAAATCGCGTAATTGTTACTTTGTTAATAATTCAAGGTTTTTTATGGGAAAAATATTTCGATTTGACATTTTAACATATTGTTTGAATTGACATTGAGAGCTGAAAAATAATGAAATTGTTCATATCATAATATTTTTTATCTTCAAAAATATAAAAAAATATTATCATCGTAAACTGATTTTCTGGAAACGTAATCAATATAAAATAAAATAAAAAATATTATCATTGTAAACTGATTTTCTGGAAACGTATAATCAATATAAAAAGATGTAAACACGATAATGCATCTTGATTGCATAAATTTATTCTATTGCCACACTCAAGAATCTTTTATTTATAGTCAATATAAAAAAACTCAACCCTACTCGATCATATTCTATATAAATAAACACTTATTATACTCATGAATTAAATAACTTGAGACTATTTGAGATAAAGAAGCTTGAATAACACTGGAAAAATAATGTGACGGCCCTGATCCGGATACCGAGTCCTTAACCGGAAAAGGACGCCGGCACGTATATAATTAAAATAAATCAATTATATACGTAAGTCTGACATCATCAATAACAGAGAACAAGCGGAAAACAAAAACAAAGACTCTGGAAAAACGTTAAAAGATCACTACAATGATCGATAAGTAACACAAGCCTGCAACTAAAACCAAAATCCCAAGAAAAATACAAGGTTGATATCCATTCAACTATTACAAACCATTCTTTACAAACCAAAAGTACAACTGTATTAATTTAATACAAAAGAAAAGGAAGATTATATATCATTATTACAACAGAAAAGAAATATAGACTTCAACAGCTAAAACTCCAGAAACCACTCTTAAGCGATCTCGAACTCAATGTACAAAAAAAACCACCTTCTCGGGGTGGGGACAACAACATACTAAAGCATAAGTACAAAAGTACTTAGTAAACGGTAGAGGCACCGTCTCTACACCTACTATAACACAAGGATTAGCAATAATAACAATACTAATAATATCACAGGGCAAATCAAATAATCATGATTACACATATGTTTCACTCGCTCACTACACTCTACTAATACTCTCACTAGTTGAATCAACCACATAAGACATTTGTTACACGTTAATACAAGGACACTTTGCATGGTGAAGACCTGACCACGACACATTCAGCACCTCATATGACACGAGTAACTAAAACATGTGGAATATTACACGAGTCCGGCACAAGTATCTAAAAAGTGCGGAGGTGTAATAGTTCCATGTTGCGTTACAAAAACGTGTCTCACCAAGGACTAACATGTTTTAGCTTTTAGACCCATCAAGTACATATTTAAGCAATTAATCTAACCACTTAAGTTCATTACACATAAAAGACTTCTTAGGGACCACTAGACCTTAGACAAACTCTACATTACACTACTTAGCACATTGCACAGAAATATTAGAATCTAATCAATACCCACGAGGCTAAGAAATAAGGCTTCCGGTGATCCCGAGTATCTCCCCGCAGGGGTCTCCACAAGGTGCTGAGCCGAAAATACACCAGAAACCAAACCCTTAACTTCGTCATGTCACAAGTAAGACATTGATCTCAAGTCAACATGACATAAGGCCAAATGTAGAGTGTTCTAATGCTCTAGTGAGACACGGTGCAGAGCCAAAATCACTAGAACACGTACACTTGACTTTAAACAACCCACATAACTCTTTATTCCATTTTTGCCTAGAAAATCAGCCATTACTATAGGATCAAATTCCATGTTTCATTCACCATTTCAACACTAAATCTACTCCAAATCCATATCAATATAACACTAAAATTATTCTACAACATTCTTATAAACATTATACTAGATCTAAACACTAATATAACATGAAATTCAAGTCAAAGTGATATAAAATTACTCTAAAACATGCTTGAAGTGAAAAGCTACAAACTTTGAATCCAAAACACTTCTAACACTTTATAAAATCAAATCTTACATTTCTACAAGTCATGGGTAAGATTTAAAAGCTACTAACAACTAAAGATTCGGTTGAACACCCTTTTACCTCAAATCTTTTGAAGAAAAGATGATATCCAACTTGAATCTTCAAGAAACACCAAGAACACTACCTTCATCTTCAAGAACACTCCAAGAATATCTAGTTCCACAAGCAAGGCTCTAAGAATCTACACAACCACTTCCAAACTAACA
The DNA here is from genome assembly GCA_036785695.1 of Gentiana straminea. NCBI lineage: Eukaryota > Viridiplantae > Streptophyta > Magnoliopsida > Gentianales > Gentianaceae > Gentiana > Gentiana straminea. Next base: position 8,603,988 of record JAVUPR010000300.1, on the reverse strand, counting down.
CCAAAGCGGAATTCTAAGATTACTACAACCTTTAAAACATCAAAAAGCTAAGAAAAACACCCAAGAACACTTATAGATCTATAAAATGGGTTTTCGAAACTCTAACCCGATCGGAGTGAAACTTGTATCAAAATTAAGCTCTCGTCATGAGAAGCATTTTGGTGTAATCGGTTTATGATTTCAACGGCCGGATTGATCGGAACGGCGAAATTTCTTTCTTTCTCTTCTCTTTTCTTATTTCTTCTTTCTTTGTCTTTTCTTTCTCTCATTCTCTCTCTCTCTCTCTCTCTCTCTCAGCCGATAGAATTGTTTTGGAAATGAAAATGTGAGAGTTTTTGGATTAAAAGGGTATATATAAAGGGTGGTAAATTTACCGTTTTGCCCTTACTAAAAATTACATATTTAAAATACCGTAAATACCCTTTAATATCTTTCGTGACAATATTTATTTAACTGAAACATAACCTAATAAAAATATCGGGTTATACAAAATTGTAGAAAGACTTTTATACCCTTTACGGAGATACGGGATATCACAAATAAGGAATAAGTCGAAATGGAAGAGTGAGAATAGACGAGGAGAAGAAATTATGGAGAAAAGGGGAATAATCTATAAAATTCGAATTATGGGCGGTGCCGCTCATAAGATGAACACAACCGTCCATCTTTTATGCGTTAGGCATTGCTAAAATTATGTTAAAATTGGGGCATAGAAAAAAGTATTTTACCCTAAAAAAAAAGTATATTTTTCTCCAACAATGTATTATTTGAATTTCCCCCTTTTTATTTGATTTAATAATATAATTGTCAGTCTACATATATTTATTTACGATATCCGTTATTATAAAATACTAATAAAAATGGTCACTCGGTTTGGTTTAGATTTGAAGTATTTCTTTTGGTGTGATTTTAAATTGTAGATAACTAAAATGTAATTTCTGATTATTTTAAGATGATTATGGTCACAAAACACACGCTACTTTCCCATTCTTTGTTTACAACCATAAATAAGAGGGTTTTTTTTTTTTATTTTTTTTATTTTTAGGATATTGCGCTTGGAGGGAAGATAAGGTATAAAATATTGTATTTGAAGAATAGTCCATGTAACAAGCAAGACATTGATCACCAAGTCAACATCATGTAACCAAATGAAATGTGTTCTAATGCGCCCGTGAGACACGGTGCGGAGCCAAATCCACTAGAACACATACATCTCACTTTACAACATTCCATATAAGGCTCTACACTAAAGCATACTCAAAAAGAGGAATAAGAAAAGATTCTGCACTATTAGGCACTTTGGCACCCGTCAACATCTAACAGGAGCTTCATGTTCAGTTCTGGAAACATTGGCGCGTGCTAAAGAAGTTTGGTGCATGCTAAACTTAACATGAGTATCTTGTTCTATTGTGTTTCACTTTTGCATGCGCTAAAATGTCGTGGCGCATGCTAAGAAGCTCAAACATCGATGTACAAGTCCTTGATGTGGTCTGGCGTGTGCTAAACAACGTGAATATGTAGCTTTGATGTTCAAACTGCTACACTTTCAATTCCAAACCATTTCTAACACTTACAACAACCAAATCTAGCATTTCTATAGTTCATGGGCAAGATTTAAGACTGCCAACAACTACAGATTCAATTGTACACCACTTTACCTCAATTTCTTGAAGCAAAGTTGAATCCAAGAATGAACCTTCAAGAAAAACTCTAAGAACACTTCAGGATCCGCAACTGATTCAGGATCTAGTGCCTTAAACATGATGTGATCCATGGTGGGTTTCAGAAGGAAGAAAAATCAGAAATACATGGGGATGCAAAAGAGGCGCAATTATTTGAGTCATTTTATTTTGCTGGAAAGAATAAATGGATAGGCGTAGGTCATTAGTCTTTCATTATCTACATTTGTTAGATAATCTTCTATTTTTTATTATTATTTTTATTTATTGTTATTTTGTCCCACATTGCTAAATTAGCAATTGGTCTTGGTGTTTGTAGCCTATATAAAGGAAAATAGATTCATTGTAACAGTTCAAGTTCAGTTCAAGTTTGAGTGAAATTTTTATTCAGTTTTTTGACTTGTTAATCACTTGCGAGTGAGTATCTCTTCATTGTAGAGTTCCATCCTTTAAGAACTTATCAGCGCCTTGAGCAAGCATTGTGGTGTTCTTGCCAACGTTCTTAGATTGGATTATCTAAGTTCATTGTTTCGAGCTCGTTTATTGGTTCCTTTTTGAATATCTTGGGTAGATCTTGTTCCTGATTTCGTATCAAAACCCCTCTTTGAATACTGCTCCGATGAACTCTAAAGACAGAATTATTAAAGTGTTAGGCCTCAGTTCCAAAACTCTAGCAGAGGTAGAAGTGGCTTTATAGGTGGAAGATGAGGCAAATCATACCACTCAAATAACATAAGTGTATGCCAACTCTGTGGAAAAAATGGTCATACTGTCCTAGAGTGTTGGCATAGGTTTGCTGTAAGTTTTAATGGCAGCAGTAGCAACAGCACTCCTAGACCTACTTGGAACTCAGGCAATCCAAGATAGATTTCTGCTTTTTATGGCCACACCACAGTTAGTGGTTGACTCATCTTGGTACATGGACAGTGGTGCCATTAATCACATTACATGAGACTTGAACTATCTTCATCTTAGTTATGGATATGCATGTTCTAATACAATTGAAGTTGGTAATGGTGAGCAACTTAGCATACTTTATGTTGGTCGATCCACTATACAGACTACACACTCACACTAACCACTTAAGTTATATTTTATGATTCAAGTACCTGCTATAACCAAAAATCTTCTAAGTGTTTCTAAGTTAGTCTGGGATAATGATATTGCCATTGAGTTTACTGATTCTTCTTGTCCTGTGAAGGTGATGTGATCTATAAACGAATCGGATCAGAAATAATTTGCCCAAGGACCGATTAAAAGTATCAATGAAGAACAAGAACCACGACCCTTATCTAACATGTAACTAAGAACCTTGGTATGACCTCAACCCTTAGATTACTCTTACCTAAGAACCTTGGTATATATAAGAACGCCACAAGGTATATGTTGGTCCCTTGAAAAGTATTTGGTTAAGTTTAAAGGGGGTGAATAAACATAACACTTAAAACCTTTTCGGAGTTAGGACAGACTCAGTAGGGTCAATATATAGTCTGCTGACTATTAAGTCCAGTGAATCTATTGCAGCGGAATATACTTAGATTAAGCCTTTATACATGTTGTTAAAAGATGATCCTATGTATTGGGTACTCAGTAGTAAGGTGTGTGAATTCAGTAGCTAGTTCAGCAAGTTGATATGGATAACATGCAATAAATTAAAATGCAGAAAGTAAATGCAGTAAATAAAGTAAGGCAAATTTTATAGTGGTGTAATCCTGTCAGTCCACTCTTCTCCTGTGATGTTGGAGGAAATTCACTAGAGTCTTTTGAGATTGCTGTTGCAAAAGTCCCTAAGCTATTTTTCCTTGACCAATAACTATGGTTTCACAAATTGAATACTAAGAACATGTAGGATTGCTGCTCATAAGTACTCACTGGTCCTTGAAGGGTAGGATTGCCTTTTCACCAGCTCTACCCCAAAAACAATAGTTCTTGACACTCAGCAGTGCTTCACTATCTTCAGGTCTCTTCTTGAAAAGATGGGGTTGAATCAAGAAAGTGATTATGCTTCAGCAAGCTTTTCATCAGGATGATAAGATCAGCAACTTAAGAACTCCAAGTGTAGATACTAGATGATACTTGAATGCAATAACACTTGAATAAATTTTTTTATCAGTGTGAATGCTCAATTTAGCAGGGTGCAATGCTCTTGATTGCTCGTAAGTTTTGTTTTTAATCTGATTCCAGGGGTCCTATATTTATAGGTGAAATCCTGTGCTTGAATTTGAATTTCAAATCTGACCGTTATAGGATTTTCTGATTATTCCCTGAAATTCCCTCTGCTGTACTCCTCTGTCAGTATGTCAGTTGTACTCCTCTATCTTTATCTAGAGGCTTTGTAAAGATATTTGCAAGTTGATCTTCAGTAGGTATGTAAAGAATCAAAACATCTTTCTTTTCAACATGATCCCTTATAAAGTGTTGTCTCACATCAATGTGTTTGGTTATTGAGTGCAATACAAGATTTTTTGTTATAGCAATTGCACTTGTGTTATCACACATTATGGAAACTTCTCTTTCTTCAATCCCATAGTCCCTTGATTGTTGTCTTAGCCATAGGACTTGTGCACAACAACTTCCAGCAGCTATGTATTCAGCTTCAGTAGTGGAAGTTGATATATAATTATGTTTCTTGCCGAACCAGAAGACAAGTTTATTTCCCATCAACTGACATGTTCCTGTGGTGATTTTTCTATCAATCTTGCATCCAGTATAATTAAAATCAAAGTAGGATATTACTTTGAAGCTTTCATCTTTTGAATACCATATCCCTACTCGAAAGGTTTCTTGTAGATACTTGAGTGTCCTTTTGACAGCAGCTAAGCGACTTTCTTTAGGTTTTGATTGAAATCTTGTACAAACACCTACTACAAAGGATATATCTGGTCTGCTGGCTGTGAAATACAACAAACTTTCTATCATCCTTCTGTACAGAGTCTCATCAACATCTTTAACTTCATTGTCTTCATCCAATCTGATGCTTGTACCCATAGGAACTGAAACTTTTGTGTTATTTTCCATACAAACTTCTTCAGCAGCTCCTTGGCATACTTTGTTTGATGAATCAAGATTCCATCATCCATTTGCTAGACGTGTAGTCCCTAAAACTAGTACATTTCAACCATCATACTCATCTGAAACTTACTCTTCATGAGATTACCAAAGTTTTCACATAGTACTTCATTTTCAGAATAGAATATAATGTCATCCATATATATTTGCACTAGTAGAGTGTTCTCTCCTTCATTGATTCTGAAAAGAGTCTATCAATAGTTCCTTTAGTAAAACCATTATTCACCAAGAATTGAGATAGAGTCTCATACCAAGCTCTTGGTGCTTGTTTCAAATCATAAAGTGCTTTGTTAAATCTATACACTTTATCTTCTTGATATTTAACTTCAAAACTAGGAGGTTGCTATACATAAACTGGTATGACGGATCGATCCAGAAGTGATGGTGATTGTGAGTAAAGATTAAAGATAAAAAAGCAAAAAAACACAGAAACAAGAAGAACACATATTTAACGTGGTTTCCGGCAATGTGCCGACTACTCCACGAACAAACGAGGATATTTTATTATCACTAGAAAGTTACATCAAGTTACAATTAATACAGATGGTATTTATAGCCTTGGGAATCCAACCCTAACCGACTAATCAGTCAACCTAGTAAATGACTGAAATACCCAAAAGTAACTAGAACAAACATGCAGCAGACGTGTTCTACAAGTCTGTTGAGCATCAACAGACTTGTCTTCAGTAGACTAGCCATCAGCAGGTTGATCAACCCTACTGATCCTGCCTACAGCTGAACACCAGATTTCAGTAGATGCATCATACATTGCTGACCCGAACATGTTTTCATACCAGACCTCAGTAGCATAGGTTTAAGTCACCATTACAAATCTCCACCTTGACTTCAACTTCATGCAAACTGACCAGATGCACAACCAAGTGCTAGAAATCCTCTTTGTCTTCATATTTGAATACCTCAGCAGACCTCCCACCTTCAGCTGAGTATTCCCAGATCCAAATTAACATCTTTGGATATTCTGCAAGTCTAGACACAACTGAAACTTGCCCCTTGGAACAGGTTTAGTTAACATATCAGCAGGATTCACATCAGTGATGATCTTCTCCACTTTAACCCTCCTCTCATTTCTCTTAAAATGATACCTAACATCAATGTGCTTGGTTCTATCATGATGAACCTGATCATTAGCAAACATATTGCACTAAGACTGTCACAATACACCTTGGCTTGATCTTCATGCATAATCAGATCATTGACTAGCCCCTTTAACAAGATTGCTTCCTTTGTTGCTTCTGTCAGTGCCATGTATTCTGCTTCAGTGGTAGATAATGTCACTGTACCCTGTAAATTTGCCTTTCAACTTACCACAGAACCACCCAAAGTAAACACATACCCAGTCATAGATCTCCTGTTGTCCACATCAGCAGCATAATCACAGTACCCTGTGACAAAACATTGAGTACCACCTCCATAAATGAGTCCAATATCTGATGTACCCCTAAGGTACCTTAATATCCTCTTTACTGATTTCCAGTATTCCTTTCCACGTTAAGCCATAAACCAGCGGACAACACTGACTGCCGGAGCCAAATCATATCTAGTACAGACCATGGCATACATTAAACTGCCCACTGCACTAGCATATGGAACACTAGACATGTATTCTTCCTCTTCAGCTGACTGTGGAGCACATGCAGTAGATAGATGTAGATTTGGTGCCATAGGAGTATCTATAGTTTTGGCTGCTGACATGCCAAACTTGGATAATATCTTTTCAGTATACCCCTGCTGAGACAGGAATGGCTTCCCTTGCTTCCTATCTCTATAGATCTCCATCCCTAAAATTTTCTTTGCATTCTCCAAATCCTTCATCTCAAATTCAGCATTCATCAGATTCTTCAGATTTTGAATGCCAGACTTGTTTGCAGCAGCTATCAGCATATCATCTACATACAACACCAGATAGATGAATGAACCATCCTTCAACTTGTTGTGATACACACAGCAATCATATGGACTCCTGCTATAACCCTGCTGAATCATATAACTATCAAACTTCTTATACCACTGTTTTGGGGCCTACTTAAGTCCATACAAGGACTTCTTCAACTTGCAAACATATCCTTCCTTGCCAGAAACTTGGAAACCCTCTGGCTGAGTCATATAAATTTCCTTATCTACATCTCTATGTAGAAAGGCTGTCTTCACATCCAATTGTTCAAGATTCTGATATGCCACTATTGCTAAAAGCAGATGGAAGTATGTCTGACCACTGGAGAAAATATATCTTCATAGTCTACCCTCTCATTCTGACTGAACCCTCTAGCAACCAAACATGCCTAATATCTGATATCCTCAGCAGATGTCATTCCTTCCTTTTTATTGAATATCCATTTGCAGCTGACCACCCTTCTATCATGTGGCTGTTTGACCAGATCCCAAGTCTCATTCTTCTGAAGTGACTCCATTTCGTCTCCTATGGTAGCAAGCCACCGGGATGCCTCAGAACATGTCACAGCTTCCCTGTAAGTATTGAGTTCAAAACCATTCACTTCTTCAGCTACCTGTAGTGCATATCCAACCATGTCCTCCTCAAACCCATATCTTCTTAGAGGTCTGATATTGGTCCTCCTCGCTCTGCTGAGAGTTGTACCCTGCTGACCAACATCAGCTGTTTGAGTGTCTGCTGACCCTTGTTCAGCAGACTGGCTTGGATCTAGCTCTGGATCTGTTGATTGTTGACTATCCCCTACTGAGTCTTTCGATTCAGTAGACTCTACTTGAAGCTCCACCTGTTTGTCAACCTTCTCAGTCTCAGATCCATTTTCAGAATTAGAAATGGCCCTCACTAATGAGTTAAGCATAGAGTTTTCATAAAAGACTACACTCCTGCTGAGTATAACCCTATTTTCAGCTGATGACCAGATTCTATACCCCTTAACTCCTTCTCCATATCCAACAAACACACCCTTCTTGGCCCTAGGATCCAATTTACCTTCACTGACATGGTAGTAGACAGTGCTTCCAAAAACCCTAAGTCTAGAGTAGTCTGCTGACTTTCCTGACCAAACTTCAAGTGGTGTTTTAAGTTTGATCCTAGTGTGAGGCCCCCTATTGATTAAGTAGCAGGCTGTATTAACAACCTCCCCCTAAAATCTCCTTGCTAGACCAGAATTAGAGAGCATACACCTTGCCCTCTCCAGAAGAGTTTGATTCATTCTTTCTGCAACACCATTCTGCTGGGGAGTATCTCTAACAGTATGGTGCCTAGCAATGCCTTCATTCTTGCAAAATTTCTCAAACTCAGACCAACATAATTCTAGTCCATTATCAGTTCTAATCTTTTGATCTTCCTCCCTGTCTGATTTTCATCCAAAGCTTTCCACTGCTTGAAGTGGTTGAATGCTTCACTCTTGTGTTTCATCATGACTACCCAAACCATCCTTAAATAATCATCTATAAAGGACACAAAATACCTGTGACCACCCTGTCACTCCACCCTTGAAGGTCCTCAACAATCAGAATGGACATAATCAAGTGTCCATTTTACGATGACGATTGCTTTTGGGAACTTGCTCCTTGTAGTAATTACAGATATCCTTAGCTTTAGTACCCTTGGAATTCTTCTTGAATTTCTTCTTTCTAGAATTTCCTAGCCCCCTGCTGACTCCATTGGCCACCAACCCAGCAGACTGACTATCTGTCCCAGATCCAGATGCCTTATGGCGTAACACTCGATCATGGAGTGATGACCTTACATCCTCCAATGATACTGTGTCCTTCCCAACAATAAAGGACTGCAGAAAGTTTTATTTTATTAATAAACCAAATAAAGAGATACACAAAGTTGAGTGCCATATCCCGGCCCGCCCCAAGTTTACGTGATAGAGTGCATAGCATGGCCTCCTTAAACCCTATGTGTGGTAAACCCAGTGTAGGAAAATCCACCACATAGGGAAGAGTACTCGCTCTATGCACCCCAAAAAAATTCCCTGCCCCATAAAGAATTACATCAGTGGAAATTAGAATGAAATAAATGTTGTCTCTATGCGTTCTGCCTTGCAGAGAAGGAGTTGCTGAATAATGCCAAAGACCCCTTCGCATCCTCGTGTGAACTTTCTTGATTCGAAGAAACTTGCAGCCTTTCTTCTTGAAATTTCGACATGACCCATCCGTAAAGTGAGCTACAAAACCCATACTAGAAGCTGTACCAAACACATAAAGGGCAATATCAAACACCAGAATAAGTATGAGCACAACGGTTGATAGCAAAAGCAACAAAAACACCTGGATTGCACCCCTAGCAATGTGATAGGGGTGTGTCCAAAGGTCAGCACAATCCACTAAGCCGCAGCCATATGTAAGTGCCAGACAAACTGCAAGGTGATGGTCTGTCCGCAACACAAGCACACCAGGAAAAAGATAAGCAGCATACAAACTCCAGGCAAAAGTAGAGGAAAGGGGCAAAAACACTTGAATTGCACCCCAACCAGAAATGGAGGGGTGCGTCAAGTTAATCTGGTATTAGTGAAGATAAGTGTTCCGAGCAACTAGGTTCCCTCCATCTCCACATTCAGTTAGCTTCATCGATCTGCACAAAGTGGATTACGCAGTATATGGATACAACTGGATAAAAATGAGAAAATTAGTGAGATAAGCAATACGACCTGGATTGCACCCTTCACAAGTGAAGAGTGCTTCCCGGGTTATCAGTGATACGACGGATATGAGCTGGTCCGTATAAATCATCATGAATAAGATTCCGAATATGCGATTGGACTTCTCCTTGATGGATGAAAATCTGATCATCCCCGTCCAACACAGCAAGGACGTTAGCGACCCTGTTGCATTCCCTATATACGTGCAAAATAGTATAATGAAGCGATCGAAGGATAGCACATATCTGAGTGATGGAGAGACATAGAGGCCAGCTCCCACTAGCTCCAAAGATCATACGATAGACATAGAGAAAATTAGATTCGATATCCATATTCTGTGTGTGAGTGCGCATGTGAAGGCCGAACATCAGAGCTTTAATCTCTGCTTCCACCACCGTCCCCTGCCCAAAACATGCATGAAAAGCCATAATAAACCCGCCATCAGAATCCCTGAGGATACCACCACCATAAGCAATGCCATTCCTAACACTCACATCCATATTTAATTTAACATTGCCCGTAGGCGGAGGCACCCATCTCAAAAAAGTCACTCTCCTCATCGGGTTTGGTTTGACCCTAAAGGGTTGGAAGAAGGGAGTTCCTCTATCAGCTCCTAAGACTTTAGCTTCCAGCTTCTTCCGAAAGGCAAGTTGCCAAATAGCCCTCTGAATTTGTATGATGGTGCGCTGTATGGAAGGTTGGACTTCGTCATGCCGGCATTTGTTCCTCTCAGCCCAAATGCCCCAACAAATAATGACCGGAACAATAAGCCGAAGACTGTAAATACTAGTAGCCGAGTTTTGCTAGAATTGAAGCATAGGCACAATCCCTGAAGTAGGAGTAAACCGCAATCCGAAATGATTCATAAAGTACTTCCAAACAGAGCTGGCAAAATGGCAATCGATAAACATGTGCCGTAGGTCCTCCCTATGTTGGCACGCAAAGCATTTGGAAACCAGAGTTATACCACGTCGCTGAATGTTCGGATCAGTGGGGAGAATGTTATGCAGTAACCGCCAACAAAAGAAAGAGATCTTGAGAGGAAGGAGGTTGTTCCAAATTATCTTATAAATAACACTAGAGGGGTGAGGAGTACGAACCATGTTCCACTGGACCGAGTATTAAACCGTCCATCAGGGCTAAGTGTCCAAATAAGCTCATCATCCTTCTCACGCATGAAAGGGATAAGAATGATCTCTTCCACGATGTGACTAGGAAGGTGAGAATGAAGAAGCTGGGTATTCCACTGGCCATTCACCCAGAACTCATTAACCTTCCAAAACCGGCCTTCCGGTGGTTCTCCCAAAGTAGCCGTCATCCACTTGTCTCTCCATAAGTCAATGTTTCCCGCATTTAGCCTCCAAGATATGAATTGTTCTGCTTTGTCTCTCATCTTCTAGACTCTTCTTAACATCCTCATCTTCAATCTTCACATCAATATTATATAAATCAAGCAATATTGTGTTCAGCTGGTCTAGATGATCCCTCAGCTGAGTACTCTCATGCATCCTTTAACTAAACAGATGATGTTTCAACAACAACTTGTTCGTTAGGGACTTAGTAATATACAGACTCTCAAGTTTGGCCCACAACTTCTTAGCAGTGTCCTCCTCAACAACCTCTGTGATAATATCATCTGAAAAGCACAACATAATTGTTGAATGTGCTTTCTCCTCCAGACTTGCTCTCTCAGCAGCACTTCCTTCTATTGATTTAGACAAAGGACCCTATAATCCTTGCTGCTTCAACAAAGCACGCATCTTGATCTGCCACAGATTAAAACTATTTCGTCCTGTAAACTTGTCAATCTTAACATTTAAAGCAGACATCTTTCTCACCAGAAAAACTTGTGTAGATCCCAAATCCTAGCATCAATAATGACCTTGGTGCCAATCTACCTTGCTTAAAACAGACAAACAAATTTTTAGATGAACCTGGATGCTCTGATACCAGTTTGTTATGACGGATCGATCAAGAAGTGATGCTGATTATGAGTAAAGATAAAAGATAAACAAGCAAACAAACACAGAAACAAGAAGAACACAGATTTAACGTGGTTTCCGGCAATGTGCCGACTACTTCACGGACAAACAAGGATATTTTATTATCACCAAAAAATTACAAAAATTTACAATTAATACAGATGGTATTTATAGCCTTAGAAATCCAACCCTAACCGACTAATCAGTCAACCCAGTTAACGACAGAAATACCTCAAAAGTAACTCAAATAAACATGCAGCAAAAGTGTTCTACAAGTCTGCTGAGCATCAGCAGACTTGTCTTCAGTAGACTAGCCATCAGCAGGTTGATCAACCTGCGCGATCCCCCCCCAACCGAACACCGGATTTCGAGGATGCATCATACATAGCTGACCCAAACATGTTTTCATACCAGACCTCAGTAGCATAGGTTTAAGTCACCATTATATAAACCTCTTCTTCTATAATATCATTTAGAAAAGCACTTTTTACATCCATCTAGTAAACTTTGAAGTTTTTGTGTACAACATATGCCAAAAATAGTCTGATTGTTTCTAATCTTGCAACTGGGGCATATATCTCATCAAAGTCTATTCCTTCTACTTGTGAATAGCCTTTTGCAACTAGTCTGACCTATTCAAACAATGGTACATGATTCATCCAACTTATTCCTATAAAACCATTTAGTAGCAATGATATTTCCATGATCAGGCCTTTCAACTAATGTCCATACTTGGTTTCTTTCAAACTCATTCAGTTTTTCTTGCATAGCAATTATCCAATCAAGATCAGCAATTGCATATTCAATAACTTTAAGTTCCAGTTGAGATAGAAAACAAGTGAGCATAGCTTCTAGTTGTCTTCTAGTCTTAACACCTTACTGTACATCACCAATTAATTTTTCAGCAGGATGATCCTTCAACCATTGTAAATCATTATGTGCTTGACTTACTGGAGCTTGATTTTCAGGAGGTTTTGCTGCAGGTTCAGTATGAGGATCAGAAGATCCTTCAGCTGTATCAGTTGCTATATTAGTAGTAGTGTCAGCAGGTCCTTCAATAGGGGCAACATTGAGTATACCTTCACTTTGAGAATTAGAGACTTTTATTTCACTTAACTTTCTTAGAATATCCACATATTCGGGGTCTGTGATTTCAAGATTTTCCGCAGGTTCTGAAACTTCTTCATCTTGTATTTCAATGAACTTTGGTTCATAAAACAGAACATGTATAGATTCTTCATGTTTAAGTGTTCTTTTGTTCAGCACCCTGAAAGCCTTGCTGACTGAAGAGTACCCCAAGAATATTCTGTCATCATATTTTGGTCGGAAAGTCATTAGTTGATCTTTGTGATTCAAGATAAAACATTTACTCCCAAAAGGATGAAAGTAGGATATGCTAGTCTATCTTCCATTCCAAACTTCATAAGGTGTCTTGTCAAGCTTTCTGTTTATGGATGTTCTGTTCTGTGTGTAACATGCTGTATTGATTGCTTCAGCCCAATACATTTCTGGTAAGTTTGCCTCACTGATCATTGTCCTGCCTGCTTCCTTCAAAGTCATGTTTCTTTTTTCAGCAACCCCATTCTGCTGAGGGGTTCCAGTGGTTGCTAGTTGATGTAGCACACCATTCTGTTCACAGTATTCTCTGATGACTTTGTTCAGGAACTCACTACCCTTATCTGATTTGACTTATACTACTGTTACATTTTTCTCATTCTATAACCTCTTCAAAAGTTTAGGCATCTTTTGAACTGTTTCACTTTTCTTGTTCATAAAGATTACCCAAGTGTATCTTGAATAATCATCCACAAATACCAAAGTATACTTCTTTCCAAATATGCTTGTCGGTATCACTGGTCCAAAAAGATCCATATGCATCAGCTCTAAAACTCTTTTAGTTGATTCTTGAGTCTTAGACTTGAAACTTGCTTTTGTCTGCTCTCCTTGTTGACAAGCATCACATATGCCATCCTTTTTGTATGTGATCTCAGGTAGACCTATCACCAACTTCATTTTCGCCAACAGATTGATATCATCAAAGTTTAGATGATTTAACTTCTTATGCCATAGCCAGTTAAGTATTGATTTTGTATGTACAATGAGACAGGTTTCTGGTACAGCAGAGGTCCAATCTACAATGTGCATATTTTGTTGTTTCTTCCAGCAAGTACAACTTGTTGTGCCATCTCACTTAAGAAAATGCAATGATCCTTGTCAAAAATTGACTGGTGCTCAGCAGGTTGTAGTCTAGACCTTCAACATATGAAACAATCTTGATTGTAAGACCATTCTTCACTAGTATTCCATATCCTCTTGTGTATCCATGTTTATTCTTGTTTCCAAAGTTGAATTTTGGTCCATCATTGGCAACAAAATCCACCAAATAGTGTTTGCTTTTTGTCATATGTTTGGAACATCCCCCTACAAAACAAATTTAATGTGTTTTAGGTACCTAAACCTGTTTGGGTCGATGGTGGTCAGTGGTAAGCACAACCCTTGGTCTATTTCCATAAGGTCTCCTTTGAAAGGTGTTGCAATTTTGTTCATATATGTGCCACATTTCCATAGTATCTAGTGTTGGATTGTGTAGCATTCGTATATGGTTTCTAGCCTTTTGGTACATATTTTTGTTTAAAGTGATTTCTGTTGTTAGATGCATCAGCATAACCATAAGGTTGTTGTCTGTTAGGAACAACCCTATATAGTGGTCTCTGCTAAGGCCTCTGCTGAATCCTCGATTGAGGTCTCTGCTGAGTCTTGGCTGATTCCACTGCTAAGGTCTAGCCTTAACATTTTGGTTAAACTTCTTGTTTCTAACAGCAGGGGCAGGAATATCCCAATCCTCATTAGCAAGGAAAAATGTGTCTTTCCCTTGAGATAAGTATCCCTTGAATGATTATTATTCTTAGGTTTGACATTATTATTCTTGGGATGTGTCTGGTTCTTGGACAATCTAGGATTAGCCTTTCGTGGTCCAACAGATCTGTTATCAGCAGGTCTAGAAGGTGCAACAGACCTACCTTTGGATTTACCTTTGTTGTTAGGTACATCTGTCCTTTTAGACTTCGATTTTGCTTCTTTAAATCGTTCTCAGTAGGCTTTACTTCTATAGCAGCCTTCTGGGGTGTTGGGTCTTGTGCAGCTATAAACTTAGGACAAATCCTGGCACTAGGTTCAGCAGCATTACTTGATCCATCCTTAGAAGGGTTTTGAGTGTCAAATCCAAGGCGTGTTCTATCACCATAAGGATTCCTAGATATTAATGCAGTTGTCAAATTTGATTGTGCCACAGATTCAGTTGCTACTGCTGCTGCCACGGGTTTCTACTGATTCTGTTCATAATCAATTTCCTTGCCTTTGAGAATTCTTAATTTAGCATGCAATCTTTGAATTTCTTCTTGGAGTGTTTCTCTTTCTGCCTTCACAATCTCATAGCCAAATTGTATTATCTTTAGTTGATTAAGGATGGCATCTAGATGTTCTTTTATATGAAAATTATTAGGATTGGACCACTAGTAGATGAACATTCACTTTCAGCAGGAGTGTTATTGGATACAATGTTATATACCTCATCTGTATCATCCATGTGTGCCATGAGAACAATGTCACATGGATTATGCTTTTTCAGACTCTACTTCATAGCCAGATTCATCACTTGCAACAAGTGCTTTCCTAGCAGGTCTTCTCTCCTGACCTATTTGTCTTAGCAAATCTAGACAGTCAGGTTTTAAATGTCCAGGATTTTTTCAATTGAAGCACAAGTAGTCAGGATCCCTTTTTTGTTTCAATTCAAGACAATCAGGTTTGGTATGTCCAGGCTTCTTGTAGTTGAAGAATAGATAATCAGGATCCTTCTTTGGTTCCTCTTTTTTCTTATTTGCTTTCTTGCCATAATTCTTTGGAGATGCTCTTCCAGACTTCATCATCCTTATTCTTTTGGTCATCAATGCTATTTGTCCTTGCATATCATCCAATTCATCATCATGAGCATTTGATGATTCTTATATGTGTGTAGCAGCCAATGCTGTAGTCTTTGGCACTTCTTTTTCAGCACTTGCAATGAGATCTTCACTAAATTCATAGGCTTTGAGATCTGAGAATAACTTGAAGGTATCCTCCTATTGAAGTCTCTTGGATTCTTTCATTACAGTGACTTTCATATTCCAGATTTCTTTTGATGGTATAGCTTTCAGAATTCTTGTGTTTGATCTCTTCTTTAGTGTACTCCACATTCAGCAGGGTGAGTTCATCCATAATAGCATTAAATCTCGATTCCATTTGTTCAATGGTTTCAGTTGACTTTATTTTGAATTCTTGGAAATTCTGTTTAGCTATAGCAATCTTATTCTTCTTGATAGCATTAGTACCTTCACAGATCAGTTGTAGCTTCTCCCACAAATCTTTGGCAGTCTTTCAATCTTTGACTTTCATGTACATATTGCTATCTAAGGTTCTGTAAATGATATCAATAGCAACGTTCTTCAGATTTTCTCTTTTTCTATCTTCATCACACAATTCTCCCTTTGGTTTAGGAACAATTTGATTTAAACTATCAGCGGTAATGACTTTAGTTATTTGGAGTGGTCCATCAATTAGCACATCCATCATTTCATCATGTGTAGCACCTAGATAAGCCTGGATACGACGTTTGTATTCATCAAAACGATCTAGAGAGCACATCAACATGATTCTAGCATACTGGTTGTTATCCATGATGCAAAATTTTTTGAAAACAGAAACTAGAAAAGGTTTTCAAAGATTTTTCACATGCACAACAAGTAGGATTACTTCATAACAGAACCTCTGCTCCGATACAAATTTTTGGTCCCTTGAAAAGGTTTTGGTTAAGTTTAGAGAGGGGATGAATAAACTTAACACTTAAAACTTTTTCGCAGTTAAGACAGACTCAGTAGGGTCAATAGTCAACTGACTTAAATAGTCTGCTGATTATTAAGTCCAGTGAAACTGTTGTAGTGGAATATACTTAAATTAAGCCTTTATACTTGTTGTTAAAAGATGATACTAAGTATTGGATACTCAGTAGTGAAAGGTGTGTGAATTCAGTAGCTAGTTCAGCAGGTTGATATGGATAACATGCAATAAATAAAAATGCCGAAAGTAAATGTAGTAAATAAAGTAAGGCAAATTTTATTATGGTTCCAGGCGGTGTAATCCTGTCAGTCCACTCTTCTCCTGTGATGTTGGAGGAAATTCACTACAGTCTTTTGAGGTTGCTGTTACAAAAGTCCCTAAGTTGTTTGTCCTTGACCAATAACCTTGGCTTCACAAACTGAATTCTAAGAACTGGTAGGATTGCTTCTTCTATGTACTTCACTGGTCCTTGAAGGGTTGGATTGCCTCTTCACCAGCTCCACCACAAAAGCAACAGTTCTTGACACTCAGCAGTGCTTCTCTGTCTTCAGGTTTCTTCTTGAAAAAAAAGGGGTTGAATCAAGAAAGTGATTCTGCTTCAGCAAGCTTTTGATCAAGATGATAAGATCAGCAGCTTAAGAACTCGAAATGTAGATACTAGATGATACTTGAATGCTATAACGGTTGAAGAAAATTTTGGATCAGTATGAATGCTCTGTTCAGCAGGTTGTAATGCTCTTTATTTCTAGTAAGTTCATTTTTTAATCTGATCTAGTGGTCCTATTTATAGGTGAAAATCGTGTGCTTGAATTTGAATTTCAAATCTGACCGTTATAGGATTTTCTAATTATTCCTTGAAATTCCCTCTGTTGTACTCCTCTGTCAGTGTCCTTCTGACAGACAGACCGTCGACCAATGGTTTATTTCCAATTTGATTTGGCTCTGAATTCCTTACAACGTTTCTTCAATTTCTACCATTGATTAACTGACTAATCCAATGCTTGAAATTCATCCTTATCCATTTAATCTTCCAAAATAATTCATGAAATAGATTGATCTGATTTATGTATACTCATCAAATGTCTGGTTCTTGAGTTTGTTGAGGTATACATTTGGTCAGCTGACTTATGGTCTGTTGTGTTTTTGATGAACACTCATCTGACTGCTTCTCATCTAACTTTTGATTGTGAAGTTAGAGTACACCATTTTAAGTATAACTAAGTCCCAATCATCACATTTCCGTATATGGAACTTAGACCTTCAATACAAGGTACATGTGATCATTTTAGGCCATCACAGACTTATCTAAATTATGATCCCATATCCTTGGCTTTTAAAACTTCATCACTAAGTTTGAACCCTTAGCCTTCATTACTGAGTTTGAACCCTCAGCCTTCAGTCTTCAGCAGGTCCCAAACACTCTACTGAACTCCTAATATAGACAGGTCTACTGAACAAGTCAGCTGACCTCTTTACAGTGCCTGTTTGATCAAACCTATACAAAGATAAACTATAGTAAACCTATACATTCATTCTAGACATATTTTTGCTTTTGCTCTATAACAGCTAGTCTGGCACTCATCATTAAAACTAAAATATGTCCAACTGTATGCTCAAAACCTTGATAAGTTCATGTTACGAATATTCTACATAAGAATACCCATTAAAAGCTTAATATAAAATTCGCTCAATAATGTCTGATTAAAAAGTGTACAATTAAAGCCTTTTTATAGGCTGCAATGAAAGAAATAAAATAACTTGTAGCCAATGTGGGACAAAAATAAATAATAGAAATAAATAATGAAAAACCTAATAATGAATAATAATAAAAGTCTAATAATATTTGTCATGGAAACAATGTGGGATAAATGAAAACATAAATAGACTTCAAGCCAAAACATCTCAGTTTCAATCACATCATTCCCTCCCGGTTGGAAAGGATTCTTCCTCGAATCAATAGGATGTCGTAAAAAGCAGCCACAAGGACAAAACATGCCGAACCAACAACGAACTCAAATTTCATTCTCGGATGAAATACAAGGCAGAAATACCACTTCAAATCAATGGAACGGTGTGATGATGAACCAAGTGTCAAAAATGCAATATCAAATAAGTCTTCCAACGTGCTAAAAACTTGGAGAAATCCCAAAAAAGTAGCAATATAACAAGAACAATTCACAGCCGGACAGGCAGAAACATACTCAGAAAATGGATGAATGAAATTATGCTCCGGCTGTCCACCAATGTAAACATGATCAAGAAAAACAGTTGGTCTCTAAATGCAAGGCTTGTAAGAGTTCAGATGGAGAGTGAATGAACTCTTATCATTTTTTAAAACTTCTTTCTTGGAAATCTGACTAGTAGGTAGATCAGACTAGTAAGCTACTCATCTAATTTACATACCTGATCTGATTCTCAGAGTATGTATAGCGGAATAAGTATTTGTGAAATAGCCTTGGCTGTGTTTTCATTTAAGTGAGTTATGCAGTGGAATAAGTAAATACTTAAAGTAAATTTCAGAATGTAAGGGAGTCAGAGAGTTCTTATCAATCTTCGGAGTAGCGTAATCACATACATGACCGTTTCTCCTGTGACTTAGGAGGTATCACTATTGTACTCTATGCTAATACAATAGGCGAGTGTCTTTGACACCCCGCAGATGCTTCACAATCTAGTAGCCAATCCTTGACAGCCTCCAGCTGCTTCAATGGTCTACTTCCAAGCAGCTCGTCTAAAGAACTCTTCTTCAACGACTCATATCTTTCTCTTTCCTTCACACCTTCTTGATGTTTCAATAGGTTCAACCTCTTGGTAACAAGTTGCTAATAAAGAATAGTGTTGTATCAAGAATGATACAATATTCTAGCTTTGTTAGATGTATCCTTTTATGATTTGATCTGCTGCTCTTGATCAAGTAGATCTCTGAATATATGTTCGTGAGTGCCTTTGAAAATCTCTTGATTTTCTTGATGTAGATTTGTATGCTTTGAGGATTACTTTGATCACTTGTTGTATGTTGTATATTTTTTGTATCTCTCTTGTTGTATCTCTATATATCTCTTCTTCGATCCTTATATTTATAGCACCCTTTCGAATTCTTCACATTAAATGAAAAGACAACTGTTGTGGAAAATGAGTGCATAACCGTTGGGTGATTTATTTGGTACTAAATGGTTGTAGCTTGTCATACTATGGAATGTAGCTTTGCATCTTGCGTTAAATGCTATTTCTTCCACCTGCATTGTTTTGTAGCCGTAGATCAAGTGTTGATCATATGGACGGCTGCGGGCCTTTAATTCATCGTATCTTTTGGTCACTTAGTCACTTTATGCAATTAATCCGGGAGCTCGTCTGCCTCTGCCTTTGCTCGTCTGATTGCTTTCCTCGTCTGTTTGTCTCTAATTCGTCTTTGCTAATGGGTCGTCTGGATAAGAGTCCGGTCTTCTTGTCTTAGTCTTTTGTCCTAGACTGACCTATTCTATACAGAAATACAAACAAGACTGACTAAACCTATACAATTTGTGTGTTAGACTACTAAGTAATCTTATACTTGGTTACTAAAGCAACTATTTTGGTATCATCAAATCGTCTAACATATGGCGACCTAAAAAATTCCACATATGATGATGCCAAAACCCATACTACAATAAAGTTATAAAAAAAAGAGTAAGATGATTTGACTTGGAGAAAAAGATTGTTTTTATATACATAATATCAAGTCATTGTTACATAGACAAAAGATAACAAAATAGATACAGATGGCAATGAACAAAATACAAAACACTATTCTGGTTTTCTTAAAACTTCCCCAGACTCTTGTCCATCTGTTCCCTTTAAAAAGACTTGATCAAACAGGTTCCCAGCAAAAAGACTTAACTTCTCCTCTCTTCACAGCAAAAACTTCAAAAAAAAAAAAAAAAAAAAAAAAAACTTCTTTCACAACCATCTCTCAAGCAATCCCCTTTCCAGATCCACCAACACTATCTTTATCTTTATCCTCTTCCCCCCTTTTTGGCATTTTCCAGAAGGGCATCAATGAGGATTTTGTTGATTTCAGCTTGACTTGCAATTAACTGATTGAACGTTGTAGATAATGAGGCGACAACTTCATGAAGGTTACGAATATGTACATCAGTCCCTGATGCACTATGATCATCATGTGCCTTTATATGGCCTTCCGGTCGATCAATTTTATGTTAAGTGAAGTTGTTCCTGCTTCCTGATGTAATATTTCTAGACTAAAACTCTTCTAGGATGCGTTGGTGCTGCTTGACCATGCATTCATCTACCATTAATTCCAAGGGGTTTCTGGTATTTCTTGCGAGAGTTGAGACCTCGTGTCTCAGGCTTTTTCCTTCATCTCGCACATCTGTCAGCTTATTTGTGATGCAGCCAAACGCTCTCCCATCAATCTATTGTCTCTTTTAAAGATGGTTTTGGATGCAACTAAGATCGTAATTGATATCTTGCATCATGTTCATCAGACTTGGACCTTGATAATCATCCTCTGATTGTGGTGCCACATAAGATCTAGAGAGCAAGTTTTGTGGAGCTGACTGGTCTCCCCCCTGAGTTTGTTTATTCCCTTTCTGATTTACTTATTCAACATGATCATTTTCACCAAGTATCTCTGTCACTTCAATTTGCTGTGTTTCTTCTTCCTCATCAATTATTGGTTTTGGGTCATCTTTTTCAATTCTTCCCATATGTCCTTCGTTTCCTCCATCATTATCATTGTCATCAACTTCATTAGAGGAGACTGTGATATTAGGCTTGTAGATTGGAGATCATTCCCTCATTTCCGTCAAAATTTCATTGGTAGTGGTCAGGAGTTTCCATGGATCAAAGAGATCCATAAAACTTATTTCAGAATGAACTCCATGTTCATCTGATCTTAGTATGTTCATGACCCATTCCTCTTCATGTCGCAGGTAGGATCTGTCAACTTCATCTTGTATAAACATAGGACTTAATTTCCACTTCATCCATTCAATGACCCTCATCTTGTCATCATATAATGGATCTTGTGGGTCCACTTGATATGGATCGACCCTTGGGAACTCTTGTTCATAAAAGGCATCTGGCATTAAAGATTCAAATTCATATAGATCAAGGCTTACCTCTTTTGTGTTTGAAGGTCCAACAATATCTATCTGATTCACTTGAGGTTGTGGTAGTATGGTGTGGTCTAATGCCGGAGAAGTGATAGCTTCTGTTACTAGGATCTGATCTGTTCCCAAAGGGTCTATTTGTGCTTGCAGAATAGTTTGTTCTCCTATGGAGTAGACTCTTTTATCACTCGATATGCCTTTCTTACTCTTGAACATGCATTTTAATAGTCACCTCTTGTGCAATCCCTGATGCACCTACGTTTGTTGATTGAGCAGCAGTTTGCTTAGCATGTGGTCCCTTGGTTGTCCCAGGTGGATCCTCAGTAGTCTGAACATATACTGGACTGATTGTAAAATCAATGGTCTTTTGTGTTTCTTGGTTCTCTCAAACAATATCTTCTTCATTTCTGATAGTGACATGTCACCATCTACGTCTATCGGTCTCGGGTACAGACGACTCAGTAACAATATATAGGTGTGACATTTGTTGCTCTTCTCAGGGCAGCAAAAGGTAGTCTATCTTCATCGGAGGAAGGTATTATCGGTAGGTTGAGTAAAATTGGATACCTGTGAGGGATGTGATTCAGCAACCGTGGTTGGTGGTTTTATCACCTCTCTTTTCAGCCACTGTCTTTGTCTTTTTTGTTGGCCTGCTTGAAGATGCTTCTGTTTCAGATGTCGAAGCCCGTCCTGGAACATTAGAAATGGTAAAAGATGAAGCATGCCCTGCTGGTGCTACCACGGTGACAATTCTTCTTTTCTTGCCTTTTGTTCTTGCCATCCTTTCTTCATCTGCCAAAAATGTGATATTTGAATTTGGAACATGAATAGGATTGTCATAACAAACCCTAATCTTGTTAAAAGAGACTGGATTATGAATCCAAAAAACTTATTCTAATGAAATTGGCCATTAGTCTTCTTCCCACCATTCTTGTTTTCCAAGGTTTCCTCGTTTTCCAGTTGCTTAACCATTCTGTTGAAGATGTATTCGCTCCAGTTGAACTTCTTCTGTGTATAAATGATATACAACAGTCTTAGCCTATCTTAAGAGAGTTTGTTCTTGTTAATTATCTTACATACTTAAAACCAAAACCTGTTTCGACGGAGATTTGACCCGGCTTATAGGCATTTTCAGGGGATGACTTCTTAATGAAAGTTGTAGATCTTCACATAAGCTTTCCAACGCACTTTGAATCACGTCAATTGGAGGTCTACAACTCAAATAGTAGTCAAGGGACTAACCGATTCGGATTAGTAAAAATCCGAAATATCTTCGTAATACGAATGGCTCATCAAAACGACATTTTCTGAAGAAGTTTCCTTAATAAAAGTTGTATATCTTCAAGAAAGCTTTCCAATGGATTTTGAATCAAGTCAATCGGACTTCTACAACTCAAATGGTGGTCAAGTGGCTAATCGATTCGTATCAGTGAAAATCCCGAAAACGACACGTAATGGGAATGGCCCATCAAAAAGGCGTTTTACGAAGAAGTGTCCTTCATGAAAGTTGAAGAATTTTCCGAGAGCTTAATTTTGACGTTTGAATCATAATTTTTAGAGGTCTACAACTCAAGATATGAATTTTAGAAGTTTTATTACGAATAAATACACAATCGAAGGATCCAGAATCATGGTGAGTCATCTGTGATGATGATACCCGGCCTGTCCGGCTCTTTCCCGGCCCGGGCCGGCCTTCAACTTATTTTCTATAAATAAGGGATCAGAGCAGATGAACGCTTTGCCCCTCTTCTCCTCTTCTTCTCATCTTTCTTCCGTCTATTTTTTTTGGGGGGGCCTATATGTAGTAATATATGTCGTTATAATGTCGGTGTAATAACCCGACTAATTATCATTTTAATATAATTTCGTTTCCGTTTTTATTGCTTTCTTTTATTTTATGCAATTAGTATAAATATATATATATATATATATATATATACGTATATTATATATATATCTATATATATATATACGTATATACTATATAAGTTTGTAGTTATCTTTTTCGTTTTGTTTTCTTTCGTTTTGTTATTTTCGTTGTTATTTTCGTTAATATGAGTAGTTAAACTCAACATAGCCGAATTATGTGAAAACGGGTAAAATTAACCCTCGGGAGACGAGATGGGAGTTGTGTCGTGCTTAAATTAAACGTTCGTATGATAAACTCATGTTTTAAACTTGTTTTGATCATTTTAATAGCTTTGAATAAAATTGACAACTTTGTTCACGGTTACATCGAGCTTTTAAATATATTTTACGGTGAGATGTGAGATATGGATATCACTAATCATAGTCCTGATTGTTAGATTGACAATCTAAGTGATAGATCGGACTATGCCTAAAGTGAGATTCTTATTTTTACGAGGTGAATAAAACATGTATTAGAATCACTAAACCATAGTCTTAATCGTTAGATTGGCAACCTAAGTGACACGTTAAAACTATGTTTTTACGTGAGGTTTTTCGAGCGGTTTTTTATTCCGGTCAACCATGTTAGGCGAGTTAGCTCTCTAAGGGAGGGTTAATAAACCTAGTGTGGGGATTAAGTGAGAGAGCATTTCGGATCTTAACGCAAGAATAAAGAGTTGACTCCCGTGAATATCATATAGGCTGAATCGGATAAAACACACTCCTTATCAAGTTTTTCTGTGGGGAGATAACTTTGTTGGATCATGCTCGGCTATGCTTTTTAATCACCTAGTTAATCTCGTTAGTTAAAATTTATTTTTCGCATTAGTATAAACACTCCACTTAAAACTTTGATCGCCTTTAGACTAAGAATCACGTTCGCTTTGGTACTCACAACCACATTTCTCTTGGGACGACCTCGTACTCCTGTAGCTATCCTAGCAATCGACCTGGTACTCTGCCAGTTAGAGAGTTAGTTTACCCACAGTTGCGAGTCTTTATAAATGTATTTTTAGTGGGTGAATTTTTCGCTCATCAAAAATTGGCGCCGTTGCCGGGGAAATGTGTGATATTGTTGTGATATCTTGTAAGTGAACCGAAGGCTTGGGCCTAGGTTTTTATTTCCTTGTTTTATTTAGATGTCGACAAAGAGCTATGGATGCTAAAGTGATATTGTCCTGAACTCGGTTTGAATACGACTTTGGTACTTAGCCTCTTCGGAGGGTGATATCTTGTAAGTCTGGCTAAAACTGGGGATTAGGGCCTTCGGCAACCATAACTTTTTGAGGGGTCTAAATATCGTGTGTTTACGAAAAAAAAAAAAAAAAAAACGAAAAAACAAAAAAAAAAGAAATTTTTTATTGTTTTATTGTTGTTTTCTGAGATCTTGCAGATTGAGCTTAAATGGATGGATTTTTCAATCAAAACTACTCGGTGAACAACAATACCCCTACCAACCTTATCAACAACCGGTTCGTGTCGAGCCTCGATATCAACGGCGAATAACCAAGGTTCATGGAATTATCGGTGCCCTAGTGCATACCGGGACCGAGTTATGGTTATTCGAGTTATGAGCCACAACATTACGAGGGTTACCCGAACCACTAATGCTTATCGGGATTACGGTGTTCATACTCGGCACGTTGATAGCTTTAACCATATTAAGCCATCGATCGATGTACGGAATGGCAAGAGGACTACTACTCACCTCCGATGAATCAAAGTCAATATGATCGGTGCGCCCCCATACCTGCCACAAGAAGAATTCACCGACAAAATAGAGCAACTAGAACGATTGAACCGGATCTTGGAAGAGCGGCATGTTGGACATGCGGGGAGTTCAAGGTAAGTACGACTCCGCTATAAGAAATCTTCAAGACAAGGTGGGGCAATTGATTGAATTAGTGAGGTATGTGAAAGAGGCGAGACGAGTGCAATAGAGGTGGTTAGGGATGAAAATGTTATCACTTTGAAAAGTTCGGGGTGAGAATGAGGTTGATAATTCGGTTCGCGAAGAAAAAGTGCAAGATTTGGAGATGACGAGTTAGAGGAGCGAGAGATTGATTGGCCATCTTTAGTAAAGCCAACGGGGAGAGTTGGTAATAGTTAATATATCGGTCCCGGATTACTACATTCGTCCACTGCGTGGATGAATTTTACGCGGTCCGGTTGTGTACTCCCCATACATTTAGCCTATCTTAAGAGAGTTTGTTCTTGTTACATTTACCTCTTGATAGATTCTTAATAATCATATCAAGATTGAGACAAATATTCTTTTTCATTTTCTTTGAGTTGCAGCCAATTGCGATCTTAGGTCCAGGTCCACATTCAATTCTCCGAAAGAATGTTGGTCGATTGTTAATTCTCGCACTCTGAGGAGTTGTTGAGGGACTTGTTTCCAATGCCATGACTTCATGGAATGTGTCCTTGTTGATTTTGAGGACTTTCCCTTGCACTTTTGTATTGATTTCCTGCTTCTAAGGATTGTCGACTGCATTTTTCCAAAATTCACCAATATCCTCGAGACTGTATTTCGGATTCTGGTAGTTAAGAATGGAATCAAGTTTTGTTCTTCTCAGATAACCTTCCATGAGTTGAGCAATATCAGAGTTCTCATCTGCCCTTAGATATCCATCGAGATGGTATGATTGCCCAGTGAGTACTTGTTTTACGTAGGCCATTTGAAGATTTTTGGGAAAATGATGAAGATTTTAAGGATTTCAGGCAATATAGATAAAGATTTATGGACAGATTTAATATTGTTCTTCAGAAATAGGGTGTTCAATTTCTGAGAAGTGGACTTTGAAACGAGTGAGTTGGGGGGTTTTATAGGTAATGGATGATGGAGATGTAAATGCTCTAAGGGTGGTGTGTATCAATGTGAATTTTGTTGTAAGTGGGAGAGGTAATGGTGATATCGTTTCTAGGGTGTCGTGAAAGACGTCACAGATCACAATTATGACTGTCTGGAGACACAAAACGTCTTTCCAAGCTATCAGAATTTTGATCACCAGACTTCTTGCTAATGGCTAGCTTCCACGTGTACCATTGCATTGGGACTCCACATAAATATCCAACTAACTTCTTGTATTGCTAATGGCTAGCTTCCACGTGTACCATTGCATTGGGACTCCACATAAATATCCAACTAACTTCTTGTATCAAGCAGTAATGTGACAAATCATAATGTATAAGATTTGTTACCCAATGACCCCATTAATAATCTGCCCATTATACTTGTAATCAAAAATTGATTTGATATATCATACTCGTCTTGTATATCACCATTTTGACTATCTTCTTTTTTGACTTTTCCCATAGTCGTCTTCATTGTCAGAAGTCGTCCGTTTGATCCATAATGTGCTGATAGTCTTACATCACCTTTCTCGACATTGTCCCTTATGAAATGATGTCTTATATCAATGTGTTTTGTCTTGGAATGTTGTACAGAATTCACTGATATTGATATTGCACTTGTATTGTCACACGTGATCGTAATATCATTTTCTTCAATCTCATAGTCTCTTAGTTGTTGTCTTATCCACAATACTTGAGCACAACAACTTCCTGCAGCCACATCTTCTCGCCTACTGATTGAAATCTTGAGGAAAATAATGACGAGAAGAACGTAAGTATTCCTGTCCATGCTTCTGCCTTAAGTTCTTCAGATATCACTAATGGAAAGTGTATATATGCTTTTTGTGAGGACTTAGGATGGTTGGTTGACGAATGCACCAAGCCCATTTATAGAATAAAACCCTTTCTTTACCCATGTTATATATTAATACCTCACTCCCAATATTTAAGTCTATTTAGCTTTATAATTAATTAATTGGAAAATTAGGGATAATGACACAATCTGAAATATTTTTAAGTAATAGGACAGCTACGTATTTTTTATAGGGAGAAGGACAACTGCATAATTTTTATAGCGAGAAGGACAAACAGTGAATCCTGAAAATCGGTGAATCTCCCCGGTGAATCCCAAAATCAGTGAATTTCGACAGTGAATTTCGACAGTGAATCCCGAAAATCAGTGAATTTCGATAATGAATTTTGAAAATTAGTAAATTTCGACAGTGAATTTCGGCAGTGAATTTAAAACAGTGAATTTCGAACACAAGTGAATTTCGACAGTGAATAAATAGTTTTGTCCTTTATGCAAAAGTTTTAAAAGACTGTCCTTCTACTCAATTGATGAAATATTTCTGTCCTTCTCACTCATTCCCCCTTAATTAATCTTATAATATAAGTCAATTTAAAAATTCAGTGAAACATTTATTACAATTTTCTTCCTTTTACTCCTAATTTAATAGACATTCACTTACTTTACAACTATTAATTACATTAATGAAAGTCAAATGATACTATAAACTTTTACCATTAAAATTAAGAGGGAGCGAGAATAAAGGACTTATAAGAGGAAAAAATACGAATCATGACAGTGGAAATAAAAATTGAGTGATAAAGACAATTTCATTGTTCGGTAGAGTGGAATTGACCTCAAATCTATTATTCCACTGTTTCATCGTTTTTTACGAAAATGACCTCGAAATGACATCGAAAAAAATATCAAATGGGTTGTATGAATAAAGAGAACAAAAAAAAGAAAAATATGGTGAAAGAATTATGATTGACGTTCAGACCAAAATATATATTCACTTTTGTAATTAAATATTAAAGAATTTAAATTGTAGTGGAATGAACATTTGTCATGTTTACCCAATAAAAAATATCATTGTCTTGTTTACATATTTCTGGTTTTAAATTATTTTTTTAACAATAAAGCCTAAAATTAATAACACATAACAAATTTTTTAATCCGTATAAAAAGATGTAAACGGAATTATATTTCGGGACGAACATTAACTAAGCAAAATAAGTGTCATAATGACTCGTTCATTTAAGCTTATGAGTCGTATTCGCCAGGCCGGGTCGACACAATACAAGGTGCTTAGTCAAAATACCGAAAGAATGAAAAAATTATTCCAATTTTTTTTTTATGTAATTATGCGGAAAAAATTTAGGGATAAGAGTTCTAAATGACATAATATAGAAGATGTCAGGCAAGAAGAACTATAAGAAAATATTTTTGTTAAAAAAACATTTTATCCGTGAAAATGAAAGTGAATGTGAATTTGAAATTGAATTACGTTGGTTTACCGCACAAACCAACGGAATTCAGTTTCATTTTCACTTCCACGAATGAATGTCTATTTTTTATAAAAATCTTTTCTTATAGTGTTAAAATCCTGGCTTTTCTAAATTTTGTTCTAATTGACAATTAACTAGTAAAATTATTCCTTGTATTTTGTTTTTTATGTGATTGTTTGTTTTTGGGATCGAGTCTAGGAAAGATTCTATTGTAACCAAAATTTATTTCTGCACATACCAGGTGTACTAGAGAATTCTTCAACCAACAGTGCAACACATAATACAGAACATAACAATTGAAACCAAATCAACCAGATTGATTAACCCACAGATACATATTTCTTCTATCAATTAAGCCTATTCTCTTGCGAATTCTCCTTATGAATAAGATTTAATTAAATTCCTTGGGACAATTGTTTAAGCATATAGTCAAAAGATAATGCAAAGCTATAAAGCACTGACACTTCAATCTGGTATCGTGTGTCGTGTCCGATACTTCATGATACACCAAACATGGCCACTGCGCCTCCGATACATGTCGGTTGATTAAAATAATATTATTTAAATTTTAATATCTGACACGCTTTCGACATTCTCCGACGCTTATGAACGCAATATCTTTTCGGTTTTGTTTCTTTTTTCTTTATTTAAGTTTTCTTTAACGAAATATCTTTTTGGTTTTGTTTCTTTTTTCTTTATTTAAGTTTTCTTAAATAGAAATTTTAAAATACACCGTGTTACGGTAAATATCGAATTGGAGAAAGATGATGCAAAAAGACAGAGAAAAGGAAAATTTGTGGAAAAGCTTTGAGATATGAGTACATGAACGGCTTTGATACTGCATGAACTCAAAGAGGTTTTATTTGATATTGGACTTGGCCGTTGACCACAATCTCATCCACTGAAGAGCAGAGCAAAGTCCGTTGATACAGTTTCGTAGCATGTATTGTCTGAATCGTATACCTCATGTTCACAGCTACGTGGCTAAACTCATGTGCAATTATAATCTTCACCACATACACCGCAACCCCAGTCAAAACATGTTTCATCTAAATAGCACGGCATAGTATTGCAATTAGGAGGAGTGGGCGCTTGTGGTTTATCATCTGTGCAATTATAATCATCACCACATACTCCGCAACCCCAGTCAAAACATGTTTCATCTAAATAGCACGGCATAGTATTGCAACTAGGAGGAGTGGGCGCTTGTGGTTTATCATCTGTGCAATTATAATCGTCACCACATACTCCGCAACCCCAGTCAAAACATGTTTCATCTAAATAGCACGGCATAGTATTACACCTACCAGGAGGCGCTGGCGCTGGTGGTTCATTACATGTGCTTGTAACGGTATTACAAGATCCGCAACCCGTATCGTCCGTTATACAACTGTCCATTACCATTTCATCTAATTTCGACTTATAAACAATACAGGACCAGCTGCCACAATCTACAAGCTTCCTTGGTCCAAGAAGCGAAAGATTAATGACGTGGTTGATTCCTTTGAGATTTTGTTTCATTGCCGTATTGAATGTTTTTTCAAGCTCATCATTTGTTTGCTTTCCGCGTGTTGCGACCATGTAATTACAACCTCCTGCAACAACGTACATTTATTATACATATACTACCTCCGTCTCAAAATATAAAGCATCATATATTTTTAGATTTGTTCCACAATATAAATCATTCTATTTACCAATTCAACATTTATTACTTTTTTTTCTCTATCTTACCTCTAATTTATTATCAATCAAATCCACTTTTTAATACTTAACAACTATTACATTAATGACAGACAAGGCCATTTTAGTATTAACCTTTAACTTATGACAATTAATCAACATTTTAAATCTGTGTGGAAACCTCTAGAGATAGTAATTGGTTAATTATAGGATCATCAAGGCATGCATCTGTTTTCATTGAATCAAAACACTCCTTAAATCAAAACACACCAAACTGTGAACACTCCTTTACGATTATAACTTTTTTTTTTTAAAACTAGTCCATTATAATAGTATGACTGGGGCGGTTGCACCTTCAAAGAAAATGGTCAGCCGACCCACTAAAAAAAAATATGATAGTCGAATTTTTTTTTTTAGGTTTACATTTATATGTGGAACTGGCCCGTTTATTTTTATATATCGATACCTATTGAACTGTATTGAACTATAATATATTAAATTATGTTTAGTAATTATAAATATGATAAATTTCCGACCCGTATCACTAAAATCCTGGAGCCGACCCGGGTACGAGCGTTAAATAATAGCAAAGAACAAGTGCAATAGCCAATATATAACAAGAGACAAGAGGGACTAGAGAAATTAGTTACCGGAGATGAGGAGAAAAATGAAGAGAAGAACGTAAGTATCTCTGGCCATTGCTTCCGCCCGCCTTAGGTATATATATTCAGATATCACTTAATGGGAAGTTTATGCTTTTCTTGAGGACTAAGGGTGCTTGGTTAAGAAATGCACCAGGCTATTTATAGAATAAAACATTCTAACCCATGCATAATATTATTAAACAATTACATTTTTTTATTTATTTTTTATTTATTTTTTTTTTTTATTTTTAACAATTGATATTGTTCTAAATATTAAGCAAAATGAGAGTCATAAGATATTTTCCAACTCATATATATTTGACTCAATCATTTACACTTATGAGTCGTATTCGTCGGGCCAGGTCGTGACAATACAAGGTGCTTAATTTGTTAAAATACAGAAAGAGAAAACACAAAAAATATTCCCAAATTTTTAATGTAATTTAAGTAAGATAAAAAAAATTCTTTCTTGTTTTTTGCTTGTTGTCCTGTTTTTAGGATCGGGTCTAGAAGGATGAAAAGGGCGGCACATAGAATCAGCTATGAAAGATTCTATTGTAACACGTTCTAGGTGTACTAGTGAAACTACTGACGATCCTGAAAATCGTCGGATATATGATCTGGGTCTAAATCCTCTAGAACGACTAACTAAGAGCCGATAACAATGGAGATGGAAATTGGGATGTGATTTCGACTGAGCTTGAGAGTTAGTTTCTCTCAAGTTGCCTACGTATCCAATCAATGTTATTGGAATCAAATCTCTCGTAGTTCCTTAGTGTTGTTTATATAGGGAGGCGTTTCGCCCTTGTTGTGTTAGACAAGTATAGGATTCTAAAACCCTAAGGATTATTACGTGTCAATCTCCTTTATAAGAGATAATTAGGATAGCGTTTAAATAATATGTCAGTAAGGTGACTTAAACTTTACATTTTGGTGGAACCAATCTGAAGACTCAGCTGAGTGATGGTCAGCTGAGAAGTGTATTCAATTCTGTGCATCAGTAGGGTGGAGTCTACTGAGCTTCTGTCAGCAGGGTGACTATCAGCAGGGTGATAGTCTGCTGAGTACTTGAATACAGCAGGGTCCCACATCTGTTAATTCTGTTATGTGACAGCTATACATTGTCATTAAAAGGAGGACACGTGTAAGGGTATTTATGGCAGATCAGACAAAGATTCCCGGCGGCTAGGGTTTAGGGATTTGTGCCTATAAATACAAGCTTGTTGTCTCATTATCCGAGTGTGTTGAAATCGTAAAATTCGGTGCATAATAAAATATCTCTTTTCTCGCCCGTGGTTTTTTACCTCTCCCACCGAGGGGTTTTCCACGTTAAATCTGTGTTCTTCTTGTTTCTGTTTTTCTCCTTTGATTGTTTATGTTTGATTGCTTCTGTTTCTTGCATCTGAAGTTATCTCCATTCGTTTTATAACAAGTGGTATCGGAGATAGGTTCTGGAGAAAACAATCTGTACGATCAACTTCATCTTCACCAAGGCCTTCAGCAAGGTGCTAGGATCTGTGATAAAGTTGTAATCTTTAGCAAGGAAAGATGTCGCGGTAAACGTAAAAATCGATAAATTTACGGGAAGGAACAAGCTTTTGGTCCGTGGCAAATCAAGATGCGTGCACTTTTGAAACAAAGGGGTTTGTGGAATCCTTTATCCGACAAACCAAATACAAGTGCAAAGCAGATTATGCCGGTCTGGAAGAGAAAGCACATTCAACCATCATGTTGTGCTTATCCGATGATGTTATCACCGAGGTTGCCGAGGAAGACACCGCGAACCAAGTTGTGGAAAAAGCTTGAAAGCCCGTATATGACCAAGTCACTGACCAACAAGTTATTATTGAAACAGAGGTTGTTCAGTTTGAAGATGCATGAAGGGAGTCCACTGAGGGAACATCTGGACCAGCTGAACACAATATTGCTTGATTTAAGAAATATTGATGTTAAAATTGAAGATGAAGCCCTAATCCTGTTAGTGTCACTACCGGCATCATATGAAAACTTTGTGCAGTCTTTCATAGTTGGAAAGGATACAGTAGCTTTGGAGGATGTAAGGTCTGCCTTACATGCCAGGGAGCTTAGACACAAGGCCGCCGGTACAGACACGGTCGAGTGGGGCTAGTAGCCGGCGAAGCAATAGTGGAAAAGGATATGGACGAAAGAAGAAAAAGAAGTCGTGTCCAAAGGTCCTAAGTCTACCGATGTCCGTAATTACCGTAAGGAGCGGGGACATTGGAAGTCCAATTGTCCAAGGAAGAAGAAACAACAGGAAGGCACTTCGGCACATGCCAGCCTTGGCTACCGAGCAATCCGATGAGGATCCGGTTCTAGTTGCGGGGGACTCTACACACCATAATGATGTGTGGATACTTGATTCTCGGAGCATCCTACCATATTTGTCCAAACAGGGAGTGGTTTTCTACTTATGAGCGGATAGATGGTGGTCAAATTTATATGGCCAACAAAGAAGGTTTGCAAAGTTGTGGGAATTGGCTCAGTAAAGTTAAGGACAGAGGATGGTAAATTTTGTACACTGAAAGATGTAAGACATGTTCCACAGATGACCAAGAATTTGGTATCTCTTAGTCTACCTGGACAAAGAAGGGGTTCAATTTCAAGGGTGAAGGTGGACAAATTGAATGTCTTCAAAGATTCGATTGTGGTCCTCAAAGGCATCAAGAGGGGAACCTTGTATATATTACAAGGATCTATCGTATCCGCACCGCCGTCGTTGCATTCTCACAGACTCGGTACCGTGGCACACGAGACTAGGTCACATGGGTGAAAGGGGTATGCAGATTCTTTCTTCAGCAGGTTTTCTTGGGGGATATAAGGTCAAGAATCTGGACTTTTGTGAACATTGTGTGTTTGGGAAGCTGCATAGAAGTAAATTCTCAGCAGGGTTGCACAATACAAAGGCAACACTTGATTATATCCATTCAGACTGCTGGGGTCCATCAAGAGTTGAGTCATTGGGTGGTCACAGATACTTTGTGTCATTCATAGATGACTATTCAAGGATGACTTGGGTGATGATGATGAAGAACAATAGTGATGCATTCGGTAACTTCAAGCGAAAGTGGAAGGCCCTAGTGGAGAATCGCTTAGGCAAGAAAATCAAGAAGCTTCGTACAGATAATGGTCTGGAATTCTGCTGGACGGATTTTGATTCATTTTGTGCAGCTGAGGGTATTGCCAGATGATGACCAAAATAGTAACGACCAACCTTAACCGGCAGGGTACCGGGTCGGAAGTACTATAGAGGTGAGCAAGGTCGTATCCCACGGAGAATCAATCGAATACCAAAGTCGTCTTCGGATTTAGTTTAGATCAACCAAGGTATTTCAAGTTTAATTACACTAAAACGGAATGTAAACTAGAGATATTAAAGATAGAAAGATACATAGCCAAACCATGATCCAATTGACTACTTTTGCCCCTCTAATCGATTATTCGGGAATGGGATTAACCATCCTACCAACCTAACGCTTATATCGACTCATCCATGGGTGCAAACTCCTAAGCTAGTGTAGGACGCCATTCAACAATCAAACACCCTTTGCCCGGTTCAACAGTCCGCCTTTAAGGATTTAATTGACCGAAACAAGATTAACGCACTAGAATTGCCCGATTTCACAACCGATTAAACCTCACTCCCTAATCAATCTAAACAACTCAGTTGATTATAAGGAATGATCTCAAAACCCCTTTTCCCACACCCCTTCGCAACATACATTTATAAAAGTGGTGTGTGTGTTCATGAACTAGGTGATCAAGCTAATCCACGCATTAAGAACAAGTTTTAAGACATGAAATTGTCAATATAACAACAATTAAACACTACCCATTCCCAATTTCATCAATTAGAAGGCAATTTCATCCATCTTCACATGATTTGACTATGATATATTTAGCTACTCATAATGGAACTAGGAACGAAATTAAAGACAGAATTAAAGCCATAAGAGAAGAGAAAACTAAAATTGATTACCAAATTCGTGTAAAAATCTGAATTACATCAAGATCCAACACCATCCAACGTTAATTGCCGATGAAGAAGACCCACAAAAGATGAAATCCAAAAGTAGAGAGGAAACTTGAGCTAGATTGAGCTAATTTTATCTATTGACTAAAATAGAAGAGAATCTAATAGTGAAAGAGTGAATTTCGATCTAGGGGAGAAGAAGGGTTTGGGGAGAAAATTCTAGGTAAAAATGGAGTATCAAAAAGTGTCCAGCCTCTCACAAAAATCTGTGCAATCCTCTATTTATATGTGCCCAAAATCTGTACTAAGAGCTGTCAAATGCGTACACATTGCTGTCCAATGCGCACGCATTGCCCTGTGGCTGTCTG
The DNA here is from genome assembly GCA_036785695.1 of Gentiana straminea. Classification (NCBI taxonomy): domain Eukaryota; kingdom Viridiplantae; phylum Streptophyta; class Magnoliopsida; order Gentianales; family Gentianaceae; genus Gentiana; species Gentiana straminea. Next base: position 8,568,908 of record JAVUPR010000300.1, on the reverse strand, counting down.
TCAAAATCTGACTTTGCTGAGGTGGATGCGTACGCATAGACTGGAATGCGTACGCATGCCCACTTCCTTAGCTGCTGTTTCTTCTGGAATGCGTACGCATAGAGAGGAATGCGTACGCATTGTTCCTGTTCTTCCCATCCCGAGCATCCATCAATGATGCGTACGCATAGCAATGCGTACGCATAGCTTGGAATGCGTACGCATAGCTTGGAATGCGTACGCATAGAGTTCATTTGTCCAAACTTTGCATCCTGTACCATGGTTGCGTACGCATAGCTCATAATGCGTACGCATAGACTGCATTTCTCCATCTTTTGCACTTTTCTTCAACTTTTCTCATCCCCGAACCTCGGTCTTGCCTTTTTGAGCTCATTACCTCACCTTCCAGGCTTACGAGCACCTAAATCCTGTGTCATGACGTCCAAACATATACCGAGCATAGTTTCACAAGATAAATAGGACTCGAAAGGACTAAAAACATCATCAAATAACACGGTTTGCCATCTATATGATGGTTTACCTCAACGTGATTGCATTGTGTGTTTTCTCCCTTAACATGGCCTAAAATTGCCCGGAATGAGCCAAAAGTGCCGTAAATGGGGGTTGAACTAAGCACCGGAGCAAAGTAAAGTTGACTCTCATCAACCACCCCCCACTTAGCGTTTGCTCGCCCTCGAGCAAAATGAGCGTTTTAAAAGAATCCAAGGAGTCAACGTCACACGCGTATGTCAAGTCAATCACACCTCAATGATAAACGGAAAGTAAATGAGTGAATGCATAACACTTAACCCTATCTTATCAATCAAACGGGATGTGTGTGAGTGAATAGCTTTTCCTACATTTACCACGGTTCACCGGTTCGGATTATGGATGCTAGGTTAATCACGACTACACCATAGGCTCATACTTCATAAGCATCTCCACTAATCGAGGCCAACCGAGGCTAAGTGAGGTCAAGTAGGACTTGCACGGTTGTAACGTTAGGCTAGGGACGGGGCTAACCGAAGGGAATATTCTGGGGAAAGACAAGAAAGAAATAAAACGAGCAAGCTTAATCTCGGGGTGTACAATGTAGAATGTAGCTAGCTCTACCCTTCTCTAGCTAGCTCAAAAAAATGAGCTTAGAAACATGATTCATTAAGTAAAACGCCATATCGCACTATGTCTCAAGTGTAACGAGGCTCAAATGTAGATGAAATCATGTTTCTAGACCGGAGACTCGTCCCAAATACAAACATCACAACTCAAATCAAAAACACAAGTCTCAAAACGCTTGGCCTTCTTTGACTCAACCTCTATTACACTTTTATTGACTTCATTGCAGGCTTTCTTTGATTGATTTCATTCTCTTTTGAGTTTTTTTTTTTTTTTTTTTTTTTTTTTTTTTTGAACTTAGAAAGCTGCATTATACAAATTAAACAGGTTTGAGTCAAGGGCCATCACATGAACATAATACGAATCAAGCTCCTACCCTCCAAGATATGAAATAGCTCGTAAAAACACCAACTCCTCTCAAAATACACATCACTCTACCACCCCACACTTGCCTAAGCAAGTGTGATTAAACGAAAAGATTAAGCTTAACTCGTAGGGTGTTCAAGGGAATGTAGACCACAAATAAGGCTCGGGGTTGGGAAATTACGGGCTAAATACGAATGGCTAAGTGTCGGATGGGGGTCTAACCATCCTACCAAGGCTTAGAGGGGTTACTGTGGAATATGTCACGGGATGGCTATATGGCTCTAGTTAAATCAAAGAAATGCCATAACTATTGTTCCAAACTCTACCAAAGTCGGCCTTTCTATTTCGTCTCGAAGTTAATGATATGAGTTCTAGGTAGCCGAATTGTGCCTGAGTCTACCATAATCGGTCACTAGTTACCATGGTTCATGAAATCGAAGCTATACGTGCGTGAAAATCCCGTTTCCAAGATAAGGTAGTAAGCCAAGTATCATGCATTTAAACATTCACTAACCATTTATCCTATCGGTGTGACGGCTCAACATACGAATGCAACATCAATACCATGGAAAATTTTAAAAAATGCTCAACTTTTTGCTAGAGAAGTGATCACACACTAAGCATACAACACAATGGCCAGAAACACAATAAAGCACATATCAAAGCTAAGCCTACCACCCCCCACTTTAAATGCAACACTGTCCTCAGTGTGTAAATGATAAAGAGAAAGAAGGCTTAGCTTAACCCGGCAGAAAGGCGCAACTGTGTACGTGACATGTCTAGGGAAGCTCCATCCCAAATACCTACACCAAGAGAAACCAAGAAAACACAAACACGGGGAACAGCCACCGTGCCGAATAGAGGCAGTAGATATCGAGATATAAGAAAGATAATGCCACAAATACAATTAGGGGAGGATACGGGGGAAATACCGACTCAGATTGCATGTGACCAAAAATATCAAATAAAAGAAATACAGTATCAACCATGCATAAAGATATGGCCAAAACAGGCCAAAGTAAAATCATCCAAGTACGGTAAAAAGAAGAAAAAGTGAAGAAATTAGTGTAGTGCCCCTCGGGCTTACATCAAGGCCAACTGGAAACTGAAAAGTGCAAAAGACGACCGACTAGTCTAGGGCTATACAACGAGAGAACGGGAATAAAATAAACTCAAGCACGCGTAGACTGGTCTGGGGGATCACGCACGAGGTAAAGGTCAGCTGGATCGTCTGGCTCAACGGCAGGTGCAGCAGTAGTATGGGCTTGAGTAGCCCCAGCAGTAGGAACATCACCCTCGAAAGTGACCTCATCATCCTGAACTCCGATCAAAACGTCGGTGGAAGCGCTCTCTCCTCCCTCAGCAGGTGCAGCAGTAGTACCTGTAACTGTGGTGGCCTGTGGTGTGACCTCGTCTCCATCAGAAGCACTACCTTCCCCCTCTCCCTCACTACCCTCATCACCAGAACTAGACCCAGAATCAGAACTACCCTCCACATCACCAGACTCACTGCCCTCAGTGTCAGAACCACCCTCCTCAGCAGTAGCCCCCTGATCTCCCTCATCTCCCCTCTCCTGAAAAGCAACCTGAGTGACAAAAGAGTCTAACTCCCCCGGGAAAACACAAGATAGAGCTGGCCGACGAAGCTTCTTCCTAACGGAGGAGTTGCCGGAGGTGTGGATTGCCTCGACAAGACCGGCTAGGACAAGCCTCTGATCCTCAGCCCACGAGCGGAAAGATGCTGCCATGGTGTAGACATGACGCTCGAAGGTGGAAAGAGGAGGAAGAGAGGATGGAGCGGAAGAAGAAGGTCCGGAAGGTTGGGCTGGTGGAGGTGCAACGGAGGGGGAAGGAATGGAGGCAGGGGGTGGAGGGGCTGGAACAGAGGGTCGGGCATGCGTACTCCTGAGGACAGCATGCTCCGGGTTCTTACGAACACGCTCGTCTCCAGGGTAGGTTAAAACACCCGCGGAGGAAGCTAACTCAAAGATGAGATGAGGAAAGATGAGGGCTCGCTTAGCATCAGCTTTAAAGTTCGTGAGCTGGTTATAAATGTAGCGGCCAACATCGATAGGAACATCGAAATGGAAAGCATAGAGAAGGTCGAAGTCATCTTTGGAAAGTCGGGACTGATTTTTGCTAGGATGAAGGCGGTTCAGAAGGAACTTGATCAAAAATTTTGTAGCATCAGACATGGAACTGATCAAGAGACTGGGGGCTTTATCGGATTTGGCTGAGAACTGAACTTCGGGGCATAACACTTGTCTACCCTCCTCACGAAATTTTGGCTTAGACTTCTCGAGGGTAGCAAGGGCACGGACATAATCTTTCTCCAATGGCACCCCGGGAATGTGAAAATGGGTATTGATAGACTCGGGAGAGATAGTAAGGGTGACTCCCCGGACTTTAACTGAGGTGCAAGGCTGTGGAGAGGCTGTCCAGTTTGCAAAGAATTCCCGAACGAGGGTGAGATTTGGTGGTTTGGCATTGGTGGTTAGGAGGGGGTTCCACTTTCGTTGTGCGATGTTCTCATCGAAGTGCATGCCAACATCCTTAGAATCGAAACACCGCTCAACAATGGGGCTCTTTTTGACAAAGAAGTTTTTGTAGTTGTCGAGGGCTAAAGGTGAGATGAAACGCTGTTCAAACGGGATTGGACCGGAGGTACCCCTAGGAGGATTGGACCTAGGTTGACTAGACGGTTCCCGGATGGTGAGGGCTGCCCCTCCTCGAGTCTTTGGCCTTTTTGAGGGTTTCTCGGCCGGAGCCTTACCCTTTCGTTTGGCCAAGGCGGAGGAGTCGGGATTGGACGTGGATTTGGGTGGAGCCATTAACCTAAGGTGTAGACAAAACAGAGATAGCACCGGAACAACACCACAACAACCAACAAACACAACCCGATTAGCGTCCAATCGGGATTTCCCAAACACAACAGCACACAATCCGAACCAAAACGAACCACAAAACGGCAACACCACCACCACAACGCAATGTAGCACAACCGAGCCACAACACCACCACCACAACGAGACAAGACAAAGCCATAAATTGCAAAAACAGTCAACAACAGTCACAGGTGAAAAAAAATGGCGGAAATTGACCAGAGGATATCAAGCTATTCTTACCACACGAGGGAGAGGAGGATTTGGAGGAAGAAGGCCATCCGAAATCGCGGCAGTTAATAGCACAGAGAGGGTGGCCGGAAAAGTGCTTCAGGCGGCGTCAATGGCAGAAACACGCAGCAGCAGGTAATGAAATAGTAGAAATTGGGGATGGAAGGAGGAGAAATTGGGGGTGGGTTGAAGAATTAAGGGGGTAAGGGGTGGAAAAGATGAATCGCGGTGGAGAGTGGCCGGATAAAAGAGAGATTAGGTTGAAAATTCGGTTAGGAAATGAAGTGAAACCGCCTGCTGTTGTTTAAAAAGGAGAAGGAATGCGTACGCATAGGGTATAATGCGTACGCATTGGCCGGAAGAGGGAAAGGGGTAATGGACGCTGTTGAAAGAATGCGTACGCATAGGGTATAATGCGTACGCATTGCTGGCTCTGAAACTCACTGGAAGAAAAGATGCGTACGCATCCAAAATAATGCGTACGCAAAGGAAGTGCTGAACTCTCTGCTGAAGTGATGCGTACGCATACAATCTAATGCGTACGCATAGAATCTGTGACAAAGAAGCTGAACTCACTGGTTTCAGAATGCGTGCGCATTAAAAGGAATGCGTACGCATTGCCCTGTGTCTCACCAAAACTGCACATTTCAGCCTAGACTCCCACTCTAACACCCTAGATCACTTCTAACACCTAAAAACTACTCAAAAACAGAGAAACGGTGGGTTGCCTCCCCCAAGCGCCTTTGTTTTATGTCGTTGGCTCGACGGAATGACTTATACGGTGCCAACTTTAGAGTTATACCGTTGACACAAAGATGGAATTGGTGGATAAAAAGAAGTTTGATGGAGTTATACGTTTTGAATGCCAAGTTTAAAGTCCTTGACAAGACTCACAAGGTCCCACACAAGGGACGGGGTCCTTAAGGAGGATAACCTCGAGTGCCTCATCGAAATGTAACCTTTCGTACCTCTTCAACCGAAGGCCATTTGTAACAAACTTCCCCTTGGTTGGGTGAATGATTTCGACGGCACCGGAGGGGTAGACCTTAGAAACTACATAAGGACCCGACCAACGAGATTTGAGTTTGCCTTGAAAAGGTGAAGGCGAGTGTTATAAAGGAGGACTTCGTCACTTTCTTTAAACTCTCGAGGCTTAATGGCTCTATCGTGAAGTAACTTAGTCTTTTCCTTATAGTCTCTCGCACTCTCGTAAGCTCTAAGGCGAAACTCATCTAACTCATTTAGCTGTGCTAACCGCCTCTCTCCTACTAGACCCTCATCCAAGTTTAAAAAACGGGTAGCCCAATATGCCTTATGCTCAAGCTCTACCGGGAGGTGACAAGATTTCCCATACACTAACATATAAGGAGACATACCTATGGGAGTCTTGAAGGCTGTTCTAAGGGCCCATAACGCATCATCTAACTTATTAGCCCAATCCTTAGGGTGTGAATTCACAGTTTTCTCAAGGATACGCTTAATCCCCCGGTTACTCACTTCCACTTGGCCACTAGTTTGGGGGTGATAGGCTGTCCCTAACTTATGCTTGACCCCATATTTGGCTAGAAGAGTATTGAAAGGACGGTTATGGAAGTGACTACCGTTATCACTAATGATAGCACGTGGCACCCCAAAACGAGCAAAGATATACTTTTTGATGAACCGGATGACCACATTCCTATCATTAGTGGGGGATGCTATGGCTTCTACCCATTTCGACACATAATCACACGCAACTAGGATATACTTATTGCTATATGATGAAGGATAGGGTCCCATAAAATCCAATCCGGTCCCCAAACATCGAACACCTCACACTCAAGGATAGGTTTTTGGGGCATCTCGTGTCTCCTAGATATCCGACCTACCCGTTGACAAGCGTCGCAAGCTTTCACATAGGCATAAGAGTCTCGAAAGATAGTTGGCCAATAGAAGCCACTTTGGAGCACTTTAAGGGCGGTTTTGTCCCCCGCAAGATGACCACCGGCTTCCCGGTCATGGCAAAACGAGAGGATGCTCCTAATTTCGCTATCATTGACACATCTACGAATTATGCCATCCGAGCACCGTTTATATAGATAAGGGTCATCCCACAGGTAGAAACGAATGTCACTGTGGAACTTCTTGCGTTGGTAATCCTTTAAACTAGGATCTATGTAGCCGCAAGCAAGATAGTTCACAAAAGGAGCATACCACGGGTTACCATACCCACTCCGTGGCTCACAAGCACTCCTTTTCATTGGCGGCATTGCATCCACTACCATTAACTGCTCATCTGGAAATGACTCATTAATCTCCCTCTCAAACCTTCGTACCTCCTCGTCTAATGTCATCCGGCTCAAATGATCCGCCACCGCATTCTCACACCCCTTTCGATCTTTAATTTGCACGTCGAATTCTTGAAGAAGCAAAATCCACCGTAGTAACCGGGGTTTTGCCTCTTGCTTTGCAAAGAGGTATCTCAACGCTGCATGATCGGTATGCACGATCACCTTAGACCCCACTAGATACGACCGAAACTTATCGAAAGCAAAGACAACAGCAAGTAATTCCTTTTCGGTCGTGGCGTACTTAGACTGTGCAGGGTTAAGTGTGTGACTAGAATAGTAAACGGGCTTGAATAGATTATCAACTTTCTGTCCTAAGACAGCCCCTACAGCAGTGTCACTAGCATCACACATAACCTCAAACTCACGGGACCAATCGGGTGCAACCAAAATCGGTGCGGTCACTAGTGACTGTTTAAGCATTTGGAAGGCATTAACACACTCTTGAGTGAAGAGGAAGGGAGTGTCTTTTGTGAGCAAGAGTGTGAGTGGCCTAGCAATCTTGGAGAAATCCTTGATAAAACGCCGGTAAAAACCCGCATGACCAAGAAAAGCCCGAAGGGTCTTCAAGTTCGTGGGGATGGGCAATTTTTCAATTGCCACAACCTTGGCTCTATCAACTTCAATCCCCTTACGTGAAATCTTATGGCCTAACACTATGCCCTCTTCTACCATGAAATGACACTTCTCCCAATTGAGCACAAGATTAGTGTCTTCACACCTTTGCAAAACTTTATCAAGATTACTCAAACAATCATCAAAGGAGTCTCCAAACACACTAAAGTCATCCATAAAGACTTCCAAGAATTTCTCAATCATGTCCGCAAAGATAGCCGTCATGCATCTTTGGAATGTCGCGGGTGCATTACACAACCCGAAAGGCATCCGTCTAAATGCAAAGGTACCATAGGGACATGTAAAGGTAGTTTTCTCTTGGTCCTTTGGATCAATGCAAATTTGGTAGTAGCCACTAAAGCCATCGAGAAAACAGTAAAAGTCATGACCACTCAACCTCTCTAACATTTGGTCAATAAAGGGTAAGGGGAAGTGATCTTTCCTAGTGGCATCATTCAGTTTTCGATAATCAATGCAAACACGATAACCAGTGACTAAGCGAGTAGGGATCATTTCATTGTTTCATTAGGTTGAACAGTCATACCTCCCTTTTTAGGCACCACTTGGGTAGGGCTCACCCACTCGCTATCCGATATGGCGTAGATGATTCCATGCTCTAGCATCTTCACCACGTCTTTACGCACCACTTCTTGAAGGTGTGGATTGAGCCTTCTTTGAGGTTGCCTCACCGGCTTCACATCCTCCTCCAATATGATCTTGTGCTTGCAAACCTCGGGGCTAATACCCCGGATATCAACCATCTTCCACCCAAAGGCTTTCTTATGTCTCCTTAGCACTTTCATTAGCTTTTCTTCCTGCAAAGATGTTAGTGCCGCAGAAATAATCAAAGGTAACAAATTATCGGACTCAAGAAAAGCATACTTAAGGTGCTCCGGGAGTGGCTTTAAGTCCAAATCCTTTGGTGGCTCCTCGATAGACGGCTTCATCTTCTCACTGTTGAGGCCAAGCTCTAGATATTTATGCCATGACGCCTCAAGAAAGGGCGTTGCCTCCAACTCACAAGCCGCTTCTCTCAATTCTTCATTGTCATCATGAATCGTGCTAGACTTCATTAAGCATTCCTCCATTGGCTCTTGATAGCCCCGTGTTAGCAACCTCGGAAACACAAGAATATATAGATTCAACTTCATCACATTCCTCAATATCATCATGAGGGTACTTAATGGCATCAAATACATTCATAGTCACACTCTCATCTCCTACTCTCATAGTAATATCGCCTTTGGCGACATCTACATTGGCACTTCCGGTAGCAAGGAAAGGTCTCCCTAGCAAAAGTGAATTCCTAGGGTCCTCCGCAACATCTAGCACAACAAAATCGGCGGGGAACACAAATTTATCAACTTGGACTAACACATCCTCTAATATTCCCATAGGCCGCCTAAGGGTCCGGTCGGCCATTTGTAAAGTCATATTGGTCTCGGTTAACCTACCTAGGCCCAACCTCTCATAGATACTCCTAGGCATGAGATTCACACTAGCACCTAGGTCACATAAAGCTTTTGGAAATCTAATAGAGCCAATGGTGCAAGGGATAGAAAAACATCCGGGGTCTTTCTTTTTAGGCGGAAGCTTGTTTTGAAAGACCGCGGAGCATTCTTCGTTTAGGCACACCACCTCATCCATTTTGGCCTTGTTGGACAATATCCCTTTCAAAAACTTAACATACGAAGGCATGTTAGCTATAGCATCAACTAAAGGGATATTTATCTCAACCTTGCGCAAGATGTCAAGGAACTTGTTTTGACTCTTGGACAACACATCCTTCTTAGGACCTCTAGGGGGAAAGGGTAAAGTGCTCAAATCAAAAGGTGTAGAAGAAGTATTCATACCATTGCTACTTGTACCTTTCCTTTGTGGATTGGAAGTGGTTGTGTCCCCTTTGCTAGTCGCCTTCGGTGCCTCCTCAACTTGCTTGTGAGCTTCACTAGTGTGCTCTCCAACAACTTGATCCTCACTATCATGTTCTACCATATCATCCACTTTGCTTTTACCATGATCTTCAACGCTTTTCCTCACCCCAATGTCATTACCAACCACCTTGCCACTTCTTGTAGAGATAGCATTCACACCCTTGGGATTTCTCACGGTGTTACTTGGCAAGCCTCCAACCGGTGCGGTATTAGCATTTTCGGTCAATTGACCTACTTGGGTTTCAAGATTCCGTATTGCCGATTGGAATGTGGCTGTGGTGTTATTGGCATTTGTCTTGATATCCCTTAGCTCCCGACTATGCTCTTGTAAAGTCTTACTAATTTGCTCCAAGAGGATATCGGTAGAGCTCTTTTGTGGAATAGGAGCCATTGGTGGAGGTTGAGAATAGCTTCCTTGAGAATAGTTTTGATGAGCATTTGGATGTTGGTAAGTTCCGGATTGTTGTTGTCGTGGAACTTGATTGCCTTGATATGAAGAACTGTGTTGAGGCCTAGAGGATTGCCCTTGATTCGGACCATGACCCCAAGTCAAATTAGGATTCTCTCTCCAATTCTCGTTGAGCTCCTTGAAAATCATAGTTTTGGACACGCCCTTGCCCCACATAGTTAGCATCATAGGGTTGTGTGTCCAACATCAAACTCGTATCCATAGGTTCAATAACCGGATTGCCATAGGTGGTGAGAGGGTTAAAATCCATTTGCCCCGCATTCAATTGCCCTAAAGCGTAGGCATTCATCAAAGATTGTTGCAATGAATTCGCATTAGCCACTAAAGTCCCGGCTTGAGGTGCTACTTGAGCTTTCATTGGCACGCTTGTTGGTGGTGTATTTGGAGATGTGCAATTCATAGCCGAATGTTCACCACCACAAAGTTGACATAACCGGGCCTTCTTGTTCTCTAAAGCCAAATCATCAACTTTTTGTTCCATAGCCAACACCTTGTTATGCCACTCGGAGTTCCTTTCGGGCTCATCTACCACGGCGGTCACAAGTGGCTTTTTATGCTTTAGTTGCTTTCTTCCCGAACTCCATTGCCTATTATTCTCACAAATCCTCTCAATGGTGGCCAATGCCACATCCGGTGCTACATCCATAATGGATCCTCCACATGCCCCATTCAATTGTTGCATTGAACTACCATCCAAATTTCGATAGAATAGATGCACTTGATCCCATGCTTCGAATCCATGTTGAGGGCATTTTCGTAACATAGTCTTGAACCGATCCCATGCCTCAAACAAATCTTCACCCAATAGTTGCTCAAAATTAGAGATGTCGGACTTCAAGTCAAGAGCCTTCGATGGTGGAAAGTACTTGAGCAAGAATGTGCTAGCAACTTGTTCCCATGTGTGGAGAGAGTCATGAGCTAAAGATGAATACCACTCCCTCGCCTTTCCTTTTAGAGCAAAAGGGAACAAAAGTAGCCGAACCGCTTCCTCACCAACCCCATTTATCTTCACTGTTTTGCACACCTCAAGGAAATTATTGATGAAAGTGTTCGGATCATCCGTCGCCTTTCCTTCAAATTGAGCATTATCTCCAAGTAAATGCCAAACATGTTGCCTTATTTCCAAGTTATTAGCCGCAACGGCCGGTACTCGAATAGGACTATGACCCGTGGTAGCCATCGGTGTCACATAATCTCTACAAAGCCTCACCGGTCGATTTCCCGCTTGGTTCACTTGAGCTTGAGGTGCACATGGTTGAGGGTTCACTACGGGATTTGGTTGAGGATTAGCTTGAGGGATAAATTGTTGAGCATAGGGGTTTGCCATTTGAGGGAATTGGTTCATCATAGGGTTCATCATGGGATTCATCATAGGATTGAATTGGGCCATTTGCATCATCATTTGTTGATATTGTTGAAGGAATTGGGGGTCCATATGTGGAGGTTGTTGTGTTTGAGGGATTTGTGGAGTTTGAAGAGGGATATTGGTCCTTTGTTGAAAGTGATTTGTCAATGAGGGACTACGCACAATATTCCCTTCTCTAGGTAAAGGTTCCATCCTTGGGGAGAGTGAATTGGACGGTTGACCTTGATATTGAGTAGTATCCCTTTCCTCAAAAGGATTCACACTTCTTTCTCGTTCCATACCCCGGTCAAACTCAAGATCTTCATTCCCCGTAGCCATACTAGAAGTCTCGGAACTAAAACTCTCACTTTCCAACTCTTGAGTAACCTCTTCAACTTGAACTACCTTGTTTCGCAAGGCGTTTCGGTGTCTAGCCAAAGCCTCAATCTCGGGAATATATGGAAGTAATGGTTCCTTTGAGCTTCGGGTCATACACTACAAGGAGCAAACAACACAAAAACAGTAAAATAAAAACAACCTAAGCCTAAATCGTCAAAAGACTTAAGAGATATCGATCGACTCCCCGGCAACGGCGCCCGAAAACTTGATGACCAAAATAGTAACGACCAACCTTAACCGGCAGGGTACCGGGTCGGAAGTACTATAGAGGTGAGCAAGGTCGTATCCCACGGAGAATCAATCGAATACCAAAGTCGTCTTCGGATTTAGTTTAGATCAACCAAGGTATTTCAAGTTTAATTACACTAAAACGGAATGTAAACTAGAGATATTAAAGATAGAAAGATACATAGCCAAACCATGATCCAATTGACTACTTTTGCCCCTCTAATCGATTATTCGGGAATGGGATTAACCATCCTACCAACCTAACGCTTATATCGACTCATCCATGGGTGCAAACTCCTAAGCTAGTGTAGGACGCCATTCAACAATCAAACACCCTTTGCCCGGTTCAACAAATCCGCCTTTAAGGATTTAATTGACCGAAACAAGATTAACGCACTAGAATTGCCCGATTTCACAACCGATTAAACCTCACTCCCTAATCAATCTAAACAACTCAGTTGATTATAAGGAATGATCTCAAAACCCTTTTTCCCACACCCCTTCGCAACATACATTTATAAAAGTGGTGTGTGTGTTCATGAACTAGGTGATCAAGCTAATCCACGCATTAAGAACAAGTTTTAAGACATGAAATTGTCAATATAACAACAATTAAACACTACCCATTCCCAATTTCATCAATTAGAAGGCAATTTCATCCATCTTCACATGATTTGACTATGATATATTTAGCTACTCATAATGGAACTAGGAACAAAAATTAAAGACAGAATTAAAGCCATAAGAGAAGAGAAAACTAAAATTGATTACCAAATTCGTGTAAAAATCTGAATTACATCAAGATCCAACACCATCCAACGTTAATTGCCGATGAAGAAGACCCACAAAAGATGAAATCCAAAAGTAGAGAGGAAACTTGAGCTAGATTGAGCTAATTTTATCTATTGACTAAAATAGAAGAGAATCTAATAGTGAAAGAGTGAATTTCGATCTAGGGGAGAAGAAGGGTTTGGGGAGAAAATTCTAGGTAAAAATGGAGTATCAAAAAGTGTCCACCTCTCACAAAAATCTCGTGCAATCCTCTATTTATATGTGCCCAAAATCGTACTAAGAGCCGTCAAATGCGTACACATTGCTGTCCAATGCGCACGCATTGCCCTGTGGCTGTCTGTCAAAATCTGACTTTGCTGAGGTGGATGTATACGCATAGACTGGAATGCGTACGCATGCCCACTTCCTTAGCTGCTGTTTCTTCTGGAATGCGTACGCATAGAGAGGAATGCGTACGCATTGTTCCTGTTCTTCCCATCCTGAGCATCCTGTATCAATGATGCGTACGCATAGCTTGGAATGCGTACGCATAGCTTGGAATGCGTACGCATAGCTTGGAATGCGTACGCATAGCTTGGAATGCGTACGCATAGAGTTCATTTGTCCAAACTTTGCATCCTGTACCATGGTTGCGTACGCATAGCTCATAATGCGTACGCATAGACTGCATTTCTCCATCTTTTGCACTTTTCTTCAACTTTTCTCATCCCCGAACCTCGGTCTTGCCTTTTTGAGCTCATTACCTCACCTTCCAGGCTTACGAGCACCTAAATCCTGTGTCATGACGTCCAAACATATACCGAGCATAGTTTCACAAGATAAATAGGACTCGAAAGGACTAAAAACATCATCAAATAACATGGTTTGCCATCTATATGATGGTTTACCTCAACGTGATTGCATTGTGTGTTTTCTCCCTTAACATGGCCTAAAATTGCCCGGAATGAGCCAAAAGTGCCGTAAATGGGGGTTGAACTAAGCACCGGAGCAAAGTAAAGTTGACTCTCATCACCAGACATCATACTGTAAGGAATACACCTCAGCAGAATGGTGTAGCCGAAAGGATGAATCAAACTCTACCGGAGAGGGCAAGATGTATGCTTTCTCAAGTCGGTTTATCAAGGAGATTTTGGGCGAGGTCGTTAAGACAAAACTTGCTACTTAATCAACAAGGAGCCCTCACACAGAATCAATCTCAAGACACCATTTGAGATGTGGTCGGCAAGCCCGCCGACTACTCGGTTCTAAGGGTTTTTGGAAGTACGACTTACTATCATGTTAGTGAAGGGAAGTTGGAGCCAAGAGCCAAGAAGGGAGTGTTTGTGGGGTATGGTGATGGAGTGAAGGGATATAGAATTTGGTCATCGGCAGAGTCCGCAGTAATCCTCGGCGGGGACGTTGTGTTTGATGAAAATTCTATGTTAAACTCATCGGTGGGGAGGTCTACCGAGTCCGAAACCAAGGTCTTGAATCCGATAGTGTTGAGAAACGGGTGGAGCTTCAGTGGAGTCTACGATATGCAACAATCGGTGGATCCAAATCAACACTATACTGATCTGGATAATGAACCAGAATCTGATCCAAGCCAGCCTGCTGAGACCTCAGCAGGGCGTCATACAAACATTGATCAGCAGAGTCTAGCTGCCAGCAGGCCTAGAAGATCTAATGTTGGGATACCTCCAAGGAGATATAGATATGATGATTTGGCTGGATATGCACTCCAGGTTGCTGAAGAGGTAGAGGTTGCTGAACCTACTACTTACAGGGAAGCAGTGACATGTATAGAAGCATCTCAGTGGCATGCAGCCATGGGAGATGAAATGGAGTCATTATTGAAGAATCATACTTGGGAATTGGTCAAACGCCTACTGACAAGGGAGTTGTGACTTGTAAATGGATTTTCAAGAAAAAGGAAGGAATAACTAAGGCAGAAGGGGTCAAGTATAAGGCACGTTTGGTTGCAAGAGGATTCAGTCAAAAAGAAGGGGTTGACTTTGATGAAATATTTTCACCAGTGGTCAGACACACTTCAATCAGGGTGTTACTAGCAATGGTGGCACAAACAGATCCGGAACTTGAGCAATTAGATGTAAAAACTGCTTTTCTACATGGTGAGGTGGATAATGAGATATACATGACACAGCCTGAGGGATTTCAAGTTCCTGGCAAAGAAAACTATGTTTGCAAGTTGAAGAAATCTCTGTATGGTTTGAAGCAAGCTCCAAGGCAGTGGTATAAAAGGTTTGACAGCTTTCATGCTTCAAAGAGGTTACAACAAAGTCCATATGATCGTTGTGTTTACTTCGATCTACCGTGAAAGATGGATCATATATCTATCTTGTCCCGTATGTGGATGACATGCCGATAGCCGCAAAGAAGGAAGTCGATGTTCAAAATCAAGAACCTTCTTAGTGCCGAATTTGAAATGAAGGATTTGGGTGCAACCAAGAAAATCTTGGGGATGGAGATCCGGAGAGATAGGAGTCGAAAGAAGTTGTTCTTGTCTCGGCAGGGGTTATGTGCGAAGATATTGGCCAAGTTTGGGATGTCTGGTCGCAAAACCAATAGATACTCCTATGGCATCAAATGTTCATTTGTCTGTTTATGCTTCACAGTCAGCTGAAGAGAAGGAGTATATGTCAAAAGTTCCCTATGCTAGTGCAGTTGGTAGTCTGATGTATGCCATGGTTTGCACTAGGCCTGATCTGGCTCAGGCAGTCAGTGTTGTCAGCAGGTTTATGGCTCAACCTGGAAAGGAACACTGGAAAGCTGTTAAAAGGATATTCATGTATCTGAGAGGTACAGCTGATGTTGGTCTCATTTATGGAGGTGATACTGGTCTGGTCACAGGCTACTGTGATCCTGATTATGCAGGTGATGTTGACAGTAGAAAATCAATGACTGGTTATGTGTTTACATTGGGAAATGCAGTAGTCAGCTGGAAAGCTACTCTTCAAAGGCTACGTAGCCTTATCAACTACCGAAGCGAGTAATATATGGCTCTTACCGAAGCGGCTAAGGAGGGTATCCGGTTGAAGGGGCTAGTCGGTGATTTGGGGTTGCATCAGATCAGCCGAGATTTATTGTGACGATCTAAGTGCAATTTGTTTAGCCAAGGATCGGGTTCATCATGAGAGAACCAAGCATATTGATGTCGGTATCATTTCTTGAGGAATGAGAAGAGGGTTGTGGTGAAGAAGATTGGCACAAAGGAGAATCCTGCCGATATGTTCACTAAACCGGTTCAAATAGAGTAAGTTTCGACTTTGCCTGGACTTACCGAATATTCAAAGCTTATAATCTGCTTTCGGAAACTCTACGAGGCGCATCGGTGGAGTGGATGCCGTGGAGATAGTCCGTACAAGTACATCCGGCATTGACGAATGCATCCGGTACAAGTACATCCGGTTATGCAATCTGTTTGACTCTGGGAGAGTTGAAGTCAAGGTGGAGATTTGTCGGTAAGGTGACTTAAACTCTACATTTTGGTGGAACCAATCGAAGACTCACCGAGTGTCTTTGGTCGGTGAGAAGTGTATTCAATTCGTGCATCGCAGGGTGGAGTCTGCGAGCTTCGTCGAGGGTGACTATCGGCGGGGTGATAGTCTCGCGAGTACTTGAATACGACAGGGGTCCCACATCCGTTAATTCGTTATGTGACGGCCTATACGGTGTCATTAAAAGGAGGACACGTGTAAGGGTATTTATGGCGGATCGTACAAAGATTCCCGGCGGCTAGGGTTTAGGGATTTGTGCCTATAAATACGCTTGTTGTCTCATTATCCGAGTGTGTTGAAATCAGAAATTCAAAGGCATAATAAAATATCTCTTTTTTCGCCCGTGGTTTTTTACCTCTCCCACCGAGGGGTTTTCCACGTTAATGTTCTTCTTGTTTCGTTTTTCTCCTTTGATTGTTTATGTTTGATTGCTTCTGTTTCTGTTTCTTGCATCTGAAGTTATCTCCATCCGTTTTATAACATAATAAGATCGGTTTCCTATAATCACAGGATTCTTCCCATCTTTATCCTTTTATATAGGCACGTGATCGAATTACCTTCGTAAGGAAAAGCCCTGACGTCCTGCGTCAGGTCCCTCAGACCGTCTCGACCGAGGTTTCCCTACCCTTAATGACCGAGCCGCTCTGCGGTGGTCTAGTCAGGCAAAACGAGGATCGGCCTCCCGCCTGGGGTAAGGTTCAGTCTGTCCGGGTCCTCTGGCCCCAATATTCTTCCACATAGTTATTACACGACCACTCTTTGAATGGCACGTGACAATGTTTACTTTATCCCTCATCAACTACCCACCCAAAGCTCAGTTAAACCAACACCTAAGCCGAATAGAAACAAACCAACTCAACCAGATTGATTGACCCAAACAGTCATATTAATATCATGCATATATTTTTATAAAGAGAAATGTTTGTGTCAAAACATAATAACCACAATAAAATACCAAAACATAACTTTATATCATTAATTATGATTATTTTATAACGACATTATCACTAATGTTTTGCAAATTCTCGATCCTTATTAATAACATTTTAAATGCCTTTGGACAATCGTTTCAGCAGAATATATAGTCAAAAGATAGTGCGCAGGTCCTATATATATATATATATATATATATATATATATATATATATATATATATATATATATATATAACATCCCGGATTTTCAAAAAGGGGCAATTTTGTCTTTAAAGAGTAACTTGGAATAAATATTTTTATGAAACACTATTTTTGAAATATAAATAAATAGATAATGATAATAATAATAATAATAATAATATAATAATAATAATAATAATAATAATAATAATAATAATAATAATAACTACATGGGAGTTATTTGCAAGAAATAAACTTCCCATGTTGTTTGAAAGTTGTCAGAATATGGGATCACCAACATCGAACTTTGCTTTCAATGCCTGAAAAAAAAGGGAATCTTCATCATATCTCTCAAACCGTTTGACGAATTTCTGATTCGAATAGATTTTCAGAATCCTCGTGAGACAAGCTTCGTTTTGGTATCAAGGTTTTAGTGTTTCTTGATGGTATGGTTTTTGCCCTAAATCTAGAATCTTGGAGATTAGATCATGTTTTGGCGTTCTAGTTGATCAATTCGTAGTCCTTGTTTATAAACCTTTTATCATAGTTAATTCAAGATTAGATTGCATTTTTCTAGGTTTTCAAGGTTTTGTTGTTTGCTTCAAAAATTGCTTTGGTTTGACTTGAATTCAAGGTAAGAGGGTTTCATATTGAATGATTCAAGTTTTATGATGTTTTGGTTGTTAATTGATGTTGAAATCTATGTTTTGATTGTTGATTGAAGTATGAGATGCTATGATATGTTTAGTACATGCTTTGCTGCTGTTTTGGGTTGTAATTGCCTGGACCATTGGTTGGAAAGGGCTAGAAATTGTGCAGAATAAAAAAAAAGTGCAGGCATGCTACTGCCTTGATGGACGCGTGCCTAAGGGCTTGTGAGCAGTGGCCTATCGAAACAGAGAGTTCAGGATGTGTTACAGCAGTCATGGGCGCCGGCCTATGAATCATGAGTGCTGGCCTATGTCCCAGAAATGTTCTTTTTGCCCGTTTTTGCGTATTTTTAGCGTAATAAGTTGGGATTGGTTCCTAACCTTATTATAATGATATAAAAAAGATAAATGAAGATTACAAAGCCATGAGTAAGCTTCTGATGCGTTTAGTTCTGGCACCGAATATAATATTCTAAGAGTTGAAGTTCGGGACCGTCGGAAGAGTATAAGTGGCCATGTGCTTTGATGGATTAGTATCCATCAATGTCTGTGTATGTGATAGGATTATCTAAGTCTAGATGTCTAAGATAAAGGAACAGGGTTTTTAAGTGAGCTTTTCCTTGAAAATACAAAGGTGGATGGTTAACAATTAATAACATACATACTTGTGTAATTAAAAGTATAAACATCAATGTATTCTTGGTAAGGCACTAGACAATATCGCGATGTGTGGTGTGGCCAGATAATGTGAATAACTCTTTAGGTTCCTAAGACCCCAATTACGGAGGGACTTCACTGAACACAAACACTATCGGGACTAGCCCTAGGCTACTAGTGCATGTGTCATTTGTAGGTTGCAACCAGATGTTTCGTGGTGAGTAGCACCATGCGTAGTGCCTTTAAATACTTGGTGTAACGAAGATAAGTTAAGCTAGAAATAAGTAGGATCCTCATGACATGTTGATGAGAATAAAGTGAACCCTAGAGTTTGAGTCGTGTTCATAAAGATAACTTAAATTAATAATAATTTGTTGTCCTTTCATTATAAAACTTAATTGTTCAATAGTTTCTACCTATTACTAAGTATGCTAGTACTTACCTCGGCTGCATGTTTGTATTTTGTTAGTTGAAAAGACATGCAGGATGAACAGGTAGATGATGACATCGAGGATGACGTGTGAACTTGCTATGCTATGCTAGAACATTTTATGCTTTCTAAAATATGTTGTAACTTGATACTGTGTTTTTCCTTTAGGACATATTGTACTTTCTTTTGTCTTTTCTTAAGACTTCTTGTAAGATCAGCTTGTTTCTGTTGTAAGACATCGTATTTGTAAGATTTGTTTATCATCGTTTTAAGCTTTCCTTTCTACCTTTAATTGGGTGGTAATGTATTCTAGTATCTTTTACGTTTTCAACCGAGTCTCTTTTGCTTTCGTTTTGCTTAACTCGATACAACGACGTAGAGACTTATGTATAATCTTGAATTTATTTAATGATATACGTGTCGAACGTTATTTTCCGGTTAAGGACTTGGTATCCGGGAACGGGGCATTACAATATATCCATAGAACATTGACGAAAATAAGGATCAAAGAAAGCATTATAACTTTTTCAAGAAAGAAAAACATTATAAAATACACTATAATAATAAAGAGTTTTGAAACAAATATTGTAACGCCCCCAAACCCCGTGCCTGACAGTGCTAAATGAGTCATAGATGGTCCAGTCAACTACTTAGACCGCCGTCCTCGCTTGGTTTAAAAGTGCTAACTCGTGTTGACAAGACATTTACGTCTCACACTTATGTGGTGGTGATGCGCTCCCCCATTTTCAATGTGGGATATCACATTCTCCCCCCTTATAAGGGACTGCCGTCCTAGCTATGACGGCCAAGACTGTCCTACTGGACTTATCCCAGCTCGTCCCTACCATAGGATTCTAGAGGTGGCCTCCACCGCCTCTCACGGTGTGGCACTTAGGTTCGTATGATAGTCGGCTCTGAATACCATTCTGTAACGCCCCAAATCCAGGTCTGGTAGCGCTAAATGAGTCATAAATGGTCCGGTCAACTGCTTAGACCGCCGTCCTCTCTTGGTCTAAAAGGGCTAACCCGAGTTGACAAGACCTTTATGTCTCACACTTATATGGTGGTGATGCACTTCTCCACTTCCAATGTGGGATATCACAAATATGTTTTCTTTTCATTTTCCAGGGGGAATGATGCCGAAGCGTATCGTGAAACTAACAGGGAGGGGAAAAAAGAGATGAACTCACAACTGGGTTTCAGAATATGCTCTGAGAAGCAAAATATTTGTATATTATTCAAGTATATTGAAAACCAACCACAAGCCGGGATTTTATAGCTCTCCGAATACGATAATTTCCAAAAACCAGAAAATTACAAAATAATTCTGAAAATAAATCAATGCAGAAATCACGACGCTGATTACATAGACCTTCCGAAACGAACGGATCCGGAATCGGATCTTTATTGAATACGCAATTAAAATAACAAAAACACGAAAAACGTGCTACAATCTCCGACGCCCAAAATGGAATGGAAAACATATGATTTTGACCACGAAACGTCAGTGAACCGCCTCCGGCAGTGATCCATGTCGTCGGCTTCGGACAGAGCTTTCCGAAATGGGTCTTGTGCGCAAAATAGACATTTAGAGCCGAAAGTTACAGTCAAAATATTACCATATGCCCGAATGTTCCTTTTTGTCCATGTAGTCAATTGCGAAGTTACGATAAATGTGGAATCCGACGGCTCCACATGAGACGCTCCCGCGTCAGGGACTAAATATGTTTTCTGTCGTGAAAAAATTTCACTACCCATTTCAAGAATCCTAGTTTCAACCCATTTTGGTTCTTCACTTTTATTCCGCTTTAAAGCAACATCCACATTTTGTCCTTCAACAAAACCTCATTCATCCTCTGGTAGACTGGTACACGTATATTATGTAGACGTACAAGTGTTGGGGCTTCGTCTTCGTACTTCATGTTGACGCATATTCTTTGTTATGGCATGAATTTATTTTCAACATCATTCTCTAGGAAAATCTCCTTCATCATCTGGTGCACCTTGTTGTCGTGACATTCACAAAGTATTGCATGTTTCTCTCCTATTCAACACAATATAGCCTATTTAGCATTTCGGTTATTTAAGGAGAAACATCATGGATAATTTCAGCCGCTTAGATCAAACGCTTACCGTTGTACTAAAACCAATTGGTGCTTATAAAGGCACTACTATATTTCTTTATATCACGCCCCCTCAAGTGTGACTTATAAGAAGGGAGATAGGCTCAACACTTGACTTGTTTTTTTGGAAGTGTTGGCCTATTAGAAGAGAGTGGGGCCCAATACTTGGTTTATTTTATTTTTAATTGTGCTGGAAACGGGTCTTGAACTCGGGATCTCCTGGTCCGATACCATATTAAGATCAAGCACTTACCGTTGTACTAAAACCAATTGGTGTTAGTAAAGGCGCTACTATATTTCCTTAAATCAGCTAGCCATGGGAAGAATATTGTTTTGTACTGTTTTCATTGATGTATGTGATCATAATAGAATACAGAATTGGTTTTGTTGTGACAGATTACCCACACTTTTAAATGATAAGGAAATAAGTAACACATTTATTAACACCAAATGGTTTTAGTACGACGGTAAGCGCTTGATCTTAACATGGTATTGGAGCCAGAGGTCACGAGATCGAACCCTGCTTGGAACAAAATTTTAAAAAAATTGTGCAACTGTTGGGAGAGATTGCCTACACTTGAGAGAGGTGTTGTGAGAGATTGCCCACACTCTTGAAAAAAATTGTGCAAGTGTGGACGGATTTCCACACTTGAGGGGGGGTGTTGGGACAGATTGCCCACACTTTTAAATGATAAGGAAATAAGTAGGTGTTTGGACAGATTGCCCACACTTTTAAATGATAAGGAAATAAGTAGGTGAAAATAAGTAGCACCTTTATTAACACCAATTGGTTTTGATAAGGAAATAAGTAGGTGTTAGGACAGATTGCCTACACTTTTAAATGATAAGGAAACAAGTAACACATTTATTAACACCAATTGGATTTAATACAACGGTAAGCGCTTGATCTTAACAGTTTTCCATCGATTTGTGTTGTGGTACAAGAGTTGATTTATACGTACAAAAGATAGCTTGAGTGACAGGATTATCATTTACACCGGAACAAAAAAAACACGGGAAGCCCTTAACTATACAGCTCTTGAACTTATTTTTTAAAAAAAATTGGCCCTTAAACTAGTTAAAACAATACATTTTGGCCCCTTCTCCTTTTCTTTCTTTCTTTTGTTTTTGCCCTAAAAACGAAGGAGTGTTTTTAGACTGAGCCTGAGATTATGAATCTCAAGTTGCCTACGTATCATGTAATTATCCTGGAATCAAGTTTCTCGTAGTTCCTTGGTTTATATAGAGGACATCTTGTCCAGTTTACTTGTCCCCTAAGTATCGGGGATTATTTCCGTGTTAATCCCTTGATTTTAGGAGATAAATATGGATATATTTAAAATAAGAGGACCAGAGTCCTGATGGGAGAAGGATCATATTTATCTTATATCATTGAGCACGTGGGCTAAATATCATATAAAGGAGGCTTTGGCCGACCTGCGTCGAGCCCCCTAGACTGTCTCGGCCTGAACTGCACTGGCCCAGCCCGTTGCAACCTAGGTAGTCTAGGGAGCGGGGCCGATCTCCCACATGGGGTTTAGGTCTACCCTTTGGTATGAGATGGGGCTCCTGGCCCTTAATGCTATATTTCTCTGTCTTCATTTAATGTCTGATTAATTAAAAGGATGACACGTGGCGAGGCTTAGTTTGACCCTCATCATAAGCCCCTTAGAGCGGACTGGACCACTTGTTGTGAGGTCATTTGCGGGGTCACAAGGATTGGCTACTTAGGGTGTGAAGCATCTACGGGGTGTGAGGCATCTGCGGGGTGTGAGGCATCTGCGGGGTGTCAATGATACCTCC
Organism: Gentiana straminea; assembly: GCA_036785695.1. Taxonomy (NCBI): domain Eukaryota; kingdom Viridiplantae; phylum Streptophyta; class Magnoliopsida; order Gentianales; family Gentianaceae; genus Gentiana; species Gentiana straminea. Next base: position 8,545,950 of record JAVUPR010000300.1, on the reverse strand, counting down.
TGAGTCACGGGAGAAGCGGTCACGTAGGAGATTATGCCACTCCGAAGATCGATAACATTTCTTGTGATCTTTACTTCCAACACTTTACTTACAGTACTTTCATAATAAAGATCACAATACTCAACACTGAAAACCAAGCTCAAGGCTTAGTTTGAAATATATCATTATTCCATTGCACTTACTTTCTGACAGTATCCAGACCAGTAAAACCAGACAAGCTACTTGCTAGTCTGTTCTTACTGACTAGATTTGCTCTCAAAGTAACCCCCTCTGAACTCTCACAAGCATTGTATTACGGACCAACAAGTGGTAGCAGAGAGTGTCTCCTAAAAACAGACATCTTCATGTTTTGTGTGTTGGAGTGATCAAAATATTGCATTTTCCAAATCATATTTTAGCATGGAATCAAATAGCAAAATTGTTAGAGTACCTATTTTTTCTATCTCAAATTTTGATGAATGGAAAATGCGTATGCAGACACACTTAACTGCAATCCATGAAGTTATGGTCTCAGTGATAGAGGATGGTCCAATCACCATCATGAAAGCAAACACGGACGAAGCCACTCAAAGAGATCAACCGTTTGTAAGAAAGCCAAAGTATGAATGGACTCCAGAAGATAAGAAGATCAACAATCTGGATAATGTTGCTAAGGACAAAACAATAAAGACCTTGGATAGCAACATGGTCCTGAAGATCAATGGTTGCAAAACTGCAAAAGGAATCTGGAAAACTCTGAGCAACTATTGCGAAGGCACTAAAGCTGTTAAAGTCAATAAACTCGCTGTTGCTGTTCAAAAATTCGAGACCTTCCAGATGAAGTCTGGAGAAAATGTTGAAAAGATGGAAGCTCGATTTCATGAGACCTTGAATGAACTTCAAATGCAATTGGAAGTACACCCAAAAGGAGATCTGCATGAAAATTCTGAAAGCGTTCCCAGAATCATGGGATATCATCACTACTGTGCTAGCTGCAACAAAAGATCTAAACACACTAGACACAGTGGAACTCTTCTCTGATCAAAAAGCATATGAGTTTGAGCTGAACAACAAAATCAAAAAAATGTCCTGGAAATACCAGCTCTCATTGCTCCTACTAATGAAACTTCAAAAATAGTGGTTGAACCAGTCAAACAAAGTCAGATCGACAAATTGAAAGACTAGATGTGAAGTGAACCGAGGAGGTTCAATTCTGAATTTGCCCAAGGATTGATTGTAGGAACAATGAAATGAGCTCCGTGACCCCTAGGTATCTGTGTACCTAAGAACCTTGGATTAAAGACCTCGACCCCTAGATATCCTTGTATCTAAGAACCTCGGTTTGCGAACGCCACAAGGTATTCTCACGACCTTGATAAGTTCTGGTTTGAGTACTCTACTTAGAACACTCACAAGTTCAAAAGAACTCAAATAATAATATTTCACTCCAAAGTTAACTGTCTGTAGAATGTGCTCCTAGTTTGCCTTTTATAGGCTACAATCATATTGAAAATAGAAAACCTAAGCAATGTGGGATCTTTTTACAAGTAAAATTCGCAACTTTATTTTCTGATTGACCTAACTTGACTCTACTGAGCCCAAATGGCTATTATCTGCTGAAAATAAATACTTAACCCAATATAGTATCATATAGGCACCTTCCCTAATGGGCTTTTGGCCTTTTAAATCCTAAAAATAGCAATAATTAACATAAGAGAGTTTATTTGGCTTTCTCAAGCCCAGTGATGCAAACGATAGCCTTCATAGGCCTTATGGACGCCCCATCTTCAAGCTTTGTCGATCCATACTTTTCTTGGACCTTAGAAACCAGCAAATCCAAGCCTTCGTGCATTCTTCACTTTTGAAGTCTTGTCATTGGCCCATCTCGGATGATAAGTGGATCAGGTGTAGCTAAAGGGGCATGTGGATCCGGAACAGCAAATCCTCCTCTACATCTGCCTCATCAAAATCACCTCTCGCAAACATAGCACGTTTGTTGCCACACGCGGTAGGTTTATGACCAATACCACCACATTTAAAGCATCTAAGTCTACTAGCAGGCTGTTTGGGGGAGGAAAAAACCTTACCCTTGTTATTCTCCTTAGCTGTAGAAGCCTCAACTTCAAAAGACCCTCGAAGAATGCGTGAAGGCTTGGATTTGATGGTTTCTAAGGTCCAAGAAGAGTATGGATAAAAAAATCTTGAAGATGGGGCGTCCATAAGGCCCATAAAGGCTATCATTTGCATCAGTGGGCTTGAGAAAGCCGAATAAACTCTCTTATGTTAATTATTGCTGTTTTTAGGATTGAAAAGGCCAAAAGCCCATTAGGGAAGGTTCCTATATGATACTATATTGGGTTAAGTATTTATTTTCAGCAAATAAGAGCCGTTTGGGCTCAGTAGAGTCAAGTTAGGTCCACCAGAAAATAAAGTGGCGAATTTTACTTGTAAAAATATCCCACATTGCTTAGGTTCTATTTTCATTATGATTGTAGCCTATAAAAGGCAAACTAGGAGCACATTCTACAGACAGTTAACTTTTGAGTGAAATATTATTATTTGAGTTCTTTTGAACTTGTGAGTGTTCTAAGTAGAGTACTCAAACCAGAACTTATCAAGGTGGTGAGCATACCTTGTGGCGTTCGCAAACCGAGGTTCTTAGATACAAGGATATCTAGGGGTCGAGGTCCTTAATCCAAGGTTCTTAGGTACACGGATACCTAGGGGTCGTGGAGCTCGTTTCATTGTTCCTACAATCAATCCTTGGGCAAATTCAGAATCGAACCTCCCCGGTTCACTTAAGTTGGTATCAGAGACAAGCATTGTTGGTAACAAATTTCCAATTTTATTTCTTGTTCTTTATTTCAATTATTATCCCAAAAAAAAAACAAATTCGTTTATATTTAATTATATTGTTGTACTCCCAGCCAAGAACACCATAAATCTTCAAATCTTCATAATCTTACCCGGAAAACTTGAAGATTCTTCAAACCTTCAAACTTTTCCCAAGAACCCTAATTTTCCAGAATCCTAATTTTTCCAAACCCGTTTTTGTATCAGTTCGTTTAATACCCAAACCACCTCCAAAGGATCTGAAATTTTAACCATATATAAATCAACCTGTTATCTACGTTTCCTCTCTTTACCGTATCTTGTAATTATGAGCTCATCCTTGTCAAAAGCTCCCCACAACAGCGACCGTCCTGTCTGAAATTCTGCAGCCGTCGATCTGTTTACGTTTCGATTTGAGTAGGTTACTCAACTCCAAATCCCATAACAATTTGCGGTATTATAGGAAATTATCTGTTCTACAACTTTCGTCTTTTGAGTCTTCCCATATTCGAAGTAGTTTGAGCACAATCTCTACGAATGTTCACTGCTTAAATTCTGGACTTTCTGACAGCATCATATTTAGGGTTTGCTCATTGTTGTGGTTCGTTCTATGTTGATCTACTTATATGAGTGAGCGTAAACATGAATGAATTGTGGGAGACATGTCTTTCTTTGAATATTATGAGAGACGGGTTCGTAGGAAGGAACAGAGGAGGGCAGAATAGCATCGTGGATCACATCAAGATGGCTTTAATAAGGAGCCACATCAAGGGATTATTTCACTCAACCAGGAAGTTTCAAAATCAAAACAAAAGAGATGATGATGGCAGGAGAGATGACAGATGAGACACTCATAGAGAAGATCGCAGAGACGATCGCAAAGATGATTGTAGGGACAACATGGATGATCACAAGAAAGATGATCATCCAGTAAGAAAGAAACTGGAAGACTTGTTGTGCTACAATTGCAATAAACCGGGACACTTTAAGACAGACTGTTCCGAACCAATCAAGAGAACCAGATGAGGACAGACATGATAGAGAAGACGACAAGGGCAAAAACATACGAGCTTACAAAGTAGACGATGACTCATCTCATGAGAGTCAAGTAAAGCCCTTATCTGACTCAGATGACAAAGTATTCATGGCATTATAGGATAACGATGAGGTAATACCACTATTTTCACACTCAACATCCTTATCTGGTTCATGTTCCAAATCTATATTTCCAAATCATGAGAATGCAAATATTCAAGGATTTAGATCTTAATAGTGAGTTTGAAAAAATTCAACTATACTGTAATCTTATAAAGGAAGAAAATGAATATCTCAAATCTGAGAATCTAAAATTGAAAGATGAACTATTTTAACTGAGAAGTAACAAATCGTCAATGTTTGATGAAACTAGACCTGATCTGAATAAGGAACCACACATTCAGATCAAGCCTACTACTTCAATCTTCTCTTAGTACAAACCAGCCAAACGACCTGGAGACAAGTCTGGTAAGGAATACCATTTCAGATCTGACATTGGATCTCCTATTGTGGGTGAACGTTGAGTCAGATCTGAACGTTGAGTCAAACAGACACCTCTTGTCAAGTCTGACTCAACGTTCAGATCTGAAAGTGGTATTCCTTATGGAACTACTTTCACACCTGAGGGTAGAGTCAAACGGGTCAAGCAAGTCAAGTTTGTTAAATCTTTGGGTGAAGGTCATGAACATGAGCATCCAGCCTCTTATGAACCAAAAAGAATGAACTCATCAAGGGATCATAAGGTCAGGGGGAATAAGAGATTATATCATTTCGATAAAGACTGGAACATTGGCATTTCTACCAACAATAGGAGATCCAATGTCAGAAATAATCTTCCCAACTGTACAACTACAATATATCCTAGACATCTCTTTACACAAAAGAAAGTTCCTAACAGAACAAGACAAGTGTATAAACAGAAATCCAAGACATATGCAATGAACACTCTGAGGAACATATCTGCTCATCCATATAAACTAAAAGGAAGCGAAAGGGTTTCAAATGGCAACAAGAATTTTTATGAAATTCCATTTGATTATCCTCATCAGTGGGGTAAGCGCCTAAGAGTCCCCCCTACAGATACAGACTAGGCATTGCATCACCTGGAACTGACCCTGTTGGACCCAAACAGATTTGGGTACCTAAATCCAACTAATTTGTTTTGCAGGTCGTCTGGTACAGAGACAGTGGATGTTCCAGACACATTACAGGCAAAAAAGAACTTTTTGATTAAATATCAAGACAAAGATGGACCCAAAGACAACTTTGGAGGAAATGAGAAGACTGGAATCACAAAGGGCATTGGAAGCCTAATCAAGAATGATGTAGAGATCTATGATGTCACATTTGTTGAAGTACAATCTCGTAAGTTCAAGTCAATTCTATGACAAAGGATATGAGGTCCTATTCAACAAAAAGAAATGCAGAGTAATCAATGATGAAGCTGGACTGACGATCTTAACTGGAAAGAGAAAGAGGAACATGTATATAGTAGACTGGTCAACTGCAACATCAAAAGTTTGTCTACTAGTTCAATCCAGACCAGAAATAAGTTGTCTGTGGCACAAAAGACTGAACCATCTCAATTTCAAGGCTATCAATCGATTGGAAAGAAATTATCTAGTTAGAGGTCTGCCAGACATGGTCTACAAGAAAGATAGAATTTATGACTCATGCCAAATAGGAAAACAGATAAGAGCTTCATTTGAATCAAAGACTATGCCATCAACAAATCGGATTCTATAGCTACTACACATAGATTTGTTTGGACCTGTCACTCCAATAAGCATCAGTGGAAAGAAGTATACTTTGGTGATAGTGGATGACTTCTCAAAGTTCACTTGGACAATCTTCCTCAACAAGAAGAAAGAAACTCTTATGAAGTTGCCGGATCTACTGAAAAGACTTCAAAATGCAAATGAGCTGACAGTGATTAAAATCAAATCTGATAGAGACACAGAGTTTTTGAATCAAGTCATCAAAAGTTATTGTAAAGAAAAAGGCATACAACATCAACTGGCTGCTGCAAGAACTCCACAACACAACGGTGTTGCTGAAAGAAGAAACAGAACCATAAAAGAATCTGCCAGAACAATGATGCAGAAGCAAGCATGTCAAAAGTATATTGGGCAGAGGCTGTCAACACTACTTGCTACTAGAAGTAATAGCACCGATCGAGACACTCGATCTTAGCACAACGGAAGCTTATGCGATTTACGATATGAGACATAACTAATTAATACTACGAGAAGGTTGAAGATTTACCTTATCGGAGAGGAAGAGATATTCGACCAAAGGGAGAAACCATGATCTTCCGGATTGTATCTCCAAACGACGACTGGTGGACGTCGATCCTCACCATAGAAACTCCACGAATATGCACAAGAAAAATCCTAGATTTTTCTCCTCTTAATGACTAAGGCAAGAAACTAATTTTTCATCCTTTATTTTAGAAAGTGGCGCATTTAATTGTGTTTTTTTTTGTCTAGGAGGAACTCTCTTTATATAGGAAAATAACTAGTCAAGAGAGTTATCCTTTTCACACCACAAAAACATATTCCCATAAGGAAAAGATATTTTTCCCACAAAATAAGAGATAATTAACTAATTACACATGTGACATAATCTAGAAAAAATTTCTTTTCCTAATTTTATCAACATTAATGGCGCCAACTTCAACATTTATTTAATAAAAAATGTCTGTTCTATTTTACATATTATTTACCAAATAAATAATATTGCATTTTCATTAAATAGACCAACTATTTAATTTATTCTCGAGGTTCCATAAAACGAGAAAACACTCGCGTGTTAGGAGCCAACCCGGGGACCATGGACCTATAATAAGTAGCTACAATAAATTGAATAAAATATTCATCGAACAGAATATTTCTACTCAACTCATTAATTCCGGAATTACGCCACCATAAATCTGAAACTGAACTCTATCGATTTTAGATATAACTTATTCTCAAAACGTCGAGTCGAGTCGATAAGTGTCCATTGATATAATCATTACATATAAACTAACCATCCATAGACTATCCGTAATGAAGTAGGATTATTTCCGTAAACCTTCTTCACTACATCTTATCCTTATTTACCATTAACCCACTAGTGATCAATTAGTTCATAACCAATTCGAACTCCCGAGATCGATCAGTTTCTAGGATTAACAAATAAGGGGATTTTCTTTCTACTTCCCGTAGGAAGGAATGGATTCCATATCTGTGAAACACACACTTCTCACTAATTCCAGAATAGTGCCAACGTGAAAGTGATTCGGACCGCGCCTCTTAGCGATTCTTAACGAACACATCAAACCCTATCCTAAACAAGTAGGATTCTGTAATCACTTCCGGATTAAGGTTAATCCATATATGATCATCTTGTGATTTAATAAGATTTCGCAATCACGGAATTATATGGAAAAACTCAGATTAAATCGGTCCAGTCCTATATGACTCTCATCATATATAAATGCCCCACTTAGACAACCAGTTTTGACGGTCTGGATAAGACGGTCACACCATATGTTTAATCAATAGACCCCTTACTTTGATTAAGTTCACCACGGACTAATAGTTCAAGTGTATCACCATAAACTTAATCATCATGTGTGACACACACTAAGTTATATGGCTACATATGATACGACTTGGGGTTTTCAGTAGTGTATTACTTATAATCACGAAGCAAATAATAAGATGAGAATAAATCTGTCATTTATTAATTATAAAAACAATTACATAAATTGTCTTTCGGGCGCTACTTCCAACAATCTCCCACTTGCCCGTAAGGACAAGAAATAATTGTCTTTTGGGCACACTATATCTAAAAATCTATCACTTGCCTGTAAAGACAAGCAATGACTGTTTTTAGAGCACCATACCCTTATTCTATCTATCCACAACATTCTCCCACTTGCTCTAAAGCAGATGAGATATATCTCTCAATTTCATACCCGCCAAGCACTCATCAGTGACATTAGATGCCACGCGTCTTGGTAAACTGATCAGCTAGGTTGTCGGTTTTGATGCGATCTTTAGGACCGAAACGTCGCCTCTCTGCACGGTCTGTCTGACCAGGTGGTACTTACTTACAATATGTTGTTGACCTCTTGTGACTGTGAAGATCATTTGCATGAGCTTCCTCTTAACTGTTTACACAGTAAAATGATATCGGCTCAATGAGACCTGGAATCATTTCCAGATCCAACAAAGAACTTCTCAAGCCACACTGCCTCTTTAGCTGCTCTAAAAGTTGCTATGTATTCGACTAACCGAGTCAAACTGGCAGTGCTGGATTGCTCCAGACTATAGCTCCATCACTATGAGTAAACACTGAGTCTGAGATCGATTCGTGATCATCCTTAATCCGACAAAAATCAGAAACAGTGTAGTCAACAATACTCAGGTTTGCACCCGAATACTCAAGCATACAACTTCTCATTCTCTAAAGCTACTTGAGGATGTACTATACTGCCGCTCAACGTCCGAATCCAAGACTCGACTTTTATTGACTTTTAATAACCTGACTTTCTCTATCCAAAAGAGAATTTATCCTATTTTCTCTATATCCGAAGATTGAGAGAATTATTCTGTGAGGGGTTGGGTAGGAAACCTCTCATTGAATATTGCTTGCACAGAAATGCATTATCATCTTAACCAATAAGATGCATGGGATATTGCCAACAACTTGTTCTCATGAATTCGACCGAATCAAAATTTAAGAATATCTTCCAATTCTCTGACTCAGAGAAGCTTTGGTTCGTCAGTTTCTAACTTCAAATAACACACCCTTGTTGTTTCCAACTATTGCAGTGTTATCTTTTATTAACACTAACGTGTACTACTTTACCAATATTGATTCTCCAGTCTACACAAGACTCATCAATATTCTGGTCAAACCCACACATTTTAGAACATGTGACTTTTAATGATCTAGAGGTTTGCTTTAATCCATTAATGGATATAAGCATAGGCAATCAATCTGTCATAGGCTTTAAGCTAAAACCCTTCTGTTTTGAATAAATCTAAGCTCCATTGATGGGCAAGAAAGTTTCAGGGCATCACCCCTGGTAATCTTTCTGCTTTTCATGGAGTCAATCAAGGCTGAATGGTGAGAGAGTTCAGGGCATCACCCCTATTGAACTATTTACTACTCAAGGAATTAACCCTAGACCACTTGGCTTAGCCTTGAAATTTAAACTTTCTCATTCATTCATCTCTTCTACACGTAGATCCAATTACTCCCACTGGGCCTGAGACACTCAGGTGGTTCTGCAAGAGTATGAACAGACATGGAGTACCAAAACTCCATTTACAGGTATTTGGCTTTAAACCAACCTTTAATTTATCAGAATCATATACAACCCTCCAAAGAAGACCATATGTTATCAATCACCCTCTGCATTTGGGTGTATTGATATTCTGATCTAGTTTAGTAGTATTAATCAGCGTAATCCCCAGCAACCAATGTTGGATGTGGTCTGATTAAATCAGATAGCAACTCCTTGAGTAACTGTACTCAAGGTCTAAGGTTGTTATTTAAACATTCTTTTAGATAGGATGTAACAGTGTAACCGTCACGATCCAAGCTCAAGAATCTTATAACCAACCTTTACTCATTGCATTAATATATTTCACAAATAGTCATCATCTGAACGTGTATACAAAATTTCCAGTCCTATCTTTAAGCATTAGTGCTAAATGCCTCTATTTGCGGAAGTGGGGTAAATGTAATTCCCATCTTACCCACAAATTCATAGGCATCTTCTAGGTAGACTTCTCGGTAATACATAATTAATGTATACCGTTATTTTGTAATCAAAATCTTAATTGAGTTAAGCAGTGTAATGTAGCATATCAATAACTATACAAGACAATACATGGTTTATCCTTTCAGTGAAATCGTTTCACCCGAGGTAGGACAAGCATCAGTGCCAAAACTATGCTATAGCCTATATCTGAGCATGAAATAGTCATTTCTCTGGTAATATCAGAGATTCCTCCAAAATATTTAGATAAACTAATCGGTGTTTTGAGTAGCTATCAGACAAATTGTCCACTACTCAAAAGCTCCCACTAGCTTGTATCCTTCATAAGACCCCGAAGGTCAATATGAACAAGTAGTGACACTTCTTCAGCTCTATTACCTTTTCCTAATTGAAAGGAAACTTAGTCATTTTTCCTTTGAGATAGTGTTCTTAGACATGGAGATAGGAATCACCCTTAGCAAGTCTCCAGATCTTATCTCTAGGATATATGCACTAATTAATAGATGCCGAAGAATCGTTCATCTAAATACGGTAACCATTTGTTTTAATAGTTTATGATGTGTTACACATACCTTTTCAATATTATTTAGTGGTTTTGACTTTATCAGACAAAATCCGAGTCTCAGAATCGTATACAAACGTCATATTCACTTTATTTAAGGTAACCATATTATCGATGTGAAAGTGAATCCATTTGTTCCAACGAATCTGAAAACAGAAATTATATTTCTTTGATATTCAAGGAATAAAATCCAAAATTTGTTTCCTTATATCACTCCCACTATCTTAGCTAAAATAACTGCCCGTTGTCTACTATTTATCATGAATGCCCAGCTACCTTGTTCTTACAAAAGAACTTTAGCTTTCGAGTCAAAATACTCGATTAAGAAAGTCTTTGAGAATTCATGGGTTGGTGATCCGAAACCACTTTCCTTATCCTATACTTTCTTGTATTAATATTTCGGTTTAGCCTTTAACTTATTTAGTTTTGATGACATACATTTTCAGACATTCTTTCCCATTCTTGGCTTTCTTTAAAGGAAATGGCCGTGAACTAGCAGTTCATTTGAGTACATACTACTCGTGAACTGTGGGATGTTCAGTGAGATTGATGCCAAATCATTCTCGTCATCCTTGAACTAATTTTAATTTGTCTCCCGTTTAACACGAGTGACAGCAGTGACATACTTATCAATGTCACTTAAGTTTGTAGGCTCAAGAGGAACTTCCTCTTCCGAAAAATTAATTTGCATTCTCGATTATTGAGTTCAACGTTCTTGTTACTTTTCTACTTTTACGAAGTCGTTACTAGTCAATTTATCGTATTTAGCAGTTTAGATACCTTGAGATGATATGTAGTTGCAAAAATAAATTATGACAGAAATATAAATCAAATCATACACCACAACAAATAATAAATTTTAGGAATTATAAACATGATGTCTTGCATGCAGTTTATCCTACCATTCCGAGGATTTAATCTCACACCTACAGTGCCGCCAACGGGTAGGTCAAAGAGGTGACGATTAAATTGAGACAATCTCTCTCAACAATTAACTGAGAATCAGACATCCCGATTTAATTGTTGATTACCTTCCTTTTTCAGCCAAGATATTTTCAAAAATACCCTTTAGAGTGTGACCTACTGTTTAAGATTTTTAAGAAGACCCCGAGTATGCAGCCGAAGGGTAGGTCAGTGACCCGACGAGTACTCAAAATCCTATCCTTTCGGAAACCAAGCCTTGAATTTTGATAACGGTGAAGGCCATCCGAAGGGGGCCAAAATCAAAGCGGCACGAGGCGTCACCATTCTCTCATGGTGCTTGTGTCAACAGTAGAGGCCGAGGGGTCGGTTGTCACCTTCCCCGCTCCCACTCGTTATTTTGAAAATTATGTAGTCTTTTAGGATTTTCAGAATTTATTTACAATCCGAAAAACAATAAATCATGAATATTTAAATTAATCCTCCCACTAGTTCATCGGTTCCAAATACCGTCTAACTAGTGTCACTTATTCACGACTTTCCAATTTCAAGGATTTATAAAATCTTTGTGTAGACACTACACAATTTAAAATTCACCATGAATTTTATAATCCTAATATATTAGGACTTATGAATTTTCCACCAAATTGAAAAACAATAAATCACAAATTTAAAGCTCCCACTAGTTTATCGGTTCCAAATACCATCTAACTAGTGACACTATATTCATGATCTTCCAATTTATCGATTATTTAGAAATTCTCTCGTGTAGTCACTACACGATTAAAATTCACTAAAAGAATTTTATAGTTCTAATATTGTCATGATAAAATTTTAGGATCGTAGAATTTTATCTCAATAATTTGAAAACAATAAATCTTGAAAAGCAATTACCAACTTATCGGTATTAAACCCTGGCTGAGCTTTAACCGAGTTCACCGAATGGTGTCGGGATTAGCTAAACCGACCCGTCCTCTTCGTTGGTTCATATACGACGCGAACGTCGCACGTGTGTGGGCGCTGGGTTGAAAATCGGGCTAAGGTAGCCCCATTGAGCCTCAGCTCGCCGGATAGCTTGACCTTGCCGGACCCCCGTGGCTAACCCCGCACTTGGACGGACAAGTCGAGTCGGGCCGAAACCCTGTTGACCGCCCGAACCAATTTTCGAACATTTTTTTCAGTTGGTGTCCAACTTTTCCGGATTTTCCAATTTTTTTATTATTAAAATTCTTTTATGTAGTCACTATATAATCAAAATCCACGAATGAATTTTAGATCCCAAAATTAAATTTACCGAGTAAATTTTATTTTATCATGTGAATTTTATATCTCGATAAAATTCGTTCGTTTTAATTAATTTAATTAATTACATAAATTAATCTAAATTAATTATCGTGTTCATACATGTCTAATTGATGTCAATATTAATTTTCTACATGTATGCATATGCTAGGAGTGGAATTCATAAATATGATGAATGTCATGACATAGTTATCTCAAATAAATTATCAAACATGAAAATAAATGCGTAAAAATAAACCATTGAAATGGACCGTTGGTACCCCGTATCTAACCTATTTAAACTATGAAAGGCAAAAAAAAAATAAATAAATAAATAAATAATCGTGATATCTCTTCGTTGATACCATCAATGATCTTGGAGAATTGAATAAAAATCTTGATGCCTTTTCCTTTTCACCCGTGCATCAGCCTTTTTTTGTTTTTTTTTTTTTTTTTTTTGTTTTTGTTTTTTTTTTTGTTTTTGTTTTTTTTGTTTTTTTTTGTTTTTTTTGTTTTTATTTTGAATTCAGCACCTGGGAGCATTGAAGATTAAATTCAACACCTCGGAGCACATGTGTCCTTCTTCAGCCGTACTTCAATGCCTTTTCTTTTCCATCGAAGATTGTTGCATAGTTCCTTTTTCTTTTCCATCGTAGATTTTTGGCCAACGGATCCGACGAAAAAAATACTACTACTATGAAATTTAAATTGCAAAAATAAATTACATATATCTTATATTCGTATAATACTAATTATACGAGTTTACAATAGATCTAACGGTAAACAAGTACAATCTTGTCAACCACAACATTCAATAATTCAGCAAAATAAAAGATGCAATTTTATTCCTAATTCAATTAATTATGCTCTCGATATCGTAAAAATTTAGGGTTAAAGGTTGTAAAGGACTTTTTTTTTTATCTAAAATGAGAAAAAATGACAAGAAAAAAAGATAGTGATCGAGAAGACAAAAACGCGCGTATTACATTGTTACTACATGTTGCTACAACCAAATGTAGTAAACACATGTAGTAATGCGCGCGTTTTTTCCTTCTCAACCATTATTTTTTTTTTCTTGTCCTTTTTTCCCATTTTGTATCTTTTTTTGTCCTTCTGGCCTCTGACCCCAAAAATTTAACCTTGTCTCTGATACCACATGCTAGAAGTAATAGCACCGATCGAGACACTCGATCTTAGCACAACAGCGAAATCTTATGCGATTTACGATATGAGACATAACTAATTAATCCTACGAGAAGGTTGAAGATTTACCTTATCGGAGAGGAAGAGATATTCGACCAAAGGGAGAAGCCGTGATCTTCCGGATTGTATCTCCAAACGACGACTGGTGGACGTCGATCCTCGCCATAGAACCTCCACGAATATGCACAAGAAAATTCCTAGATTTTTCTCCTCTTAATGACTAAGACAAGAAATTAATTTGTCTTCATTTATTTTACAAAGTGGCGCATTTTATTGTGTTTTTTTGTGCTAGGTGGAACTCTCTTTATATAGGAAAATAACTAGTCAATAGAGTTATCATTTTCACACCACAAAAACCTATTCCCATAAAGAAAATATATTTTTTTCCCACAAAATAATAGATATTCCCAAAAAATCAATCTCTTAATTTTCCATTAATTATCCAACAAATAGATAATTAACTAATTACACATTTGACATAATCTAGAAAAATTACTTTTCCTAATTTTATCAACATTAATGGCGCCAACTTCAACATTTATTTAATAGAAAATGTCTTTTCTATTTTACATATTATTTACCAAACAAATAATATTGCATATTCATTAAATAGACCAACTATTTAATTTATTCTCGAGGTTGCACAAAACAAGAAGACACTCGCGTGTTAGGAGCCAACCCGGGAACCATAGACCTATAATCAGTAGCTACAATAAATTGAATAAAATATTAATCGAACAGAATATTTCTACTCAACTCATTAATTCCGGAATTACGCCACCATAAATCCGAAACTGAACTCTATCGATTATAGATATAACTTATTCTCAAAACGTCGAGTCGAGTCGATAAGTGTCCATTGATATAATCATTACATATAAACTAACCCTCCATAGACTATCCATAGTGAAGTAGGATTATTTCGTAAACCTTCTTCACTCATCTTATCCTTATTTACCATTAACCCACTAGTGATCAATTAGTTCATAACCAATACGAACTCCTGGGATCGATCAGTTTCTAGGATAAACAAATAAGGGTATTGTCTTTCTACTTCCCACAGGAAGGAATGGATTCAATATCTATGAAACACACACTTCTCACTTATTCCAGAATAGTACCAACGTGAAAGTGATTCGGACCGCGCCTCTTAGCGATCCTTAACGAATACATCAAACCCTATCCTGAAACAAGTAGGAGTCTGTAATCACTTCAGGATTAAGGTTAATCCATATATGATCATCTTGTGATTTAATAAGATTTCTCAATCACGGAATTATATGAGAAACTCAGATTAAATCGGTCCAATCCTATATGACTCTCATCATATATAAATACCCCACTTAGACAACCAATGCCGACGGTCCGGATAAGACAGTCACGCCATAAAGTGTTCTGGGCGCATTAATGGTGGTTTAATCAATAGACCCCTTACTTTGATTAAGTTCACCATTGACTAATAGTTCAAGTGTATCACCATAAACTTAATCCTCATGTGTGACACACACTAAGTTATACGTCTACATATGATACGAATTGGGGTTTTCAATAGTGTAATACTTATAAGCACGAAGCAAATAATAAGATGAAAATAAATCAGTCATTTATTAATTATAAAAACAATTACATAAATTGTCTTTCGGGCGCTACTTCCAACACTTGCTACACTCAAAACATGTCTCTTATTAACAAAGCAAGAGGAAAGACACCTTATGAGCTATGGAATGGGAGAAAACCCAATATTTCTCATCTTCGTGTCTTTGGAAGCAAGTGTTTCATTCACAACAATGAAAAAGATCAACCGAGGACCTTTGATGCAAAAGCATATGAAGGAATTTTCTTGGGATATTCAAACATGACCAAGGCATTCAGGATGCTAAACAAAAGAACTTTATCTATTGAAGAATATGTTCATGTTGTCTTTGATGAACCCAACTTCAACACTGATATACCCAATCAGGAAGAAGATCAAACACCTAATGAGCCAATCTATGTGGACATTGAAATCAGAAAACTCAATTCAACTAATCCAGAGGATTTTCATCCCATAATTGAGCAAAATACAACTCAAGAAGAAATACAGTTTGCACAATTCTCTGAACCAAATCTGAATTTGTTAAAAGATCATCCAGCAGAACAAGTTCTTGGAAATCCAAACATTGGTGTTAGATCCAGAAGACAGCTGGAAACCATGCTATCTTGTTTTCTATCAGATATGGAACCCAAAACTATAGAAGATACATTCAAAGATGCTGACTGGATAATAGCTATACAAGAGGAGTTGAATGAATTTGAGAGAAATCAAGTCTGGGAATCACAAACAGACCAGACCGCTCAAATATCATTGGAACTAAATAGGTCTACAGAAACAAGATGGATGAAAATGGAGTCATAATCAGAAACAAAGCTAGACTAGTTGCTAAAGGCTATTCTCAAACTGAAGGCATTGACTTTGATGAGACATATGAACCAGTTGCAAGACTTGAAGCTATCATATTATTCTTAGCATATGCCACTCATCAGAACTTCAAAGTATATAAAATGGATGTCAAATTAGCCTTTCTCAATGGACTACTTGAAGAAGAAGTTTTATGTGCAACAACCACCTGGATTTGAGATTAAAGGGCAAGAAGTTTACAAGCTTAACAAAGAACTATATGGTCTGAAACAAGAACCCAGAGCTTGGTATGAAACTTTATCAGAAATTCTTGTGGAAAATGGATTCAAGAAAGGAAAAATAAACAAGACATTGTTCAGAATCCAACATGAAGAATGCAAACTCTTGGTACAGATCTATGTAGATGACATCATCTTTGGATGTCAGAACTCCAAGCTATGTGAAAAGTTTGCCAATTTGATGAAGAGTATGTTCCGGATGAGCATGATGGGAGAACTCAATTATTTTCTTGAGCTTCAAGTTAAACAATTAGAAAATAGGATCTTCATCAATCAAGGCAAGTACATCAAAGATCTTATCAAAAAGTATGGAATGGAATCAAGTGCCAAAGCTGCAACTCATATTTCAGCAACCCTACACTTAGACAAAGACATCAATGGCAAAAGTGTGGATCAAACCAAATACAGAGGTCTGATAGGCTCATTTTTATATCTAACTGCTAGCAGACGAGACATATCATTTACTGTAGGAGTATGTGCAAAATTTCAATCAGATCAAAAGAAAGTCATCTAGCTACTGCAAAGAGAATGTTGAAATATCTCAAAGATATAGTTGACTTGGGATTATTCTATCCTAAAGAAGAATATTTTAGTCTATTTGGATACACAGATGCAGACTATGCAGGTTGCAAAGTGGACAGAAAGAGTACATCTGGTACATGCCAAATGCTAGGAAACAAACTAGTATCGTGGTTTAGCAAAAAGCATACACCCATTGCAACATCTACAACTGAAGCAGAATATGTAGCTATAGGAAGTTGTTGTGCACAAGTGTTATGGATAAGACAACAACTCAGAGACTATGGCATTGAAGAAAAAGGGATTCCAAACATGTGTGATAATACAAGTGCTATATCAATATCAGAAAATCCAGTTCAACATTCCAAGACTAAGCATATTGATATCAGACATCATTTCTTACAGGATCATGTGGAAAAAGGGGATGTGAGATTGGTCTACATCAAAACAGACGATCAATTGGCAGACATCTTCACCAAACCTCTTTGTGAGAGCAGATTCAGAGAATTAAGTAGTCTTTTTGGATTAATGAATCTTTCATAGTCCATATATTCATATTAAATTAACTAATGCACTAAATCTTTATCATTCTAAGATTAGTCACTATGCTTAAAGATTTCTTAAATTAATAATGGTCTCCAAAACATTTGGTTATCAAACATTTGTTAGGTCTCCATATTAGTTTTGATGAATAAAGCTAGTCTGAAGACAAACCAGATGATCAATGGACACAGACTAGTTATGGGACTTCAAAGCAGACGACTATGTTATATCAAAGTCGCATTAAAGATATAAAGTGTTACAACCTTAATGAGCAAGTGGTTATTTAATCAAGTGCGACAAAGAGTTAATATTCAGACCACTTGGCTCATTCAAATTGCGATATACGAAGGGTTGTCAGAGGATTTGCAGGAGTTTCAATGAAATCAGACACGCGGTGAGCTCACATTGGCCAGACGTCTATTGATTGCAAGTCTGATGGGTTCGACAGACGTTTCGCGTCTCTAAACTGCCATAAAGTGGAGAAGTTATGGCCATCTCATGTTCTTCCAAGACAAAAGCCATCATTAGGGCTAACACGCACATTCCCACATACACTTCATCACGATAGAAGAAACCAAAAGATCATGGATGACTTGCATAACTCTTCTCATCTCCACTATTATATAAGAAACCCTGGACCCAAAATACATCGTCTCTTCCAATCCTTAATTCCCAAGAGCTACCACATATCTCTCTATCATTCAGAATTACTCAGAAATAGAACATTTTGATCAAATCCACACTGGCCAGTCCTTTCATTTGGACGAATTCCTAGAGAGGTCTGAAAACTCTGAAGCTGCATCACACATAGTAAGCTATTTTTGAGAAACTCGTCTTGATGCATTGGTAGATTACTGAGATAGATACTACAGTCCCAAGGACATATATGAATTCTGGAAAAACGCAACCTTCAATGTCAAAAGGGATGCTATCATCTCAACAGTGCAAGGAAATCACATCGTGATCAACAAAGACACCTTTCTGAACCTGTTGAATATTGAAACTGGAGAAACTGCCACACCAACCAAAGTCTACATTGAAAATAGGCCAGCATTTTTCAAAACTATTGCCTATAATGAGAAAGCGAAAATCAAAATTGAAAGTCATCCTGGATATATGAACAAGTACATCGTCAATCTCGCTGAAATGATGATCGGTGGACTATCTGGAAAGAACAAAGTCAAACTTGACGAGGATCTCTTCAAACTACTATTCATTGTCCATAAAAGAAAATCCTTCAACTGAAGCGAATACATCTTCAACCAAATGGCTGATCAATTCATGGTAGAAACAAATTCAGACAACAAACATGGCAAGAAAGCTAATGGATCATTTCATCACAACAAATCATTTGGGTTCATTATTCAAACTCTACTTAAACAGCTGGGGATTGCAGTGACTGATCCGATACCCGTCCCAAATGCACGGATATCATACCTGCCAGCTGCTGAGAAGAAAGCACGAACAGACGAGCTGCAGAAAAGGAAAATCTCCGCCTTAAGTGAAACTGCACCTCAAGCTGACACATCTACAGAGACATCATCCAAGAGGAGGCTGGTAAAGAAAGCAAAAACAAACTGAAGGTTCTGTTTTTCCATTGACAGAGGAGTGGGGGAGGGAAAGTAGTTGCGGCCGTAGATGATGAGATTATCAGAATCAAACGTTAGCAATAATATTAGATTATTTTCATATTACCTAAACAATTGCCATAGTCTCTGTTTTTGTATGGATACAGACACCCTATTTGCTTTGTTTTTTTTTTTTTTTTTAATAATTGTGGAAGAGGTTATTCAATTGTTTAGGTAATAAATAGAAGGGCAAAATGGGAATAACATAAAAAAATGAGAATATTTTGTCGGAATATTGTTTTTATTCTACCGGAATTGATAAGTTAAGGTTTGTGAAAAATTCAATGGAGGTAAACAGTATATTTTTAAACCACAATGAGGCAAACACTTCAATTGGCAAACCACGAGAGGGTAAAATGTGTTTTCCCCTATAATTAATATAGTGTGTTTATATTCTTTCACTAGTTAATAAATAAATAAAATATGCACAACAAAGTATAACAACACATTTTTATATCATTGATATTTGTGAGAGACATATGAATCTACAAGTTTCATATCATAATAATTGGCGCAAAAATTTGCTGTGCGCTTTGTTGTGTATTTTTTGTGTGGCTATATCACTACTCAAATAAATGATGATAGAAGAACACAATAAATACTTCCTCCCTCCCAAAATATAAATCATCTTATACTTTTAGATTTGTCCCACAATATAAGTCATTCTACATTATCAATGCAACATTTATTACTCTTTTCTCCATCTTACCCTTAATTTATTATAAATTCAATAACTTTTTATTACTTGACAATATTGCATCAATGATACTCAAAGGGCATTTTAGCCATTAACCTTCAAATTTATAATAGTCAGTCATTTTTTTAATACGTGTGAAAATCTTTAGAATTACTTATATTTTGGGATGGAGACAATATTGTTTTGAAAATGTAACACAACCAAATACAAAGAGACAATTTGTTTAGCAATTTGATTAGAACGGAGAGAGTGTTTTTTATGGTATTCGAAAGGACATGAAATACCCTTAAATTTTATTTTTTTATATAGATATTTTATGCTTTTTGTAATATTCCGATTTTCGGGAAAGGGCAGACGTGTCATTTTGCGAAAACGAAATATTGGGTTCGGTTCCTTTTATTCGGAGTTTAAGTATTTGTTAAATTATATATGTATATTTCGAAATATATATATGTATATAGTTAAGGAAGATAATAAGATCTTTATCCTTTTTTTAGGATTTATCTTATTATAAAGGAAGATAATAAGATCTTTATCCTTTTTTGGGATTTATCTTATTATAAAGGAAGATAACAAGATCTTTATCCTTTTTTTTGGGATTTATCTTATTATAAAGGAAGATAATAAGATCTCTATCTTTTTTTTTTTTTGGGATTTTCTATTTAAGGAGAATAAATCCCCACAATTCTTATAACCTATTAGAAATCGATTTTTCTCCACCTCCATATACTCTCTGCGTGTGTGAGCCAAAAATTAGGGCCGAGAGTTTTTCAATCGGTCGTTAAAGCAATTCTTGACGGTTTTCGGATCGTAGTAGAGCGCCGGAATCGTTGTGAAGAAGGCAACGTTTTGATTGCGAAAGTTGAAGCTTTGATAAGAGAAAGATCGGTTTTAGTCTTTTTTCTCGAGTTTTGTTGTTGGAATAAGCTTGCTAAAGGTAAGCGACTCTTCCTACAATCTAATTGTGGTTTAGAGTAGAATAGATCATGTTTTGGATGCATATTGCATCAAGTTTTAAGCTTAGATGATGTTTAAGGATTAAGTTTTGTTTTGGATCTTAAAAGACATGTTTTCTACTTGTTTTTCTCGCTATAATTCATGTGCAAGATGTTTAGATTCGAGTAGAGACCGTTAAGGGTTGGAAAACAGGTTTTAGGGCTTTTTCGCGTAGGATGCGTACGCATTGGCTAGCAATGCGCACGCATTCCGATGCGGGATTGCTTAGAATAAGTGCGACGGGGATGCGCACGCATTCCGCAGTAATGCGCACGCATTGCCCCGATTTCTATGTAATGTTGTTTTAAGCTATGTTTTGAATTTTTAAACCTAAATTCATGATTAAATAACCCTAATTAAATATGAACAAGCCCCGATTGAGTTTCTGATTCGTTCAGTTAAAACACCGAATGTACTCTTAAAGAGAGTTGAAATTCAGATCCGTCGGAAGGGCATGAAAGGGCTTGTGCTTTGATGAACTAGGGTTCATCAATGTCTGTGTAATTGATAGGATGTGATACCTAGTTGTCTAAGTGAGGGAGTAGAGCTGATAAGGTGAGTATTATTCTGAAAACACTTAGGTGACTGGTTAATTCACATTAATAATTACATAAGTGTAGTAAAAGCTAAAACGTCATCTATTCTTGGTTAGGCACTGATTCAAATCGGCGATGTGATACGTTCATAAAAGGTGGACAACACTACTGGCTCAAAAGGCTGAAGGGTAGCGGAGGAAATCCATCGAACGTATATGCATACCGGGGAGATCCCGGGACTACCGGTGCTAATCACCGTAGTTGGCAAGTACATCTCGTGGTGGAATTTTCACCATGCATTGTGTCCTTGAGTAATGATGTAACAAAGATAAGCTAAGTTAGAAACGTATAGTCACGACGTGTCGATGGGCATGTAGTGAACCCTAGATCGAGTCGGTCTCAGTAAGGCAAATCTTTTAATAATAAACCTTAATCATATTGTAGCTTCTACTTCTTACTTTGTACATTGTACTTACCTCAAATGCATGTTTATTTATGTGTTTGGGGGAGAGAAGACGAACAGGTAAATGATGAGTTCGAGGAGAACTTTGATGACGACGTTTGAGGACGCCGGAGTTGAAGACTTTGATTAATTATTATTCATTTCTTTATTTATTTCCTAGATTTGGATTATTATTGGATTTTGTAGTTTACTTTTAGTACTTTGGAATTCGTACAATTTTGGATTCGTTGGTTTTGTTTCGGATGTAATAACTTTACATTTCCTTCTCAGTTCTTGAATTTCTATTCGAGATGTTTGAAAAAAATTACCCGAGTCTTTTTAGCTTCCGTTTGCTTTTATTTGATACGACGTAGTAGAGGCTTACGTGTAATATTATTTATTTAATATTATGCGTGCCGAACGTTTCGATTTCCGGATAAGGACTCGGTGTCCGGGAACGGGGCGTTACACTTTTCTTTGCTAATTCAACATTGTTTCGATTCGATTTTCTTTGTCTGCAGGTTGGATGTTTATAAACTCTACTCCATTCATCCCATTTTATTTCTCATGTTTGACTTTTCACACAGATTAAGAAAAGTGTAGTTAATGCTTTGAATCACATTAAATGATCCAATATTGTTACACTTATGCCCTTTTAATTGTTGTTGGAGCATTTAATGCTACACATTTTTTATTGTAAATATTATAATGAGAGAAGAGTATTTAAAGAAATTTAATAATTAATACACAAAGTGGACACTTATTTTGGGACAAACCAAAAAGAAAACATGGATAAATAAAATAGGACGGAGGGAGTATTTTTTGTTATCTAAAATGGAATTTTTCTATATACAAGGCTATACGAGCATTCAAAGTAAACAAATCAAAAAGATAAAAGCCTGTCTACGCCGTGTCAAATGCAATTACCAATTAATGCCTTTGTTCTTTTTACTTCTCTTTTTAAAGTTTTTGTTTTTTATGGGAAAAATTAGGTAAAAATCCACATTTTCTCCTTTTTTTAAACTCTAATCCAATTTTAAATTTTTAGTTGTATTAAGGACAAAATAAAATTAGTTTGACTAAAATACCCTTAGTTCTGTCTTCAATCAACCGTTCTATTCTTTCTGGCCAAATTTCCCATTTTTTTTCCATGTCTAAACTTTCCAACACAGAGCATTTCCTCCATTTACTTCTAATTTCTCCTCTAAATCTCTCATCTCAGCTGTTTCTCCGGTCTCCGGTCACCATTTTCTGGTCAAGGTAATCGGCTGAATCTCTAGTTGTAACTCTTCTTCCGGTTTTGGCATTTCTCATCCTCTTCGATTTGCTCTCAGATTGATTGTCAATTGATCTTCCAAGACTGAAATAACCTAATTCAATTTCTTAGTTCGATTTCGGCGAAGCTAACTAGAAAAAGAATTGGATATTGGTGATGAATTGTTTTATTTTGTCAGACTACCGGTCAGGTGGCTTTGGAGTGGCTGAGAATTGGGGCAGCAAGGAGGTGTTAGTAACAGTTGATGGAAAGAAGGAATTGGAGCTGGAGACATTCTTGAAAAGCTTCTGTGACGATGGTAGGCTCGGCCATAGCCACGTGTCATGATTATATAGGATGAATCTAAGATAAAGTAGGATACGAGGGGCGTCCCGACCAGAGGCTGGGGCGCCGACCAGCATCCGCCACAAAGTATGAGGGTGAGCTGCCTCGCTCCTCCTGACCACAGCAGGACGGTTCGGTCGGTTAGGTACACGCAGCACGTGACCATGGAAACTCGGCTAGTATACCCGAGTGCTCAATCAGTTACACACAAGTTTCCGTAAATTAAGGATAAACGTGAGAAAAGAACCTAGCCTTATTAAGGCCCTGATTCAACATTAAAGATATAGGAGAGATCGTCTCCTAATGATCAGGGATTTTAATCAATCCCATTTAATGATAAAATAACCGAATCCTTGAAGGATACGGCAGGTTTAGGGTTAGACTCCCTATATAAACCCCCTACAAGAACTACAGCCGGCTTGATTCCAATAGAATACATTGGATACGTAGGCAGCTTGAGAATAACTCAAGTTCAGTCAAAATACCGCAAAAACCACCCCCTCTTTTGGTGTTTCCCGGTGACCGGAAAGCTACCAATAGATCAATCGGCCCGAAGGTAATTACTGGTGAAATCCGGCTTTATCATTGGCGTAGGAAGTAGGGCCTTCTACTGGTAGTTTCAACAAAAATTGTCACCACAGTCATCATGCCGCCAAAAAATATGGGGGAATAGGCACATGATGCAACCACCCAGGGTGGTGGATCAAACTTGGCAAGAAAAGAGGCCGGAGGACAAAACGCAAGAGGGGAAAAAGATGGCACAGTAGCACAACCATCACAGGTAGAACCTCTTCCGGATCCAGCACAGCAGGCTTTAGTGGAAGCCCTGTCAGGTCTTAATACAATGGCCTTCAAAGCTATTGTGGGCAATGCGTTCAAAGTACGAGGGGAGGAGAATACAGATGAAGTTCTCAAAGAAAACCCACAGATGGAGGATCATAATAAGGCTCTTGATCCATTATGAAAGGAACACGCCGAAACTCTATCTTCCAATTCTAATCTTGGGAGAAGAGAGGTCAGAGACCAATCCCGAGAGGTGGCTTGGGTCGAGCTGGACGCCATATTGGGTAAGACTACTTTCTCCTTTGAATCACTCTTTACAAATCAGGTGGAAAGTTACTCAGCCCCCCCGGGTTTAAGATGCCCAAGATAGACCCTAATGACGGGTCAAAGGACCCGAATGACCATATGCATCAATATTTGATGCATATGACATTATTTAATGCTGTCGACCAGATGAAGTACAAGGCTTTCCCAGATTTGCTCACTGGTCGGGCTCGGGAGTGGTTCAGGAAACTAACCCCAAAGTCCATAAATGATTTTGCCACCATGGCAAGGAAATTCATGAACGCTTTTATTACTGCCCGACCATTCCAAAGGAATGCCACACACTTTCTCACTCTGAAACAAAAGTCGGACGAGAGTGTATTACAGTACTTAAAGAGATTCAATGAGGAGTCGCGTCAAGTCCAGGGGACCGACGAGCACTTAATAATCACCTCCTTCATAGCCGGGTTGCGCGAGGGTCGGTTGTATGCCGAATTGAACAGCAAGCCCCCACTTATCATAGAGGATTGTGTGGAGACCGTTTTTAAGCATTGTCAAGGAGAGGAAGCCAATAGGCTAAAGAGGGATCAAGAAAGAGGAGACCCTAAGAGGGGACGGTCGGAACGACAACCCGACAAAGGTTGGAAACAAGTATGGGATAGGATAACCACACCAGTCACTGACATGCTCGGTAAGAAAGGCGCTCTGCAGGACAAAGACTTGATACCGTTAAACAGACCATGCGAACAGGTGTTCACCTTGATGGGAAGAAGAGGAATAGCGTGAATTCCCCACCTCTGAAGGGACCAATAGAGAAAAGGGACTAAACAAAGTTTTGCAAGTATCATAAGGATGTACGGCATGACTCAGAGAACTGTCGGGAACTCATCAGAGACATAGATGCCGCAGCCTTGGAATGAAAGATAGACGAGGCAATAGACCGATCATGGAATCCTAACCCAATGGGTAGGAGGGAGTACAAGAGGCGTAATTACTATCAGGTAAATGATGGCCGACCTGACCTAAAATAGAGGAGAGATCCTTCTCCTGACCCCGAAGGGCAGATGGACAATCGACCCATCAATACAATCAACACGATCTCGGGTGGTCGGGCAGGTTCCAGACCCCCCCGGAGAAAGCAGCAACAGTAAAATTCAACAGCCTGAGACAGGCAAAAAAGCAAAGATTATCTGGGGAGGTGGTATATGGACTCAAGGATTCTCTCCCTATAGTCCTTAACAATTAGGGACTTGTAATTGAACTAGTGATTAATAAGCACGTAGTGAAGCGATTTTGTGTGGACACGGGAAGCACATTAAATGTTTTGTACCTATCGGTCTGGCATAAAATAAGGGTTCTAGATTCCGAGTTGACCCCTGTTCAACTCAATTGTTCGGTTTCGCAGGGCCCCCGGTCCACCCGATGGGAATGATCAGATTGCCTACCACTTTTGGGCAAGGATTAAAGAGCAGGACTCTTATGGTCAACTATGTAGTAGTTCGGTTGGCCTCAGCAAACAATGTCATACTAGGAAGGCCCTCCCTCATAGATCTTTGAGCGGTTATCTCTCCCGCTCATGTGAGCATGAAGTTCCCTACCGTAGAAGGAACAACAGAAATCAAAGGGGACATGGAAACAGGAAGGAGTTGTTATACAGCAACAATTAACCAAAAAATGATGGTACATCATGTCCTCATTGAAAAGTTGGTCCCGGAAGAAGAGGACAGATGGTTGACAGAGGATGAAGTGAAACAAGAAAAACTATAGGAAAAGCATGACAGTCAGACGGTCGGAGTCGGCTCATGGATTCCGGAGCCTCATAGACAGAGTTCAATTAACCTACTGAAGGATTTCAAGGATGTCTTCACATGGAATACCACCGACATGCCCGGTCTGTCTCCCAAAAAAAAGACCTATTCGGCAGAAAAAACGACACTTTGCCCAAAAAGGGTGGAAGCAATACAGAAAGAGGTAACGAAGTTGCTGCAAGCTAATATAATAAGAGAGGTAGTATATCCCGAATGGCTGGCCAACCCCGTTTTGGTTAATAAACCGGATGGGTCATGGCGCATGTGTGTAGATTTTACTGATCTTAACAAGGCCTGCCCGAAGGAATGCTACCGGTTCCTAAAGATTGACAGATTAGTGGATTCTACGGTCGGGTTCGAAGTCTTCACGTTCCTGGATGCGTACAAAGGGTACCATCTAATCTCTATGGCTCCAGAGGATATAGAGAAGACACCATTTTTCACGGAAAGAGGAACGTACTGCTACATCACCATGCCATTCGGACTAAACAACGCAGAGGCTACCTATCAGAGAGCGGTCAACCAAATATTTGAGAAATAGATAGGATGGTGCATGGAAGTGTACGTCAATGATTTACTGATCAAGAGTAAGTCTCTCGACCAGTATATTAAGGATGTCTGAAAGGTATTCGAAGTACTCAGAGAGACGCAAATGAGGCTTAACCCCAAAAAGTGTATGTTTGGGGTCAGATTAGGGAAGTTTTTAGGATATATGATATCCAAAGAAGGCATACGAGCAAGTCCGGACAAGGTCGAGGACATACAGAGCATGGCATCACCGAAAAGTATCGAGGAAGTACAAAAGTTGACAGGGCGTATGGCTGCCCTAAACCGATTTCTCTCACGGTCAACTAGCATGCTCTACCGTTCTTTAAAATCCTGAGGTAAGCAAACCCGTTCGACTGGAATAAGGAATGTCAGAAGGCATTTGAGGAGTTGAAGATCTATCTTACCATCTTGCATGTCCTTACCGCTCCAAAGGCTGGGGAAACTTTGCATTTATACCTGTCAGTATGCCAGGAGGCACTAAACGCTGTCTTGGTAAGTAACCAAGACAACGTCCAGAGGCCAATCTTCTATGTTAGCAAGGCCCTCCGAGGGCCAGAAGTGAGATACCCAAACGCAAAAAAGTTAGCACTGATATTGATTCATGCATCAAGAAAGCTGAAGCCATACTTCCAGGCACATCCTATCGTGGTCATGACCGATCAACCGCTCCGGCAGATCCTAGACAGACCTAAAATGTCGGGAAGGTTAACTAAGTTAGTGGTCGAGTTGGCTGCCTATAACCTGGAATTTTGACCAAGGATCTTCATCAAGGCCCAGGCCTTGGCCGACTTCGTAGCTGAAGGAATGTCCATCACTCTCGAGTAGGAGCATTCTCCAAAACAGTCGGAACGGTGGAAGTTGTTAGTGGACTGAGCGTCCAACAAAAAAGGAGCAGGGGCAGGCCTTCTGCTCTGTAGCCCAAAAAGGGTGGAGTTCCCTTATGTACTACGCTTTAAGTTCAAAGCAACAAATAATGAAGCGGAATACGAGGCACTGATCACAAGGCTTATGCTGGCTGCGAAGCTAGGGGTAAAGACAATACAAGTGTTCATTGATTCACAGTTGGTAGTGAACCATGTGAAAAGGGAGTATGAAGCCAAAGAATAAACTATGAAGAAATATCCCTTCATAGCATGAGCATTGATCGTAGAATTTGAAGATGTCCAGCTGGGACAGATTCCCAGGTCTAAGAATGCACGGGCTTATGCACTTTCTAAGCTGGCTTCAAATTTTCTCTTTGACAGAAAGGTCTTGATCGAGCAGATTGCAAACAGAAGCTTTGAGCAGAAAGAAGCCCGAACGATTACTCAACAAGCCACCTGGATGGAGCATATAGTGGCCTTCCTGGGGAGTGGCGTGGTCCCGACTGACAGTGTGCAACCTTGGAAAATAAGGCTTCAGGCAAGCAGGTACTCATTGTTTAACGATATGTTGTATCGAAAATCTTTTATTGCACCGTCATTGCGTTTTGCCACAAAGGAAGAAGGGAATAATCTTCTTCGTGAAATCCACTTGGAGATTTGTGGAAGCCATATGAGAGCTAGAGCATTGGCTCGGAAGTACAGACTATTCGGATATTTTTGGCCGAGCATGCAGGCAGATGCAAAGGAATTAGTGATGACTTGTAGAACATGCCAGGTGCATGACAAACTCACCCATCAACCTTCGCAACAGCTGGTCCCCATAGTATCCCCTTGGCCCTTCGACCAGTGAGGAATTGACCTGGTCGGTCCATTACCTAGAGCACCGGGTAGCTTAAAGTTTCTGGTGGTAGCCATAGACTATTTCACCAGGTGGGTAGAGGCAGAGCCCCTGACCACAATAACAGGCAAATCCATCAAAAAATTCTTATGGAAAACCATAGTGTGTCGGTATGGAATACCAAAAAGCATTATATCTGACAATGGTACACAATTTGAAGATATAATGGTCCGAGAGTGGTGCGCTAAACTCGGAATTACGCAACATTTTACTTCGGTCGGCCACCCACAGGCCAATAGCCAAATAAATCTGGCAAACAGACAAATGAAGACTGGCCTGAAGAAACGACTTGAAAAAGAGGGTGAAACGTGGGTAGAACAACTGCCCTACGTGTTGTGGACATATTAAACCACGCCCAACTCCGCCACTCGGGAGACCCCCTTCTCATTGACTTAGGGATGCGAAGCGGTCATCCCGGCAGAGATAGGATTGCCTTCGCCCCGAGCAGAGCTCTATAATCAGACAGACCAGGAAGCAGAGCTAAGGCATCTGAAAGACGAACTGGAGGAAAAACATGACATAGCATTCATTAGAATGGAAAAGTACAAGTAGAAGATGTCACAGTACTATAATGCCAGAGTCAGGGACTCATACTTTAAATTGGGGGACTTGGTCCTCCGAAAGAACAAAGTCAGCAGGAAGGATCCTCAGGGTAAACTGAAACCCAATTGGGAAGGACCTTAAAGAGTAATTGATCGAGTGTAAGTCACTAACGTCGATATTACTAGCAAAAATAATAGGTACATCGAGTCAAGGTCGATCCCACAGAGACAATGCAACTATAAGTATAAACGATTCTAACCTATTTAAGAAGCAACATAGAGGCGGTCATGGACCAACAATAAACAATAAGAAAACGAACTTGATATTCCTCCCCCTATTCTCATCGATCTACTAACCTGGATTAGTTAATCGTTACGTTTACTTCCCCACGAAATTTCCTTAAATTAATCGCGAGCTTAGTTTAATTATCATTATCATTATCAGCTACGAGTGCAACTCCTACTTCTATCTACTCCGACAATGGTAGTAGACAATCTATACGCAAGCTACCCTCCTTAATTGGTCCGTAATAGCCCATACGCATAAAGATCTAGAATTGCCGATATCGAGCGCTAACTCATACCGCTAACCCGCCTAGACAACCGTGTCGACATTGATCGGCACGTTCCTAGGGTCCATTCAACAATATGTCCGAACTTAGCACTTCACTATTCATAATTCATGCCAGTTTACGATTACAATAAGCAGATTGGCCAGATCTAACCTACTGTTAATTAAATATGTCGATCAACGTAGCCGTAGTGAATCCCAGCTTTAGGTTTTCTAAATTATGCCCCGGTAAACCGGTATAGACCGCCGGGTTACCGGGGGCGACTTTTCCTATCCCTGGATCTACATTGCTCAATTACGATTAAAATAAGTAAAGTATAGGGTCTTTAAACATGCAAATTAACTAAAACACATAAATACGAACAGATCTACTATATTGAAGACAAAAAGGAACAATCAAAGCTTCATACCTTCAAAAAAATTCTGAAGGAAAAACATGCAAATAACAGGCAAATCCATCAAAAAATTCTTATGGAAAACCATAGTGTGTCGGTATGGAATACCAAAAAGCATTATATCTGACAATGGTACACAATTTGAAGATATAATGGTCCGAGAGTGGTGCGCTAAACTCGGAATTACGCAACATTTTACTTCGGTCGGCCACCCACAGGCCAATAGCCAAATAAATCTGGCAAACAGACAAATGAAGACTGGCCTGAAGAAACGACTTGAAAAAGAGGGTGAAACGTGGGTAGAACAACTGCCCTACGTGTTGTGGACATATTAAACCACGCCCAACTCCGCCACTCGGGAGACCCCCTTCTCATTGACTTAGGGATGCGAAGCGGTCATCCCGGCAGAGATAGGATTGCCTTCGCCCCGAGCAGAGCTCTATAATCAGACAGACCAGGAAGCAGAGCTAAGGCATCTGAAAGACGAACTGGAGGAAAAACATGACATAGCATTCATTAGAATGGAAAAGTACAAGTAGAAGATGTCACAGTACTATAATGCCAGAGTCAGGGACTCATACTTTAAATTGGGGGACTTGGTCCTCCGAAAGAACAAAGTCAGCAGGAAGGATCCTCAGGGTAAACTGAAACCCAATTGGGAAGGACCTTAAAGAGTAATTGATCGAGTGTAAGTCACTAACGTCGATATTACTAGCAAAAATAATAGGTACATCGAGTCAAGGTCGATCCCACAGAGACAATGCAACTATAAGTATAAACGATTCTAACCTATTTAAGAAGCAACATAGAGGCGGTCATGGACCAACAATAAACAATAAGAAAACGAACTTGATATTCCTCCCCCTATTCTCATCGATCTACTAACCTGGATTAGTTAATCGTTACGTTTACTTCCCCACAGAATTTCCTTAAATTAATCGCGAGCTTAGTTTAATTATCATTATCATTATCAGCTACGAGTGCAACTCCTACTTCTATCTACTCCGACAATGGTAGTAGACAATCTATACGCAAGCTACCCTCCTTAATTGGTCCGTAATAGCCCATACGCATAAAGATCTAGAATTGCCGATATCGAGCGCTAACTCATACCGCTAACCCGCCTAGACAGCTGTCGACATTGATCAGCACGTTCCTAGGGTCCATTCAACAATATGTCCGAACTTAGCACTTCACTATTCATAATTCATGCCAGTTTACGATTACAATAAGCAGATTGGCCAGATCTAACCTACTGTTAATTAAATATGTCGATCAACGTAGCCGTAGTGAATCCCAGTTTTAGGTTTTCTAAATTATGCCCCGGTAAACCGGTATAGACCGCCGGGTTACCGGGGGCAGCTTTTCCTATCCCTGGATCTACATTGCTCAATTACGATTAAAATAAGTAAAGTATAGGGTCTTTAAACATGCAAATTAACTAAAACACATAAATACGAACAGATCTACTATATTGAAGACAAAAAGGAACAATCAAAGCTTCATACCTTCAAAAATGGAGATCTAGCTCGATCTACTCAAGCTAGAGATGATGGAAAAAGGGAGGAAACCAGAAATAACTCTTCCAAAGCTTAAATAACTTTATTTCATCAAAATATGTAATGTATATGAAGAATTGATAATAATGTTAATAATATGATACGTAATACTCAGTATATGCGGCCTTATATAGATACAATGACCGACTTAAGACTCTCTAAAACACTAACCGACCTAGATAATGCGGCAGAATCAGTTTTGTGTCCAACAAGTCCTCGGTTTACCGGACCTAGACCTCGGTAAACCAGGCCAACTTTTCTCCTTTTTCTTCAACAGACTTCTTCTTGGACTTCAATCACTTGGCCCAATACACTTCTTTCCATCCAGATCCATTCTCCAATGCTCCAGATTCGGTACATCCTATAAAACACGCAAAACGAGACAAACCAGTACCATAACCTCGGGAAAATAACATAGATGCAGAATTATGATCTTAGAAACACTCACATAGCATTTAACATATATTCCACATAATAACAAGTCTATCTATCCTCTCTTGAGAAGAATTTGAAGCAAATAAGGGTATAATTATTGGTACCATTTAGAGCGTTATCAGTAATTAAGGTGCACGGCAAAGGTGCATATCAGCTAGCGGACGCTCAGGAAATGCCATTCCGCGAAGCTGGAACGCGGTCAATCTGAGAAGATTCTATACCTAAGACAGGTTCTGGGTTATTTAATATTTCTATTTGCTTAAACTATGGTGTAATAAGTTGCCTTTGCAACAGTTCCATTTCAATAAGATTCATTTTCCTTTTACAATGTTTGCATTTACAATAACGTTTTGAAGGTATGCAAAGCAGACCATGCCATTCTAAGCTCAAAACAAATTGGGATCTATTCTTAGCTGCAGAACAGCCTAATTAATACAGTTCAACGCCTATGCATAGGCCGAACAATTAACGCTCGGAGTCCGAGTGATGAAAGTAAGCTGCAAGACAGCACCAGCTAAATTGTGTTAAAGGGCACATTAATATCTGCCGGACAGACCAGGTAGTTAAGCTCATAGACTGAGCGTTAAATATATCAAAAATACAGAGCAGAAAAAGCGAAACTCAGGGACCGAGCACCGATGGGCGGCAAGGCAGCCAAAAATAGTGTTAATCTCAAAACTAACCTAAACACATCGAAACTGCAGAGCAGAGCCAAATCAATAAACTCAGAGACTGAGCGTCATATAATCCAAAACTGTAGAAGCAGATTTATAGACTCGGAGACCGAGCAGTGATAAGACTGCAGAGCGGTAAAAAAATTTGTACAACAGAACCAACACCAGAGCTCAGAACGAGCATAGCTCTAATGAAGGCCACAAAGTCTAAGTCTGTCGAACATGTTACCTACTACAACGCTCGGGGACTGCAAAGCAGATCACCCTAGATAGAGCGTTGCAACAGGCTCAATGAGTTTGTAATTCCAACTCTCTAATCCTATAATGAATATCATTTCAGGACAATGTTCTGAAACCTACTCTCAAAGTATGCCACGTCAACAATAGACATGCCATACTCCGAAGGAAAAGCGGGGGTAGACAAAAATAAGTACCCCCTCCTTGAGCTTGTGAATCGTTGAAATCACAACGTCTGAACGACCGCAGAGCAGGTCAGAAGCTAGACTAGAGAATTGTCCTAAGAGGACTTGAACTGACAAGCATTGGGCTGAGCATTAAGTGAAAATAAAGACAAAAATATAGGCCAGGTAAGCGCTCTTTCCTTTAAATTACGTCAAAAGTTAATAAAGATTACACAAGGAATGACCGCAGAGCAGGCCGCAATCAAAACAAAGAAAGAAACTGATGCAGTCTAAGAGGATTTAGGCTGAGAAGCATTGGACGGAACATCCTTTTCTAAAGAGCTGGCAGACGGTCGGGACGCTGGAATAGCGTCGTACTTACGAGCAATGTCCACTCCCGACTTAAGCTCTTTCAACCGCTCATTATAGACTGTGCCCATACCGGGTTTGTACATACCCCCATTTTTCGCTTAGTTGGGTCCAGACCCTAATGCTGAGCTCTGGCGTCATCGATCCCCATCGAGTATCTGTGACTAATCATGGGAATGAGCAGAGCAGAGAGAACCCCATCAAAGTGGGCAGTCCTGTAGTGCTCTCGTATGCCCTTAGAGATAAGCGCAGGGATGGACTCCTCCAGGGCATTCCGGACAGACCGTGCTTCGGCCAAACTCTTTTCGGCCTCAGCCTTTTCAGCGTCCAGCTGATCCCTCAAAGCTTTCATCTCTTCAGCATGTGTCGCCTGCAGAGTCTGCACTTCATGCGCATGTTGATTTTTGAGGCCGGCCACATCTTTCTTTTTGGACTCATACAAGTCCTTGTACTTTTTCTTGCATGCCATCAGCTCGTCAACAGTCTTCTAATGCTCCTCAGCGACGGCTTTAGATTTTTCTAGGTGGTCGAACACTTCTTTCCCGATACGGGCACCTTGGAAGAGAAAGGTCAGGAATCACAAATTAGAGGAGCAAAAAGAAGTAACAGCAAAATGTTAAATTATTACAAAGTGTAACAGCTCGTACCATTTCTGCCAAATCCACAGAGGACATGGCTGACAGCTGCTCATGCACAGAGGATACATCGCTCGATCCACCTCCTCCCACACCGATGGTGAGTGGGTTGGTGTGCCCTCTCTTACGGGGTGGCTTCTCCAGAGAAATGGGGACCAACGGTGCTGATCGGCCCCAAGGAATAAGGTCATAGGCTTCTCCTCAGCCAAGAGTACGGTCAGAGACTTTTACGTCTTCATCCTCCCGACCGTCAGGAGTATCTACGGCATCATTAGGGTGTTCGGACATAGACCGGACCGCTTCGGCATCCAAAATGGAGGCCGCCACTCGAGCTGGCAAGGGCGCTTGGCCCAGTTGGTCTTCAGAGACTGAGGGCGCATCCTCTTGCCTTTCTTACTGGGCATCCTCAACTCCAGATAACAAAAATTCCAAGTCATCCACTACACAGGAAAAAGTTAGAAATACAGAAATACAGCAATAGTATCAAAAGATATAAAAAGTGTGAAATGACAACTCAAGGAATGCGTCCCTTTTCATCTTCTGGAAGCGGCACGTTGTCTCGGATTTTATCTAATGGAAAATAAACAAGTAATAAAATAAATCTGGTTTACCCCAAGTGCAGGGATCGTAGTATATTGATTACAACCGGAGTCGAATCACAGGGAATCGAGGTTGTTTATCTAGTTAATTAATTCTTCTAAATTGTCACGACACAAAACGAAACTAAAAAGGAAAACAATAAACTGGACAGAGGGTTGTCAATCCAAAGCCATGAAATATGATTACGAACCTAAAATAACTAATTCTATTCTATAAACTAAAACGAAAATAAAATTCTAAGCTAGCAACGAAGAACAAGGCACAATGATTCTTTCAATTAAGTTAACGAGGAACAAGCAATGATCCACCTATCTCGCAACTCTCAATTTCCACTCTAGATCGTTTAGTGAAGATTTAATAAAGATGTGGTTCACCTATCAAAGGTATGAATTCCTACTCTCGTAGATAATTCGCCTATTAATCTTTCATCTCTCGATCTTAAAGATTAACGCTTTCATAACAAAGGTGTAAGATTTCTCAATCTAGCAACCTAGAAATTTAACCTAACCTAGCAACTCTCGTTATTTTTAGGTTAAAAATCCCATCTTTACTACGGTGATCTAGGTCTAACAACGATTCTCATCAACGTTAAACATCAATAAGCAACAATCCATCGATATAATTGCAAAATCAATACAAAACGTAATAAAGAAACAACTTTAAATAAAAACTCACAAAACCAAATCCAAAGTCGAAATCAAGTGCTGCACGATCGGTTTCACATGCTTATTCAGGAAGGCCTCAGCTCATCTTCAGAATCGAATAAACAAAATAAAAAAAAACATAAAACTGCTCTCGGTCGACCGAGCAGGGGCACTCGGTCGACCGAGCCTGCCTCTGCTAGGTTTTTGTGCTGTGTTCGTTCTTCAGGAAAGTTCTGTGTTGTTCTGTCGAATGCCTGCTCCTTTTATACTTGTTCTAGCCGACTTAGGGTAATTATTAGAAAAGCTTAAACCCTAATAAATAAAAATAAAGATAATTCCAAGTCTATCCTTTACTCTTCTTCTGAACGCAAATCTGATCGGTTGGACGCCCGTTTGCTACTCTGGACGCACGTCCAAACTTTGTAAAATCTTCGAGTCGGGCTGAGCTCGACAAGACGCCCGTCCTATATAATTTTGAACGCTCGTTCGGCTTTTCCAAATCTTCATTCCAAGTTTCACTTGCATCTTTCTCCTTCTATCTAACCTTCAATTGAATATCTTTTTTAGCTCATCCTATGCCATGCACAACACGACAAAAACATGCAAAATGTAAAATCATACATATAGATAGAAAACACCAATAAAACCACGTAATTAGCTCGATTTTGCATTTTAATATCTTCCACACCCATTCTTTAAATATTTCACTTAAACACCTAATTTTCTATAAAAATTAGTAAAACGCGAAGGAAATTGATACGAAATAAAGTCATATAAATCGTAAAAATCACCGTTAACACACGTAAGGCTCGGGCCCGACATCGCGTAGGCAAGCTTGATCAATCAGCTCGGACGTATAGTTCATGCAGTTCATGGAGATGTTTAACTCTCTAATAACCCGGTTCCAATTAGTCAGGTCGGTAGTGTCAGGGGTCATGTTCTGCTCGAGAGTGGCAGAATTCCACCGGCCCAGTCAAACCTACCCCTCATGACGGATGAAGAACAACCTCTCCTTCCATCTTTTGAAGGATGTTTTCCCTACGTGTTGAATGGGAATATCCGCTAGGGAACCAGGTCGGCAAAGAAAATAATACCAACCGGGGAATTGGGAACCTTGCAGCGCCGATAGAACGTCCGGAAGAGCTCTACGGAAAACCTAGTCCGTACTAACCGGCACCAGATGGCAAAGCCTACAATGGACCTGATCCCGTTTGGGGCAATTTAGACATCCCCAAGTTATAATAACGAAGAGTGCCTACGATGGCCGGACAGAGAGGTAACCTCCTACCATAATCAAACTGTTCTTTATACACCACGCAGCAATTGGTAGGAGGCAGAGAGGCATACCGGCCAAAAACCCGAGCGTCGGTTCTAGATTGTGGACTGATAGAAATTTGGGGGGCAAATCTAGTGGCGTCTATATTATACTGGTTGCAGAGAGAGTCAATGGTGTGTTGAGAGATGATAGATTTAATGCCAAAGCTACCCATAATAGATCGAGTGGCAAAAACCGCTTTAAGATGCCTCACAAAGGCAGAATACCTAGTAACTGGGGGCACAGTGTGCCTGGGAACAT
Organism: Gentiana straminea; assembly: GCA_036785695.1. NCBI lineage: Eukaryota > Viridiplantae > Streptophyta > Magnoliopsida > Gentianales > Gentianaceae > Gentiana > Gentiana straminea. The sequence continues at coordinate 8,509,155 of JAVUPR010000300.1, read as the reverse complement.
GCCCCGCTAAAGAGTAAGGGGGAAGAGTGGCCGGTGGAATCACCGGATAGGATGAAGTGCAAAGGGCTGAAGGAGAAATCACCTCCTCAGTTTCGAGATCAAAAGAGGAATCTAAGTTTAATTCTTTGTCTACAGACTCGTCGGAGGGATTAGAGTATCTCACCCTCATAAATGAAGTAATCAATGAAAAATAAAATGAATTGCAGAAGAAGACACTTACTTGCAAATAACGGGAAGAAGAGGAGAGACGGTAGCTTGCACTCCGGACTAGGATATAAAATGGAAATGATAAATGAGGAAATGACGTTTGAAGAGATGGGTTATAACCCCAATCAACGCCTCGGTTAATGACATACTTTATGTTAGAAGATATTGACGCATCGTTTCTCATGCTAATTAAGACGACGCGACTTGGACACGCGTCAGACCATGCTCCGATCGGCTCCATCAGATGGACCCACTCGTCCCAAATCGAGCATAGTCAATAACAGATCACCCAAACCCGGAGGTCCAGGCCGACCTGGGGGGCTTATGACGATGTTAGGCTCGGCCATAGCCACGTGTCATGATTATAGAGGATGCATCTAAGATAAAGTAGGATACGAAGGGCGTCCCGACCAGAGGCCGAGGCACCGACCAGCATCCGCCGCAAATTATGAGGGCGAGCTGCCTCGCTCCTCCTGACCACCGTAGGATGGTTCGGTCGGTTAAGTACACGCAACGCGTGACCATGGAAACTCGGCTAGTATACCCGATCGCTCAATCAGTTACACACACGTTTCCATAAATTTAGGATAAACTGTTCACGGATTTATCTAATGCAAAATAAACAAGTAATAATATTTATAAATCCGATATACCTCAAGTGCAAGGATCGTAGTAAAGAGGTTGATACCGGGTCGATCTTACGGGGAACTAACGATTGGTAATCCTAGTCTTTGTTTAACTAACTATGTCACGAAAAACTAACCTAAACAGCGAATGAAACTAAACAAGACTGAAAATAAAGATAACACGAATGTAAAACTGGACAGAAGAATAATCTAAAGCCAGGGAAGATACGGGTTGCGAACAATTTAAACTACAACTAAACCTAAGATGCAATAAAAAGATTTAACTAAACTAAACAATTCAAGTTCTAGGGGATTAAATTCAAATTATAACAAACAAACGAGCAATTGATCCACCTATCCTATCAACATTCAATTCCAATTCAGATTATTTCGTGATTTCTAACCAAGTTGTGATTCACCTCATCTAAAGTATGAACCCTAATTTCTTAGATAGTCCATCTATTAATCTCTATCTTTCGATCTAAGATTAACGTTTTTCTAACCAAAGGTGTAAACTTTAACGTTTCTAATCTAGAAATCTAACTTATTAACTCTCGTTATATAGATCAAATAACTATTCTTTATCATGGTGATCTAACGTTTAGATGATTCTCATCAAATAAAACAATCAACAAAGCAACGATCTTTCGATATGAAATTGCATAAGCAATAATAAACATGATAAAAGAAACAACTTATATTAAAAACTCACAAGATAATCAAGAACGGAACTGAATTGTTGAATCGGACGGCTTCACAACGCTCGTTCAAAAGGCTTTAGCCTCTAAGCATCCTCTTGAAACTTGGAATTGATGAATAAAAGTGCATAAAAACTATCTAAACTAGCCTAGAATTTAGAGTGCATAAACTGAAGAAAAACAGAGTAAAAACGCAGCCTAAGCCGCCCCTAGGATTAGGGTTTTGAGTAATGTGTAATTGGTCTCTTCAATGTGGAAAAACGCAGCCGTATTTATAGAAAATAAAGTCGGCTGTGCTGAGGCGGTGGACGGACGCTCGTCTGGAAAGGGTGAACGCCCGTCTGGTCTTCATAAAAATCTTCGAGTCGGGCCGAGCTGGATCAGACGCCCGTCCTTCACAAAACTGGACGCTCATCCACTGAAAATCTGAACTTCCTGAACCAAATTTCCCCTCCTGGACGCTCGTTCACTTGATCAAACGCCCGTCCATTGTGGACGCCAGTTCAAGATTCTAGACGCCAGTCCAGGATCGACTTAATCTTGATTTCTTCATCTTTATCTCTTTTTGATCACTCCCAATCATCATTATCTCTTTTATCATCCATGTAATTCGACTCTTATCTCTTTTTGATCATCATTTGAGCATCAAACATGTACCTACAACACATCAAAACATCGCAAAACGTAATATCATCCAAATAATCATAAAATCAAGATTAAAACACCAAAATTAACCTATTTTGCGAATAACTCATTTAAAATATCATTTGCTCAATAATTCCATTAAACACTCGTTTTCTATGCAAATTATACACATATGAGGGGAAATTATCATAAAATATATCAACATAAATCGTATAAATTCACCCTTAACATAAACGTGGGAAAAGAACCTAGCCTCATTAAGGCTCTGATTCAACATTAAAGATAAAGGAGAGATCGTTTCCTAATGATCAGGGATTTTAATCAATCCCATTTAATGATAAAATAACCGAATCCTTGAAGGATATGGCAGGTTTAGGGTTAGACTCCCTATATAAACCCCTACAAGAACTACGTCCGGCTTGATTCCGATAGAATACATTGGATATGTAGGCAGCTTGAGAATAACTCAAGTTCAGTCACAATATCGTAAAAACTACCCCCTCTTTTGGTGTTTCCCGGTGACTGGAAAGCTACCAATAGATCAATCGGCTTGAAGGTAATTATTGGTGAAATCCGGCTGTTGGACATATTTTAAGTTTTAATGATGAGTGCCAGACTAGCTGTTATAGATCAAAGGCAAAAAGATTTCTAGATCAAATATATAGATTTATTAGAGTTTGATCTTTGTCTAGGTCTGATCAAACATGCACTGTATTTTGGTCAGCTGACTGTATCAGCAGACCTGTCTAGATCAGTAGGGTAACTAGGTCAGTAGAGTGTCTAGGAACCTGCTGAAGACTGAAGGCTGAGGGTCCAAACTCAGTTATTGAAGGCTAAGGGATCAAACTTAGTATTTATAGTCAAGGATATGGAATCAGAATTTATGGAAGTCTGTGATGACCTAAACTGATAACATACACCTTGTGTACAAGGTCTAAGTTCCATATATTAAGTGGTGACTGGAACTTAGTTATGTTCAAAATGGTGTACTCTAACTTCACAATAAAAAGTTAGATGAGAAGAAGTCAGCTGATGTGTTGTTAAAACTGTTGGAAGTAGCGCCCGAAAGACAATTTCAGTAATTGTTTTTATAATTAATAAATGACAGATTTATTCTCATCTTATTATTTTCTTTGTACTTATATTTAATACACTCCTGAAAACCCTAAGTCGTGTCATATTTAGCCATATAACTTAGTGTGTGACACACAGGATTAAGTTTATGGTGATACACTTGAACTATTAGTCCATGATGATCAGAACGGTCAGAAAATATAGCCGTTACAAGATAGACGTTGATACAATTCGAATTCAAGCAAGATGAACGTTGGACCTCACACTACAAATAGAGGACTTTGCACCAAGGATAAAACACACACATAGAAAGAGAAGAAGAAGTTTTAACAAGCATTCTTTTGTGCATTAGTCATTCGAATTGCTATCATCTCTGCGCTATAACAAGATCATATCAAGAATTTCTTCAAGTGTTCAAGCTACACAGAATTTATCCAGATTCAGACACTTAGAAGAACCACAAACAAGAATCAATTTATTTATTCTCAACCCAACTTTGATTCTACATCAAAAGTTTAGACTGTGAAGCAAATTGGGAAGATTTTGCCAAGGACAGTTGTTACAAGCAATCGGGTAGACTGTGTTTGTGGTGGTAGCTGGTGAAGAGGCATACGTAACCCTTCAAGGACCAGTGTTCAAACAATTGAAGAGCGCAATTCTACCTGTTCTACAAGTGTTTAGATAGTGAAGCTAGGGATTAGTCAAGGACTATCAGTTTAGAACTTTTTGTAACCGGGCCATCTCAAAGAAGTTCTAGTGGAATTTTCCTCCGCATCACAGGGGAAGAGAGGACTGACAGGATTACACCACCTGGAACCTCTATAATTCTTGTTCATTTACTTTACGCATTTACTTACTTCATTACAGTTATATTTATCTAGTTCTTATTTACAACAAGGTTAAGAAACTAATTCAACAAGCTATCTGTTAACACATATTGTGATAAAGGCTAATTCAATCCGTAGCCAGTTAACTAAACTAAGGATAAGTCTGTATTGACTTATACTCAGTTGAGTTAGCTTAACTCCAAACAAGTTTTAACTGGACCTTAACTTGTGTTAGCCTTTCCAAGGGACCAACATATATTATGGAAAGAAGAGACCTTATCATAACATGGGATTTCAGGAAAGACTCAATTTTTCCTTCTTAGGACTAAAATTTTGGGAAACAAGGGTCAAATCACTGAGGACTTCTTCTAGAGGTGGAAGAGGAGGAAGAGGTGGAAGAGGTCAAAGATTGGGAGCTCAATCAGCACGGGATTCACTGGAGGAGTTTAAACTTTTCTACATGAGACAGGGCTTCAGTGTTCACTCTATTAGGTTAGTCCTACCAGAAGCATGGAAATGGTGGAAATAGCTAAATACTTGGGTTGATTTCTCCATAATAGAAAATTAGTGGATGCAAGATATAATAAGGGAAATCAAGGAGTTTCAAGAGAAACAAGAGCAGGACAAAGACAGAAACTAGATCAGCACACTTACACTGCTTGTTTTACTTTTCTGATTCTAGTTTGTAGAAATGTTGAACAAATATGATTTTAATGAAAGATGAATGAATTTGTCTTATTTGTGTTTTTATCTTTTTGCGCTGTAAGGAGGGTATTGGCATCATCACTAAAAAGAGGGAAATTGTTGGACATATTTTAAGTTTTAATGATGAGTGCCAGACTAGCTGTTATAGAGAAAATGCAAAAAGATGTCTAGATCAAATGTATAGAATTATTAGAGTTTGATCTTTGTATATGTTTGATCAAACAAGCACTGTATTTAGGTTAGCTGACTGTATCAGTAGACCTGTCTAGATCAATAGGGTAACTAGGTCAATAGAGTGTCTAGGAACCTGCTGAAGACTGAAGGCTGAGGGTACAAAATCAGTTATTGAAGGCTAAGGGATCATACTTAGTATTTATAGTCAAGGATATGGAATCAGAATTTAGGCCTAGTCTGTGATGACCTAAACCGATTATATACACCTTGTGTATGTAGGATGTAATATCGCCGGATGGATCATAGATCCACCCGATTATGCAGCGGAATAGTATAGATCTAAATCTAAACAATACACAATACATAAATAATAGATCTAACCTACGAGGGGGTTAGATTACCAACCTTTTTATGGTGCAAAAACGCCAAGAACTAAAGGTCAATCCAAGCTAGTTGAGATCCTAGTTGAGAAGCCAAAGTCTTCCAACGTGTATGTCCAAGCACCACCAGGTGGATGGTGTTTTAAGCCACCGGACCTACTCGATATGCTATCTTAGAAAACCCCATAGTTTTTCTAAAACTCAAACCCAAGTATTTAGGACCGAAAATTCTAAGCCCTAATACTTCTTCTAAGTCGAAAATTGTGTGTGTCATCTAGGCTTGGGAGAACTCTCTTTATATAGGAGAGTAATCTTTGTCCTCTAAGGATTTTATAATTAAGAGATAATTATTAGATTAATCCTTAATTTAAATATAAGATAAATATAATATATACCCCAAACAAATTAGGATAAATAATATTATTATCTAAGATTCCATGATTTATCACTTAGCAAATAAATGATTAAATCAAACATTAAATAATTATCCAAGAAAACTAATTTCCCAATAATCAAATAATACTTACAAAAATGCGCCACCTATAACCCTATCATACAAGGGCCACACACATTTTGACTCATTGGGCCGAGTCCATGAAAAATCTTTTTTTCCATGTATTTAATTATCTAGTCCAACTAAACAATTAATCCACACATCTATTAAACAGTCCAATCCAACTATTTAATATTAATTGAGGTGAAACAACGAGAAAACCTATATGCTATATTAGGAGCCACGTCGGGACCATGGACCCATATTCAGTAGCTACAATAAATAAAATAATATTATCCGTCAGACCGAACAATAATATTCAATCTATTAATTCCGGGATTACCCCACCATAAGCCCGAAACTGAACTTTGCCGAATATAGATAACTTACACTCAACTATGAGCCGAAAGCGTCCACTGATATAATCATTACATACGGATAAATCCTCCATAGACTGTTTGTTTCGATTCAGGATATCTCCGTAAACCCTTCTCGAAACCTCTTATCCTTATTTACCATTAACCCCCTAGTGATCAATTAGTTCATAACTAATATAATATAACCTCCGCGGATCGATCAGTTTCTAGGATTAACAAATAAGGGAACTGTCTGTCTACTTCCCGAGGGAAGGAATGGATTCCATATCTGTGATAGCACAGACTACTCACTCATCCCAGTATAGAGCCAACGAGAAGTGTTGGAACACATACTACGAAGTGATCCTTACTAACACATCAAACTATACCCTAGTCTAAGCAGTTGTCTATGATCACCTCAGGATTGAGATTAATCCATAAATGATCATCTTGTGATTCGATAAGACTTCTCGATCACGGAATTATATCGAGTACTCAAATCAAATCGGTCCAGCCCTATATGATTATCATCATATATAAATGCCCCACTAGGTACCTTATTACCGACAGTCCGGATAAGACTGTCACACCTTCTGGGCGCATTATTAGCAAATTAATCATGAGACCCGTACTCAGATTAATAAACGCTACGGACTAAATTAATTTTAAGTACATCTCACTAACTCAATCCTCTTGTGTATAGCCATACACTGAGTTATGTGATTACATAAACGAGATACTTAGGGTTTTCAGTAGTGTCTTAATTATAAGCATACATGCATATAATAAGATGAATTATTAATTCTGTCATAAAAACAATTAGATAATTGTCTTTCGGGCACTACACCTAACAGTGTACAAGGTCTAAGTTCCATTTATTAAGTGGTGACTGGAACCTAGTTATGTTCAAAATGGTGTACTATAACTTCACAATAAAAAGTTAGATGAGAAGAAGTCAGCTGATTTGTTGTTAAAACACATCAGACTTAGACTTGCTGAGAAATGTGTACATCAGCAGACTGTCATACTTCAAATATTTGCTGAGTATATTTCTCGATTTAATCAAGGGTTACATTGGAAGATTACAAGGATAAGGATGGATTACAAGCCTTGATATTGTCAACAAATCAATGGCCAAGATAAAAAGAACGTTGGAAAGATTCAGAGTATTAACCAATGGACATAAGTCAAAGGGTGGACAGACTGAAAACTGACAAAAAGAAAACTGACAGTGTCAGTACTATGAATAGAGACAGAAAGCAAGTCAAAGATGGAGACAAATCTGAAATGGCTATGTTTGAAATTCAAACATAAGTCACAGGACTCTCACCGATAAATAGAAGACTCCTGATTCAGATACAAGTGATGAAAAACAAATAATCTACTAAAAGCTATCAAATTTTTGATCAAGAAAATCACCCTGCTAACATACATAGAACTTTACCTGACTGATCAAGAAATATCTTCAAGTGTAACCTGCTATCAAGTTACATCAAGTATACACACTTGAAGACATCAAGCTACTGATCATTTCATCCTGATCAAGCTGCTGACTGCTGAATCATTCACTTGATTCAAAATTTATTTTACAAGAAACCTGCTGAAGACAGAGAAGCACTTAGGTGTCAAGAACTGTTGTTTGTGGTGGAGCTGGTGAAGAGGCAATCCTACCCTTCAAGGACCAGTGGAATACTTTGGAGCAGCAATCCTACCTATTTCAAGTGTTTAGTTTGTGAACCCATAGTCATTGGTGAAGGACAGACAGCTTTGGGATTTTTGTACTTGCAACCTTAAAGATCTTTAGTGAATTTCCTCCAACATCACAGGAGAAGAGTGGACTGACAGGATTACACCACGTGGAACCACTATAAAAATTGCCTACTTACTTTCTGCATTTACTTTCTGTATTTAGTATACTGAACACATCAACCTACTGAAACTAGAAACTGAATCACACATTTACACTACTGAGTATCTAATACTTAGTATCATTCTTTTAACAACAAGTAATAAGGCTTAAACTAAATATATTCCACTGCAACAAATCCAGTAATATCAACTATCAACAGACTACTGAGCAGTCAGCAGGCTACTGACATTGCTGAGTTTGTTAACTCTAAAAATTTTAAGTGTTAAATTTATTCACCCCCTCCCCTCTAAACTTAACCAAAGCCTTTTCAAGGGACCAACACCGGCTTCATCATTCTGTATATGTATTGGGTGCAAATTGATCAAGAATAATGTATTATAAAGTTGATCTTCAAAATGGTACAAGTAATTGTTTAAGTTTCTGCTGTAGTATTTAGGAACATACTTGTATGGACCACTGTTTCGTGTCATGTTTATTCAGTAGGTTCTGATGATGATTAGTCTATATTAGAGATGTTCTTCTTTTTGAAATGAAAATAATAAATGGATTCATGCCTCATGCTCCAGCATCGTTAATTTTCTTTAATTGACTAAGAAGGTGATTAGTTTGTAGCCGAATAGGCAATATCGCAAATTATCTTTTTTTTATGAGTGACAGTGACGGTTCCAATGACAACTCCGACGATAAGGGCGGCTCCATTGCCCGAATCTGCGCCCTTGTTCATTTACAAAGAATATATCAATAACTGTCCAAATGGTTTTTAGTTTATGGTTTGTCTTTGTTTTAATCTATAAAGGCATAGAGGTTGTCTATCGGATGATTTTTAGCTAATCCGTTATAAGTCGGTGTTGTTGTAAAGCTTGATTAGTCCAAGTTACTTTGGTATTGCCTCCTTGAGCATCTGTTGCTTGGTTATATATTATTTTAATTAGCTTATTCTCTCCTTGATGTTTATAAGGTTCACTTTAATGCTATATAATGAGATACTTGGCTGAATTTGTGACATATGTGTGCCCTGAAGTAGTCCCTTGAATTGAGCCTTATATGAGCCAGATATGTATTCCTTGAAGTAGTCCTTTGAATTAAGCACTTATATGAGCCTGATACTGTGTTACTGATACTGTTAATATCACAATGTATTGTTAGTAAAAGGTGTCATTGCAGGTGGTTTTGGCCCAGGTGATTGAAGTCTGTTGATTCAAAATGCTGAGCCAATGCTGGTGTTTCATCACAAGTATACAAGAAAAAATCAAGATCATCACATGCCTAAGAGCCATATGTTGCATTTATATACTACTAGTTAGTTGGTTCTCGTAAATCTATGTTTTTTTTTTATAGAAATGGCATGAGGAATCATTTCCTTGATGTAACTTAATTATCGTATATGTTGATGTTAAAGTTGTTTGTCATATATGTTGTAATTTTTTTCCATTGTGATTGAATGTGTTATTTAAAAATACACAGGTTTTTTGGGTGTTAATGTGATTACATTATTTTCCAAATGATATTCAATTTACGGTTTGTTTCCGTTCTAATCCATAAAGGAATATTGGGTGTCGGTGTTGTTGTAAAGCTTGCCGAGTCCATGATTTTTGTCTAATCCCACACTGCTATTGTTAATGGTAATGGTGTTACTCATACTGTGTTCATGTGAACGCTGCGATTAAATTCGGCTTTCATAACTACGTCGAAAGGGTATCATATGAGATCTCAAAATGAAGAGAAAAAAAAATTATGAACTTTGGTGAAAGAATTTTGAAGATCGGTGTTCTAAATCAAAAGTTACGGTCGTTTATAAGAAAAATACTCTGATTAATGCAAATGTTTTTTCGGCTTTCAAAATTTACGTCGAAAGGGTATCTATAAGATCACAAAATAAAGAGCAAAAAAAACATGAATTTTGGTGAAATTTTTTTGATGATTGGAGTTCTACGTCAAAAGTTATGGTTGTTAAAAGTAAAAGATAAAAAAAAAAAAAAAAAAGAAAGAAAGAGGAGCAACATCAGTTTAATCACATCTTGTGTTGCGCGCGTTTATTTTAGTATAAGGGTATTTGTGTTCGTCGGATATTTTTCATACTTTTTGCAACTAAAAAATGAGTGTGTCCTGTTTATTTATTTTGTATTAAAAATTGGACTTTTGGCTCATTCCCCCTTTTTTATATTCGTTCTTGCTTTTTGCTATTGTGCAGAAGCAATCCTTGGGTTCTTTCACATGAACAAACTATAATTATAGAATAATTAATATCGTATTTGTTGAAATACAATAAGCAACAAGGCAAACTGAACTCAAGACTGAAGATTGGCAGCAGCAACATAAAATTGTTTCACTGAGTCAATAAGTCGAACACCTTGCTCAGGAAACAGTTACATCTTGTGAAGCTCCATTGGATCAGTTGTAACCGCTTTCAGTTACAATTGAGACCTCCTATACTCTATTTAAGTAGCTAGCATTGCTCTTGTAACATCATATTGAAAAATAATCCTGAATAAAGTTTTCATGTTCTTCCTTTAGCTTTCCCGCTTCTTTTAGTTTCAAATTGTTTCTTTGAGTGTTCTTGTTTGTTTGATCATGAAACGATCAAATTCATCATGGTATCAAAGCTCGTGATCGGTTCTTGATTGAACTTCTGCTCTATTCTTTCTGATTCTTCCATAGATTTTGTCATTCATTAGCAGCTATGAATAACATTCTTGTTGCTCCTGTGATTCCCCCGGATCTTGTTCTTCATCCGGGTATTGCGATATATAACGATTATGGAAAATATTGATTTATGTATTGATTAGTAAGGCTAGTTTTGGTATATCGTGTAATGTAGAAGCCCTAGTAGTGACTATAAATATTGTACTCATTGATTGATTAAATGGAGACGAAATATTTTGACCGAAAATTGACATGGTATCAGAGCCAGGTTGAAAAAAAAATTGCTGCTATTTTAACTCTGCAGCTAAAACTTTCAGGCCACGATCGGATAGTGAAACGGACTCCGATCGTGACAAAATTTTGAGGGCATGTTCATCTCTTTATTTGGTACAATCTGAACGGTTGAAATTGTTTTTGGACGGTTCAATATCTCAGAATAAACCCAAGACCATACTGCTGTGTTTTTGTGTTGTTTTTTTTTGTGAAATCGACTTCTAAGGTTTCTATATTGGCGAAAGGATGTCTGTTACGAACGTGAAGATCGATACTTCTAAGAAATTAGGTCTTTTCAATGTCAGCCCAGCCCAATGGAAAAGTATCGTTGATTTGCTCATACCGAAAGATCGACTATCAGCTCAGTCTGCGTGGATTGTTGACACAGGAGCGACACATCACGTGACTGGTTCTTTTAAGTCCCTCTTTGATCCACGACCAATTGTTCAGTGCCCGATCGGGTTACCCGATGAGAGTTAGTCGGTGGAGACTCATGAAGGGAGTGTTATTTTGCCCGGAAATTTATGCTTAAAAAATGCCTTATACGTGCCAAAATTGAATTGCAACTTGCTTTCAGTTACCCGATTGCAGGATGATAATGATTGTGTATTGCAACTTACAGGGAAATCATGTGTTATGCAGGATTGAGTGACGAGGACGCTGCTGGACTGGCAGAGCGTGTGGATGGGTTTTTTCTGTTCTTGGGCGTTCCGGAGGTTCAGATTTTGGCTATTGATGATGGAAAATCTACAGATTTATGGCACCGGCGTTTGGGACACCCATCAGAAAAGGTCCTTCGGAAGGTTCCTAATATTTCTATTTCAAAAAATTTACATAAAGATGGATGTGATATCTGCTTTCGAGCTAAACAGCCTCGTGAACCTTTTCCCATTAGTGAGAATAAAGCTAGTCGTGTTTTTGAGTTGATACATTGTGATTTATGGGGGCCATATAGTGTACCCTCGACATGTGGTGCGACATATTTTTTGACTAATGTTGATGACTATTCTCATTCGGTTTGGACTTATTTATTGAACAAAATGGAATTCGAATTTGCTTTCTTGGATTTCATTGCTTTTGTTTCTCGTCGGTTCGAGGTTACCATTAAATGGGTTCGTAGTGATAATGGAACATAATTTAGACCTTTGCTTCCTTATTTCGTAAAGAATGTCTCATTTTTGAAACGTCTGGTGTTAGTACTCCTCAACAGAACAGTCGGGTAGAACGGAAACATCAATACATTCTTAATGTTGCACGTGCATTATGGTTTGATGGACATTTGCCGCTGAAGTTTTGGGGGGAATGTGTTATGGTTGTGGCTTATATAATTAACCGAACACCGTCTAGTGTTTTGAATTTTAAGACGCCTTATGAGACTCTTTTTGGGAAAAAACGGACCTCTCAACGCTTCGAATTTTAGGATGTTTATGTTATGTCCACGACCATCGTCACACTCATAAATTTGCTAGCCAGAGTGTGTTTTCCTTGGTTACCCATTCACGAAGAAGGGATGGACCTTGTATGACCTAGATATGGAGGAGATCTTTGTTTCTAGAGATGTTAAATTTTTCGAACATGTGTTTACTTTTTCTCAACCGACAGATAGTGAAGCCTCTGTAGTTCCTTACCCTTTGTTTTACGATGTTGGCATAGTAGATTAGGGGTTCGATGCCTATCATACCGGGGATCCACCCTTGCCGGATCCTCCGGTTGAGGGGGGACGGACTTGACAGTTGACACAGGTGATACTGGGGGTAAGTCCATGTTAGAAGAAATTCAAGCACTTGAAGATCAAGGTACTTGGGTTTTGCAACCCATTCCCCCGAAAAAAGGCATTGGGGAGTAAGTGGGTGTATACAGAGAAATATGACGAGCACGGCACCCTACAGCGTCTTAAAGCGCCCGGTTAGTGGCTTTTGGACATCACCATGAAGAAGGTATTGATTATATAGAGACTTTTGCCCCTGTGGCGAAAATGGATACGGTTCGTACCGTTCTCAGTGTCGCCGTGGTGAAACGGTATGACATTCAATAGATGGACGTCCATAATGCATTTTTGCATGGGGACTTGGACGAGGAGATCTATATGAAAATACCTCCTGAATTTGAGAAGCCGGGGTCCAATTCGGTTTGCAAGATCAGTAAATCGTTGTATGGGTTGAAACAGGCACCACAGTGTTGGTTTGCGAAGCATGCCTCCGTTTTGCGTGCTAATGGATTTCGTCAGTCGCACTCTGACTATTCGTTGTTTACTTTGACTCGACAGGATTCAGCTTGTGGTTCTTGTGCATGTTGACGATATGATCATTGCAGGCAATGACAAATTGGTGATGACGGTTTTTAAATCTTATTTGGGCAAGTGTTTTAAAATGAAGGATCTTGGGGCTCTCAAATATTTTCTTGGCATTGAGGTTGCGAGGAACGTAGATGGGATTTTCTTGAATCAGTAGAAATATGCATTGGATATTATACATGAGGCCGGGTTACTTAGGAGCAAACCAGCTGACTTTCCCATCGAGCAGAATCATAAGCTGGTGATAGCCCTACGTTTATATTGGTTCAACCAATTCTTGATGAAACCAACTATCATAGTTGGAAAATTGCTGCTCTTAATGCTCTCTCATCCAAGAACAAGACTGGTTTTGTGGATGGCACTATTACAAAGCCTGATGTTGATGATCCGAATTTCAAGTTATGGCATCAAAATAATAGCATGGTTAAGGCTTGGCTTGCCAATTCTGTGTCAAAACATATTGCTCAAAGTGTCATATGCTATCCGATTGCTAAAGATATTTGGGATGATCTTGAAGATCGTTATGGAGGAGGTGATGCTGATAGACTTTATGATTTGGTAGATGAAATTCAAGCTATGAAACAAGGTGATTCTTCAGTTACAGAGTATTTTGCTAAACTTAAGATTCTGTGGGATCAACTTTTGATTCTTACTCCTCCTCCTACCTGTCATTGTGGCCAAGAATGGTATAGAGAACATAATGAAAGAGATCATGGCATACGATTTTTGAAGGGCCTGAATGACAGTTTTAGCACTATGAAGTCTCAAGTTCTAATGATTACTCCCTTCCCTTCTATCAAGAATGTGTTTTCTATGGCGTTAAACAAGAGAGACAACAGCATTATTCTTCTGGTCATGTTTATGCTGCCTCATTTAGTGTTCTTGGAATCAATTTGATAAACAATGTTGAGAGATCAGCCCAGAATCAGGGTCAGAATCCTTCTAATACTTTTAGGAAGAATTATAACAATGGAAATAAGAAACCACAATGTACTCATCGTGGTATGGCCGTGCACACAGTGGATAGATGCTACAAGAAGCATGGTTTTCCTTCTAATTTTAGAGGCAGGGGAAGGGGTAGATCTTTTGCTACTCATGTAGCTTCAGATGGTGACAATTGGGAAGACTCTCCGTCTTAGAATTAGTCTCAGCAATCAGACTTAAAGGCACTAGTCACACAAGAACAGTATCAACAAATTTTTAATATTCTGAGGGCTGGTTCAATGGGGCAAGGAGCAACTGATGCTGGTTTTCCCTCAGTAAATTCTGTAGTTCTGTCTACAAATTTTGGTAAGACAGATTCAGGTTTGTCTAAAACTTTGAATTGTTTTGAATGGATTGTGGATTCTGGAGCCATAGATCATGTTATGTTTGACAAGGCTTTGTTTTTAATTGTAGACCAGTAGTTGACATGTTTGTGACCTTGCCTAATGGCAAGGACACCAAAATTTAACAAGGATCTTATGTTGGATAATGTTCTATGTATCCCTGAGTTTACATTTAATCTAATGTCTATAAGTAAGCAAATCTGGTCTAGATCCTATAATGTCAAGTTTTTCATGGACTGTTGTGTTATACAAGACTTGATTAGTCCCAAGAGGATTGGTTCAGCTGATTTAGTAAAGGGCTTATACATTCTTAAAGCTGATACTTCATGTTATGATTTTTTTGTTAACCAAGTTCATACTTCAGGTTCTTCTGGTATGCTTTGGCATTATAGACTGGGACATCCATCAGAACAAAGATTAAAGACTATTAAGAAGTCTCATGAATCTGTTCAATTGCCTGATAACCACATTTGTGAAGTTTTCCCTCTTGCAAAACAACAGAGACTTAGTTTTCCTACCAGTCATTCTGTTTCTAATGATTTGTTTGATTTAGTTTATATGGACATTTGGGGTCCATATAGAATTGTAGGGGTATATGGTCATAGATATTTTCTCACTGTAGTTGATGACTTTTCTATATTTTGCTGGATTTCATGTTGAAATCAAAAGTTGAAGTAAGAGGTTTAGTACAACATATTTGTAATATGATACAGACTCAGTATAATAAAAGTGTTAAAATATTGAGAACAGACAATGGTCTGAAGTTTTTTTTTGCATGATTTTTATGCTGCTAAAGGCATTTTGCATCAAACCTTAGTCATTAAAACTCCACAACAAAATGGAGTGGTTGAAAGAAAACATCAGCATATTCTTAATGTTGCTAGAGCTTTGAGATTTCAATTTGGTTTACCCTTGGTTTATTGCTCATACTTTGTTATTCATGCCGTAAATTTGATTAATATTGCTCCTACTCCCTTGTTGGATAATAGAACTCCTTTTGAGTTGTTACATGGTTCTAAACCTACTTATGATAGTGTTAAGGGATTTGGCTGTTTAGCATTTGCTTATAATTTGCATCATGACAATAACAAATTTGCAGCCAGAGGCATTAAGTGTGTTTACCTTGGACATGTTCCCAATGTTAAGGGATATTATAGGCTTAATTTGCATACTAAACAATTTTTTGTGCCTAGGGATGTAGTGTTCCATGAATTGTCTTTTCCATTCAAAGATAATGTTTCTGTTTCAGGCGATCTCTACTTTACCCTTACCAGTTCTTGTTGATCATTATGTTCCTTGGCATGCCACTAGCACGGAGTCTCACATTTCAGTTGATCAAATGCACTCTGATGGTTCTGACCTTTTACCTCAGATGCCTTAATAGCATCAGACTCAGATCAGAGCTCAGATGCAATTGATCCTATTTAGCTTGATCTTATTGAGACTGTTGAATATGCAGAACACTTAAATACTCACATAAATGATAACATTTCTCACACTAGGAAGTCTACCAGAAATAGGGAGGCACCCTCTTATTTGAAAGACTACCTGTGTAATCAAGTTCAACAAAGAAAGTCTCCTCGCACACTAGACAAAGTAGACTTTTTGGCGCACTTATCTAATTCTTATCAAACTTATGTGCTAAATTCTCATGTTTTAACATAACCTAAAACCTATGGTGAAGCAGTGCAATATGAACAATGGAGACATGCAATGCAAAATGAAATTAATGCCCTACAACAGACCCAGACCTAGGAAGTAGTTCATCTACCCCATGGCAAACAACCAATAGGTTGTAAGTGGGTATACAGAATTAAAAGGAACTCAGATGGCAGTATTGAAAGGTTCAAAGCAAGACTTGTTGCAAAGGGGTATACACAACAGTTAGGTTTGGACTACCTAGATACTTTCTCTCCAGTCAAACGTACCACAGTTAGAACCTTATTGGCTATATCAACAGCTAAAAGCTAAAATCTGCATCAGTTAGATGTCAATAATGCATTTCTGCATGGAGATTTAGAAGAAGAGGTGCATATGCAAGTACCACAATGATTCAACACTGAACCAGGAATGGTGTGCAAATTAAAGAAATCATTGTATGGTCTAAAGCAAGCTAGTAGGCAATGGAACATCAAATTAACCCAAGCTCTGCTTGAGAGAGGGTTTAGGCAATCAAAACATGACTATAGCCTATTTGTTAAAGGTATTGATGACAGCTTTGTGGCAGTTTTGGTCTACGTGGATGATATTCTGGTCACCAGTCCAAATATGAATGAGATCAAGGAGTTAAAGCAATATCTAAATGGAAAATTGGGCATTAAAGACTTAGGAGAACTCAAGTATTTCTTGGGTTTGTATTTAATTACAAAGCCTTTGGACACATCAAGATTTCAAAATCTATTAAGCTCATATCCTCTAATCAACATATATCAGCCTCAAAGTTCAGTTTGAGAGGGGATGTTGAAATACAAGAAGCAACAAGGCAAACTGAACTCAAGACTGAAGATTGGCAGCAGCAACAGAAAACTGTTTCACTGAGTCAATAGGCCGAACACCTTGCTCAAGAAACAGTTACATCTTGTGCAGCTCCATTGGATCAGTTGTAACCGCTTTCAGTTACAATTGAGACCTCATATACTCTATTTAAGGAGCTAGCATTGCTCTTGTAACATCATATTGAAAAATAATCGTGAATAAAGTTTTCATGTTCTTCCTTTAGCTTTTCCGCTTCTTTTAGTTTCAAATTGTTTCTTTGAGTGTTCTTGTTTGTTTGAACGTGAAACGATCAAATTCGTCAGAATTGGAGAAAGATGAAGCAATACATATATATTCTTAGAAAGACGAAGAAATAAAAGGGGAAGAAAAAGAGAAAAGGAAAATAAGGAAAATAGTACATGAACTCAAAGGGGTTTTTATTAGATATTGGAGAGGAGCGGAGCAGAATCCATTAATATTGTCTCGTAGCATGTATTGTCTGAATCGTATGCCTCGTGTTCACAATTATGTGGCTAAAGTCATGTGCAATTAAAGTCATCACCACAGGCTCCGCAACCCGAGTCAAAACACGTTTCGTCTAAATAGCACGGTATAGTATTACAACTAGGAGGAAGAGCCTCTTGTGCTTCATTAATTGTGCAGTTAAAATCTTCACCACAGACACCGCAACCCGAGTCAAAACACGTTTGATCTAAATAGCACGGAATAGTATTACAACCAGGAAGAAGAGGCCCTTGTGCTTCATTACTTGTGCAATAATAATCTTCACCACAGACTCCGCAGCCCGAGTCAAAACACGTTTGATCTAAGTAGCATGGTATAGTGTTACAACCAGGAGGAGGAGGTGGGGGAGACACATACGCTTGTAGTGGTTCATTACATGTGCTTGTATCGGTATTACAAGATCCGCAACCCGTATCGTCCATTTCACAACTGTCCATTTCCATTCCATCTGCTCTCGACTTATAAACATTACAGATCCAGTCCCTACAATCTACGAGCTTCCTTGATCCAAGAAGCAGTAGATTGACGTGGTCGATTCCCTTCAGATTTCGTTTCATTGCCATATTGAATGTTTTTTCAAGCTCATCATTTGCTTGTTTTCCGCGTGCTGCGACCACGTAATTACAACATCCTGCAACAACATTCATTATATATATAATTAGTTAATTATAGGATCATCAAGGCATGCATCGATCTGTTTCCATCAACTTTTGATGCTACCAATAATAAGATATATCTTATAATTAATGATTGCATTGATTTAAGACTTATTATTATTATCTAGCAATTATATATATGTGGAAGGTACAAGCAAATGTATTATAGGGAATTTGAAATTGAATTATTGGTTGTAGGATCCTCTTTCATTCGTTCCATTGAGATTATAGGAAGAATTCAAAGCGATGTCATATGTATTGGTGTTATGATTACCTCTGGGTAGGGGTGTTGTACATTGTCTAAAACTGACGATGCCCATTCAAGTAATTAGATCATTTAACGATAATTCCAACTGTCATTTCGATGATGTTTTTGGTGAGGTGATATATGGCAGTGTGAATGTTGACTACCTACATATATACCCAGAGAATATAGTATCAAATCAATAACATAGTTCTTATTATGAGGATATATAACTATGCTTTCAAATAGGGTTCTTTCGGGAGTTAGTGCATCCCCACGCGTTTTTCATGATTTGAGAGGGAATCGTGCCTCGCTTATTATTCGTGCCCCAATTGGACGATAATCACGGAGCCATTAAGAGAACAATTACAATCGTGATGTAAAGTCTTACATAATGGCTGGCATGCCCATTAACGGAGAGTTCATGATGTTTGATATCGCACACGCCTCGTACCGAGGTGAACATAGTGTTCGAGATAATCATGTACTAGGCCGGCAGTATGATGTCTGAGATAGCATGTGTCAAACTGAAATGACACATGCTTGGCGTCAGATGACGCGAAGTCCAATATGAGGCTAAGCCCATGCGGGCCCAGTTGCGATAGTGACCCAATAACTTTATTATGAATGTCATGTGTACGATTATGGGTCGTACCCATTTCAAAAACAAAACCAAACCGAGCAACATTTACAAACCGATCAAATGAAATGATTTTCAAAACTATAAACCGAACCAAAACTTTTTGAATTGACTTTGTTTTGGTTTTAAAATGTAAGACCGAAAAAACTGAATCAATAGCTAATATACATACTACCTGCGTTTTAAAATATAAATCAGTTTAGCTTTTTAAATTTGCGTGATATAAAATTTACAATCATGGAATATTTATTAAATTTTTTACCTTGTTTTGATAGCATTTATTATATACTCACCCACTTTTACTATTTTGTATTAATAATAGTCAAAAAACAATTTTGTATTTTTCATCAAAATTAATGACACATAACAAATTTAACCAATTTTCTTAATTTGTATAAAATACTCAAAACGGAATTATATTTTAAGACGGAGGTAGTAATCATTTTTTAGAATTATATCAACATTTTGACTAATATTGACTTCAAATGTAGTACATGAAACTTGTCTAGTCATGACCAGTAATTGTACGGTTGTCGAGCCACACCAAGACATCACCCACTACACCAATCAATTTTTCTTTTAAAACATATTTTTAATAAACATGTGGGACCAAGCAAAAATAATATAATATAATTGATTTCAGACCATCAAATCATATTTGTAGTCGGACCACTATAAAATTTGCCGATCTTGACACATTCGTGATGACTAAATTTTTTTATCATTGGATTTCATTTGATTGATTGTTGTGATAGCATTTGAAATGTTCGTTGCATTACTTTTCAATGGATTGTATTGCGACGTAGAACCTGTTGAATACTAGCTTTTAATGACATTTGCTAAACAAGTAAATTAAATAGACATAGAATTGTCTATAATAGGGATTTTTTTTTTTGAGGGGATAATAGGGGGGGGGGGGGGGGGGGGGGGGTATATAATGGGAATATTGTGCATTATTAACTCAAGTTAGTTACTATTTTTATTTGTGGTAGTAATCACTATATTGATATGCAGTAGTTTTTGTGGTGTTAACACACAAACATAGAACCAAACAAAACTAGACCGAATAAATTAAAAACTAAAACGAACGAAACCAAACCAAATTGAATGTTAATTAATATTGGTTTTGGTTTTCATATTTTTCCAATCGATATATTGGTTACCCAACCTCCCTGTATCTATTAAGATCTATAGTTTTCCTTGTAATTTTTAACTATTTTTTTCTTTATACCAGTCCTTTATAACTATGAGCATTAAATAATATGAACAAATGTTTAAAATAACATTGTAATTTCTCAACCCAAAAAAAAAAAAAAAAATTGTAAAGATAGAAATAAAGGGTTAGTCCAATAGAATTTTTAGAAAAATGTCATAAAGGACAAAATCCTAGTCGTAATTGTCGTTTAATCCAGTGGAATAGATATTGTGGCAAAAAAGACCATTTTTCATTCCTCCACACGATTTTACCCTTTTCTCTTCTTTTTTTTTCCCTCAAATGTATCACTAATGTAACTGTAGAAAAGAAAAGTTGATGGATGCTAAATTTACAGGAGTTGTTAAATAAAAATTCAACGAAGTGAAAACGAACAGTGGAGTCTTGAAATAAAAAGGTGAAACACATGCAGCAGGGCACTTTGTTAACAGAGACTAAGAGTAGTTAATTACCTGAGATGAGGAAAATAATGAGGAGAAGAACGTAAGTATCCCTGGCCATTGCTTCCGGTCACCTCAAGTATATACTCAGATTCAGATATCACTTAATGGAATGGGATGGTTGGTTAAGAAATGCATCAGGCCATTTATAGAATTAAACTTCTTATTAACTCATGAAAATGTAATTAAACAATTAGTGTTCTAAATACATTAAACAACATAAGAGTTATAAAATATTTTCCAAAAACATGTCCAACTCATATATTTGACTCGTCATTCATTTGCACTTATGAATCGTGTTCGCAATACCAAAAGAGGGAACACAAAATATTACTCATAAATTTTTTATGTGATTAATTGAATAAAATTTGTTTCTTGTTTTTTTGTTTTTTGTTTTTTGATTTTGGATCGAGTCTAGAAAGATCAAATAAAATAAAAAGTTGAAACAGGTTCGAGACCAGGGACGGACCCAGCATGAAAGAGGAGGGGGGGGGGGGGGGTGCATGCCCCCCACTCAAATTTCCAGGGGAAATTACTAATATACCCCTCCAATAATATTAAAACTGTGTATGTATAGCTTTTCAGACAATCTTTTGTGCAATTATCCATTTAGTTCAACTGGTTAGAAGCTATACTACTTATCCTAAGATAATAGAATTTTCTGGGTCTGTCACTGTTCGAGACCACATAAGGGCAAAGTGTGTGTTAAAATCTTTCGTTAAGAAAAAGAGAGAAAGGGAGAAAACAATTTCATGTAGCTCACAATTGTTG
Source organism: Gentiana straminea (assembly GCA_036785695.1). NCBI lineage: Eukaryota > Viridiplantae > Streptophyta > Magnoliopsida > Gentianales > Gentianaceae > Gentiana > Gentiana straminea. The sequence goes on along the minus strand of JAVUPR010000300.1, from coordinate 8,487,599 downwards.
CATTGTTTTTCATAGAGAAAGCTTAAGGACCAAGGTGGCACATACATTCATCCAGGATATATAGAGTTTGTTGTAATCAGGGGCGTATGCAGGATTCCGTGTGAGGAAGACGATAATTCTAGAATTGTTTCGCAATCAGGAACATAACTAGTGTTTTTATGACCCATTGATTCGAGGAAAAATACTTGTATATAAACACTACTATACATTTGCCATAAATATTGCAAGAAACATACTGTATATCGCATTATCCGAACACATTAACCATTCTACTTCCATTATTAACAATTTTATTAAGAGAAAAACCATTTCATACATTAGTGTTATTAATTTTTGTAAGTAAAATCTTATTATTATTTGTTTAGATGTATCATTTTTGTCATGACTGTGTATTTTTATTAACATGATAAAATGTTTTTTTTTCTTCTGTTTATCAGATTATTATAAATGATATGGGTGAGTATAAATTTGGGGGGGGGGGGGGCAAAAAAAATACACAACATACATAATAATGTTTTTTTCCGGATCCGAGGAGGGCGACTGCCCCCACCTTACAAGGTAAGGAACAAGGCCACACACACACAACCATTTTACACACATTCAGCTAGGATAGATTATGTTGTAACGGAATACATCTCTGCACATTCTGGGTTGTACTAGAGAATCCATCAACCAAAGCTTAGTTAAACCAACACTTAAACCAAGCAGAAACAAACTAGCTCAACTAGCTAGGCCATGACCCGAAATGCCGTATTTTTTTTCTTGAATCACGAAACTTCATGGTACGAAAATAGTGTGGAAGCTAAACAATAAAACTCAGGATGACCGGAGATGTACATTCCTTGATACCAAGAATCGTCCACCAACACCCGAAGACGAGGTAGATCAACACTAATGGGATTAGCATAATTAACCTCCCCGAGACATGTTGGACATGGATACATGAAAAGATTGATAGGGTAGATGCATCATACACTCTCTTATGGATCCTCTCTTAATGCCTCGGCGGATTAATGCTCATCTGCTAAGTGTTAAATTATATGAGTGAGCAATGTGCATCTCTCTCGAATGACTCGGTGGATTACTGCTCATCTTCTAAGAGTTAAGTTATATGAGTGAGCAATGTGCATCAAAAGGAACACATACATGTAACTAGGACCAGGAAAGAGTTTCAAGTTCTCTTTCGCAAACATGTATGCATGGTTATACAAATAAAGAACCATTTACTCACAAAAATTTAACTAGAAGATAATCATTATCAACAGATCTATAAATACTTTAACATACAAGAAAGTAAAGTAAGTTCATCAATTACATTCATTCATTTATTTGTTATAATTATCATAATGTTGCTATGGTTCCTAAAAACATACCATGTTTATTAGAACTCAACATGGGGAGTCTACTCTTACTTAAGCTCATTAGTATCACGTCATTTATTGGAGCCCAACATGGAAAGTCTGCTTCTTTATTTAACAAACCGGAAGTTGTCCATTATTATAGTCTATGGATAGGGACTGCTAACCGGACCGGCATAATGTTCACTATTCTTGCCCGTGAACCTAGACTAATGTCAAGGACCCTCGAAGATTCATTGTCTTTCTTTGCCAAAGTACTTAACCATGAATTGTTGCTTACTTCTTCTTTCATACTCTTTAACATATTTCCTTTTATTATTTATCATGCTATTACATAACTTCAGAAGTAACACATTACATGCCTATCAGTCATAAACCATATTCATATGATTCTCCATATAGTCGTAAAGCATGCTTTCTACAACATATAATAAATATACCAACTAGCATATATTCACATAAGGTCAACCTATGAAATTGCTTCACTAATTAACAACGTATTTTAGCCATATAATACTAAAACTCAAAATTTCCTTATATCAAAAATTAACATGTTCCGCAAATCATTTAACAACTGGTTTTACATATTGAGGTATTAACCATTAGAACCCTATACGCAAGATATCAAGAATACTTCAACCTTACTACAGATTCATAAAATTGAAGTTGTAGGCACACCGTTGAACAAAATGCCACTAAGTCGGTGACCAAAAACCATTTTGGTTCAAAAACAGGCTATCTAGCTTACCACAAGATTAAGTAGAGCACATACCCAATATATAAAATGTAGAAATGCACAAAATAATGACATGGTACAAGAATACAGCCGAAACACATGGTTGCATAAAAGTGACTTAACAACTTTGATGTTTGAGTCCTTACCTTGATACTTAGAAGATAAATCAACAAGACTTGCTTCCTCACCAAAAAATTATTCCTCTCCTAAATAGGTTTAACACAAACAAGCTTTAAGGCATAAAGAAAACCCCAACATAAACTCATGAATATTATGTTTAAGTCTTGAAGTAAACTTGACCATACATACAACCACTTGGAGGGTTGACTGTCATTCTTTGCGTTTGCATTGCTTCTGTTTTAGTCTTTCTTAAACTGCAAGTTTATCATCTGTGTTTTAACAAACTGGTATCAAAGCGTAGGTCCGTAGATCCAGAGAAGTTGCAGGTTGAACAGAGTTGATTTTCACCAAGACCGGTGACCGGTGCTAGGATTTTGTGATCAAAGGTTTGTTCTTTAATTAGAAGGATGTCAGCAATGAACGTGAAGATTGATAAATTTACAGGGAGAAAGAGTTTCAGTCTGTGGCAAATCAATATGCGGGCCTTGTTAAAGAAACAAGGATTGTGAACTCCTTTATCTGATAAAGGTGATGCCAGTTCAGCAAATTAAGCCAGTCTAGAGGAGAAAGCACATTCAACCATCATGTTGTGCTTGTCTGATGAAGTTATCATAGAAGTTGCTGAGAAAGACATCGCTTCCAAGTTATGGTTAATGCTTGAAAGCCTGTATATGACTAAGTCATTGACCAACAAGTTGCTGCTGAAGCAGAAGATGTTTAGCCTGAGGATGAATGAAAGGACTCAGTTGAGAGATCATATTGATCAGTGGAACACAATATTACTTGATCTCAGGAATATTGATGTTAAGATTGAGGATGAAGATGTTGCGTTGATTTTGTTGGTTTCATACTAGCTTCATATGAGAACTTTGTGCAGTCCTTCATAGTTGGGAAGGATACAGTTTCTTTGGAGGATGTAAGGTCATTTTTACATGCCAGGGAGCTGAGATAACAGGCTGCTGGACTAGTAGTAAGTAGCAGCAGCGGAAAAAAAGCATGGTTGGTCTAGAAAGAAAAATTCCAAGTAGACAAGTCCAAAGGCCCTAAATCCACATATGTTTGCAATGGCTGTAAGGAGCAGGGACATTGGAAGTCCAATCGCCCAAAGAGAAAGAAACAACAGGAGAACAGTTATGGCACAGCTGTTATGGCAGCTGAGAATAACTCAGATGAGGCTATGGTTCTAGTTGCAGGAGAGTCGGCACATCAAACTGATGTGTGGATTCTGGACTCTGAGGCATCCTTTCATATTTGCCCTCACAGAGAGTGGTTCTCAAGTTATCATTAGATAGATGGTGGTCATATATCTATGGCAAATAGCAAGGTCTGCAAGGTAGTTGGGATTGGCTTAGTTCAGTTGAGGACAGAGGACGGAAGGTTCTATAAACTGAGTGAAGTTTAACATGTTCCACAAATGACCAAGAACTTGGTATCTCTCAGTTATTTTGACAGTAGCGGATTCAGTTTCCAGGGTGAAAGTGGAGTGTCTATAAAAATTCAGTTTTAGTTCTCAAGGGAGTCAAGAAAGGGACCCTGTATGTACTAAAAGGGTCAATTGTTGCTGGTTCTGCTGTTGTGGCATCTTCTAAGATTCATCGGTCACAGCTTACAAAACTGTGGCACATGAGACTGGTCACTTGGGTGAAAAGGGGATGCAGGTTCTTTCTCAGAAAGATCTTCTTGGCGAGTGTAAGGTCAAGCATTTGGACTTATGTGAGCATTGTGTGTATGGAAACCTTCATAGAAGCAAGTTCTCAAAAGGGGTACACAACACAAAGTCATCACTTGATTACATTCATTCTGATTGTTGGGGGCAGTCAAAGGTGAAGTCATTAGGTGGTCATATATATTTTGTGTCATTCATAGATGACTATTCAAGTATGACTTGTGTGGTGATGATGAAACACAAAAGTGAGGCATTCAAGAGCTTCATGCAATGGAAGGCTCTAGTTGAAAATCATTTGGGGAAGAAGATCAAACGGCTTCATACAGATAATGGTCTGGAATTCTACTGGACTGAGTTTGATGAGTTTTGCAGAAATGATGGTATTTCCAGACATCATACAGTCATGAATACTCCTCAACAAAATGGGGTAGCTGAGAGGCTGAATCAAACTCTTTTTGAGAGAGCAAGATGTATGTTCTCTCATGTTGGTTTGTTAAGAAGAATTTGGGCAAAGGCCGTAAGCACGGCTTGCTACTAAATCAACAGGAGTCCTCACAAAGAGATCAGTCTCAAAACACCCGTTGAGATATGGTCAGGCAAGCCTGCGGACTATTCAGTTCTATGGGTCACAGTTGATGTCGGGTCAAGTAATAATAATACTCGAAACTTAAATAACACACTAGCAAGAGAACTAGGTTCAATCGTATTATAGTTAGATAGAGTCGAGGTCGATCCCACAGAGACTCGGCTTAAACAAAATATATCTTATTAAACTAAAAGCAAATTAAAGGCGGTCTCCGACCAACAATAACGTAGAATTGAAATTGACACAATAGAAACACAAACCAAACAAAAGACACAACGACACTAAGACACTTATTTTTATAGGTTTTATAAACGATTAACAAACGGTATTGAGAACGCTAGTAGAAATTACTCCCCTATGCTATGTAGATTGACGACGAGACAAAATAAGAGATTTAACATTAATTATTCTGACTACGGGAGTCATCCCCTAAAATAAATCTAGCTCCGGGTAGGCCATCTAGATCATCGTGTCTCCGCTACGTGACTTCGCTTCGTAGGCCTCCATCTCATATAACTTCTGACACAATTACAAAGCTAGGGATGCCGGTATAAACCGTAACCTCATCTAAGCAACATTCCTATGGTTAGGCGTACTTCTTAGACACCGATTTAATCTCTGTCCTAAGTAACAATCAATTTTTGAGTCTCATGTTAAATTACGATGACAAATAATTAAGTTGATCAGGTTTAATTACTCGTTTTAATTACAAAGCAGAGAACCTGACGTAGTCGAAGCCGTTCACAGACAAATCAAGAACATCACAAATCTCGCTACCAGCGAGACATAGGCTCGCTGCCAGCAAGCTCATATCTGAACCAGATTTGCTCGTGAAACGTCTTTTATGTCTCAGATCTACATAAACATGGGTTCGTTAATTAACTACATCACGAAATCAATACACAAAACGACTACTCCATCACGAAATAAATTAGATCTATGAATAAAGATTGCATAACTAAGTACACATTACCCTCGAAGACGAGCGTGATTCCCATTCCTCGATACGATCTCTAACTGGCGATTCTAACGACTCCGTAATGAAAGAACATAAAATAAAGAAAACTTGTATTGAAAATAGAACCAATGTTGTGGAATTGTATTTTTCTAAGGTGTGTTTAATAAAATTCGTGGCTGCTCCTTTATATAGAGACTTAGGCCGACTTAAAGATATGTTTGAAAACCCTAAAACACGTAGAGATAACTCCCAGCCGATCCTCGAGATTTTGCCAGCTCGCCCCCAGCGAACCCTCGTTTTTGCCGCGCCGAGTCCGGCTCCGCCTCGATTGACTCGGCCGGCTTTTCTTGTTCCTTACTCCACTTTTCGTGCTGCTTCAGTATTGATCTTTAATGCAATCCGATTCTGCCTTGATTTATCTTGAGATTTACTTCCTCCGCTGGTAGATATCCTCCGATTCATCATAATCTATAAAATCAATATTTATCGCACAGTAAATCATATTTAAATACTAAAAACAGATAAATACCAAATTATATTCTATAAATCACATAACATTAAATAATCTATAGAAACATGTGATTTAATATAAAATATATATTATTAAGCTCGATTTAAGGACAACGTTGATGACTTTTACGGGTATAATTTGACCGTCATCAACTACCCCCACTTAGACTTTGATCGTCCCGAACAAAGCATCAATAAGTCATTCCCCAGGACAACATTTTCCATGGTCAAATCTTACTTACACAAGAAACTTGAGTCGACTCATACCATTCATGCTCATAAGGTATCTATTATTCACTACTCGCTATGAATTGAAGTGATGTGTGCATGTGCATTCAGTTTTATATATTCATGGTAAGATTAAAGTTTATGCTAACTTCGCAGTCTTAACCTACTAACATCAGCACTCCCACTTCTTCACCTTCGCAATGGGTAAAGACATGGCGCAATAAGCAAGAGCGTTATCCAAAAGGTTTTTGGACTCGGAGGCCGAGAAAATACTCAAAGCCTCTTAAAAGTTGAATTTCTTCGTATTTTCATAATTTCAAGCATTAACACCTCTCAAGAAAGAAACTTGCTTTAAAGGTAAAGTATGCATTGCAAGAATTCCTCTCTCGCGGATTAGTCAATAGCATTGAATATTACCACAAGCTCGGGGCTACTTTGGTAATGTTACTACAAGCCCAGTGTTTAACGCATTGCTAAAACACATATAATTCTCAAGCTTATTACTCCGCTTTGATGGCTAGAAGATATTAATACATCATCAGATAAATATCGACACTAAGTTTGCATAACCAATCATCTACGCAATGTACACATAATTCTTCTAGTTATTATAATTCGTGCGGTAAACGTCGATCCACAAATTGAGTAATCGAATAATAAATAACTACTCGCAACGGTCGGCATGAATATCCTTAAATTTACACTCACATAAGTATAAAATGATCACGTACTCATGCAACTTGGTTCCTTCCTTACTAATTCCATGTATAAGAACTCACAATTCTAAGGGTACGAGATAATTAATTTGGCATTTCGTTTCATTCAATTGTTCAATTATAACGCATCATAGCTAAGTCTCCTACCCCCCACTTAAACTTGGCATTGTCCCCAATGACAAAGAAAAAGGAGAATTTTAAGAAAAAGACTTAGCTCTGGAAATGGCTCTCAAGTAAATGCAGAATATAGGAATGATCCAAGCACGTCGTGGAGAAGCAAATTAAAACCTGTTTAAGCAAACCAAACAGAAACTCCACGAAACCGTTAATAACATGTCAATGGAAGTTATAAAATAATGTGGCAGTAATTAGATACAGAATATCCAAAAACAAATTAAGACACTTTATTTCATACAACCAACGACAAGGAAAACCAAAGAGTTAAAACTACAAAACTCACATGGCGGTTATCAAGGAAAAAACCTCGTTTATTCCGAACTTAGAATCGAAACATGGCGAGATGAAAAAAACCTTAACAGCCTCATGCTACTTTATTCAAACAAAACAAAAACAAAAGCAAAAGATAGTTTTTACGAAATAGTTCTGAGGTTATAGTCATCAGCTCGACTTAGTTCAATGACGGTCTAATGATACGTGGGATCTTCGAGAGTGAAGACTTCTTCCTCCTTTTCTTGACCAAGACCAATGTAATGTTTCAAACGGTGTCCATTAACCACAAAAGTGGATTGATCCTTTAGGTTTAATACCTCAACAGCTCCAGAAGGAAAAACCTTACTCACTTGATAAGGGCCATACCATCGTGATTTTAACTTGCCAGGAAAGAGTCGCAAGCGCGAATTGTAAAGAAGAACCAGATCGCCTTCCTTAAAGGTGCGGTCCAATATTTTCTAATCATGAAATTTCTTTGTGCGCTCCTTAAATATTTTTGCGTTCTCATAAGCTTTCAGACGAAACTCCTCTAGGCGAGTCAATTCCAGCAATCTTCTTTCTCCAGCTAAACTCTCATCAAAATTCAACATACGCGTAGCCCATATGGCACGGTGTTCAAGTTCAACCGGTAGATGACATGCTTTTCCAAAAACAATCTTATAGGGGGACACACCAATAGTCGTCTTATAAGCAGTCCTATAAGCCCATAAAGCATCATCTAATCTCAATGACCAATCCTTTCTAGTCGTATTCACATTTTTCTCCAAAATGCGCTTTATCTCTCGATTTTTAACCTCAACTTGTCCACTTGTTTGAGGGTGATAAGCAGTAGCTAACTTGTGTCTAACCCCGTATTTAATCATCAACTTTTCAAACGGCCTATTACAGAAATGGCTTCCATTATCACTAATAATGGCATGAGGTACTCCAAACCGCGTAAAGATATTTTTCTTTAAGAACTTCAGTACAACTTTCGCATCGTTAGTAGGCGAAGCAATGGCCTCAACCTATTTGGACACGTAGTCAACTGCCACTAAAATATAGCGGTTGGACAAAGACGAAGTAAAGGGTCCCACAAAATCAGTACCCCAAACATCAAAGTGTTCAACCTCTAGGATATTCTTCAAGGGCATTTTATTCCTTCTGGAGATATTTCCCGTCATTTGGCAAGAATAACAAGATCTAGCATATTGATGCGCATCTTTGAACAAAGTGGGCCAGTAAAAACCACATTGGAGAACTTTCACAGCCGTCTTGTCTCCTCCATAATGTCCTCCGGTTTCATAAGCATGGCAATGTCTAAGGATACCATACATCTCCTCTTCCGGCACACATCTCCTAAAGACACTGCCGGATCCTAGCTTAAAAAGATAGGGCTCTTCCCAATAATAGTGCCTAAGATCCTTGAAGAATTTCTTTCTATCTTGGGGGTTGAGATTTGGTGGCAAGTATTTCGCGGATAGATAATTCACAAAGTCTTCAAACCATGGTTGTTTCTTCTCTTTCACAACCTCAAAACATGAAGATACTGCAGCACAATCATCATTTCCATGTATAGCCGTGATGGAGAATAATTGTTCATCAGGAAATGTTTCTCCAATCTCGGTCATTGGCTTATTATCCTCTATTTGTAAACGGGAAAGATGATTCGTAACCATATTCTCAGATCCTTTCTTATCACGGATTTCTACATCAAACTCTTGCAATAGTAGAATGCATCTCAATAACCTTGGCTTGGAATCTTGTTTGGGTTAAAGGTACTTCAAAGCCGTATGGTCTGTCCAAACAATGACCCTAGATCCCACTAGATAAGATCTAAACTTGTCAATCGCAAAGATAACAGCTAGAAGCTCTTTCTCAGTAGTTGCATAGTTCCTTTGAACAGAATTTAAAGTTCTACTAGCATAGTAGATGGGCCTAAAGATCTTGTCTTTTCTTTGTCCTAAGGCGGCACCTACATCAGTATCGCTTGCATCGCACATCAACTCAAAAAGTACATTCCAATCAGGCGCAATCAGAATGGGTGCAGTAATAAGCATGCTCTTTAACTCGTTGAAAGCTTTCATGCAGTCATTAGTAAACACAAATGGCACATCCTTGGCCAATAACTCAATAAGAGGTCTAGAGATTAAGTAAAAGTCCTTCACAAACCGACGATAGAATCCCGCATGGCAAATAAAACCTCACAATGTCTTAAGATTGGTTGGTGGAGGCAGTTTTTCAATCACCTCTACTTTTGCTCTATCCACCTCTATACCGTTCTTTGAAATACGGTGGCCAAGTACTATACCTTCGGTAACCATAAGATGACATTTCTCCCAGTTAAGCACCAAATTCGTCTCCTCGCATCTCTTCAACACTCGTGCTAGATGCGTGAGACATGAGTCGAAATCATCTCCTAATACGGAGAAATCATCCATAAAGATCTCTAAGAAATCTTCAACCATATCAGCAAACAGAGAAATCATGCATCTTTGAAACGTTGCTGGTGCGTTTCACAAACCAAAGGGCATTCTATTATAAGCAAAGGTGGACATGTAAAAGTTGTCTTTTCACGATCCTCGGGTGCGATATGAATTTGATAGTATCCCGAGTAACCGTCAGGAAAGCAATAAAATGCATGTCTGCTCAGTCTCTCGAGCATTTGATCAATGAAGGGAAGAAGGAAATGATCTTTGCGAGTTGCATCATTCAACTTCCTAAAGTCAATGCACACTCTATGACCAGTAATGAGTCTAACAGGAATTAACTCGTTCAACTCATTAGCTTGCACCGTCAAACCCCCCTTCTTGGGAACTATGTGGATCGGGCTAGCCCATTCACTATCAGAGATAGGAAAGATGATTCCCATTTCTAACATCTTAATAACTTCATCCCTAACCACGTCCTTCAATTATGGAGTCAACCTTCTTTGGGGTTGTGCAACCACTTTCTTTGCAGGATCGACGGAGATTTTATGCATGCAAACACTAGGGCTAATGCCTTTAACGTCAGCTATTGTCCATCCAAATGCTCCGCGATACTCTCTCAACACTCTCATCAGCTTTTCTTCTTGTATTTCACTCAAGGTAGAAGAATAATAAGCGGCAAGGTCTCATCTTGAAGGAATACATACTTCAAATGTGCAGGCAGAGGCTTCAACATCAGATTGGTAGGTGGTTCTTCTAACGAGGTCTTTAACTTTTGTCCGGTTAGCTTAAGTTCAAAGAACTTATGCCACATCGGTCTACGGTAGAATTTCTCAACCTCGGTAGACTTCATCTCCTCAACATGGCCAGGGGTTCCTCTACTACATCCATGCCATATCACTTTCTCTTCCTCGCTATTCTCATATTTCACTTCATTCTCTAACTCTAGGGTAGCCTCGAGGAAATCCTTAATATCCTCATATTTTTGGAAATCATTGACAAGCTTGTCAACAGAATCCAACATGAAACATGCATCCTCTCCATCATCAGGTGTCTTCATAGTGTCAAACACGTTGAATGCTATTTCATCTCCATTAACTCTTAACACTAACTCTCCTTTGTAAACATCGATAAGCGTCCTACTAGTGGCCATAAAAGGTCTTTCTAAGATTAGGGGCACTTCGTAGTTAGCTTCCATATCTAGTACAACAAAGTCGACAGGAAACACAAACTTCTCAACTCTTACTAGCACATCCTCAACCACTCCACAAGGTTCCTTAACCGAACGATCAGCTAATTGCAAAGTAATTGAAGTCTTTTTAAGATCTTTCATACCTAGCTTTTGAAAAATGGACAGAGGCATCAGATTTACGCTCGCTCCTAGATCACATAAGGCCTTGATCAAACATACGTTACCTATGGTGCAGGGAATAAGAAAACTTCCCGGATCCTTGCACTTAGCGGGTAACTTTTGTTGAAGAATGGCTGAGCACTCCTCATTTAGGCAAATGGTCTCTAAATCTAGGAGTTTCCTCTTAGTAGAGACAAACTTCTTTTAAGAACTTGGTGTACTCGGCATCTCAAAGTGCTTCAACTAAAGGTATATTGATTTGTAACTTTCTAAAGATATCTATGAACTTCTTATACCTCTTATCATCAACCTTAGGCTTATATTTGCGTGGAGGATAATGTAAGGTTGAAGGATCGACATCAGTGAAAATGGGATACTTATTATTATAAAGCTCAACTCTAGGGCCAGCAGGTTCCTTAAAGGTTTCTTGCTCAGGAAGGGTTCCAGAGGCATTTGTTGGGGAAGAAGTAACTCCACCATCTTTAAAAGAGAAAGAGAAAACCATAGAGAGTAAGGATGGTGAGCCAAGCAAGGAACTTCTAGTCATGATCGCATTCAAATCCTTAGGATTTTTATTAGTGTTGCTTGGCAATCCTCCAGGATGTCTAGTTGAGACTTGCTCAGCTAATTGTCCTATTTGGTGAGTGAGATTCTGGACTATGGCTTCTTGATTGGTCACCTTAGCATCGTTCTTCTGACAATATTGGCTAAAGTTAGTGGCTAACTCAGCCATCGATTTTGAAAGTTGTCCCATATTGTCAGTAACGACATTACTCAATTTTTCTATTGCAGCTTCCTAGCCAAAAGTTTTAGTTTGCTGGGGTATATAAGTAGTAGGAGGTTTAGGCCCTTCTCCTGCATTAGGGTCGCTATATCGGAATCCAGGATGGTTATGATTAGGCTTATATCCTCCCCATTGATTTCCTTGTCTCTCAATATAATTGGCTTCTTCAGTACCAGCATTCTCACTTTGATGAATCACTTCGATTCCAGTCCCATTCTCTACTCTTGCCATCCTCTCTTGCATTCCATCTACCTTATTGTTGATAACAGACAGTTGTTCTAAGATTTTGGTATATGCACTATCCTCAAATATGTCAGCGGCCATCTTCACAGTAGCTATGTCATTGCCTCCCCATTGACTATTCATCGCTATTTGCTCCATCTTTCCTTGTGCCTCCTCAGGAGATAAAAGAACAAACGCTCCATTGCTAGAGGTGTCTACTCTAATTTTCTCAGTCTCTCTCAATCCATGGTAAAAAGTTTGCATTAAAAGCCAAAGAGAGATATCATGATGAGGACACTTTCTCATAGCTTCCTTAAAACGCTCCCAAGCTTGATTAAAACTCTCCCCAGGTTGTTGCTTAAATCCTAAGATGTCTTGACGTAACTTAAAGGTTTTTCCTATAGGAAAATAATTATTCATGAATTTTTGCAACAATTGTTCCCAAGTAGTGATTGATCCAGCCTCTAAAGAGAGAAGCCATTGCTTAGTTTTATCTTTCAAAGTGAAAGGGAAAAGCTTAAGACGAATGTTACCCTCCGGGATTAATTCTGGCTTCACAGTGCTAACGATTTCCAAGAAATTCGTCACGTGAACACCAGGATCCTCATTTTGGATTCCATGAAAAGTGGAATAGTTGGTCACCATTTGAATTACATTAGGCCTAGGGTGATAGACTTCCGTAGGGTCTTGCGGTGCTACGATAGCGGGAATGAATTGTTCAATAGTAGGCGTTGTATAACTTTGTAAAGTGCGCCTTGATCCTTGAGCTAAGGCTCGGTTTCCATAATTAGCATTATTGTCATTATTAATAACTTGTTCAGGATTAAGTACGTGGTTTGGATTGTTCAGAACGCCTTCCATTGCTGCCTCAGATTCAGAATGCTCAGAATGATCGGTTTTATGTCCTTCTTCCACTCCGTGCTCGCTTTCCTCAAGATTTGGATCCTCTTCTCCTTGCTTATCCAGTTCTCTAGCTAACTTCCTATTTCGCCTCACAAATTTCTCTATTTCCGGATTATATGGCTCAAGCGGTCCCTTCAATCTCCGAGTAGCGTACTATAAAATAACAAAAAACAATTAAAAACTTAAAAGGCTAGGCCTTTAACTAGACTATATAATAAAAAAGAAACTAAAACAGACTCTAAAAATTATGAAAAATACGAAAACACAAAGCAGAAACTATGTAAAGCGAAACAAAACAGAAACTGCCCAGAAAAGATGGCTCGCTCTCAGCGAGTACAGAGCTCGCTGCCAGCGAGTTCACCAGATTCTAGGAAACTGCCCAGATTTTTTCTACGACACCAACAGGTTAATTCTATGCTACGAAAACTAATTAAATAGTCACAATTCACAATATTTAAGAATCTACTTTTAATAAAATAAACTATACTTGATTAATGACACGAATCCCCGGCAACGGCGCCAAAAACTTGATGTCGGGTCAAGTAATAAAAATACTCGATACCTAAATAACACACTAGCAAGAGAACTAGGTTCAATCGTAGTATAGTTAGATAGAGTCGAGGTCGACCCCACAGAGACTCGGCTTAAACGAAATATATCTTATTAAACTAAAAGCAAATTAAAGGTGGTCTCCGACCAACAATAACGTAGAATTGAAATTTACAAAATAGAAACACAAACCAAACAAAAGACACAACGACACTTGTTTTTATAGGTTTTATAAACGATTAACAAACGGTATTGAGAATGCTAGTAGAAATTACTCCCCCATGCTATGTAGATTGACGACGAGACAAAATAAGACATTTAAGATTAATTATTCTGACTACGGGAGTAATCCTCTAAAATAGATCTAGCTCTGGGTAGGCCATCTAGATCATTGTGTCTCCATTACGTGACTTCGCTTCGTAGGCCTCCATCTCGTATAACTTCTGACACGATTACAAAGCTAGGGATGCCGGTATAGACCGTAACCTCATCTAAGCAACATTCCTATGGTTAGGCGTACTTCTTAGACACCGATTCAATCTATGTCCTAAGTAACAATCACTTTTTGAGTCTCGTGTTAAATTACGATGACAAATAATCAAGTTGATCAGGTTTAATTACTCATTTTAATTACAAAGTAGAGAACCTGATGTACTCGAAGCCGTTCACAGACAAATCAAGAACATCATAGATCTCGCTACCAGCGAGACATAGGCTCGCTGCCAGCGAGCTCAGATTTGAACCAGATTTTCTCATGAAACGTCTTTTACGTCTCAGATCTACATAAACATGGGTTCGTTAATTAACTACATCACGAAATCAATACACAAAATGACTACTCTATCATGAAATAAATTAGATCTACGAATAATGATTGCATAACTGAGTAGACATTACCCTCAAAGATGAGCGTGATTCCCACTCCTCGATACGATCTCTAACCGGCAATTATAACGACTCCGTAATGAAAGAACATAAAATAAAGAAAACTTGTATTGAAAATAGAACCAATGTTGTGGAATTGTATTTTTCTAAGGTGTGTCTAATAAAATTCGTGGCTGCTCCTTTATATAGAGACTTAGGCCGACTTAAAGATATGTTTGAAAACCCTAAAACGCGTAGAGATAACTCCCAGCCGATCCTTGAGATTTTGCCCGCTCGCCCCCAGCGAACCCTCAGCTTGCTGCCAGTGAGTCAGTCTGCCTCTGATTGGCTCACTGGCTTTTCTTGTTCCTTACTCCACTTTTCATGCTGCTTCGGTATTTATCTTTAATGCAATCCAATTATGCCTTGATTTATCTTGAGATTTACTTCCTCCGCTAGTAGATATCCTCCGATTCATCGTAATCTATAAAATCAATATTTATCACACAGTAAATCATATTTAAATAATAAAAACAGATAAATACCAAATTATATTCTATAAATCACATAACATTAAATAATCAATATAAACATGTGATTTAATATAAAATATATATTATTAAACTCGATTTAAGGACAACGTTGATGACTTTTATGGGTATAATTTGACCGTCATCAACAGTTTTCTATCGTGTCAGTGAAGGGAAACTGGAACCAATGGCCAAGAAAAGAGTGTTTGTGGGGTATGGTGATGGAGTAAAGGGGTACAAAATTTGGTCATTAGCAGAAAATAGTGTTATTCTCAGCAGAGATACAATTTTTGATGAAAATTCTATGCTCAGTTCATCAGTGAGAGGGAGAACTGACACTGAAACCAGTTCTGAAACTAAGAAAACTGACAGTTAGGTGGAGCTTCAGGCGGAGTCAGTTGAAATGCAACAATAAACATATTCAAGTCAGTTTTCATATGATCTGGTTACTGAACCAAAACTGAGTCCAAGCCAGTCAACTGAGGAAATGTCAGTTGAGCATCAAACTGAGCACATGGATCAGCAGAGTATAGTTGTCAGCAGAGCTAGAAGATCGAATGTTGGGATACCACCCAAGAGGTATGGTTTTGATGATTTGGCTGGATACACACTTTATGTTGCAAAAGAAGTTGATGGTTTGAACCTTCTACTTACAGGGAAGCAGTGACATGTTCTGAAGCATCTCAATAGCTTGATGCCATGGGAGATGAAATGGAGTCATTAGTGAAGAATCAGACTTGGGATCTAGTTAAACATCCAGCTGATAGGAGAGTTTTCACTTGCAAATGGATCTTCATGAAAAATGAAGGAATAACTGAGGCACAATGAGTTAAGTATAAGGCACGTTTGGTTGCTAAAGGGTTCAGTCAGAAATAAGGGGTGGACTTTGATGAGATATTCTCACCAGTAGTCAGACATACTTCAATCAGAGTGCTACTAGCAATGGTGACACAGCATGACTTAGAACTTGAGTAGCTAGATGTGAAGACAACTTTTCTACATGGTGAGGTAGATAAAGAGATATACATGACTCAGCCAGAGGGTTTCCAAGTTTCCGGTAAGGAATATTTTGTGTGCAAGTTGAAAATGTCTTTGTATGGACTGAAGCAAGCTCATAGACAGTGGTATAAAAGGTTTGACAGTTACATGATCCAGTTGGGTTACACTAGAAGTCCTTATGATTGTTGTGTTTACAACAGTCAGTTGGAAGATGGATCATACATCTATCTTATGTTATATATGGAAGGCATGCTAATAGCTGTAAGAAAGAAGTCCGATGTTCAGTATTTGAAAGACCTTCTCAATGCTGAGTTTGAAATGAAGGATTTGGGTGCAGCCAAGAAAATCTTTGGGATGGAGATCTGGATAGATAGAAGTCAGAAGAAACTGTTTTTATCTCAGCAGGGCTATATACAAAAGATTTTGTCAAAGTTTGGCATGTCAGATGCTAAGCCAATAGATACTCCTATGGCATCAAATATTCATTTGTCAGTTTTTGCTTCACAGTCACCAGAAGAGAAGGAGTACATGTCAAGAGTTCCTTGCTAGTGCAGTTGGCAGTCTGATGTATGACATGGTGTGCAAAGAGCTTCGATCCGGCTCAAGCAATCAGTGTTGTTAGCAGGTTTATGGCTCAACCTAGAAAGGAACACTAGAAAGCTGTGAAAAGAATGTTCAGGTACCTTTGGGGTTAGCTTTTGATCGTCCCAAACAAAAAGGCAAAAAGGAATGAAATGCCTCACATCGCAAGGATAAATATCATGCAAGCTCATATCCATTAGTAACACGTTAAACAACATTCATATCAAGAACCAACGTGTGTGTAGAATAACCCTCAAACAACAGTGACGCATACAGAATCACATTATATCAACAAGGATTTTGGGCAGAACATAGGTCACACATCATTCCATAAGTTCCCCATTAATCATCACTTACGACTGCATCAATGTGTCGTGTGATAAATCTTTTGTGATAGTGCATTCAAGAAAAAATGAAGTTATAGAGACCCCGCAATCCTTACTTATCAATGTGCACACTTGCTCCTCTTGCCTCCAGACTCAGGTAAACAACATGAAACCTTACTTGGGCCTGACGGACTTGGGGACCAAGAATTACTCTTAGGTCCTCGTTTGTTTATTTTATTATGCGAGGGTCGTGCCCTTTTTGCTACGATTCGCTTCCCTCACTGCCTTTATTATATACCTATTTTTTCTCTTCTTTTCTTTTCCCCTTTTTTTCTTTCTTTTTATGGAAGCTTTCTCACTCTTTTTTCGCTCTCACTCGCAAGCCCGTTTTGTCCCGGTTTACCTTGTTTAGCATTCAAGTTGCTACCCTCATCCGACAACAATTCCTTAAAGTATATCCACTGACAAATATCGATTCCCGGTCTTGTTTAACTCTTTATCTCATCTAAATACTTTTACTCAGGTTACGTGCTCGAAAATCGAATACAATTGGAAAAATAACAATTAATAAGTCACTACTTAATGCAACATAACACATGCTCATTCTTTCTTACTAAATTGAATAATGCGTCATCTACACACTGAAGAATTGAGTCATATGTGTTCAAAAAGGTGGTTCATAAATAGAATATATGGTTAATACATCATTACTTCAGAAGTGGACATGACCTTCACATATGTGTTGTGGAGCAAGGATGTAATGAGTTAGCTCAATTTTTTTTTACTTTAAACGAATCAAAGTCTGTGTGGTGAAAAGTGCATCAAAGAGAATCATGATAATCAAGCAACTTGAAATATGATGTTAAAAAGCTAAGTGACGCTCCTACCGCGCCACTTAATCGAAACATTGTCCCCAATGAGAAGATAAAAAGATAAAACGAAAAGGAACTTAGCTTCGTTAAGCGCAGAGCATGGAAAATAAATGGATCTCCAATGATTGCAATGGCCATCATAAAAGATGTCCGAAAAAATTCTGCACTAAATAACTCAAACAATCAAGAGAAGAAATTCGGGCGACAATAACCGTATAATAAAAATGCGGCAGTAGTAGAGAAATAACATAACTCCAAAAAGCCGACAAAATCATTATATTATTAAGAAAAGTCTGATTCATTACTAGATAGGAAACTACAATATATGAAAACAAAAATAAAAATACGACAATGCAAAATAACAACAAGAAGAAAAAAAAGAAATAAACTAGTCATCACCAAAATATTCCCCCCAGTCACCCTGACTTTCGAAACCAGGAGGTCGTCCAGAACTTGAGTCAACGGTAGCAGAAGAGGATGCTCCGTGACGTGGGCCACTTCTCGGTGGTGGGGTCGAAGGAGTAATGCCTAAGAAGTCCATCATACGATCCATCTTGTGATGCAAACTCGCAATCTCTCTCGCATTCTCCTCTATCAAAGCTCTTTGGGATCGAGGCCCCTATTGAACTTGAGTGTCCTCTCTCTCAGCTCTCGAACCCACTCGTCTAGGTGCCTGTGAAACCGACTACGAGCTTATCTTGGGCTCAGGCTCTTCCCACTCATCACTGACTAGAACCGGAACCTTATTCTCCAAAGCGAACATATCTATCATCGGGCCATATGGCAGCAGATCTCGCTCGGATTCATCAGAAATATCCTGAATGCGGTTGTTCATCAGGTTGCCGATGTTAATTGGGGATTCTTGCTCTAAACAAAACGTCTACTCTGCCCGCTTTGGCGTAACAGATGCCGTATGCTTGGTTGGCAGAAGGCAGGAACAAACTAATCTGTTCAGCATCTTCATATCCTAAGATAGGTCATTCTCCAGGAAAATGGTGGGGACTCCCAACGGATTCCTGTTCCATACCACCCCAAAGTAGTCAGTAATCATCTGAATCCTCTCCAGATCATTAACATTGGAGGATGATGTATACTCCTCATGGCCCATTGGTGGGTTGCACACCCCATAATACTCGTTTATCCGCTCGATGGTGAAATCAACTTTCACCCCTCGGACCAAAGCAAATGTGGCTCCTGGGTTGTGAGCCAGATACGCGTACAACTCTCGCACCACCGTAGCGTTGAACCGGCTTGGTGCATCAGCCATGTCAACAATGATATTTCATGACACGAGGCAAGATACTGCCACAATCCTCCAAGTTGATTCCACGTTCACGAGCAACAGGTCGGCCATTCCAGTGACCTCATAACGACTCATAAATCTCCAATGAATCAAATTGCTCAACCCCGTCTATCAAGGGGTTGGCATCGCCATAAACAACTTGATGACCACTTGGGCGATGAACAGTTCTGCTGCATTTCAGAGGCATGGTTTCTGGATACAGAGGCTCCTGAAAACTCTGATTCTGGATTAAAATCAACCTTTGATTAATTGACAGGTACTCCCGGTTAATCGTGCCTAATTTTTCAAGTTTTTCTCTGAAATAGGGCTGCTGGTGATGGAAGAAGGTTAATGGCTACAATGGCAATGTCACAGCAGTACAGCTCAGCAACAGAGAATAGAAAAAGGGTTTTTAGGTGTTTGGCATGGTGGGTAATGAAGAGAAAAGGATTTATAGTGGTGGTGATGATGGACGAAGAAGAAGAAGAAATGGAGAAATTGGTTTTGAAGATGAAGAAGAATGGTGATAGTGGGGTGTTTAAATAGGAGAAATGGGAGGAGATGGAAGGATTGAGTGGGATAGTGGGTTGGTGGAGTAATGGTGGTGAGGGTATTGAGGTGTGATTGATGGGATTGAGGAGGTGGAGTAATGATGGAGTGTGGGAAATGAGGAAATGATAGAAAAGAAGGAAAGGTGGGCGGCTGCTCTGACTGGGGCTGACCGATGCAACGAGTGGCCATAACGTGTCATCAAAAGTTCTGATTTCAAATTCACAGAAACTGATAAAACCCTAGCTCGATTAATCAGGTAGGATGCCCGATTAATCAGGGCCAACATTTTTCCAGATCTTCTTATTTCATTTTCTGCATACTTCAATTAACTTGCTGCTCAATCTACTAGTTCTTACTCGTCCTTTTGTTATTTCCGACTCAATCCTATCCTACTTCACTAGAATCCACAACGAGTCAAAAAAACCTTCCCAACATCCATCGGTTTCAAGCCTAGGGGTGTGGTAGGATGAAAAAATCTCGTCATTTCATCCGGTTACTTTTATTGTCTCATGTCCTAAATAAGAGTTCAAGAGGTAGTTCTGAGTTTATAGTTGCCAGCTCGACTGTCTTCGGATCCTCATTCAATCAAGGGCGGGGCTTTAAGTCGCCAAACTTGCACTCTCGAGGTCTTAACCATCATGCGCTTCCCTTATTGTTTAATATGTTCTCCTCCTTTTATTTTTAGGCCGAGAAAGAGACATTCTTTCCTATTGTCTAGGAGTGCTATCTCTCAGTTTTTCACAGAAACTTTCTGAGCTCTCTTCCTGGCACGCTTTGCCCTTTTTGCTCGTGCACTAGGTCTACCCCTGCTTCGAGTCTTAACGGTTATGGAATCATTATTTGTCCTTAGAGTAATCTCCCCATTATCAAAATACATGATAGCTCGGCTTGTTGCTAAGAATGGCCGTCCTAATAAAACTTGCACACTAGGGTCTTCTGCTACATCTAGGACTATGAAATCTATATGGAACTTGAATCCCCCTGCCTTGATTTTGCAATCCTTTAGCAAACCGGCTGGCATACCTCGGGTACGATCGATAAATGTCATGTACCGTGTTTGGACCAAGGTTACCTGAATCTTTGCTTTTTGGCTGAGTGAAAAAGGAAGAATGTTGCAACTCAAACCAGAGTCGTAGAGTCCTAATCCTACAGATACACCGTTAATCAATATCGGGAGTCGAAATGTCCCTGGGTCTCCTAGATTTACTACGGTATCCGAGTCCGGGTAGTCCTCAGGCTCGGAAAACATAGTATCAAAGTCCTCTTCAGGATCATCAGAATCATAATCAGAAGATATGTCAATTAACTCAATAGGAAACTCACCTGGGTGATAAGTTTCGTACTCCTTCAAGTTCTCTTCGGCTTCACATTTCAGTGCTTCCTTCTCCTCTTCCACTCGCTTCTTATCTGCCTCATACTGCTCTCTAACCTTTGAGCCTGGATACATAGAAATTGGTTTGATATTCAATACTTTACGAGGCATAGTGCTTGACTCGTCTTGCTTTCCCAAATCCCGTTGAACAAATTTCTGAAATGTCCTGTAATTCCTGCCGAAAAGGCAAAACAAAAACAAACAAAACGGTTAGCAACTTCCGCCTCAGTTGGGTTCAGACCCAACTGTGCGGGCCTACTAACTAAAACTAACAGGGATATACACAGAATCACAGAGGCTGTCAAAATTTGATTTTCTGGACCGCGATTAATCAGGGGTAACCCACGATTAATCGGGCTCAGAATTTCTTATTCTTGCAGTAAAACAATGGAGGTATATTGCAGGACGATTCAAGACTCAAATAAAATAAAATAAAATAAAAACGACAACTTCTTAATTAGAGTTAAATATGTTTATTCTCGAAATTGGCCATTGTCCCTGGCAACGGCACCAAAAGCTTGATGTCGCGCAATGTCGCTCATACTAGCAAGAGTACTAGGTCAAATTATAGCATAGCAACGACGAATCAAGGTCGATCTCACAGAGACAATGCAACCCAAGTATAAACGAATCTAATCTAAATGAGAAGACAAATGCGGTCATTGACCAACAATAAACATAGAAACAAAAGTGGTATTCCTCCCCATCCCCACCTATCTACTAACCTGGTGTAGTTAATCCTTACGTTTACTTCCCCACATAATTTCCCTAAATAAATCAAACGGTTTAATTCAGTTTAGCTAATGGTGCAATCTCCTAACCCTATCTACTTCCGCTGTAAGGACAGCAGATAATCTATATGCAACTAACCGCCTTCGTTGGTAGTATTAGTTCACACATAATAAGTTTTAGAGATGCCGGTGCAAGACCGAAAACCTCCCTAAGCAGATATCGACTATAACTAGCACGTTCCTAGAGATCCATCAAGACTATGTCCTAATTAACACTTCACTAACAATCCTTCATGTAAATTACGATATACAAATATTAGATTGGCCAGACCTAAGTAATCGTTTTAATTAATCCTATCGATCAACGTAGCTGACGCTAAATCCCCAGATTAGGGGGACCTATATATTACCGCTATTAATCGGTAAAGACCGCCGATTAATCGGGGGCGTCGATTCCTTTTCTGGAATCTACATTGCTTCGTTCCAATCAATTCAAGTAAGTTATTGGGATGTTAAACATGCATATTAACTATAACACGTAAATACAAGTAGATCTACCATAATAAAGACATAAAGGAATGTTCAAAGCTTCTTGCCCTCGGTTATGGAGATCTACCTTGGTTTACTCAAGCTAGAGATGGCATGGAGGGAAGGAAACCAGAAAATAAATCACCAAAGAGCTCAAGAAACTTTTTTTCATCCAACTTTATAAAATCTGTCAAAGTATATGTGAATTTGTATATGCATATATGATGATATAATTAAAATCAGTATCTGCGGCTTTATATTGATGTTATAGCCGACTTAAGACTCAATAAAACCCTAACCGACCTAGTAGATACGAAAGACTTCGGTTTCCTGTCTTCCAAGGCCTCGATTAATCAGGCCTGGCCCACGATTAATCGGGCCCGTATTTCATCTATTTTTCTGGAAGATCTCTTCTTGGACTTTCTCCCCTTGGACCAATGGTTTTTCTTCGGTCCAGATCCATTCCTAGCTGCTCCAGATTTTGGTACATCTGGAAAAGTGTACAAAACCAGAAAAAACAGTACCAAATCTACGGGATAGTAACATAGATGCAGAATCGTAAACCTAGGAACATGCACTTAGTCTTTAACACATATTCCTCACAATAATAAGCCTACATATCTCTTCTTGAGCATAATTCGGGGTGAATAAAGGTTCATTTAATGGTAGTATTTAGAGCGTTATCATATAGCTGATGTTGGTCTCATTTATGAAGGTGATACCCGAACCGATCACGAGTGGTACCGTGATGCGATTATGCAAGTGATGTATGTAGACAGCAGAAAATCAATGACTCATTATGTTTTCACATTGGGGAATTCAGTTGTCAGCTGGAAAACAACTCTTCAGGAAACAATGGCTTTATCAACTACAGAAGCTGAGTATATGGCTCTTACGGAAGCAGCCAAGGAGGGTATATGGTTGAAGGGACTAGTCAGTTATTTGGGGCTACATCAAGATCAAGCTGAGATTTATTGTGACAGTTTGAGTGCAATTTGTCTAGCTAAGGATTAGGTTCATCATGAGAGAACCAAGCATATTGATGTGAGGTATCATTTACTGAGAAATGAGAAGGGGTTGTAGAGAAGAAGATCAGCACCAAGGATAATCATGCTGATATGTTCACTAAACCAGTTCAGCAAAGCAAGTTTCACTTGTGTCTGGACTTGCTGAATATTCAAAGCTTATAAACTGAAAACTAGATACTCAACTAAGGGCAGATCATCTTGGGTGGATTCTGTGGAGAAGTCTGGTACACGTACATCCTGGAATTGACGAATGCATCATGTACAAGTACATCTGATTATGCAATCAGGTTGACAGTGAATGAGAGTTCAAGTCAAGGTGGAGATTTGTCAGTTCTGGTGACTTGATCTCTGAACTGATGAATAAACTGGTGGAACTAATCTGTGAAACTGAGACTAGAATGATGGTCAGTTCAGTAAGGGTATTCAGTTCTGTGAAAGTCAGTTTTGATGAAGTGCAAACTGAGTTTCTTCTGAAGTCAGCTTTCAGTTTTGTCAGCTGAGTTATTGTTGAATACATCTGAGCAGTTGGTTACAAGTCTGAGAGAGTCAGTTTTTTTAGGAGAGTTTCATCTGGTGGATAACAGCTGAAGCTGGGGTCCACATCTGGGGTATTTATGACAATTCCGACAAAGATCTTATGGCAGTTTGGGTTAGAGAATTGTGCCTATAAATACCAATGTTGTAATCAATGCAGAGTATGTCTTTCACAAGTGTGTGAAAATCCTTGTAACTTTGTGCGTAGTAAAATGTCTCATTTTCTGTCCGTGGAGTAGTCGGCACAACGCCGGAAACCACGTTAAATCACCGTGTTCTCTTTTTTCTGTGTTTTATTAATTTCTACCATTATTTACGTTTGCAATGCTTCTGTTTTAGTATTTCTTAAACTGCAAGTTTCTAATCTATGTTTTAACATGGAGGGTTGAAAGCCTGATGATACGAGCCTGAAACTCTGTAGAGTTTACCTAAAGTTGGGAGAGAGAAAAAAATGTAGGGAAAGAATATAGAATAGGGTGCAGAGACGGATCTAGGAAATTATTTTATTGGGGTCACCAGAGTATTTTGGATCCAAAAATTTGTTCTAGTAGAGTTACCGGAACTAAAAACTATATTTTTTAACTACAAAACCGGCATTTTTTAACATGAAAACTACATAGTTTTAGTACTAAAAGATTCTCATATCTCAATGGGGTCACGTCACCCCACCCCTCAACACATAGATCTGTTGGTGATAGGGTGGTATTTACAGGGTGAAACTTGAAGCAAACCATTCATGATGTTGTTGTTAAACGAAATGTAATGCCAAGGGGCACCATAAATCAACCATTAACACTGAGGAGTTTCAGAACTTGACGGGATGTTGAACTTTACTTCAGAGCTTCCGGCTCGCAAGTGAACAGCCCCACAGGCACACTGATGGCAAATTTCCTTCTGAGACACACTTGGTATATATCATGCGTATTAGATCAAAAACCGATACATTAACAATTATACTTGATGATATATGGCGTATTCCATATGTCGCCTAACCCGTAAATGACGTGTCCGTAAAATCGGACTCGGGTATTACAATGATTGGGAAAAGAATTATTAAGTATACTTTAATAAATGAGGGTTTTAAAACAACTACGTTTTCTTGTGAAAATATTTCACTGCCCGACCATTTCAAGAATATGAGTTTCAACGCATTTGGTTCTTCACTTTCATTCCACTTAAAAGGCAACATTCACGTTTTATCTTCCAGTTTAACCGATTGAGTCATAATAAACAAACAAATTAATGATGTCATTTATTGCTTTAACTTTAACACAAAAACTTTTAATTATAATTAGTATTGTGTTTTCTTATTCTCTCACCGGTTAATAAAAACGATAGACGTAGGAAAAATATGTAGTAATAAATATATTTTTGAAATGTGACTCAATCAAATAAAAAGAGACCAAGAAAATAGATTTTTGCCAAGAATGATACTTTTGTTAATAAATCAGGCTAGAGATACACACATATTAATAAGGACAAAATAAATTTAGTGTTCTCATAATACCCCTATTCTATAATTATGGAAGGAGCAGTAAATAAAGGGAAGTAAACCCTGACTATTAAAGGACGAGTAATTATAGGAAATTGAATCTCCCCAAATATTTTATCCAATTTTCGAAAATAACAAAAATTTGAAAACATTAAAAACACAATCATGAGTACTATATATATATATATATATATATATATATATATATATATATATATATATATACACGTGAAGTAACAATCAATTAGAATGATAATTTCCAACATATAGTAAAAATTACAAGTGAAGTAACAATGCAATAAGAATGGTAATTTCCAACATATAGTAAAAATTACGAGTGAAGTAACAGTAACACGTGAAGTAATGATGCAATGAGACTGATCATTTCCAACATACAATAACAATTACGAGTAACTACTTCTTTGTATATTGGTTGTAACTACTTTTTTGTATATGCTACTACATTATTTCTAGTGTTACTACATGTTCAATGTCTAACTATTGTAACTATATTTTATTGTTTGTTATTATTTCTTTATATGTTACTACATTCTTTTGGCAGTGAGTGCAATTTTATTTGCAATTACATATTTTTTTATGTGACTATATCTTTTTTATCAGTAAATTTCTGTTTTTTCGTATTTTATATTTTGAATTTAATTAGTCAAAGATATTTATGATTGCAATAAATCCAAATAATGATTCACGCATTTATTGGCGCAGTTTTGCCAATTTACATAAAAAAACCCATAGGTATTTCGGTTTATCTATTTTAATTTTGTCCTTAGATCCCCATTTTTGACATTTCATGTCTTCTGGCCCATTCCCAAAAAAAATAGCAATTTCATCCATTAAATTAGTACGGAAAAGAGTAATTTTTTAATGGTATTCTAAAGGACATGAAATCCCCTTAAAATACTTTTTACTTGTAGATATTTTATGGAGAGATTTTATGGTACAACGGTTGTAGGAAGGTTATATCAAGTGGCATAAATTAGAGCCTCTCATTTTTACTCTCTTTCACATAATACACTTTTATCATGTGTGGGAGATCAGAAATGAGTGGTTGTAATGCATGCCATTTGGTAAAACCTTCATACAACGGTTGTATTTTAAAATTTCACTATTTTATGCTTTTCTATGCTAATTCAACGCTGTTTCGATTAAATTTTTCTTCTTTTATTATTTGATGGTTGGATGTTTATAAATTCTATTTTTTTAATCTGAAATGGATCATTTCTATATACAAGGCTATACGAGCATTCAAAGTAAACAAAAAGCTAAAAGCCTGTCTATGCCATGCCAAATGCAATTGCCAAGCCTTATTTATTGCTATCTTGTCTTATCTTATCTCTTATCCTACTACTTTAGAGAAAGTAAGCCTTTTCACTCCCTCCCTACACGTGGCTGAAGAAATCTCTCAAAAGAATTGCCAAAGCTCCTCCACGTGGCTAAAGGTGTCTCAAAAAACTTGTTCAAATGCTTTTTATACGAGATTTATTATTATTATTATGTGTAATAACAAATAATAATAATATAAGTGGTTGATGGTAATAGTAGTTTGGCTTACCCTGGCCGCCAAGCCTTTTCTAACAGTTTTCCACCGTTTCGTGTGTGCTTCCAAAGCCTCCTTTCTGGCCGCCGTACACTAGCCACCGGCACTACCGGTTGCTCCACTATTGTCGAACAGTGGAGTGGAGGAGTTGGTTTGTTTGACAGAGGGAAGGTGGCAGTTTGACATTTCCACATGCATATGTGTATGGCCGAGGATGGAGTTTGGTTATATTCAATGGATTTGGCAGATTTGGTTGCTAACTCTACTGTGGTGCTGTTCGGTAAAAACTAGTTCTAAAATTTATAAACCGAAACACCCCAAGTATAAGGTTCGTAGTATAGGTGTTACCGGGTCGTCCTAAGGGAATGGAATGTTTATCGGATCAAGGACAATTATTATATCGATTATGTCACGACTATTAACTAAAATTAAGATTTATACTAATTATGAATTAATGAACAGTAAATTTGCAGAAAAAACAAACAAAGTTGATGACGAACGAATTGGTTTATCAAGTAATTAAAAGAACAGTAGAACGACACGAATCCACCAAACAACCACCACCCAACCAAGTCATGAATTGAATTATATTTCTTGGTATGATCTAACCTAAATTCGATCTAGTTTCCTTAATCAAATTTACTTAGCTTTCGTTTTCTTTCTCAAGTAAAACAAAATTAACAATTTAAGAACATGATCACGAGTTCGTCTCCGAATCTCCTACCCAATTAACAATAAACAATCTCTTGAATTAACATTAATCGTATCAAAAGGAAGGTTCCCATATGAATATAATTCTCATTATAATTCAAACAAATAACTGTTTCATCAATCTTTCGATCTAACAAAACAAAACATTCAAAGCGTTCAATTGATAAAGAAATTACAATTCAAACTCACGAAATAATTGCTATTGGAACATCCCTTGGTTGTGATGGTGTTGAATTGGCTTCATCCCGTTGTCCTACTGCGAATCGCTTAGCCTTCGATCATCCTTGATCTCCAAGAATAAATTGAAGAGAAAAGACTCATCTTTTGTATGATAAAGTGCGGCCGCCCTCTGGGTTTTTTATGCGGCCGTAATGTGTATGATGTTGTGTTCTTTCTCTCCGCATGGATGCTGTTTTTATAGGGATCGTGGCCGACATAGGAAGATCTAGAAGATAACGATGCGAAAATCCACCGACCTACCGAGCCGACACGTTCGGTCGACCGAGTGTCATGGCTCGGTCGACCGAGCCTACCAAATGCCCGTGTTCACACCGTGCTTCGTATAACGTGTTCCTCACTCCACTCTCTCGATCGATTTGATTTATCCTTCTTTAATTGCTCCGAATATCTTCTTTATTTCTTGAGATTCTTTTGATTGAATAATATTTATCTTCCCAAAATAAAATCCAAATGATTGAATGAAATTGATCCTCTTGATTAAATAATATCACCCCCTTGCATTTCTTTATTTTCTGCAAAATGTTGTTACACCAAGTCATCGAATAATAATAATAATAAAAATGTGTAACAAAAATAACAATTAAACCCATAATTTCCTCATAATTAAATTATAATTCCTCAATAACCATTATAGGAATTTAACGGTTAAAACACGCTTTTCTCATTTATTTCCCTTAAAAATAAGGTAAATTGTTTAGGGATTAAGCCCGAAAATATAGTAAAATATACCCTAAACAACTCCTTCACACTTAGCTTTTTGTTCGTCCCGAACAAAACAATCAAAACCGGCTCACTGTACATGTAATCCACATAGATCCCTAACTCACGTAACAAAAGATACAACAACTATAGCAAGTGATACCAACATAGAGATAGATTCGTGTGTGTGTGACAAGCCCTTTTCAATCTTCACAATCCTCTCAAACAAATATCCTCTCAAATAATTTTAATGACTATCCTAGGTATAGGCGTAATCGTTCCACACAAAGTCTTCCCGCGCACTTAGTAGGATAATCCCTACAAGATATCATTCGGTTTATACTTGGGTATAAGTTCATCGATAACAAAGTCTTTAATTTTTTTCACTTTCTCTTTTTCTTCGTTTTCTTTTGACGCACATCGAATGAGTTTGTTACCCGTCATAGTAGAATAGGATGTTTCGGGATAACACCCTACCTTACTCAAATCATAGGGTAGCTTTTCCGATCGTCGTGAGCTTTAGGTCATCATAGTGGAATAGGACATTTCGAGATAATGCCCTACCGTACTCCAATCATCGACCGACTTTCGACACACCCATTTATTTATTATTAACTCAACTTTTTAAAAAAAACATTAGTTACGCTTCACTTATCACATTCAAACCTTCAGATATTCACGGTGCACGTTACGAACTTAGGTGTTACTTCACTGTTACTATTAAGAACAAATCTCTCTAAGATGAATCACTAAAATAATGAAAGGATATAGTTCAAAAGTTTTGCTTCAATTTCAAAGGCTTACGTGAGTGTGAAATGAATACTATCTCAAATCAGTAAAACATGCTATAATTATCTCACTAAGTTACGTACTATCATCGTTAGAAAACTACAACTAGCAAGCATCTAGTTCCAATTATATGCTCGAGACTCACAAAAAATTTTAAATTCCCCAGAAATTTAACATTCACTCATATTTCAAAGGATATAGCATAAAAACATACCCAAACACCCCCCCACACTTAAATCACATTATGTCCTCAGAATGTGCAAATAAAAGAAAAGAATACTTAGTTTGGTTGTCAAAACGATTGTCGGGTCATAGGTTGGCGAGAGGTCGGGCCGTAGCATGAACGTACCGCCGCAACTCATATCACGAACGTACAACACTAAAGGAATAGCGGCAACAACCGCTCAACGAGATACGCAACACTCGACATAGCATATAATCTCGGGGGACAAGGGGTATATGAGTAAACATGAATGCACACGAAATGGGCAAATAAACCATTCACAAATAGGACGGGGATAACCAACACACAACTCACCAAGGTTTTATTCCTAATAACCTAAAAACTTAACTAAAAAGAAATACTTAAAAGACTAGGTGCCTCCAGGAGCGCTTCTTTTATGTCATTAGCTTGACGAGTGAACCAAGTCAACTGGATCGGGCCACTTGGGTTTGAGGCTAACCACTTCTCTGTCAGAATCAGAATCACTAGGACGGAAATGGTTTTCGCCACAACAACAACAAGTCAAGTGCGCGATAAGATCATGAAATTTTTCTCTCCAGACGACACTGACTCTTTTCTTCTTGTTCTTGTTTCGCAGATGCGGCTGAGGTATGCTAACAGGCTCAGGAACATCGACAGAAGTATCTGCAAGGTTAGGGGTAATAAGGTCATCATCCACTCCAAAGAAGTCGGATGGAATCTCTTCACAAATAAATGACTCAACCGTTTCATTTCTCCGTTGAAAGTACGGTACTTCAGGCTTTTCTTTGGGTTGCCCAAAGTACTTCTTAATCCTGTGACCATTGACTTTGAACGGTTGATCGCCGTACCCTTTCAACGTAATGGCTCCACCAGATGAACATCAAGAATCTCAAAGGGGCCGGACCACCTAGATTTAAGCTTACCGGCAAAAGATGGAGTACGGTGTTATACGGCAAAGCCATGTCTCCCACTTTGAATTCCCGATCTTTAATCTTAGCATCGTGGAGCGCCTTCGTTCTTTCCTTGCTCAACTTGGCGTTCTCGTAGGCCACGAGTCCGAATTCATCGAGCTCGTGCGCATTGCGGCAATCTTTTCTCGCCACAGAGCTGGCTATCGAAGTTCAAGTATTTAATAGCCCAGTAAGCTCTGTGCTCCAGCTCGACTGGTAGATGGCATGCCTTGCCGTAAACCATTTGAAAGGGCGACGTACCCATAGGGGTCTTAAACGCAGTGCGATAAGCCCAAAGTGCGTCGTCCAACTTCAGACTCCAGTTGGATCTATTTGAATTCACCGTTTTCTCCAAGATCCGCTTAAGGCTCCGGTTGCTTACCTCGACTTGGCCACTGGTTTGGGGGTGGTATGGTGTACCAATTTTATGCTTGACACCATATCTCTCAAGAATTTTATCCAGTGGTGCATTACAGAAATGGAACCTTCATCACCGATAAGGGCTCTAGGACAGGCCAAATCTAGTAAAGATATTCTTTTGCAAGAATTTCTTTACAACTTTGTGATCATTGGTTTGGGTGGCTATGGCCTCTACCCACTTGGAAACGTAGTCTACACAGACCAGAATATATTTGTTCGAGGACGATGATGGGAACGGTCCCATAAAATCAATGCCCCAGACATCAAAGACTTCACATTCCAAGATAGGCCTCAAAGGCATCTCCATCCTATTACTGAGTCTCCCTACTCTTTGGCATCCGTCACGGCCCTTGCAAAAGGCTTCGGATCTTTAAACAAAGTAGGCCGGTAAAAACCACTTGAAGGATTTTTGTGACTGTCTTAGGTGCTCCGTAGTGTCCACCAAATGCGGGACCACTATGACATTGCTCCAAGATATCCAATTGTTCATGCTCCGGAACGCACCTTCTAAGCAACCCGTCCTTGCAGACTTTAAACAGATATGGATCCTCCCATACGAGATATTTTAAGTCGCTGAAAAATTTCTTCTTTTCCTGATACGTCATCTCTTCTAAGTGTCCACTTGCTAAGTAATTGACGTAATCAGCATACCACGGCCTCACATTTTCTAGCTTCATTAATTGCTCAGTCGGAAAGTCAATGCCTATTTCCTTAGGAATTTCGCCACCCTCGTTCACTAGGCGAGATAAGTGGTCAGCCACAACATTATCACTACCTTTCTTGTCCTTAATTTCAAGGTCAAATTCCTGTAGTATAAGAATCCATCTGAGTAACCTTGGTTTAGCGTCTGCTTTGCCCATAAGGTAGCGTAGTGCTGCGTGATCCGTCCATACTACCACTTTGGACCCTAAAAGATAACTTCTGAATTTGTCAATAGCAAAAACGACTGCCAAGAATTCCTTCTCGGTAGTGGCGTAATTGCATTGAGCTGGGTTCAAAGTTCGGCTCGCATAGTAAATCGGCCTGAACTTTTTGTCAATTCTCTGCCCTAGAACTGCGCCCACTGCGTAGTTAGAGGCATCGCACATTAGTTCAAAAGGTTTAGTCCAGTCGGGCGCGATTAAAATAGGGGCACTGGTAAGCTTATCCTTTAAGTTATTTAAAGCTGTCTTACATTTCTCATCAAACAAGAACTCCACTTCTTCTTTAAGCAGGTTAGATAACGGCTTTGCTATCGTCGAAAAGTCTTTAATGAAACGCCGATAGAAGCCTACATGTCCTAGAAATCCTCGTACCTCCTTCACCGTCTTCGGGTACGACATTCTCTCAATGGCTTCTACCTTAGCCTTATCCACCTGAATACCATCACTGGACACCTTGTGTCCCAAAACAATCCCTTCCTCGACTAGAAAATGGCACTTTTCCCGCTTAAGCACCGATTTTTCTCAACACAACGTTGGAGTACCATATCTAGATTCTTTAAGATTTCATCAAAGCGTCGCCATAGGCGAGAAATCATCCATGAAGACTTCCATACATTTCTCCACAAGTCCATCAAAAATGGCTAACATGCACCGTTGAAATGTAGCTGGTGCATTACATAAGCCGAATGGCATTCTGCGAAAGGCAAAAGTGCCCGATGGACAGGTAAAAGTTGTCTTCTCTTGGTCATTAGGGTCGATGGCTATCCGGAAATAACCGAATATCCATCGAGGAAACAATAATACTTATGACCACTCGCCTTTCTAGAAGTTGGTCAATGAAGGGCGGGGGGAAATGATCCTTAGCGGTGACTTCATTTAACTGCGATAATCAATGCAAACTCTATAGCCGTCACAAGGCGTAAGGCAACTTCTTCCCCTTTTTCGTTCTTTTCCACGGTAATGCCTCCCTTCTTTGGCACAACTTGAGTAGGGCTGACCCACTCACTATCGGCGATGGCGTAGATAATACCCATATCGAGCCATTTTATGATCTCCTTTTTGACAACCTCCCGCATGTGCGGATTCAGCCTCCTTTGAGGTTGTCGACCTTTTCGCTCCTTCCTCCGTTCGGATCTTATGCATGCACACGTCTGGGCTGATTCCTCTGATATCGCCCACCTGCCATCCGAACGCGTGGATATGTTTCTCAAGCACTTTGATTAATTCTGCTTCTTGCTCCGGCTCGAGTTTAGATGAGATGATCAGGGGCAACTTATCACCGTCTTTTAAGAAGATGTATTTCAAGTGCTGCGGAAGTGGTTTTAACTCTAAGTCAGTAGGTGGTTGCTCGATGCTAGATTTTAAGGGACCACCTTTTTCCTTGTGAGCTTGGACCGGTTGGTAGAAAAACACCTCATCTTCCCGAGGTGTTACCCCGAAAAAGGTATTGAATGACATCATCTAGAGGAATCCTCCTGTCAGCTTCCATTTGTTCTTTCTTATGCTTAACCATCTTCTTAAGTTCTTCTTCTTCAAGCTCTTCTGCAAGCCGCTCCCAATCATCCAACTCCCAATGAGTAGTTTCTTTCCGAGAATTATATTTCGTCCCAACTACCCATTAAAACTTCCTCCTCTGCGAGGTTAAAGTCTGCCTGGTTGAGCTCCTTCAAATCATTACTGCTCATCCCTGGAATATCCCAGATTTTCCGTTCACTCATAGGCTCAGTATGCGCAAGTTGTTGAGACAACTCTACAGTGATTCTTGCCTGTTCGTGAATTATAACATCCAGGGATCCTATCTCCGTGAGCTCTTCATCAGGGTCGAATTCATCCCCATAGATTGCTTCAATGAATGAGATCTCCTGGCTCGAAGCTTCCGCAGAACTTTTTCCTTGCTCGAGGGTAATGGAAGTATCGATCCCCTACTTTCAGAGTGATTTGGCCAGTTTGGAAGTCAATGGTGGAGGCAGAAGTGTTTAAGAAAGGCCGGCCCAGAATCAGGGGCATCTCCTTGTCAGACTGGTAATCCAGTATGACCCAGTCAGTTGGAAAAACTAGATGTTTAACGTGAATAAGGACGTTGTTAACACAACCAGTGCTAAACGGCTAGTTCGGTCCACTAACGAAGAGAGACGGGACGCTCCTTTAGCCTTTTGTCCAGCCCGAGACTCTTGCAGACGTTCAATGGCATTACATTAACAGAGGCCCCTGAATCACATAAGACATTGTGGAACGTGTGGCCTTCAATCGTACAGGAGATTGAAGGTCGTCCGGGGTCACCTCGCTTGATTGCAACGCTCTGTGAAACCGTTGAACACTCTTCTCTTAACACTTCCTCTGCCATTTCCTTTAGCTTCTTTTTACTTCCACAGGCATCCTTAAGATACTTACAGCACTTAGGCATCTCAGTTAATACCTCAGCAAGTGGCATAGTCACCATAGTATCTCTAAGCATTTTCCTCACTCCGTCATACTGTTTGTCAGAGTTTAGGGTATTCTCTCTTTTCTTTGCCGGATAAGGAAGGGTTTTCGAATGATTAATCATAGGTTGACTTTTAATGGCTTCGTCCTCCTTATCCTTCCATCGACAAACTTCTCGCTTTTCTTTTTAGTCAGGGGTTCAGATACCTGACTTCTCTTCTCAACATCCTCATCACTATCCCCCGAAGAATCATCACCACTCAGCTCTTCCTCACTGTTGCCTTCTTTGGCATTTAACTTCTGATTGCCCCCTCCTGAACTTATGGCGTCAGGAGGGGCTACTCGTTTCCCGACATCTTTTCGGGTCCAGTCGTCTTACCGCTTCTGAGGGTGACTGCATTCAACTCCTCATCTCCATACTCCCATTGAGGTGTGATGGCAGTGCAAGCATTGATATCTGCCTTAGGGTTTTTATCTCGTATAACTCGGCGGTCTTCCTTGAGGTCTCGCTTGCTTGTTGATCGGCCATCGACCAATCTGTCTCTCCATTGTCTTTTGACCGGTGGCTAGTGTTTTCACCATGTCAACTAGCTCATCGAATTTCTTCTGAGAGACGTAGGTGGGCTGTTGATTTTGCGTTTGGGCCCAGTTACCTTGGGGTCTTGGGTTATTGGATGCACCAGGCGGTGTATAATAACTATTCCGCGGATTTCCCGAAAAGTTGCGGTTTTGAGTTTGACTCGATTGACCAGAATTTTGACTGAAGCCTCTGAAAGGTTGATTCTGGTTCTCCATCGCTTGTACTTCCTCATTCATCACATTCCCAGCCTGTATGCCCGAGTGATTCACATCTCCTGGCCCTTCCTGCTGCTTCATTTGCATGTTGGCGAGTTGCTTGTTCATCATTTCCATTTGAGCAACAAGCGAGTTTTGTCTCTCGAGTCACTTGAAGCGACCTCCTTTTTGCTTCCGCTAACACGGGTCTTCTTTTGAGTTGCCCACATGTTATTCTTAGCTATCGTTTCGCTACCCTATAGGCGGCATCATCTCCTCCTCCTAAAAACGATCCATGAGTAGCCGTGGAATCCAAGTAATCTCTATTGGGTTGCGTAACACCCCGATAGAATAATTCTAGAAGCTCATGTCGAGTATATCCATGGTTAGGGCACTTTCTCATTAACGATTCAACCTCTCCCAAGCCTTTCCCACACTCTCCCCTTCTAGTTGCTCGAAAGTGGCTATATCTCTTTTAAGGTCCATTATCGTTCCGGGTGAAACGAATTTCGAGCAAAGGCTCTTTTAACATCGGCCCGAGTTATGAAGAGAGTGATGGGGTAGGGACTTAAACCATCGGTTTGCTTCACCCCTTAAAGCAAACGGGAAAAGTTTCAATTTAACAACTTCGTAGGAACGCCGGGGTAGTGACACCTTCACGATTTGCACAAAAGTAGACAAGAAGTCATGTGGGTCTTCTCGCGGTGCCATGGAATGAACTATTTTGGACCATCCCCACAACTCCATTCTTTAAATCAAAATGCATTCCTCCCATCTCCGGAGGCCGAATTGGTCTATGCCCTTCCAAGAAGTCTTGATCAAGATATGGCGCATAAGGGTCTTGCTGCACAACAGCTGCAGCCGCCTGGGGCTGTTGCTGTTGCTGTTGAACATTCTGAGGTTGTTGTTGCATCTGCTGGTTCATCCAGGCTTGCTGCTGTTGCTGGTTCTGCAACATTTGCATCAGAATTTGGTTTAACTGAGCTGGATCTTGGTTATTATTCCCTTGGTTCTCCGGTTCGTCATCGCTAGAACCGTGTTCGCTCATCTTGTCAGAACTTTGAAATAATCTTCTTTTGACAATGTCTCGCTCAGGTTCGGGGTTAAAGATAAGATTTCCCTTCTTACTCCCCGGTTTGCATAAACCGAGAGAAGCAGAACAGGAAGAAATCAACCTTAGGGTTGATGAGAGAGGAATGTAAAGATGATTAGAGGGAGGGTTAGAAAGAGAGAAGAGAGAGAAGAGACAGAGACTGAAAAGTGAAATTTTCAGAGACTGAACTGGCGTTCAGTGTAAGTGGACGCTAGTTCAGAGAGGATTCAGGAAGTGAACGCTAGTTCAGAGGGTTTTTATTATTTTTATTTTTATTTTTTTATTATTGTTCAAAGCTAGAAAAGATGAAGAAACAGAAACAGGAAAAGAAACCTACCTACGAAAAAGCTAAAATAGGAAAAACACTAAGACGGGGAAAAAAATGTGTTGAAATCTTCTAGGGCTAAAATGGAAGGGAAAACAGTGGATTTTGACCTCGAAAACGCACTGAACGGCCTACGGCCGTTCACCACGTCGTCGGCGTCGGAACGAGCTTTCCGAATTGGGGTCCTGCGTTCCAAACGGACACTCGAGCCGAAAGTTACGGCCAAAATACTACTGCGTGCTAAAAATGATCCCTTTTGACACAGTTTGATAAAGTCAAAACCACTTACAACCGCTGAAATATGTATATAAAACACATCTTAAGAACTATTAAAAGCAATTGGTTTCTATATTTAGATAAACGCTTCTTCATATTCCATAGTTAGTGCATAGTCCCTAAAAGACAAGACCTGAAGACTGGCTCAGGGTGATTCCTTTCTCCCAGTCTGGTTATATTGTCTCAAAGGTTCAATGACTAAGTTTCCTTTCAATCGGGAAAGGATAATGGATATAAAGAAGTAACATAGTTTGTTCATGACGACCTTCGGGGTCTGATGAAAGATACGAGCTAGTAGGAGCTTCCGAGTAGTGACTTCTTGTCGATAACTATTCAAACACTCCGGTAAGTTTATCCAAAATATTTTGAGGTTTCTCTCGTTTTCAACGAGAGATAGAGTATTCTATACTCGGAATAGGCCATTCATAGTCCTCGAGACCGATGCTCGGCTGCCTCATTGTGACATGTTCTCACTAAGTGAGAAACCGTAAAATTGCCTTATATATGTTTTTAGATGTGCTACAATACACTTTGCTTAACTCAATAAAGATATTGGAAGCGAAATA
Organism: Gentiana straminea; assembly: GCA_036785695.1. NCBI lineage: Eukaryota > Viridiplantae > Streptophyta > Magnoliopsida > Gentianales > Gentianaceae > Gentiana > Gentiana straminea. Next base: position 8,450,415 of record JAVUPR010000300.1, on the reverse strand, counting down.
ACGGTTTACGTTGAAATGTAAGACCGAGAAGTCTACCTAGAATATGCTTTGGAATTTACGGATAAGGTGTGGATTCGGTTCACCCCACTTCCATAAATATAAGCATTTAGCACACGGTGCTTGAAGGTAGGTCGGAAATTTCGCGACCACGTTCGGTCGGTGACCAATCGTTCTATATCTTGTAGCATTGAGAAAAAGGTTCGTTATCGGATTCTTGACATCAGGAAGGGACGGTTATATGTTGCATCCTTTCTGATAGAGTCTATGAACAACAAACCTTGAACCTTGGAGTACGGTTACTCAAGGTAGTTACTAACTGATTAAAATCAGACCACATCCAACATCGGTTGTTGGTGATAACACTAAATACTACTAAACTAGATCAGAATTTCGATCCACCCAGAATGTAGTGGGAGTATGGTTTACCCATTACCCATTACGGGTTCTGCGGACTTTGTAGTCTGAGGATCGATTGATGACCTATGGCTCTTTTGTGAGCGATAGGATTCGATAATAGAGGTTGGTTTAATAGCCATAACCCCGTGAATGGAGTTCGGTACTCCAATTACGTTCATACTCTTGTAGAACCACCCGAGTGTCTCGGCCCGGTGGGAGTAATTGGATCTACAAGGAAAAGAGTAGAATGAATAGGAAAGTTTATCTTTCGAGCAAAGCTTGAGTGGTCTAGGGGTAATTCCCTAAGAAGTAGAGAGTTAATCGGACCTTGAACTCTCTTACCACTTATTATTGCATGATTTCGTTCAAGAGCGAAAAGAAGGGGTGATTCCCCGAGACTTTCTTGCCAAACAAACGGAGTCCGGATTCATTCGAAACGAAGGGTATTGACTTATGAACTTATGACAGGATGACTGTCAAGGCTTATGTCCTTTGTGGATAAAAAGCAAACCTCTCGATCATTGGAAGTCATATATTTCTACAATATGTGGATTTGACCAGAATATTGATAAGTCTTTTGTAGACTGGATATCAATTTTAGTACAGTAGTGAATATATAAATTAGTGTTTGTGAAGGATAACACTACACCAGTTGGAATCAACATGGGTGTGTTATCTGAAGTCAGAATCTGACAATACCACAATTCTCTGCAACAGAGATTTGGACAACATTCTTAAGAGTTTGACTCGGTCGAATTCATTAGAATCGATCCTTTGGTTTCCCATCCATCTTATTGGTTAAGATGATGCATCTGTGTGTATGCAACATTCAACGAGGAAGTTCTACCCTATGCCTCGGAATGACTCTCTAAATCTTCGGATCAAGAGAAATGGGATAGATTCTCTTTCTAGTAAGAGATGGTCGGGTTATTGAACGTCAACTTTGATCGAATCTTAGATTCGGCGGTTAACAAAGCAAGTTTAGTATGTCCTTTAGTATCTTGAAGAGAACGAGGAATAATATGCGGACATATTCATGTGTGAACTTGGATATGTGTGATACACGATTTTGACTTTAAGTCGATTAAGGATGATCGTTAAGTCGATCTCGGCTCGGTGTTTACTCGGTACCACATGATTAGATGGACCGGTAACGTTTCGATTCTACGGATCGTCTCGAGCCGACAACCCGACTAATCATTAAGACCCATGACATTTAGATGTAGGTGCTCCCCGAGTCACGACCTATCCTACGACGGCATACTCGGAGTGTACTTTGGAATACGAAATGGTTATGATATGCTTAGTGGGTACTAGAATAAGGGATGAGTCTCCATTGCTTTAGAGCAAGTGGGAGATGTAGTTTGTTGTATTTTAAATAATAGGGTGTGCTCTAAAACAATTAATCACATGCTTTCGTGCAAGTGGGAGATTGTTAGGTGTGATGCCCGAAAGACAATTTTGTAATTGTTTTATTTAATAAATGAAATGATATTATTATTCATATTTATTATTCTCATAATCACCGATGTGACAATAGTATTTACACTACAGAAAACCCTAAGTATATCGTTTATGTAATCACTTAACTCAGTGTATGGTATATACACGGGAGGATTGAGTTAGTGAAGATGTACTTAAAATACAATTAGCCCGTAGTGAAGTTAATCGAGAGTATCGGGTCTCTCCTTTAACGTGCTATTAATGCGCCCAGAACACAATAGGTGTGATTGTCTTATCCGGACTTTCGGTTAAGAGAACCTGGTGGGGCATTTATATATGATAGATATATCATATAGGGGTGGACCGATTTGATTAGAGTTCACGATATAATTCCGTAATCGAGAAGTCTTATCGAATCAATGGATGATCATATTTATGGATATATCTTAATCTGAGGTGATCACGATCAACCGCTTGAATCGGTATGAGGTTTGACTTGACGGTTAAGGATTACACCGAGTCCGTGGTCCGAATTACCCCATCTTGGCATTATACTTGGATTGAGTGAGTAGTCGTGTTATCACGGATACGGAATCCATTCCTTCCATTTATGGAAGTAGATAGACAGTTCCCTTATTTGTTAATCCTAGAAACTGATCGATCGCGCGAGTTCATATCACACTGATTGATCACCAGTGAGTTGTATGAATTAATTGATCACTAGGGGGTTAATGGTAAATAAGGATAAGAGGTTCTAAAAAGGGTTAACGGTAACTTCCCGGTTTAGAATGAACGATCATGGAGGATTAATCCATATGTAATGATTATATCAATGGACGCTTATTATTATTCTCGTGAGGAGATAAATATAATCTCATAATCGGAGGAGTGCAGTCACGGGATTATGGTGGCATATTCCTGTGATTGATTTATCGAATATAATTATTCTATAATTATTTATTTGATTTATCGGAGCCGCTGATTATTAGTCCATGGTCCCCGACGTGCCTCCTAATATAGCATAGCTATTCTCGGACGTCGAATCCTAATAATATTAATTTAGTTCTTGTTGGACTTTATTAAAACGATATGTGAATTAATTGTTTAGTGGACTATTAAATTAGTTGGGCTAAATAATTAAATATGTGGAAAGACATTTTCCATAATCTTGGCCCAATTGTGTTATAGCCCAAAAATTAATTATGACTAGGTCATGAATTAAAAGTGGCGCCCCCCTCTTATTTTTGGAACAAGAAATTAGTTTTCTTGTGATTAATAAGACATGTGCATAAAATATTTATTGGATAAATATTTATGGTAAGAAATAAAGATAAAGATTATTCTAGATTTGTTCTAGAATATTTTGGGATTATCTTTTATTTAATAGGATTATCATAATTGATTTTGTATTAATTATAAAATCCTTGGGGCTTAAGTTTTACTCTCCTATATAAAGAGAGTTCTCCCAAGCAAATAACACACTACAATTTTCGACTTCTACCTCTTAGAGAGGAGAAGGAAAATTTCGGCCAGGGGGAGACAAGGGGAAAATCTTGGAGATTTTTCCGGGTAGCATATCGGAAGGATTCGAGACGAGAATTTCCTTCCACCGGGAGTTGCTTGGATCACACGTACGGAAGATCGTGGTGCTCTTCACGCTTTCCTTCGTTCATCCTATTGCGGTTCTTCAACTTGGATTTTGAGATCCAAGAGGTATGTTCTACAACCCCCTTGTAGAATATATCTAGTTTATTTTATTACGTGTAATTTATAGATCTAGATCCATAAATCGCTTCCGTTGCGGATGGTATTACTAACAGTGGTATCGGAGCCCATGGTGATCTAGATTTATACGTATAAAATATTAGATCTAGAAGTGGTAAAACATGTAGATTTTTTGTCCCAATTTTTTTTTGGGAGGCCGATGCATATGTTTAATTTTTATGCTTATGAATGTCGTGGTTGAAGAGATGGATTGGGGTTGGCACTGTTTACCCGTTAGATCTATTGTAAACTCATATAAACGATGAAAATTCGTCCATATGAGTATAGGAAATTATGTAATTCTTTTTTTTTATTGCAATTTTAATTTCCAGAAAATAGATCTGTTTAGTAGCTGTTTAGTTATTTCGTGTTTCCCGTTGATCGAACCGTTGAAACGAAGATCCCTCCGGTCAGAATCAAGATTAGAAGATGATGATCAACTCCACAAATTTTGGCGTCGATCAGAGTCCGTTTCGATATCCGTTTGATGCTGCGAAGAGGCTGCTGTAACAGAAAAACGCAGGATTCACAGAAACCCTACCTGTGACTTCCTCGATTTTCTGGGAGAGTTTGGACCGTTGAAAAGAAAATCCGACCGTTCAGATTGATCAAATATGAGTTTTGGACGTACCATAAAAATTTCTAGGTCGATCGGGATTCATCTCGATTCCCGATCTGCCTCAGGAAGTCCTTGATGCAGTGCAGTTAAAGTCAGATTCAGCAGCAAGTTTGGCGGTTTACTGGAGAAAATTGGTAAGTCTAAGCACCGATCCAACCGTCCATATTGAAGTTCAAGGAGTGAAGATAAGATCTGGAAAGTTTCGTCCCGATCCAAGTTCGTTTGTATGCCGATCGTCGAAGAGTTCGAACAGCTGCAGATTTAGTTAGAAAGTAGTAAACCCTAGTTAGGGTTTTGGTCATTTATTTTCTAATAGGTTAGATTCGGGGGTGCCAACGATCCATCTCGGTGTTTAAATTTTCCGCATTTATTTTTTATGTGTTTGATCATAAAATAGATATAAAACCGGAATTGCCATGACATGCATCATATCATAAATCCACTCCATGCATACATGTAGAATTTTAATTTTGGTAATTAAAATAGGCATGTATACAAACTCGCGTAATTAGTTGAAATTTTATTAATATGTGGTAATTAATTTAATTTAGTAACTAATTAAAGATCCGAGGACGGGTTATGAAATCGTTAGCCTTTCGGTGTGTATTCTCGGTGAACCGCCTTAAAGCTGAAACGAGATCACGTTTTCAATTCGTAGTGTCTACGAGATTGAATGATGGTAAAAGAACAATAAATCTTGGATAAAAACGGTTCGCTTATAGGTTGGGTGGTCAATTGAGCTTCGCTCGAACGACTTAACCCTCCTAGTGTGATGTATGCACGGGGGTCCGGCAAGACTAAGCTACACGGGAGAACGGATGGGTGATTCCTTCTAATCTCAATAGGTTTGTCTTGACCCGATTTCGTCCGACTGTCACATATGTTCCAACGAATAGGACGGGTAGGCTTGCCTACGTCACCGACACCATTCGGAATCCTTGATTTGATGTACTTTTATGATAACATCAAAAAGACGTGGTTAGTTAACCCACAACCACTTCCAAATTATTGAGTGGGAGCGGGGAGGCGACAGCCAACCCCACGGCCTCTACTATAGATACAAGTAAGTGAGAGAAGGGTGACGCCTCGCGGCGCTTTGATTTCGTCCCCCTACGGATGGTGTTCACCCCTATCAACATTCATGGCTTGGTCTCCGAAAGGATAGGATTTACGGGTACTCGTCGGGTCACCGA